>CM062816.1:558011722-558664879 GCA_031772625.1 Pinus tabuliformis
AATAAGTGAGTACAAGTACATGACAAGAAGTCTGTGGACTTATCATGAAGTTGTGTGACACTACGTTCGATTTTGAAGCATAAGAACACTCTTGACTGTGACACGAAAGCAAATGAAAGAAGCAAAGATAACTTGCATTGTGCACATGTGCTTGCAATGTAAGGTTCCTCCAATGCATGAGTGATATGATCATGTAATTCAATTGGAGGAAGTATGATTTGTGTGTGAGATGGATCTTCAATGCATATAGATGACTGACGAGGAGCCTTGAGTGATTGAACAGTTTTCTCATTAAAAGTGAGACTAACCCCAAGAGAGAGAGGACCTAACATAACCATCAGCTCAGGCTGAAGTGCCTCGACAGTCTTGGGTGTTTCAACTTCATCATCAGGTAGATAATCATAAACCAGTGGCTTCGAGAGATCAACTACAATAGAGTCATGATCGTGATTAAATATGGCAGTAAATGGATCATCACTGCCATGATCAGAAAAATCAATGGTTTCATTGGCATCCTCATAATCAAGTGAATCAAATGGAAGGGTAGATGAAAAGTGAACAAACTCATCCACTTTATTTTTGAAATAGGTAGATGAAAGATCAAGTGGAATTTCAATGAATAACTTATCTCTCCATTGTTGAAGGATGGACCAACATCTGGTGTATGATCAACAATGGGTGCATCCGTGGATGGAGATACACATGCAAAATCATGGATGGCAGGTTCACCAAAGATGTCAGGAAAGAACGCAGGAGGCTCAGACAAAAGGGAGTCATCCTTCACCGACTGTTGATGTTCAAGCTCTTAATCATACTCTTCATGAATGATAGCGCACGTTGGTTGTGCAACACCAACTCCATTAATGGCTTGTTCCTCATTCACAAACAAGTGAAGAGTCTGAAATGAAAGAACATAAGACAGTATCTTCTAAAGGAACAATCGAGTGTGAAGACAAAGGTTGTGGAATAGAATGCATATGACAAATTGAACGACTCAACCAAATTCACACGAAAATTAAGTGAAGTGATGTTGGGAGGATGTGAAAGCTTGAACAGGTGTGTGAGCATGATCCTCAACATCACTCGATAGTGGTGGTGTTGTTTGATGAGGGGATGGCAGACAGTCACTCGTGACAGTGACCGCATCCATCTGAGATTGCGTGGCTCCATCACTGAAGAAGGTTGAGTGAGGCTTGATTTCGAACTTCTTCTTGGGACGAGCAGATTTCTTAATGCAATACTTGAATCGGTCCCAAAGATAGAGGAATTTCATCTGGCTCCTTGGAGCTTGAAACTACAAGTCATGGAAGCGCTGCCAAAAATCCATAATCGATTCATGTGGGGCCTTCTGTTGTTGTAACAGTTTTTGGTCAAGATGGGCTGATCAAAATGATAAAAAGTTTCTTCAATGAGATCACAGAAGTGCTCAAGTGAGTGCATGTTGTCAGCTGGTAGGCTGAACAACCATCGAAGTGGAGATTCATGAAGTGTGTATGCAAGCAGCAAGTTGGTTTCTTTGTCAGAACACCCATCTTCCTCATGAATCATGGAAATAAAGTCATGTAAGTACTCAGGCTAGACTACTTTTCCTTCACCATCATATGTATAAGTGGAAAAGTGATCCAAAAATACCCTCATGATGGTGACGTATTCATTATTTGAAAAACATCATTGAGGGAGAAGAGTGCAAGAATCCATGAAAGATATACAAAGGTTCAAAAAAAGATGAGAGGACACAACTTGTCATCTGGCCCTCCTTCTAGGGCTAGAAATGTTGACAGTGTTGGACCCGCCAACATGCTAGGGGATCTCCCTGGTAAGAAGTCCCAATTAGACCTCAAACCATTTGGTCTTAGAGTCCCAACAGTGGGTCGTAGGGTAATTCCTTGACCATGATTTCACACAGAGGAAAGTAAGATAAATCTATTTGTACCAAGGGTGTAACAGCTGCAATTAGTCAAGGAAGGTGTATGAGAGGTTCTAACACATGGGGGTTGAGATGAGTACGCCCCTTAGAAACCTGTGATAGCACTCAGCTTGGAAGGGAACACATGAGCAAAGATACATCACAACATGGAAGGCAAGTTAGCGAGCAATCCAAAGTGATTGTTAAACCAACAACACATTTTAGAAAGATTTTGTAAATAGTTATATGGAATAGTCTATACATGCATGTGTAAGTAAACCAATACATATATCATTTAGAGTAAACTAGATAGGATAGAATACAATACGACATATGCATGAAACGTGTTAGCTCTTATTATATAAATAAGTGTAAGTTCTAGTCATACAATACATCCATGCCCAACCACTAGGTCCAATACTAGCTCTGCATAGTGGAGAAGCCAAGGCTCATTACAATATTGTCCAAGCTCTCTCCAAGATAGTCTTATCAGAAGCTTGGCTGACCAAAATCCTTTATATTGATTTATAAGGGACTATATATAGAAAAGGGCGGGGTGACCCTTGACATTCCCCTTTGTGACAGTTCAACTACCCTCATGACTCTTCAGCTACTCTATGATTATTACATCCAACTATCACAACTTGACTTACACTTGACATGACTTTACATTACAATGCACATGTATCCATGTGAAACAAAATGGCTTGAGAAAGCCAAGCAAGACATCACTGTGACTTAGACAACCATGGAATTCCAACTACTCAACATCCTCATGTTGATCGACAATAACATATTGATGCCAAGATCAGTAGTCCTTGATGGTGTCCATGTGCTCCGTGGTGACATTTGTCTGAAACTTGTCTATGGCCTCCATAGAATCTGGGTGCATTGCTCAGGCTCCTCTATCCAACTCGTCTGAAAGCATGTGCACCATTGTGTTCAATGCGGCTAGACTAGCAACATACTTGTGCATGATGTTAGCACTAATGGGCAAGTCTGGGTTGGTGGCAATGCGCATCAACTCATCGAAGTACGAGTCAAGCTCTAGTCAGACATGTTTTTTTGTCTTCACCTGGGTGAGAGTGCCAATAGATGGGATCACATGTGTGGGCACCAGAACATCCATACTCTTGAATACTCATGCATGGGAATCCTGTATGCTAGTGATGAGTTACAGGAGCTCTTCATAGTTCTAGATATGACTCCGATACGTGCTTTTAGCTCGACCACATTCGCCCTCATCATCTTATGCAAGTGAAGTGGGGCTCCCTTGTATTTCATCATCCTTGTTTTCATGTCATCAACAGCAGCATGCAAGTTCGTCAAGATACGTGCTCTTCTAGCACATCTCTTCTACCATTCATTGAGATGGACCCTTATGCACGGTACCAAACTTGGAGTACAACGCTCGCATAACTGTGTCAAGGGACAATACTTCATCTATTATTTCCTTCTTCAGTTCAACTTGGGCAGACGTTGTCACCAAGTCTCCTCCTTGCTTGGTCATCTATAGTTCCTTCGCCATTCGCTCATTCTCAGCTATGAGAAAGCAAACAGTTGAGCTAGTGGCTTCAAGATACACTCTAGTTGCATCGACCAAGGCTACTAGATGTTTGTGCACATCAGTCATGATCACTCGTTCCTCAACTTGCGTAGGAAATGTATGATCCTACGGAGTTGACACTCTACGAGACTGCACAACTCTATGTTGAGATTCATCAAATGATATGTTGTGCATCTCTCCTTCCAGCTGATCACCAAGGATCTCAGTGCCTTCTTGGTCACTTAAGACTTGCTCATCATCTGGATGCGGCGAACTGGGTAAGTTGACCTCTTGGTGATGAGGCATGAGGTCCGTGTCCTATTCCAATTCTTGCTGCTCCATGTCTGCATCCAACTGTTGTAGTGCTTGTTCTATCTCATGAGAGAAGTCTTGCTCCTATGATGGTTCACCCTATCTTCATTATGCTATTTGATCTGATAAGTCCACTACCTGTACGGGTGATGTTTCATCTGTTTGCACATGTTACGCCCCCTATTGTATCTATTTTTGCTGCGCTTCTCTCTCCTTTTTGTGCAACTCTTATTCCTTTCATAGTTTCTCCCTCAGCTCATGCAACTCCTTCTCTGCTTCTTCCATTCTTCTCTTATCCCTCTGCCTTTTCATGATTCGCATCTCACGCTGGTGCTTCTTTTCCTCTACAACCATAATTGCTTTCTCTGCCAATGGATCTACTCAGGACTTGTAGCTTTACTCATCCTCCATGTGATCGATAATCTTCCTCTTGCCCTTAACATGCACTAGTATGCTTGCCTCTATTGCTACTGCTACTTTTGGTGCAACTGCTCTCCCAGATGCTGCTTCATGTTGCTTTGCTAACCGCTCCATAGCAAATTCGACCTATACATTAGGTCTGGAGAAACTGTAGCAATATCTCCATGGGTTCTCCTCGACCCAGTGAAATGCCCCATGGATCCAGTTGAACTAAATTCTCATGTAGTGATCCTTCACAATACAATGTGGGTCATACGAATTGTAACTTCGAAGGTTGAATGGATACTTCTTCATTTTTTCTTCTTTGACATCTGCTTGCTTAATACTTGGGATCTCATATAACCCAATCAACAAAGGAATTGCGGGCCAAGGTGCCTTCTTCTTCCAATGTAATCTAGCTGCCAATCCTGCCGAGATGTGATAAGATACTTCCTGCATGACAAGTATATCCAAGGAAAACTTCAGTAGAACATGTGGAGGCTTCTCCACGTTGAAAATTCGGATGAAGGTTCCAGACGGTGTGGCATACCAATCAACAATGTCTAACAGTGCCTCCATTGCATCCTTTGACATGCAGGGTGGATCCTGCTCGAATATCATCTTGTAAACTAGGGTGACAAAACGATCATACAGCCATGTGATTACTCCTCTAAAGCTGTATTCGGATAACAAATTGAAATATGTGTTCACAACTGTCTCTACCCGTGACCATGCCCACTCCAAGCCTGGGAACTCCTATCGGGCACAAATTGCATCTAAGATGTAGGTGGACATGTAAATCTTTGCATGCATGCCTTTGGGTCACTGTTGAGCCTTCGTTACTTATTCCTTCAGCGATGAGCCACCATGCTGAACCAGTTACATGGTTTTCCTTCTCTACCCAGTTGGCCTAGCGCAATCACCCAACTCTGTGGGAAGGTTTTCATGCTTTCTTGGCCATACAGTCGACATGAAAATATGACCAAGTATTGATATGACTTTTGTAATATCTTTGTCTTGTATATCTCGTTGGGTGTCAACCTGAATCGAGCCGGCTCATTTACTCAGTTCTTCAAAATGTCTCTGGAGTTAGCACTATTGTTGGGTAAGCTGAAGGGAGTCTTCATGATAGTCACAGGCTTTAACATCTGATACATCTCATCATAGTCTTGTGCCCAGAAGGTTACAAGCTTCATCCCACTTACACTTCTCAAGGTCATTGTCTCGGGATCAGTGTGAGAGACGATCTAGTGTATCATGTCCGCGCACGGGAATACTGGATATCTACATGTAATTTGGTACAAGTCGGACTTGTGAATGTTTACATACACCTAACGGTCTTTGAGGTCTTCCTCAAAAGTGCGTGCAAATGCTTCATTGACTTCTTTCCACTTTAGTTTGATGTCCTTGTCTAGAAACAATTTGGTATCTTCATAGATCAGTAGACTAAAGGACACTCACTCAACTGTTGCTCCAGCTGCATTTCTGTCAGTGTCCTGTGATCCTGCTCTCTTGGAGGCCATTGATCATGTACTGCTAAGAGGCAGACGAACATCTGAAAGATCTGGGGACAAAGAAACATGCATGGCAAGAAATCTATCAGCGAAAACCAAGTCAAATTCAGGGAATGACACAGCCCATACCTGGGGAACTGATAGGCAAAGATTGCACAATTTCTTCTGGGAGATTAGGTGGTTGACTTCTAGAACTACGTAAAAGTATGTATGGGTTGTCTGGGATCCAAGAATGGCTACTATATTTGTGCAATGCACAATCCAAAATGGTTGTTGGCTGCTGGGATTGTGCAATGCACAATTCCAGCTGGGAGTGACTGTAGGCTCAAGGATTGCATTGTGAAATTTTCTAGGCTAGCAGTCACTGTTGTACAGAAATGTGAAAAACAGTCTTGGAGGATAGTCCCTCGGTAGAAATGCACATTTCTAGAGAGGAGGATAGAGCCTTCCTTCCCCAGATTGGGCAATGTTGTCTCGATGAAGGCAAAGTCCAAGCAAATGTTGGTCAAACTCGCCGATGGGAAACTAAAAGCAAATATGAAAGTGAATGAATGGCAACACTAAGTGAAATTAGAAGTGATTGACAATGCATGAAAACACAAATGAAAGATTCGGTAAACATATCAACATGCATGTGGGTGAAGCGAGTCGCCGAATTAGCGACAATTCATGCAAAACAGTTTCATGCATGCAACAACAGTGAGATAGCAACAAAAAATGAAAGAGTGCTAGTAAAACCTAGTATACATGTAAACGAAAACAAGCGTTCAAAGAAATCAAGAAAACATCACTCACATAAGAGAAAACAAAAAAAGTGACAGAAATACTGAAAAAGACAAGTTGAGGCCACTTACCTGTGAATAGTTGAGTTGGATGTGTTGGAGAGTCTTGGATGTGTTGTGGGATGTCAGAGATCCAAGATCGATTTGAAATAATGAGCTCTGATGCATCTTATAAATAAGGTTTGAGCTCATGACACGCATGCGACAAATCTAGGAAAACGTGACACTTGGAGGAATTTTTCTAAAACAACTTTGCATATAACCTCAAACTACTAAAAATAGCTCCCTAAATCATGGGATGGCTTTTGCATGTTGTCTTTTACTATTCCAGGAAAAAACAAGCCATGTTTGCAAGTCAAGTTTCCTTGGTGCTGTGTGGAATTGATCAACCCAACTGCTCATGCATGAAGCTCCTCAATTGCTTGAAGGAAATGCGCATTTTTTTGGGAGTTGGGCTAGCTGCCCAGGAGATTTACCCAATTTCTGGGTAGAGCAGTTGATTGCTGCCCAGATTTGCGCAAATTCTGGGCTGAGTAGCCCTGCTGGGGAACATTGCACAATTTTCACTATGAGGGTTGACTGGCAGAATTACGCAATTCTGGAGCCCAACAAGCTACCAGACATGATTGCGCAATTTCTAGAGGGAAGGTTAGCTTCCTTCCAGAATTACGCAATTTCTTGGGGGAGCTTCTCAGCCTGCAACTGGACCAAGTCCGCATGAACAACTTGTGAGGGGAATGCATCAAGTTTTGATCAACAGGCTGCCTTTATGAAAGAAAAACATTGAAGCTTGTGTACTTCATGAAGCAAGACAAGGTACTGTGAAAAGTTAGTAGGGTGGCTCCAAAACAAAGCTAAAGAAAAATTTTTGATGGTGGTTGTAGCACTACAACAAGAGTATATCCCAAATTATACGTTATAAAATTCTTTTGAATATGTTTTATATTCCTCCACTACTCTTAGCATACCACAATCATAAATCTTTCTAAAATATTAAAAAAAAAAAACTTGCTTAAAAGAATAAAGAATATATCCCAAATTATACATTATAAAATACTTTTGAATATGTTATATTTTCCTCCACTACTCTTCAACATATTACAATCATAAATCCTTTTAAAAAATAAAAATAAAAATAAAAAATAAAAAATAAAAACTTACTTAAAAAAATAAAAAATATATCCCAAAATATACCTAATAAAAAGCTTTTGAATATATTCTATATTCCTCCACTACTCACAACATATTACAATCCTAAATCCTTTTAAAATATAAAAATATATTACATAGATATTTTTTAAAATATCCCTATCCATTATAAATCTTTCTATTATATATAATTTAATATCGTTCTATCTTTTGTTTTAGTTTATCTTAATTAATATATATATAGAACGATCAATATTGTTGTTTATGGAGATGGTCACTTAGTGCAAGGTACAAGAATATATTGTAATAGTGTTTTTTTAATGGAGATTGTCATTGTGTGTATGATGTTAGAGTGTTGTTCCTCGAAATTATTATTGTGTGCATAGTGTGAGAATTGTGTGTATAATTGGATCATCTCGGTGTTAAAAGTATTTATTCTTATGATATTGCTTTGTTTTGTCTCTATTTGAATTTGTCAGATAAAATTCCTTGGGATAAGGTATTTTTCATGGAATCACCAGGTTGAAATAATTTTTATATTGAAAATGTTTTCTTATTTTAAATACATTTATTCTATTTGTGTGGTATTCATAAAAATGTGGAAGTACTTCATCTACGTTCTTCATTAAAAAAACCATTAGAAGTAAATTTTATAATGTATTTTTGGTGTAATCATTGGGTTGGCTTAATTTTTATTATTTATTTCTATCTACTTTCATATTATTTTTTATTACTTATTTCCATCCAAAATCACATTATTAAGAAAACAAATTTATTAAACTATTTTTAAAATATTAAAATTATTTTTTTAATATTTCTATTAATATCTATAAATCTATAATATTAATAAATTTTTATAATAATAATAATGATATTAGCATAAGGTTAGTCGGGTTCAGTTGCAAGAGAATTTCTAGAGTAGACTCTGGAGGTTTTGGCGCTAAAGAAAAAAAGAGCTCCCAGGGTTTTGGCACGCTGCGAGAGTTTCCATCCATGGACAGAGGCAAAGGAGGGAGCTCGTCTCCCTCCTTCAAGGAGGTCGTGGCCAACAAGGGCAAAAAGCCCCCAAAAAAAGTCAGAGAAATAGTGGAAGAAGAAAGGAACAATATGGAAAAGGAAGAGGTGGAGGACAAAATAAGGGAGAACAGCAGCACTAGAAACAAGGAGGAAGAGGACAAAAAAAATAGGAAACAAAAGCGAAAAAACAAAAGGGTCCTTGTAAACCCAAAGCTAAAATAATGCCCAGAGTTATTTTAAATGATCCCGCGCTGCAAGTGCACAGGGAGCACATGCAAACCTATGCAATCATTTGCAAATTCATGGGACTCTAGCCCACTGAAAAAGCCTTATAGACTTGGATCAAGTACCACTGGAAACCCAAAGGAAGCATAGATCTACACCTTGGGTCAAAGGGTTTCTTTACAATGGTGTTCACAAATATTGAGGATAAAGACAGAGTGTTTGAAGGAGGGCCCTACTTCTACGCAGCAGCAGGTCTCTACATGAGGCCATGGAGGATGAACTTTGTCTCGAAGAGGGAAAATTTCACCTTGGTCCTAGTTTGGGTAAGACTCTATTCCTTACCTCTTGATTATTGGCAACCTGAATCATTAGCTGCCATAGGCAACAAGTTAGGTAGATTTATCAAGACCTCAGAAGCTACTAGAAGAGGAAAATATACTTCTTTTGCCAAGATTTGTGTGGAGATGGATTTATCAGGAGCTCTTCTGGATGAGGTAATACTGGAAGTTTTTGATGAAGAATGGATTCAAACGGTGGACTATGAACATATTCCATTCAGATGTCATAAATGTCATGAACATGGGCATCTTCTCAGAGACTGCCCTCTTAGAAAAGCAGAGAATATTAGTAAAACAAACACAATGAAAGACCGGGATAGCTTTCACAAGGTGGTCCATAAAGGAAAAGGCAGGAAAAGAGGGCCAAATATGCAAAAAAAGGATGGATATCAAAGCAGGCAGAACCGGTTCCAAGTATTCGAAGAAGAGGAAGAAAGAGCAATAGAAAATCAAGCAAGGGAAGGAAGTATGGGGTAGAAGGAGGAGGAAGGTAACTGTGAGCTAACCCAGGAAAATGCTAAGAAGAAAGGAATAATGATGAGTGATACAGAACCAAAGATGGACCAAGAAATGACACAAAGTGAAATGGATCTGGAGGAGACAGAACTGTAGGAGATTCTATAAAGAGAAAACCTAGATCTGGAAGAGCTTTTAATTCAAGGAACATCTGGAGGGGTGGAATCGTTACCCCAAGAAGAGCTCAATAGAATACATCAACTATATTTATGGAAAACTTAGGAAAAGGGTCTGAAGAAAGAAAAAAAAAGGAATAGGATGAGCAATGAAGGAGTGAAGACAATAAAATCTACTCTGGGATTAGCACCCAAAAACCCAAGAAAAAAGAGAGGTAGGTAAAAGAAAAATGAACTACTGATGGAATGTGGAAAGCTCATGATAGATTCAGGTAAGATGAAAGATCTCACCAGTTACTCCTTCACAAATATGTAATGATGAAGTTCATTTCGTGGAATATTTGAGGTCTAGGAAGTAAAAGAAAGCAGAGATTGTCAAATAATAGAATGAAACAGGCTGCTCTGGATATAATTATTATCCAGGAAACAAAATGTTCCATTCAAAGGTTAAGACAACTTCATAGCAAGTGGCTCAATAAATATGAATATCTAGAAGTTAAAGCAAAGAATACAGCAGGAGGTATTCTCACGCTCTGGAATCCCCAAAGAATGGATGTAATTGAGGCCGAAGTTGCACGGAATTATTTATCAGTAGTGATACAACCTGTTGGTGACAGGAGTACCTACCTAGTCACGAATGTGTATGGCCCTCATAGAATAGACGACAAACTCAAGTTTACAGAATCCCTAATGTACCTCAGGGAAAGACATGCCAAAATACCCTAGATTATGGGAGGAGATTTTAATATGATAAAATCACTTTCAGAAAAAAAGGGGGCACCGGAGCCCTTAATAAAGACTCCTTAGCCTTTCAGATCTTTTCAGATAACATGAAACTAGTGGATGTGGACACATGTAATGGCCTCTTCACCTGGAACAATAAGAGAGGAGGAGAGTCTCAGGTAGCTTCTAGATTGGATAGATTCATTATCTCTGAGAATTTCATGATTTTAGATAAGGAAATAACAGCCAGTGTTCTTCCAGTGGGAGGTTCAGATCACTGGCCAATTCAAATGGAAATCTAGGGTATAGGCACCCCCCAAAATAGACCTTTCAGATTTGAGAATATTTGGCTGTCACACCCAGACTTCATTAGTAATATTGGAAAATGGTGGGCAGAAGATCTACAAATTTAGGGAACTAGAATGTTCATGCTTCATAAAAGATTAAAGCACATAAAAATAAGGCTCAAATAATGGAATAAGAAGAATTTTGGTAACATTTTTACAGAAAAGAAACTGGTGGAAATTAAAATGCAAGTTCTCAACCAAGCCATGATCTTAGAAGGTTTTGATAAAGATAAGAAGGACCTAGTGGAGAAATATCATCAAGATTGGGAAAACTGGTGTAAACGAGAGGAGATTTTTTGGAGACAAAAGTCTAGAGTTCAATGGCTCAAAGAAGGGGAGCATAACACTAGATTTTTTCACAATTCCACCATGGTGAATAGAGCACACAATAAAATATCTTCACTAAAAAAGAAGGACGAACAACTTCTTCAATCCCATGAAGAAATAGAGGCCGAGTTGGTTCAACACTTCCGTGAAATATCCCAGGAAAAAAAATACTAATAGAGAACATTTCGTCAAGGACGTCACTAGGAATATACCTAAGCTAGTGACTAGAGAGGACAATTTCAATCTCAACAGACCAATGATAGAAGAAGAGGTCAGTGAGGTTCTTAAAGACATGCAGAATGGCAAAGCACCAGGCCCGGATGGTTTTAATGTAGACTTCTTCAAAGCCTGTTGGAATGTTGTGAAAGAGGACATTTTGAAGGTGGTGGAAGACTCTAGGAGGAACAGAACCATCTTACAAGTGCTCAATACCTCCTTCATCTCTTTGATTCAGAAACAGGATAATGCTCAGACTCCAGATAGGTACAGACCCATAGCACTTTGCAATGTGGTCTACAAAATTATTTCCAAGGTAGTTTCCAACAGACTAAAAACTCTTCTCCCCTCTCTGATATTGGGGGAGAAATCAAGATATGTGGAAGGTAGACAAATTCTAGATAACATTATTCAAGTGCATGAAGTGGTTCACTCTTTAACCAGTACAAGGAAATCTGGTATGATCTTGCAACTAGACATAGCAAAATCCTATGACAAGGTGAACTGTACCTATATCAAGAATACACTTAAGGCTTTTGGTTTTGATCACATATGGGTAGGATGGGTCATGGCCCTAGTCACCTCTTCCAGCTTTTCAATTTTGGTCAATGGCTCTCCTTCTAAGATTTTTATTCCTTCCAAAGGACTGAGGCAGGGAGACCCACTCTCCCCCTTTCTCTTCATTCTCATGATGGAAGGCCTTAGACGGGCTATCAAGCATGCTAGAGTAATGGGAAAATTCAAGGTCTCACTCTGAAGGAGAATGGTTAGGCCTTAACTCATCAACAATTTGTAGATGACACCATGTTACAAGGTATCCCCACTGTCAAAGAGGCTCGAGCATTCAAACAAATTCTGAATGACTTTTCCATGGCCTCAGGTATGGAAGTCAACCTCTCCAAATCCAAATTTTTTCTTTAATACCAATATAGCTATTTAGAGAAACATCTCCAGAATTTTAGGCTTCCACAGGGATTCCCTCCCTTCCAAGTACTTAGGGGTTCCTTTAACAGAGAAACCACTGCACAAGAGCATTTGGGAACCCCTGATCACCAAAATGCAGGGTAAAGTTAGAAAATGGACGAGAAGATCGCTAAATCTAGCAGGCAAACTAGTGCTGACAAAGGCTGTGCTCCAATCAATTCCAATTTTCATGCTTTCAGCATTACCAGCCCCCATAGGAGTCTTGCAAAAATTCAGAAACATACAGAGAAACTTCCTCTGGGGTAGGGAGGAAACCATGAAAAAATGGGCCTTGGTCTCTTGGGAAAAGATTTGTAAACCCAAGAATCATGGGGGCTTAGGCTTAGATGACCAAGAGATCCTAAGTAAAGTGCTAGGAGCCAAACTCTGGTGGCGCTGAGTGACAAATCCTAAGGCACAATGGGCAAACATATGGAAAGAAAAATATGTCAGCTCGTGGCAGTACACTGACCTCATAAGAATGTCTGGAAACATAAAAGGCTCAGCTATCTAGAACAAAGCCTGGGCGAACAGAGGTTTAGTTCAAAGAAATAGTTTTGGGAAATCAGAGAAGGAGACCTGGCTCTTTTCTAGGAGGACAAATGGCAACAAGAACCAATACTGCTAGAAGAAGAGTTTTTGAACCTGAAACATGAAACCGACACCCAAGGTTAAAAAAGAGTGAAATATTTTTCGGATAACACCCACAACAATGAAAAGTGGAGGAAATGGAAGAACATAGAGTGCAGGAATGATGAAATGCTGACAACAAAGGTAGAGGCTCTTGGGAAAAGGTTGGATCAAAGGATGATCTTAATTTCTATTTGGCAGGACCAACTCATATGGGGAGACAACAGTGAAGGCATCTTCAATATCAAGGAAGCAAAAAATATTCTCCTAGAGCTGGATTCCCAGGCTCCAAACCGAACCTGGTTGCACCTTTGGAGACACCAAGGGTGGATGAAAATAAAACTCTTCATGTGGTTGGTTCATCACAGGAAAATCTTGACCTAGGACAACATTAGAAAGAGGGGCATGTTAGGTCCTTCCATCTGCAAGCTCTGTGAAGCCCAAGAGGAAACTATAGAACACCTTCTCAACAGATGTCATTACACTTCCAGGCTGTGGGATGCTTTTGCCAACATCTTTCAATAGTCGGACAGGGATGAAGAGAGTATTACTAACACCCTTATCAGATGGAGGAGACACTTTTTAGATAATGAAGTTCTCAACCTTGCTTGGGCTCTCATGCCAAGTTTTATTATTTGGAATATTTGGAAAGAAAGAAACAAGAGAATCTTCAAAGAGGAAAGGGTCATGCTCTTAGCCTGTTTGAGCAGATCAAGGAAACAATCAGCTCTTTAACTAGGAATTTTCCCAAAATTCCTCCCTCAGGTACTGAACTTCGAACTCTCAGGTTGTTAGGATTGCAGGAGATCATCTTACCATACCAAAACAAATCAGCTAACAAAAAGGATTCTGAAAAGGAGTACTAGCAACCTCCTCCAAGAGGATTTTTGAAATACAATGTGGATGGGGCCTCAAAGGGTAACCCTGGTAAAGCAGGATATGGAGGAGTTTTGAGGGATGAAGCAGGTAATATCCTCTCCCTTTTCCACTATCATCTAGGAAGAGATACCAATAACATGGCAGAATTAATGGCAATGGAGCAAGGACTGGAATTTTTGAAGCAGGAGGACTGTCATAATGTCATCATTGAAGCCGACTCAGAGTTAGTTATCAACTCAGTAAAAAGAATTCAATGAGGCTCAGAGCCAGAGAAAGTCTCTCAACACTGGAAATTGATCCGAGTTTTCCAGAGAATTCAGGGTCACCTTCAAGGGCTTAACTCTGTCAGGTTCAATCATGTGCGCAGAGAGGCCAACAAACTGGCAGATTTCTTGGCCAACCAAGGTGTTATATGCAAGGATAATAGAACTCCAACGGGCTGGCAAGCTCTACCACAAAGAATTTTAAAAGCCCGCAGTCACAACCTAGTGAAAAAGGATAAGGAAGCGTTCTGGAATAAATCCCAAAAAGAAAGGTCTCGATGATCAGATCTTGGCTGGTTTCTCTCTTTTGGGTCAAACAGGCAAAAGAATGGCCCTGGTTAATTATGGCGGATTGGATTATCTCTTCTTCTATAATCCTCTGTGTTAGGCAAAATTTTTCCCCAATCCAGGAAAAGGCCTTAGGGAATAATCTTCGGCAGTGGAGATGGGGGCTTCCGCATCCTAATTTCTATGGTCGGGTGAATATTCAGTAGCTTGAGTGGTTTTCAGGAGATTGCACCGCTTTCCTACAGAAAGTAGTTTTGGAGCATGGGCAGCGATACCATACAAAGTGTGACATGTGGTGGATGGTCGGATTCGAAAACCACCCCCATCGCACCTTAAAGGTCGATAACTTCTGGTGGTGCGATATCAAGCACAACCGTCCATTTATACAAAGACATCCGACGGTTAGGATGGATCGAGCAGTTAAGTGGCACGGGAAGTTTTATACCTCGCTTCTTTCAGAAGCATTTTTCATTTCCGCCGTCAGGTCAAAAGAGTATTTTAAACGTGGGCAATCAAAAAGACTAATCACCGGGTAGTTTTCACGAGTTTTTGCGGTTGGCTCATGTGCCCTAATATTCCCATTTCCCCTTTTTTTTTGTAAGAAACGAAAAGAGTCTGAACTGTCTTTTTCTGTAGGGCATCGTTCTGGCTGGCCCTAGTCCACAGAGGATGGTGATTGTTTGTATATATTGTAAATTGCTTACATACATGAAATAGAAGGTCTGGTTCTTGCTTTAGAAAAAAAAGAAGAAAATGATATTAACATATACTAAGGTTTTAAGAAAGTAAGGATTACTAAAAATTGATTAGTGTTTTATTTTCATGTTCAAAAAATATTAAAAAAATATTTCAAGATCGTTATAGTTTTACTAACCTAAAATGTTAAGAAGATTTATTGTGTAACAAATATTTTGGAATTAGATCTAATGTGAATATGAGATTAGTACTACCATATTACAAATACTAATGTGGTTGATATAGCTGAAGGCTTCATTTTTATAAATATATAACAAAAAAATGTATTAAAACAAAAATATTATTATTAGCTATTACAACAAAAATATTATTATTAGCTTTGATTTTACTTAGCTCTTAAGAATATATTGAAATAATGTTGTTTTTGGAAATTATTATTATGTGCATGGTGTGAATATTATATACATAATATGAACATCATGGTACTAGAAGTATGTGTTTCTATGATACTACTTTGGTTTAGTCTCCCTTTGAATTTGTCAAATAAAAATCCCCCCTGCTAACTTATTTTCCATGGAATCACCAGGTCGAAATAATTTTTATATTGAAAATGTTTTCTTATTTTAAGTACATTTATTCTATATCTTTCTGCCCTTCATAAAAATGTGGAAGTACTCTCTTTTATTTGTCATCAT
This sequence comes from Pinus tabuliformis, assembly GCA_031772625.1. Taxonomy (NCBI): domain Eukaryota; kingdom Viridiplantae; phylum Streptophyta; class Pinopsida; order Pinales; family Pinaceae; genus Pinus; species Pinus tabuliformis. Next base: position 558,027,570 of record CM062816.1, read on the forward strand.
TCTTTCTTATTTTTCATTCATTTACGTTCTTCGTAAAAATGTCTAAGTAAATTTTATAATGTAATTTTCGTAGAATCACTAGGTTGACTTAATTTTTATTATTTATTTCCATCTAATTTTGTATTAATTTTTATTATTTATTTCCATCCAAATTCATATTGATTAAGAGAACAAATTTACTAAACCATTTTCGAAATATTAAAATTGTTTTTTTAATATTTCTATTCATCTATAATGTTGATAAATTTTTAGCTAAAAGATTTCTATTTCAACTTAAGGTGGATGAGGATTGGTTGACTTTTTTTCAGTTGACTACTTAGATTGACTCTCAAGGGAATATGTTCATCACCATGTCCTTCGTTTGAATGCTTATAAATGGTTGGTTGTATTGTGTTAGAGAGTTTGTTAGTTTGCATTCACTTTTAATAAATTTAAAACAAATTATGTGCCAAGCCCACCAATTTCTTAGGGATTTTCAAAGCATATCTAATTTTAGAAAAAAATCCTTATAATTGCATTATAAACGATAGAAAGTTTTCAACAATTATTTTTTTTATCAAGCCCTAGGATTCTTAAGGATTATGTAAAATCAAAGTTAATAATAATAATTTTCACGGTGAGGGATAGCTGGCGGTGCAGTAGATAGTGGAGTCAAATGAGCTCCATGCACCACACAAATGAAATAATGGGTTGTTGGGACCCAGACCCTGCACCCTGCGAGTATTACATAATTCAGTGCAAAGGCAAGAGGGTGACTAGTTGTAAACATTAGGTGATGAGGAAAGAGTATTGGGTGAGACAGAGTTGCGGGTTGTTGGCGTCCTAGCTTAGGTTGTGGCTTGGGGTGGTAGTTTAGAGTGAGTTCGTCGCATGCGGGCTTATGGAGAACTAGAACTTACAGATAATTTGGCCATGGGATCTGAGGGAGGAATTTTCTAGCTGGTGTGATAGATGGTGTTGTTCCACAATTGGAGAGTGTGGGTGGGGAGAAAATGTCACCCCATTCTCAGTCTAGATATATCTATTGTTCACCGTAGCTCCTCTAGAGAGTTAGTGTGGTGGGGAGCACAGGTTTTGGTACCTTTACTAGAGTGGCTCGCCCAATTCCGAAAACAGTGACATGCCTCGCTACTCTCTCAAAGATTATGGTCGCGGTGCTAGAATTCGCTACTTAGGGCTCCCCGGCTCATGAATGGTAACTGAAGTTTTATTGTGTTTAGTTCAAATTCGACTTGTGTGGTGGGCTTCACAAGACAAGCAGTATCCTCCCCGTGGCGATGCAACCAATGGTGGTGGTGTTGGTTACATGCCTAGATAGAGAGGATGCACCCAAAGGGGGGGTGTTGGCCATCATATGGATGAACGTTTGCACCACAGATAGCCTAGCTTGGACTTAGAGTCAACCAAGCGCCACCATACTGATGCAGACATTTCCATGTCCCCAAGCCACTCCCTGGGCCACCTTGTGGCTCCAAACACCCTAGAGTCCATTGCGGCCCAGCTGAACAATATCCATCACATCATGGAAACTCTAAGGGAGTAGAGGTATGATGACAGGAATGAACTGGCAGCTTATATTCTTGACCTCTAGCATATGCAGAATGAGATCCTGGGCTCCATAGAAGGCCTTCAGCAGCAGCTTCAATGGCATCTCTGGCACACAAACGATCGTCTTCGTGCCTTGGAGACTTGGGTGGAACACATAGACTATCATACACATGAGCGGGCTGCGTTATTTGCTACTCCTCCACGTTTTTCCCCAACCCACCTCCTTGATGTGTATTCTCGAGAAATGTTTGTTTGCTCCTTTTATATTGGCAATAACCAATGGCACGGGTTGTCTTAGCTTCTTTTCAAGCTTCATACTATTCACAGCAAGGCCTGTGCAAGCTCTTAAGCCTGCAACATAGCCTTGTGAGGCAGTAGTGATGTATTTTTATGTTGTGGCGATGATGTGTTTTGTTGAATTTGATGCTATGATAATAAAATGAAGTTTCTTTGACCGATAAAAAAAAATGTTGCAATAGTTAAGAATAATATTTTTGTTGAAATAGTTTTTTTTGTTATATGTTTATACAAATGAAGCCTTCGGCTATATCAACCACATTAATATTTTTAATGTGGTTGTACTAGTTATAATTATAATGATATTATAATCTACTAATAATAGTGTGATCTATTAAATTTTATGAAAGTAAAGGATTACTGCAAATTGGTTAATGTTTTATTTTCGTGTTCAAAAAACATTAAAAAAATTATTTCAATATCATTATAGTTTTACTAACTTAAAATGTTAAGAAGATTTATTGTATAACAAATATTTTAGAATTAGACCTAATGCTAATATAAGATAAACAATCTAGGAGGAAGTGCTTTTCATCTTCAACTATCTTAGCCACACAAATTCTTTAATCCCATGATATTTTGGGAATTGACCAATAATCAATTTCAATAAAAATCTCATGAAAATTTATTCATATTTTAACAATCTTTATTGTTTAACCTCTTCTTATAAATAAATATCTAATCATAATCATACATTCATTGAAACAAAAAATTGATTAAAAAAATAAAGAATATCTCCCATATTATATTTTACAAAACACTTTTAAATATTTTCTTCATTCTACTCTACTACAACTTCCACAAAATATATATATCTTATTTTTTATCTTAATTAAAATATTAATCTATCATTAACTAATTAAATTTATTCATTATTATTGCTTTTACATTCAACTTAATACAACATTTAAATGTGAAAGAGGTAATGAATGGTTTTGATAAAATTGACCATTTGCATTAACTATTTAAACATTATTTTATGATTATTTTATTGACATATATATATTTAAAAATTAATTTAATTATAAATATATTATATGTATAATATTTATATAAATTTATTTTAATATTAAATTTTTTAAATATAAAAATAGATAAAAAAAAAATTAAAATATAACTTTTTCATAGACAAAACATTTACACTTAAAAAAATAGATTATATATACATATATATATATATATATATAATTTTATTAAAATACTTATAATATATATAATTTATTTTTATTTTTTGGTAAGGTATTTTTAATTATCTCAAAATTTTATATTACATCATTTCAAATATTTATCTATAGTATCTAAAATCGAAATTGGTGATCAAATCAATTTTTGAACTGGAACTTGGAAAATCTAACTAGTTAAATCTCAATTAACTGATCTTTAAAAATACATGAAATAATTATTTTTTAATGAAAAACATATTTTTAAGAATTAAAACCATGCTTCCAAACCAATATAGACAAAATATGCAAAGTTTTCTCATCTATGTACCATATAAAAGTGAATGTATCAAAATGGCATCGAATGTGATGCATATCAGCAACCAAATACATAATCAATGAGGTTTTAAATGCCTTCTACAGTTCAAGAACAATGCTACAAGCTATGACGCCATTGGCCTACTACAAGTCTACATAACACTAGTAAACATGACAATGATTCACTCCTCATCATGATCAAACTCATCAGAATTGTTGGACATGGGATCATCAACAAGAGCTACTTAAATAGAATCTAGCTCGGGGTCAAACTTCTCAATTGTTTGAGTTTCAAACTTCTCAACTAGTTGAGTCTCAAACTTCTTAGTTGGTTGAGCCTCAAACTTCTCAAGGTATTATTCCCTAATATGCCCTATAACTTCATTTGGTGCTCTACATGGCCTTACTTGGCCACTTATCTCAGCCAAGTTTTGTTTCAACATGTAAATACCCCCTCCTCCAATATATTTTTGGAAAAATTTACAAATCATTTTCCCATCAATCATATCACAATAAGCCCATGCCATATCCTTGGATTTTGGAGGCATGGTGGCTAATGAAAGATTTGAAATTTGCAAAGGAAATAAATATGAAAATTAAAAAAAAAAATGCAAATAAGTAAAATGGAAAGCCTAAAATTAATTTTGAAAAAATTATGGGATATATTTAGCCTACAAACAAGATTAAATATAAAACTTGAAATGACACAAAAAAAACCATGGAAAGAAATGAAATATAGATTTTTTTAGGTGAAACTGGCTACCTTAACCTCCTCTAGAAGATGCCACCTCCACTAGCCATATCTAAAGTAGTTGTAAGATGACAAACTACTCACAATGATGCTAACAAAAACTCCAAATGAGATTTCTGAGGAAAATGAGAGTGGAGGCATGCTTTTAAAGGCTTGGAGGGGTATTTTTTTTTAGGGAAACAACCAACAATTTTCATCAAAATCACTAACACGTGCCCAAAACCATTGCGTGCGGGGTTTGTGGTTATGTTGCTAATGAACCACTCAATTTATGGTCAAACCGATCAGTTTATAACTAATTTTATGCCAAACCTAGGTTAACAAGGGCATGAACCAAGTTTATTGGTCAGTTTGGTCATTGAGGCTAATGAACCATGCAATTTGACCTATTAGTAGTTTCACCAAGTCGATTTTGAATACTATGCTCAGGTGAACATAGTTCATGCCATTATAAGTCTCAATCTACCATGAGGGAAACTAAATCTATTAATAGATAATGTAATAAAATGAGTCAAAATAAAGTGTTCATTGCAATAATAAATTAGAGCTAACAAAGAATGAGTATCAAAAGAAAAAAAAAACCAAAGCAAGTCATGACAAGTGATCAAGAATCTAATGAGGGAACTAGAGTAGGATCCTATGCATTGGTACTAGTAGGAGCAAAAGGCTTGAGTTCATATAGAATATGCTAACAATTCCAGATGAGCTATTCTAGTATCCAAGCTAGCCAAACAAGAGTATTGATGATGCTCTGCCCTCTTTATCTCATCAAAGGAAGAAATTATGACAATTTAATCTTTGTGTTTCTCTTTCAGGACTCTTCCCAAAAGAGTGTTCAAGTTCCAATAGAGGTTGGTAGAATTCAGATACTAATTCGGCCATATTCCCTTGGAATGACTAGGGCCAGGAAGCCAACTGGCTACTTCCTCCATGATCACAAAGTGTGAAAATGTCCACCAATCGTTAGAGGTGTGGGTTTTGAGCTGGAGAATTTCTTCATGGATATTTTGTTGGAATTATAGTGTTGGAATTGATGTAAACATGGTCTTAGTGCTACTTGTCATATGCTTATTTCAATCTGATCATGATGTGTGATGAGTGTTTGGTTGTTGAAGTGTTCAGTTGGTTGTTCTATTGGTTGGTGTTGATGTCAACTTGGTTTTGGCATGACTTAGTGGAGGTGATTTGGAGGTTGAGTTGTGATGATGTTGGGAATGTTATGTTGACTTACCATAGGTTGATATTGCTGCATATGTTGAAGATGTTGTTGTTTCAAGTGGTTGGGTTGTTTCTACAAGTACTACATATGTTTCTACATGTGTTGGAGATGTTGTACAAGATCTAGAAGAGCTGATCTACTAGATGGATTTTACTTGATGTATTTCATGTAGTTATGAGTATGATGCCCTATTTTAAGCTTTATGCATGTTCTCATGGTGTCAAAGTGTGTGTGTAGGTGTGTCATGATGTCCCTAGCTTACCCATGGAGATAAGATCCAAGTGGTGGCTTAAACAGATGTAAAACTTGAGTTTTAAGGTATATACAAAGTTTCGCGTCACAAGAGTTGCATACACCCAGGAATATATGCATTTTGTCTTCACAAGAGATCCGTATACATCTTAGAAGTGTTTTTCTTTGCATTCCTTGTGCATCTTAGATTAATTTATGGTTTTTTCGTCTTGTCTTTTTCAAAGATTTTCATGTAAAGGTTGGAAAAGGTCAAGGACCTTATAGAAAGTGATTAACATTGAAAATATATTTTATGAAGTGAATTTAATGGCTTTATCAAGTCAATGAGATGAGTCCAGATCAAATCAAGCATATAAATAGATTTTGTGGAGCTCATTACTTCTTGGTAGTTATTGAGTTGAGCACTTCAATTCATTTATATATTAGAGGAAGTTCAATGATAGTATGGTTGATTTTCTTGGTGTGTTGAGGGAGTGTGATATTGGAGGTTTGTGTGCAAGTTGTGTGAGTTGTATTGCAGAATTTCTAAAGTAGATTGCAAGTGTTGCAGTAGTTAGCTAAAGCATATTTTAGTCATCACCTTTTTGTAGTGAGTGAGAAGGTGATGTGTGGATTGGTAGAACTATGGAGAGATTGTGTTGCAGTTTGTGGTGTATTTGGAGATTGGAGATTTGGTTTTTTATTGTGTTATTTGATGATATGTTGTTGTAGTTCTCATGCTAAGTAGTTCTCAATTCCAGTCTGAAATATTTTGAAACGAGAACCATATAGAGGATTGGAGTTGGAGGACTCTGGTGAAATAAATATAAGTGAGCATTTTTCTCAATCCAATGGTGGTTGGATAGTTCAGAGAAACTATGCGAGGCTCATTGGTAGTGGTGGCTTCCAATAGATCAGAGCTTTTAGAGGTGATTGATAGTTCAGGAGTAATCAGGTGAGGATCGTTGATCATTGTGGCCTTCAGTGGATGGTACTCTGTATATCTGCATGAGAAAGAGTCCCCATTTGAAAGTATCGATTTGAATCTTTGTGTAAAGAATTGTTAGACATAAAAGAATATTTGAGCAGTGCAGCAGTAGCGGGTGGTTTTTTTCCTTGGAGAGGGTTTTCCACCTGACGTACTTGTGTTCTACATGTTGAATGGTTTTCAGGTTCCATGTTCATTTTTTATGCTTTGTTTTCTATATATGTGTTTCAGTTTATGCATGGTTAAAGATTAATTATTTGGAGAAAAATTATAAGTTCCTTCATTATTGATTCACCCCCACCCCCACCCCCCCCCCCAATTAGTGATCTCGTTTCCAACATATTTGGGGGAATCACAGAGTGAAAAATGGTAGTATCTTCCTAAGGATGGTCTTGACATTGTTTGCCTCTATCCCCAACACCCCTATGACTACACATCCATTTCCAAGGAATTTTTCCCCAGTAAGAATAAAATAAAGCTAGATAATTAATTCACACCCAAATCAAGCGAAGAAGAAGTTTGAATAAAACAAAACCAAAGACAAGTGCAAAGAAATGGAGGATTTGGGGTGACCCAAGTCTACATGAAAATAAAATCCCATCTACTAGATATACATACAACCACCTCTAGAAATAGACCCCCTCATGCCAAAGGACACCAGAGAGCTATTCCTAGTGTACCTCATAGAGAAATAAACATAAATCTCTAGAATTAAACTAGCAAAAATCAGAACCAGAATAATAAATAGCAAAAAGAGAAGGATCAGGTTAAGGCCTACTATAGTTATCCTGCCTCACCATAGTCGAAACAATATCCAACACTGAATATAGGATGTTGTTGATTTTTTGTAGCATTCGGAGGTATTATCGTATGGCTAGAAAAAATTAAATAAAATTATTTTTGAGGTATCCATGTTGGCCCAGGAAGCCAAGTCAGATGAAGGGTGAAAGTTTGTGTCCCTTCGGTATTTTTACCCCATTCAACAAGTATATATATGTGATGTAACATTTCCTTTTGACCATCAAGCAAGTCTTCTATATCTCTTCATAATTTTTCTTTCATAACCACACATGTGATCCAGCAAGACAATTTTGACCAAGTTTATTTTCCTTTTCGCATAGCTAAATTATATGGGTGATTAGCACAGAATAGGGCAGAAAGACCACAGTGGCCGTAGGGCCTGCCATATACTTTGAAGAGGATAGGTTGAGGCGTGTTGGAAGTTTATGTTGGATGTTGAAGGTGGCCATGGTTTGACTGATATTTTGACTTGGATATTGGCACAAATTCTAGAGAAGTTGTTGACTTGTAAACCTTATTAAATAATAATTTTTCCTAAAGAAAAATTATTGGGTTTTCTCCCAATGTTGGATCTCTAAAGGTAAAAATATTGTCTCTATTTGTCATGGTTTTCTTTATATGATCTTTATTATTTCTATTGCATTCTCTATTGATATTTTTTGTGTATAATCTCTCAATGATATTAGTGGCATGAGAAAAATTGATTGAGGATCATTGGGTAGTAATTATCAGATAGAAAATTGTTTTCTATTGCTCACCTTGTAGAAAAATTCAACATGGTATCATAGATTTGTTGAAAGAGTAGACCCAGAAATCATCCTAAGAGACAAGTGTTCAACAACTTGATTAGTTTTTGGGTATCATGCCAAAAATGGCACCAAGTCTCAGATTTGAAGAGAAGCTATATGGTGTCATCAACTTCAAATATTGGAATATTGAGATACTCCTTATATTGGAAGAGAATGCAGAAACATGTGGAGAAATTCATTACAGAGCAGACGAAGCTCGAGAGAAAGAAAGGTATATAAAGAATCAACCCAAGGCTAAGCGAATCTTTGTAGATTATATAAAGGACAACTTGATTCCTCATATTGTAACATTGAAGAGTACCAAAGAAATATATGATGCTCTAGTAGGATTATTTGAAAGCAACAACACTAATAGGAAGTAAACTTTGAGAAATATACCTAATAATGGCATGATGACTAGATCATATTTTGTAGTCTATTACCTCATGAGAGTTTGCTAGATAGGAGATGAGCTTATTACCACTAGAGACACAATTATTGATGCAAATCTTGTTACAGTGACTCTAAATGGATTTCCTTCCTTATGGGAGCCATTTATTCAAGGAATCTACGCAAGAGAAAATCTACCCACATTTGATAAGCTATGGAATGATTGTATCCAAGAAGAGGCCAAATTGTTGTCCAATAATAGCTTATAGAGTCTATGGGATCGAGAAACACAAGTCCTTGCAACTCATACAAGGAAAGGAAAAGGAAGAGGGAACTTTAGAAAATTAGATAAGGAGAATACAGGTAGAATACTCGCTCTTATTAAGGATAAGGATAAGAATGATATGTCAAAGGTCAAATGCTTCAATTTTCATCATTTTTGACACTATGCCTTCTAGTTTCCTTAGAAGAAAAGGAAGGAAAAGCATCATGCATCAACAACCAATTTTGATGATGATGATGATGATGGGAATCCACCACAAAAGAAGTCAAAGGAATTAGTGCTTTAGGATCTCTAGGAACATGACAGGTTTTTGAGCTTCTCTTTTAGATTTATCAGAGAAGGAGTTGATAATCCCCAATAGTTTCTTCCTTAATCAAGAGAAAAGTGCTCCATATTTTTCTTGATTATTATTATTTTTATTTTTTGGTTAGCCTCTTTTCCTTGTATTTTGCTTGGTTATAATTTTTTCTTCCATGGCCTCATGAGTGGGTTTTTGTAGAAAGGAAGAATTGTGGAGACTTCCAATTTAATGATTCATGCAATAGATAGTAGCATCAAGAATTACAAAGAAAATTTTGTGGCAATAGGGTTCAACCAAAAAGAGGGAGTTGACTATGAGAATATTTTTGCTCCAGTCGCTAGATGGTCAGGTTCTTGTATGGCCTATGAGCTCAAGCGTTGACTCAATGGGAGTGATTGATATTTGATCGTGAATATTGTCCAGACATTGAGGACTATGCCCAATGCATGGAAGAGCTTCTAGTTCCAAGTAAGAAAATAATCAAGAAGAATTGAAGTTGTCACCTTCTAAGAGGATGTCATGGGTTGAGATTGTCAAACTAGATGATCAGATGTGTGAGGTCTCTATGAGAAGTATGCCTTCTATGAGGGGACCATGCCAAACAACCGATTATGCTTTAGTGATAGGGGGAGAAATAGTGGAAGGCGTATTTTTTTCCATGCTAAAGGGAGGATCATGGATTTCCACAGGAGGATTTGCTTCAGTGTTAGAGGGAGCGCCTAGCCAGGGTAACCAAAAATAATTTATGGTGATGCGTATAGTGAGGAAAGCTAGCTAACTTATGGTTGGGCAAAGACATGCAGTGAATCCTATGTTTAGGTACCTCTGTGGTGCAATTAGATATGGTTTGAGATATGTCTCATGTGGTGAAGTGAAACTATAGGGATATATTAATTCAAATTGGTTCAGGAATGTTGAGGACTGAAAGAACACCTTGAGGTGTTGATTTAGCTTGGGATCTTGTAGTCCTATAACGGTGTGGCTAGGGAAGCTTCTTGTAAGACTCTCTAATTAGGTCAATTCATCTTATACATGGTGCAGAAGGGAGCAGTGAAGCTCCAATACATATCCATAGATGAGTAGCTTACATACATTCTCACCAAGCCTCTATCTAGAGTGAAGTTTGTATACTTCAGAGAAAAGCTTGACATAATGCAGAATGTCTTCCTTGTTGAGAGGGAATGTTGATGTCTGTGCAATATCGGAAAAATCATTTCCTGTTAAGCTAGAAGGACATCGTTAGGTCATGTGGATTTGACCAAGAGAGATGGATACATTCACCTAAGAAGAAAAAATGACCTGGCTCGGTCATTTAACCAAGGGTGAAAGACTCAAAGAAATTATGGATTGGACAAATCTTCCCCTCATAATCCAGAAGGACTTTGTTGGGTCATATTGATTTGACCAAGGCTAATAGACTAATTTCACCTGAGAAGCTAAAAAGACTTGGTTGGGCCATGCTGATTTGGCAAGAGGTGAATGGTCTTGGGGAATACCATATCCTAAGAAGCCAGAAGGACTTGGCTAGGTCATGTTGATTTAACCACGGGAGATGGATACATTTACCTGAAGAGTCATAAAAGACTTTGGTTGGGCTATGTTGATTTGGTCATGGTTAAAGGGTCGAGATACTCACATTTCCTACTCAAGGATGGAGTGATCTATAATCATGCATCAACATAGCAAGCTCATGAACTTTTCTTGTGAAGGATAAATTTCAGCTAAGGGGAAATATGTCGTAGCAAGGGAGAATACCTCCCTCGCTAAGAGGGAGAGTTGATTTTTTGTAGCATGAGGAGATATTCCTATATGGCCTAGAAAAAATTAAATAAATTTATTTTTGAGGTCTCCAAGTTAGCATAGGAAGTCAAGTCAGCTTAGGGGAAGAAAGAGTGTGTCCTTTGGGTAATTTTACCCCCATTTGACAGGTATATATATGTGACGTGGCAATTCATTTTGACCATCAAGCAAGTCTTATATCTCTCTTCTCTCTTAGATAGTCGCACATGTGATCTAGAAGCACAAGTTTGACCGAGTTTATTTTCCTTTTGACAGAACTAAACTTTCTAAGAATTGACCATAGAATAGGGTTATAGGACTACAAGACCCGTTGTAGACTTTTAAGAGGACAGAAAGAGGCCTATTGGATGGCTTTATTAAATGTTGAAGGTGGCCATGGTTTGAATGATATTTTGACTTGGATTCAGGCATATATTTCTAGACAAATTATTGATTTGCAAACCTTACAGAAGAATAATTTCTCCTAAAGAAAAGTTGTTTGGTTCTATCCCAAGGTTGGGTTTCCCAGTGTAAAAATATTGTCTTTATTGTGCATGATTGTCCTTCTATTATCTTATTTCAGGATTACAACAACCCTCTTTTGTTTTGTACACAAAGGAAAAAAAACAAAAGTCCTAAAGAAAAATTTTATGGTTTTTCCTAAAAAAAATCCGAAAGAAAAATAAAACTTTGACAATTTTAGGAAAACAATAAAAAAAAGGTTTTAAAGTTTGGAGGTCGAAATCATAAAAAAATTAAATAAAAAATACTCGACAATCCAACCTCCCGACTAGCAGGTCGGGCCAACTACCAAATCTATTCAAGTATTTTCTCTCCACTACCCGACCTACGATCAACACCCGACTCTTGTAGTCAAGGTCGAGTAGAAATAAAACTTCAACAAAAATAAGAACTTATGACCACCCGATCACCCGACTGCCCAACTCCCTGAATAAAATAATATTTATCTTCCTTGGTTTGTGTGCATTTCATTTATTGTGATTGAAATAAAATTGATTTGAAAATTTTTCGTTTCACACTTATTGGATTCATCTCAAACAATAATAATATGCAGGGCATACATTTGGAAGAAATTCATAATACTCTAACAAGGAAGAGGAATAAACCTCGTCTTCGAAAACGCTAACACCTAAAAGGCCCAAAGAGAGTTGTGCTTAGATTCAAGTATAAATGTATTGAAGGAATCATAGCCTTGGTAACTAGATACATTTCAAAGAAATGCATAATCTTCTAACAAAGAAGAAGAACAAATATCCCCTGAAAACGCTAACACCTACAAAGCCCAAAGTCACTTGTGTTTAGATTCAAGTATGAATGTAATTAAGGAATCATGACCTTGGTAACCACATATTTGAGATTTTCAGTTATTGTTTTATATAGAGTACCAATGGTCCATGGGTGTGGAAATGTCATGTGAGTATAACCTTAGTTTCATGCATCAATGTTCACCCTTTAGACTTAAATGTGTACAAAGTGAGATTGCATGGTGTGAATGAAAATGAAGAAAAACTATTTCATTTTATGCTCATCTTAAAGTCTCAACACTATTAAAATATTCTATGTTAATTTTGAAGTTTCATTTTAAAATATTAGTATTATGGAGGTAACATAGTGTGATATTGATTATCTTGGAGTCTCACTTATTAAGACACACATATAATAAATTTTCATGTCCCCCATCAAATTCACCATGAAAAATGAAATAAATCACTCATAACATTTAAAAAAAAAATTACACACGGAATTTAACCCCCGCCCTCTCATATCATCTGGAACCATTATCAATTACTAACAAATTTACAACTAATTACTGAAGGAAAAAAAAAATATAATAAAGGGAACCGCTCTAACTATAGTTAATTAGTAGCAAGAAATTCCGCGGAGCCCATCTCAAGTTCTGGATTTTCACAGAAGCCGGAGAAAATATAACGCTATTTCAGAGATAGCCAAACAAACAAAATATATTTTTGGTCTCCATGCCGGTATGGATGTTAAGCCTGCTTATATATATTGAACTTTTGAAGGACCACAACCATACTTGAGTCTGGGAAGTGATATTTTTGGCGAAGAGATATGTGGGAAGAGACTGATAATTGATGATGATGGAGGGCAAAAAGGTTTATAATGTCGTACTTTGCGTGCTGATTCTCAATCATGTTGTTGCTGGGCGATCTGCGCAGCTGCATGTGGAGTAGCCGCGGGTGAATAGCCCCGATTCTACATGGAAAGGTATAAAAAGAGAGCAGCGCCTAACTAGCCTGTCATAGGGCATTAAATGCTTGGGATATGCAGGCTGGTTAACTCGATCACACAGGAGCGGGAAGTTTCGGCATTAAATAATATTTAGGATTTCACGTGTTATCGGGCTAACCAGCATTTAATGCCCTGTAGCAAACTGGTTAGACGCTGCCGATAACTGTGTAGTCCGTGCTGAGATTGAGACGGTTGAGGCCGTACCCTCTACCGGTGAAGGTTTACGCATCTAATAAATAAATATTGGGTATCTTGTTCGTCTCTATTTTTCTCGAAAGCGTTTCTTAGAGATGAAATTATGGTTAAATGGGAAAAATTAGAAAAGGAAAAAGCAATGCCCATTTCAAAGACCACAAAACCTCAACCAAAACTACCTATCAAAGAAAATTAAAGTGAGCTTTACCGAGAATAGCTTTCTCTTTATTGAAAGGTCCAACGATTTTCCTCTTGGAGATAAACTCTGGCCGTACGTGACAATAGGAAAACCCTCATACTGGAGCTATTATCAGCGCTGAGGACGTTTCATTTCATCATCAGCACAGAGGACATTTCAGAGTGAGCTTTTTTTTCAACAGAAAAAACATAACATCCTTCATTTAAGTGAGCTTTACCTTGAATTGCATTCTCTTAATTGAATAGCTTTCTGAAAGGTCCAACGATTTTTCTCCTAGAGATAAACTCTTCCAAGCACGTGGCATTAGAAAACCATGAGTGGTATACATACATCCCAGAGTACATCTCATTACGCAAATATTTAGAAGTAAAAATAAACAAACAAACAGCAAATCAGAAAAATAATTATACCTGCGTTTACATTACAATGATTACGCTTCATAAAAAAATTCCCAGTCATGAGACGGTTTCCATGTCAATTTAGTCTCTAAGTTTCAAAAAAATATCAAATCACCAACCAAAAAAATATATACACAGAAATATTAAAAAAATTACAAACAAAATTAAAAAATAACCTACCAACAAAAGACAAAAATAAATAAATTATTTTAAATATAAATATAAATATTATAGTTTATTTTTTGTAATTTTGGTAGGACTAATCTTCATTATGTCTAATATATCATCCCCATCAAGGTTGAGAATTGAACTAGTGACTTCACATTAAAGAGTGTTTTTTAAATATAAATATAAAATATTATAATTTCTTTTGTAAACTTGGTAAAACTAATTTTCATCATATCCAATACATCACCCTGATCAAAGCATGGAATTGAACCAGCTACTCCACATCAAAAAATGCATTAACAAAGACCCTATAATCATATTATAAATTATTTTAAATACAAATAAAAAATATTTTATTTAAAAAATTATATGTATAAATCATTTTAAATATAAATATAAAATATTATAAATTATTTTAAATACAAATATAAGATATTTTATTTTAAATAACCTAAATCATTGTGAAATAAGTCTCAAACTTACCAATAAAAAAAGAAATGAAAGAGATATAAATTTAAAAGCTAAAAGATATACCATATATAAATATGTTCTTTAAAATGTAAATTTAATTTATTTTAAATGAACAAAATCAATTGATTTTAAAAAATAAAATCACTAAATAAATTTAAAAACTTAAAAAGAAATATATTATATAAATCTAATTTAAAAGCCAAAATAATATCATATAAATCTCATTTAAAAACTAAAAATATATACCATATCCATATTATATAAATCTAATTTAAATCTAATTTAAAAGCTAAAAAAATATCATATAAGTCTAATTTAAAAACTAAAAATATATACCATACGCATATAATATAAAAGAAAATAACAGATCAACTAGCCACACAACCTGCAAATAAAATTAAAACGGAAAATGGAGAAAAAATGGACTGTCAAAACTAAGATGCTTTGAGACGCCGTTCATAAATAACTACAAGAAGCCAAGCTATCGCAAGTGCCAAATACATAACAAGATGGGTTAAAACTGCTAGGATGCTTGCTTTTCAAGCATATTTCATATCCGTTATTTTTCAAACGGCTAAATTCTAATTTCTTTTCAGGTCCGCTTTTTAGCTACTATGAATTTTGTTTTCACTTGAAATCCACCGCCATCATCTTGAATTTCAAATAGCTTTGCGTTGCATATCAAATTTCCAGGCCGATTCAAATTACCCAGATGACGGTTTCAAATTCCAGGCAGTTTCAATTTATGGTGGATACCCAGATGACAGAAAGCGGTTTTGTAAGATGCTCAAAATCATGTTGTATGAATAAATTACGTTTTATGAAGTGAACCGGTTGGAAACATCAAATTTTTATATGTATTTTTGGTTGGAATATTTTAATTTTTTTTGTATGTTCATTAAATTAGAATTTTTTTTGTAGGTTCATTAAAAAATATATATCTTAAAATATTATTAAATTTAAAATTTATAATATATCTTAAAATATTATTAAATTTAAAATTTATAATATATATCTTAAAATATTATTAAATTTAGAATTTATGGATTTTTTTTTTAAATTTGATTTTAGTTATTTGTATATTTTTATAAATTATGTGAATCTTTAATTTGATAAAATCATTTATTAAAATACTTTAAATTAATTTAATAAAATGGACACTTAATGTAAAATATATAATATGGAAGTGGTGGTTGGATCTTTTTAACATATATTTTGATTTTTTTTAACATGTATTTTAATTTTTTTAATTATAGTTATATTTTTTTTCATTTTTTTCATAAATTTTAATGGTTTTAATAATAATTATATTAGTTTTATTTTAAAATTGAAAAAAAAGATTTCAAAGATTAAGTTAAGTGATGATAAAAGTGATGTAAAATCTTTTAAATTAAAAGATCTAAGGTTCAATTTACTGATTTCTTTAACTTTAGGTTACAAATTAAAAAATAAACATAATTATTATATTATTAAAAAAATCCAATAGATAAAATATGATATTATCAATATTATTTTTTATTTATATTTTTAGATAATTTATAGAATCATTCATATATATATATATATGGCTATGAGTCCTAAGAGTTAGTTCACTTTGTAGAGTTCCTTTTTTTAAAGCACTTCTATTATTGGGAAGCCCCAGGTTAAATTTTCTTAACACTCTCAGTGGTTGAGCCCAATTTTCCTTTTGAAAACACATATGAAATTGAGAAGTTACATGTTCAATTCTCTCAACACTCTCAGAGTCAGGCTCCATAGTTAACACAAATAGAGAAAAGGGAAAACTACCTACTTATTTTAATTTTAAAAAAATATTATCAATTAAATTTTAAAAATAAATTATAATCACTTTTAAAATTTAATGTTTAATATATTGAATTTTTTTATTGAATATATATATATATATATATAATTTTGATATGTGTGAGAGAATTGAGTTAGGAGAAATAAATATTATCCATTTCACTCTATTATATAAATTTTGATTGGAAAATAAAATATGAGGATTAAAGTCCACTGAAATCAATATGATTTATCAATTCTTGAACTTCGAAATGATATCCAGATGAAAACTCTTTTTTGAGACAAAAAATATTTTTCATGATAGGTTTCACAGAAAAAGAATTGTTATGATGAAGTCTCACAATTAATATGGGGAAGACGAGTATATTTTTCTCAATAATAATGTTTTTCATCCTGCTATTTGTTATGCTCTTAACGTGCAAAACGATACCCAAATACAGAATATGCGAGGAGAAGATACCCATAACACAGAACATCAATGGTTTTATTATTCAGAGAGTAATGTTCACTTGCCTCTTCGAGGGGGCAACCTTCGATAGAGTAGAGCTCGATTACAAAATAAGACATGATGCT
The DNA here is from genome assembly GCA_031772625.1 of Pinus tabuliformis. Taxonomy (NCBI): domain Eukaryota; kingdom Viridiplantae; phylum Streptophyta; class Pinopsida; order Pinales; family Pinaceae; genus Pinus; species Pinus tabuliformis. The sequence goes on from CM062816.1 coordinate 558,044,505, forward strand.
CCTTGCAGGGAGTCTCTATCCTTTATATATGACTCATACATGCAATACCACGGACCAATACCGTGGGTTTTATTAATACCATCTATCTAATACTACGACCCATTTGCAACTAACTATGGTCCCGTCATTAATTGCGGGTTAACCACTTACAATTATTAATATGGGATTTATTGACTCTTGACTATGACGTGATCCCATTACATAAATAAGGGGGTTAGGGTGGGACCCTAACATGCCCTCCACCTTAAGACTAGCCTTGTCCTCAAGGCTGAAGCTGCGGAAACTACTGAAGAATAGTGGTTGGTTCCCGAGTTGCATCTTCCGGAGAGGTGTCTTTCCATTTGACGAGGACTTCCTTAATCATGCGGTCGCGCAGTTGCTTGTCTCGTGTGTCTAGGACCTGTTCGGGTTGAAACCAGATGGACCCTTCTTCGTCCAATTTAGGTAGACTGGTCTGAACTCTGCAATTGTTCCCAATCACTTTCTTGAGGCATGAGACATGGAAAACTGGATGGACTTTTGCAGTAGGTGGCAAGGCCAACTTGTAAGCCACTTCTCCAATGCGCTGAAGTACTTGATATGGTCCGTAGAATTTGGGAGATAGTTTCTGACACCCCTTGTCTTTGAGTGATGTTTGCTTATATGGTTGTAGCCGTAAAAAGACCTGATCCCCTTCTTGAAATTGGCGCTCTGAGCGATGCTGGTCTACCTGTTGCTTCATGCGGTTCTGAGCTTGATGAAGATTATCTCGAAGATGGGTGAGCATGGTTGCGCGGTGTTGTAGGAGTTGATTCACTGCTTGTACTTTTGAGCACCCCTTGAGATACGAAGTAGGTGAAGGCGGAAGTTGACCATATACTGCTTCATAGGGAGTCATTTTGGTGGTGGCATGATAGTTGGTGTTATACCACCATTCAGCCAGAGGTAACCACTATACCCAAATGTGTTGCTTTTCTGAAGTGAAACACCTAAGGTAGGTTTCTAGACATTTGTTGACGGCTTCGGTTTGACCGTCCATTTGCGGATGATAGGAAGTACTGAGTTTTAGTTGAGTGCCTTGTATCCTGAAGAGTTCCTACCAAAAATTACTGGTGAAGATCGGGTCGCGGTCGGACACAATAGAAGTGGGCATGCCATGCTTTTTGAAGATCTGATCCATGAAAGGTTGAGCGACCAAAGTTGGTGTAAACGGGTGGGGTAGGGCGCAGAAATGAGCATACTTCGACAGTCGGTCCACAACCACCATGATGACTGACTTGTTCCCTGACTTTGGAAGACCTGTAATGAAATCCATAGAAACCTCCGTCCAAATTGATGCCAGAATGGGCAATGGTTGTAATGTGCCTGGTGTGTTGACAGTTTCCCCTTTGTGGCGTTGACAAACATCGCATTCTGCTACGAAAGTAAGGATGTCCTTTTTCATGCCTGTCCAAAAAAATGATCTTTTGGTGTGAGCATACGTCTTCTGAAAGCCCGAATGTCCTGCAATGGGAGATGAGTGCAATTCTGCCAAAATGCGACTTTTGAGGGTGGATGTTGGTGATATTATGACTCTGTCCCTGTAGCGAAGAATATCATCCTGCCACGAGTAGCCCTTGGTGGAATTTGGATCTACCTGCAATTGAGAAATGAGTTGGGAGAGCCCGGGGTGTGAAAACCATTCCCTGCGAGCCTCTTCAATCCATTCTGGAATGGGGAGGGAAATTTCTAGCAGAGTACTTTCCTCCTCAAATTGGCGAGATAATGCATCTGCTACACTATTGTCTTTCCCTTTCTTGTAAATGATCTCATAATCATATCCCAACATTTTGGCGAGCCATTTATTTTGTTGTGGGGAGGATAGGCGTTGCTCCAAAAAATATTTAAGACTGTGATGATCTGTGTGGATTTGGAAACGTCGCCCCAATAAGTAAGGTCGCCAGGTCTCGACTGCATGTAAGATGGCCATCATTTCCTTCTCGTAGGTAGATTGGCCCAGATTCCTCCCACTTAGTTGTTGGTTTGTGAAGGCCAAAGGCCCTTCCTGCATTAAGACCGCCCCAATACCTGTACCCAAAGCATCACATTCAATGACAAAAGATTTGGTGAAGTCAGGTAGTGCTAAGACTGGAGTGGAACACATGGCATTTTTTAGAACTGTAAAGGCCTGTTGTGCTTCCTCATTCCAAAAGAATGAATTTTTCTTTAGGAGTTAGGTGAGGGGCTTCGCTATGCGACCATAGTTGCGGACAAATTTACGATAATAGCCTGTGAGACCCAAAAATCCTCTCAAGCTCTTTCAAGGTCTTAGGTTGAGGACATTCCTGCATTGCCTGGATCTTTTTGGGGTCCACCTTGACACCTTCACGCCCCACAATGTGTCCCAAATACTCAACTTTTGCCATGCCAAACGAACACTTGGACATCTTGACAAATAATTTATGCTTGCGGAGCAGTTGCAAGAGTAGATCTACATGCTGAAGATGTGCGGCCCAAGTGCAACTATAGATGAGGATGTCATCGAAGAAGACAAGGACAAATTTCCTGAGATATGGTTTGAGAATGTGGTTCATTAGGCTCTGAAAAGTAGAGGGGGCATTACAAATACCAAATGGCATGACGAGGAACTCATAATGGCCTTCATGAGTTCTGAAAGCAGTCTTGGGAATGTCGACTTCCTTCATGCGAATTTGGTGGTAGCCTGAGCGAAGATCCAACTTAGTGAAGAATTGAGCCCCATTGAGTTCATCCAACAAATCGTCAACCACCGGGATGGGAAATTTATCTTTGACTGTCAACTTATTGAGGGCCCTGAAGTCGGGACACATCCACCACTCCCCATCTTCCTTGAGCACCATGACCACTGGGGATGAATAAGGACTAATGCTGGGACGAATGACACCTGCTTCCAAAAGTTCCTTGATTATTTTTTCTATTTCATTCTTTTGGGTGAACGGATATCTGTATGGGCGCACATTTGGGGGTTGGGCCCCTGGAACCAAGGTGATGCTATGATCATGTTCCCCTCGCAAGGGTGGAAGCTCATGAGGCTTGTCAAAGACCAGCAGATGGTTATTTAAAATCTGTTTCAGCTCAGGATGAATTGGCAGAGACTTGGTTTCGACTGCCTGGATGGAATTAAATTGAGCTACAACTCCATGATTGTCCTTTTTTAACAATTTTTCCATCCTATGCGAGCTGATGATAGAGGGGGCTCCCGCCTGGAGTCCACGGAGGGTATGTGTGTAGTTTTTCTGCTTAAAAATCATATATAACTCCTGGAAATCCATTGTGATTGGCCCAAGAGTGCAGAGCCATTCAGCGCCGAGGACAATGTTGCAACCCCCCATGTGTATGGCAAACATGTGGGTTTTCAATTGATAATCCCCCATTTGAAGTTTAACATTTTCACAACAGCCTTCACATTTCATTGTGCCTCCATCCACAATTTGGACTTGGAAGTTAGAAACTGCTCGTACAAAACAATTCACTGCTTCTGCTACTTTTTGATGGATGAAATTATGTGTACTTCCACTATCAATCAAGACTACTACTGGGCGATGTTTAATAAAACCTCTGATTTTGAGAGTTTGAGGGGAAGAAATCCCTGCCAAGCATGCAACGAAATAACTGGTTCGTCAGAGACATTGTCCTTTTGGTTGTCTTCTTCTAGCGGCTCATGGTCCTCAAGTGGTGGATCTTCCTCTGTTGAGCTGTAGTCAGTGGCATCAATTTGAAAAAAATTGGGCTCCTTGCATTTATGACCCGGGGAGTATTTTTCATCACAGTAGTAACATAGGCCTTGCTTTCTTCTTTCGGCCATTTCCGCAGGTGACACCTTTTGGACCTTAAGTGTTTGAGTCGTGTTGTGAACCTGTGGGGGGCGACCTTTAGCGGAGAAATTTGGTCGACTGTATTGGGCTGCTAATGCACGTTCCACGTCACGAGCTACCTTACAAGCCTCCGTCCATGTGGGAGGGTGGTGTAGTAGGACTTGGGCTTTGATAGCTTCTTTAAGACCGCTGATAAAACATTCCGTGTAGAACACATCTGAGAGACCCCAAGTGCGGAAGGCTAAGGCTTCAAAAGCTGTAATATATTCATTTACTGTACGAGTCTGTCGGAGCTTAGTAAGACGACCCAAAAAAGAAGATTCCTGGTCAAAGTGGTCTTGAAGAGCTTTTGTGAATTTGGTCCAAGTCCTAAAAGGTCCATTGCAACGTTGATGCCATTCCCACCATTGCCACCTTTCATTGTCCAAGTACATGCTTCCCACCATAAGCTAAGTCTCATCATCTAAGATGCGATTTAGATTGAAATACTGCTCCATTTGGGCTATCCATGCTGACGAGTGAGAACCGTCAAATTTATGCATATCCAACTTGGGAGGTCGCTGACGGGGTTGTTGGTGGTTGTGCCAGACGTGAGGAGAGTGGCTAGACTCACCCTCATTGTGTCCATTTCCATTATACACCTCCTCGTGGGCTTGCTCCTTGCCCTTCTGGATCATGCCCTCGACCAGGCTATTTAGTCGGTTAAGCTGAACGTGGACGGTTTGCATGGATTCTTCAAGTTTGTCCATCCTTTCATTGGTCATTGATTGAGCTCTAGTTTCTACCATACACCAACCTGATTTTTTTGAAAGTTGGGACCGCCTAAAAAATTTTCACTAAGAATTGAATGGTACCACTGTGCTCAGCTCGTCGTCCTGATTCTGATGAGCTAGATCACCAATAAGCGCCCCGGAAGATCTCAGACATTTTTTTTTTTTAACTCCTAACGGAGTTTTACTCCTTCCTTATCAATAATGCAGTTGCCAATTCCTCAAAATGTCAATGCGGCCAAAAGCCCTGCGAAAATTATACCCCAGTATAGGAACCCTTCACAACGATTCCGATCTGGTGGATCTGAGATATCTGAATGGTGGATCGGATAGCTCTGGGCGGCGGAACAGACTGCTGCTGCTGATCTGATGGATCTAATAGATCGGAATGGCTGATCTGCGAACTCGAGACTGCGGGACTGATGTCTGCTGCTGCTGCACCCCTTGGCACAAGCAGATTTGGAAGAGATGATGTGTGATCCCCTGATAGAAAAGGGAACTATGGTCTTGAGGAGTGCCAGGTGCTACAGATCGCAATATACATTAGGGTCTGGCAGTAGTACTCGACCCAATGTTTCAAGGCTCTAACTAAGGAGGATCGATTGTACCCTTAGCCGTACAACCCGACTACCCTATCGTACGGGCGAGTAATCTCTCCGAGTGCTGTTCTTGGTGTAGTGTAGCCACAAGACGGTCGACGGTTTATCTATGGTGAGGTTTCAAGGGAGCCTAGGGGGCTTCCGATATACCCAGAGGGTATGTGGAAGATAGTCCGTGCGCGGTTCTGTCTAATGCGCTACTACTCGAAGGGGTACCCACAGGGGTTACAAGGGAGTCCAACAGACGTGACCACCTCTTGTATTTCCTGCGTGCATGCCTCCCCAAATCCGCAGGTTTATGTGCTCAACGACAGATCCAGTGGTTTAAAGATGCCGGAACACGTCTCTAGCCAAAAAAAAAAAATTTGCTAAGAAATGGAGATCCCACCGACCCTGGACAGTGCTCTGATACCACTTGTTATGCTCTTAACCTGCAAAACTATACCCAAATACAGAATATGCGAAGAGAAGATACCCAGAACACAGAACAACAATTATTATATTATTCAAAGAGTAATGTTCACTTGCCTCTTCGAGGGGGTAACCTCTGATAGAGCACAACTCGATTACAAAATAAGACACGATGCTCCACGCAGGGAGTCTCTATCCTTTATATATGACTCATACATGCAATACCACAGACCAATACTGTGGGTTTTATTAATACCATCTATCTAATACTACGACCCATTTGCAACTAACTGTGGTCCCGTCATTAATTGCGGGTTAACCACTTACAATTATTAATATGGGCTTTATTGACTCTTGACTATGACGTGATCCCATTACATAAATAAGGGGGTTAGGGTGGGACCCTAACACTATTATAGAATCACTATATAGTCTATTCCATTTGTGTCAATTTTGAACATATCTATATAAAATAATAAAAATAACAAATCTAAAAAAAGTTATACATTTCATTTTCACTTTTTATTATTATTATATTTCACATAAAATAAATGAAAACTTTATTTATTTAAAATTGTATCTATTCTAATTATTATTTAAGATACATTTTCTAATTTTAAAATATATATAAACCATATATATAAATCATTTAACAATTGTAATATCTCCTTTCACTTAAATTTCCCTAATTTTTTAATACAAAATGCTAATACAATTTCTACTTTTACAATGTACATAGCAACATTCAATCTACATAGCAACATTGATTATTAAAATTGTATTATAACCTTGATGGAACAAGGCTATAACAGTATGTTCAAAATTATACAGTTCTACTTAATAACATTTGTACAATAGTAGTCATAATTGTCGTGGTGTAATGTTTTCATCGTTGACATAGTTATAACTTTAGCACCATGAGCAAAACATTCAAACTCTCGTGAAGTTGTCTGACTACCCGCTACCTAGAGATTTCACATCCTCGGGAAAGGAGAATTCATCTACAGTGATGAGGATTCCTTGGATGGTTCGATGAGGAATAGATGTATTGATCCACAATGATGAGGATGGATAGTTCGATGAGGAAGAGGTGGTTACAGAGTAACCACCCTTTCACCCCTGTGTCATTGGCAGCTCATTTACTTCTTTCCCTCGACCAAACTTAGTTCTGCAGCTAGAAGAATTTCCATGCAATTTGCTTCTAGACTAGACCATCTTCTGATGTTGTTGACTATAGGTAACAATTTGTCCCTAGGGTTTTATTTGCGTCCTTCAAGGTTTTTCTTTTTTTTGATCTCATTCTTTCCCTATACTGGTGGTTTGATACCTTGCTCCTCATACATAAATGGAATGCATTACTGGGTTCTCAGAACGGTCATGGCCATGGTTGTTCTCTAAGATTTCCTGCAAGGGTTACATAATCTAGATGGGCTTCAACAACAGTAACTTAAAAATCTCTTTTTTCATTCCTTTATTCTCTATTAGAGAACTCTATTTCATCCCTATAATAACCCTTAAGATTGTTTTTAGAGTTTTTCTAGAGGCTTACCAAAGGAAGGAGAGTGTTGCTCAAGTAACCCTCTTTTAGTTCCTACGCAACTACCTAAAACATGTAGTGATTCTAATATTCCTCCATTCCATTTTGTCTAATCTTAGAAGATACCTTGAATAGCTTCTTTTCTTTTCTTTTCTTTTCTAGTGTAAAAATACGGCTCCCTTCCCCTTAACATTGTGTGTTTAATTACATTACAAGGGTTGAAGGGCTTATGTGGTTAAGGTCTTCTGTAAGAATTATTTTTAATTACCTCTTTGTCGAGGGCTTCCAAGTCTCTAGCTTAGACTTATTAGGGTCTTTTGGTGAGGTCTTTCCTTTAGTCATTTTGTATATATGTTAAGTATCTTAGTTACTTCGGTCTGCGACCACTAATCCACTCTTGAGTTGGCCTTAAATTTCATTTTACACATTGTTGTGCACTTTTATTTGGGATATTCGTAATTTGTGTAAAACATATATATTTTAAGTGTGAAACCTGTTTTGTAATTTGCCCTTTTTTATTTGAATGTCTTCAATTATTGCAAAAAATTTATTGTTATGCCTATGAGTGTGAAACCCCCGCTTGAAAACTCTCTAATTTTCCCTTTTTAATTTGAATATCCTTGATTATTGCAAAACAATATTGTTGTGCCCTTTTAATTTATAAATTTCTAAACTTGTTTCTAGCTTGATTACACTATTAAGGATATAAAGAAATGTTAATATGCGATCCTCGACAAGATTCCCTTTAAGGTTCCCAAACTTACATAAATATAGTTGTAGATCATCATTGGTTATGCTAGTAAAAAAAATTACTCGAGTTCATATTAATAGAGATTTTATAACATGTTGAATGTTTTAATATATATATATATATATATAATATATATATCTATATATATATATATATATATATATATATATATATATATATATATATATATATATATATATATATTTAACTATATGTCTTAGTTTTTTTTTTATTCTGGTGCATTATTTATTATTGTTCCAAAAATTTACTAAGTTTTAGCTATTACCTTAAAACCTAGGGTTTGAATTTGGAACTCATAAAATTTTCCATTGTTAATCACAATACATTATAGTATTCACTTTTCTTTCCTTTTGAAGGTTAATGCCAACAACTATGTAATTCAACACTGTGTTTCCTCATAGTTAGGACCTTAATCCACTTTGATTGAGTTTATTATTTTTTTTAGTAATTGCTAGTAGTTTTAGGTTGTCATTTATTTTGTCCACTGCTATCTAGGTTCCCACAGATGTTATTTGTTCTTTACAAAATTTATGGTTTAGTTTATTTTTTAAATAATTGCTTACATTTCTCCACAGATGGTGTTTGTTCTCAAAGGTTGTAGGCAGGACTACCCAGACTTGTCACCTTCTTCAAAATTATAAATAAATCTCTCTTGAATAATAGTTTCTTGTGCTATTATTATCTACAAAATTATAAATAAATCTCTCTTGAATAATAGTTTCTTGTGTTATTATTATCTATGCTTATAATTTGATTGTATAAGTAATGTTATAATATGTTCTGACTAGGAACTAGGGACTGTTCCTAGGCTTCTATTAACTTAGCTTGACCGAGGAACTAACCCAAACTTCCTCTAAGAACGTTGTTCCAGTCTCATTTACTATTAATGTTTGTCTACCACTATTATTATTTTTCTAAATTCTTGCATGATATATAACAGTCCCATTCCAGAACCCACACTCTTCATATAGATACAATGGCTTCAACATGCTTCTCATCATAAGTCATATTTCAATTTTGAATAGTATAATCATAGTTCAATTTTGTACACATAACAAAGTTATCAGTCCTTTAAACAAACAATAACTTTCTCTTTTAGAAACAATATCTAACAAAAATAGTAGATTTCATCCATACTCTAGAGCTTTAGAAACCATTTATATCAAGTCAAAGATTCCATATACTTTTATCATCTACAATAACAATTACGTTATGAGAAAAACACAAAATTTATGGAGTACTTATCTATTAAAGTTAGACTGTCAGGAAATTCACAAAGGAGAAAGACAATTCCTCCCAACCAATGAGAATGGAAATTACGTCAAGTTCTCCCCCAAAGCCAATTTGTCACTCCCAGAATAGTTTCTTAGCAATTAAGGTTTGTTCAATGGCATCAAGACTATGCCATTCCAACCCAAAGAAATCTCAAACTCACAAATTTGTCTTAGTGATCCCACTGGCTCCAACTAGCTCAAGAATACCCAACCCAAAGAAATCTCAGACTCACAAGTTTGTCTTAGGGATCCCACTGACTCCAACTAGCTCAAGAATACCCTAACTTTATAGCTTCATTCTCCTCACTTGGACCTTGTCCACCCAGGTACTAAGTCTTCAAGGTTTCCTCAGGTTTTCTCCCCTCTCTCCTTTTTTCTCCCTTATCCCAACTGAGATTATCTATCTTCTAATCATTTGGTGAGTGGAAACTTTTTATTTAGTTTCTTTCCTAGCTAATTCCAAGACTTGTCATAAGGTTGTAAAATAGATTAAAACAAAACCTTTTTTTTTACATTAAAGTTTTTCCACTAGGTTTTTCACTTAGACACTAATTTACCAAGTATGTGCAATAAAAGCGAATTAAATATCTACTTTTCATTGATGAGTGTTACATCTTCCCCCCCTCGAGTGAAACATCATCTTCGGTGTTTCCTTGGCCCTCAAATGAGATGGAATATACCTTGTGCATAAATTTTTCATTCTCTCATGTAGTCTCTTCTTAATGAAATGCCTCCACTGAATTTTAATATGGGAAATAGCTTTCTTCTGTAGCATAATTTCTTTTTGATTGTAAGTATGTAGAAGCTCCACCATGAATATTTCTTCTGGTTCGTCCTACATTCACAATTGTTGTCATTAGTTTCCATTTATCATTATCTAAGTAATATATCTATATATATATATATATATATATATATATATATATATATATATATATATAATCATTTCAACTTTATTAAAGACACTATTAGTTGCTATTTATGTATTCAATAAAGGTATTTAGTATGCATCACAACTCAACCAGGGTTAACAACATGCACTCATTAAGGGTTAGCAACATCATTATAAACTCATCAATAATAGTGATAATCCTTCTTACTTACGCAATGGCTAAGTCAATCGACAAGGACCCCACCTTGTGGCTCCACTATGAATTTCAGATCATGGAAGTACCAATTCCATTGGCACTATGTACTTAGTGGTCATAACATTTCAAAACCCATTTACTGTTTTTATCTTTATGATATATTGCAATTAGTGTATTATCATAGTGGGTAACATCAGTATGCTTGTATCTTAATTTCAAATGCTACATATGATCCAGGTGGATATTGGTGGTCACTTGCCTATTCCAATTGGACCTCCACCATTGTTTCTTTCAATTTTTCTGTTTGTTTAATTTGAGCAAAATTTACTATTTTTGGCAGTTTTTTGGGTCCCAAACTTTTGAAGTTGTTTTGAGGCCTTAAACGACGTTTTTTTTGGGAAAACAGACAAACATAAGTTTTTAACCAATGTTTGTAGTCAAAAATTGTCTTCCTCAGGTAGGTCTTTCTAACAAGGTATTGTGGGCGTCAAACAAAGATTGTATGCCAAATTTAGGACCTCGAGAAGTTGATGTACCAATTTACCCAAACAGGGCCCATAGTTTTGGCACTTCATCTGCTAAGGTTAGGTTTTTGGATGTTTAGGGCTTTCCATTGTTTCTCAATAATAAATAGGCTTTCGAGCCTCATTGTAACATGGTTCAAAGGCATGTAGCCGCCACATCTCTTCTCAGAGATAAGCTACCATCGCCCGAGTTAGTTTATTTCCATTTCTATATGTAAGCATATTTCAGTCTTTTGATATTAATGAAATGAAGTTTTATTTTTGCTACGTCTCTCTGTATATGTGTATATGTGTATTTCTGTGTTTTTTTGCGTTCCTGCATAAGTCTAGATCTGTGGTATCAGAGTAGTCTGCTCTTTCTCTATTTTTCTTTGCATGTCCTTAACGAGGTCAAGGTATAAGGAGTTAGGGATCGAAATGGTTGAACCTTTGCAAGAAAAGCCTCACAAACCTTGATGACCTCCCATGGCGGAAGAAAAGAAAGACGAGGGGGTAGGATATCCTTTCAAAATGTTGCTCGAGGAATCCCTTGAGCGACAAAGGAACGCGATGATGGATAACTTTGCTTGGATCCTTCGACGGTAACCCACACGCGACATCTTCATCCAACAAGCACTCTGGAGGTGCCACTCCTTTTAAGGTACAAGTTAACTGTGATATTCCCATATTTGAAGGCCAGATAGATGCAGCATCATAGATAGATGGTTAAATCTGTTGAAAGAATATTTTTCAATTCATGAATTTTTCAATCTGGAAAATATTATTTTTTCACTTCTCAAAGTTGTCCCACATGTCAAGGAATGGTGGGAAAGCTACTGTGAACAAAAGGACAAGAGGGAATCCTCACTATTTTCAGCCGCACCCACTTGCAATTATTTCTGAGATGCCATCAAGGAACAATATTACCCTGTTGGGAGCTATGAATATAAATACATAAAGTGGACCACGTTGCGGTAGGGAAGGGACCAATATGTGTTGAAGTTCACAAATTTTTTCCATACCCTTTGCACGAAGCTACATATCAAGGATTCTAAGCAGCATTTGGTAGTCAAGTATCGCGACTGTCTACACAAGTACATCCAAAATGAGATGAATTTCCTCGACATATCCTCGCTTAGCATCGCCTATCGATACGTTGTTAAGATCGAGCATAAACTTAAACCAAAGAAGCGAGACTTTGGATTTGTGAATTCGAAGCAAGGGAAAGCTGCCCCTAAGCAACAAAACAAAGGACAAAGCCAAGGCAGGGTGACCCAGGAGAACCCGCTGAAGCCGCAAGCGAAGAACAACACTACAAAGACAAAAAAGGACACAAGGAAATGGTGTGACTTCCATAAGAGCCCCACACACAACACAAGTGAGTGTCGATCCAAGTAGTCACTGGTGGATGAGCTAAAGGCTTCCAAATCAGATGCATGTTCTAAATTTGAGTCAGAAACCAACAAGGGGAATGACAAAGGGAAGCAAATTATCGATGCAGAGACTAGTGCCACCATTGCCACCACCAACATCTAAAAGGATGAGCCTGGAGATCTAGAGGAGGGGGAGCGACTCTTCCACTCACAAATGTGGGTGAAGAGTTCCCTATTGCAGTTCATTGTTGATGGTGGGAGCCAAAAGAACCTCATTTCAATAGAGGTCATGAAGCGGTTGTGCCTATCAACCACACCACACCTGCAACCATACACCATCGAGTGGCTTCACTAAGGGCAAGATCTCCACATCAACCAACAATTTCACCTTCCCTACAACATCAAGCCCTTCACGGATGAGGTACTATGTGATGTTGCTCCTCTTGAAGTTTGTGATGTATTATTAGGCCAACCATACTTGTGGAAGTGGCATGTTGTGTATGATTCTAGGCCTCACATTGTTATTATTACTTTGGGTAATAAGTTTTACAGGATACCAGAGGTAGCACTGCCTACCGCCATTTCTTTGATCACTGCAAAGTAATGCAGTAAGATCATTTCCCAGAATGGGAAATTTGTTTTCCTTATGATTCGCCCTTAGGGAAAGAAGAAGATTGTGGCCACAACCTCTAGATAGGGCTCCTCCGCATGACAACAACAGATGGACAAGGTTGTGGAGGAGTATAGGGACATCTTCACCTCACCCATAGGGGTACCTCTACACTGTCAGGTCAAGCACTCCATCGATCTGACCCTGGGCATGCCGCTACCCAATGGACTGATCTATCGACGCTCTGTTCTAGAGAACGATGAAATCAAGAGGCAGATTTAGGAGTTGTTGCAGAAAGGGCACATCAGGCCAAGTTCATCACCCTGTGGGAGCCCGATCATGTTGGTACAGAAGAAGGATGGGACCTAGAGACTCTGTATTGACTATCAGGTGTTGAAAAAGATCACTATATGGAACAAGTATCCAATCCCATGGATTGATGACCTTCTGGACCAACTTAAGGGGGTCAAATATTTCAGCAAGATTGACTTGAAGTTCGGTTATCACTAGGTACCGATTGAACCCTCTGATGTGTGGAAGAACACCTTCAAATCCAAGGAGGGCCTTTTCGAATGGCTAGTCATGCCTTTCGGGTTGACACATGCCCCCGAAACCTTCATGAGATTGATGGATGACATCTTGTGACCCTTCACCAACACATTCGTGGTGGTATATTTGAATGACATTATGATTTTCAGCCAGAGTTGGGAATAGCACATCCACCATATTCAATAGGTCCTCCAAACCCTATGACAACACAAGTTGTGTGCCAATTTGGAGAAATTCACTTTTGGTATCACCCAGGTTCAATATCCGGGGTACACTATTGATGAGCAGGGTGTGCATGTGGACCCAGCCAAGGTACAAGTAATTCAGCATTGGCCAACCCCAACCACTCTAACAAATCTCCGCAGTTTTATGGGCCTTCCCAACTTCTACTGTAGGTTCGTGTTGGGGTTCTCCCATATCACTTGGTCCTTGAGTCAAGTCACCAAGGGAGGAGAAAAGAAAAGTTCTTTTGGTCTGAATCCCAACAGAAGGCATTTTCCATGTTGAAGCATCACCTCTACTATACACCAATTCTCACATTACTAGACCTGCAACAACCATTTGAGATCGAGACCGATGCCTCTAACTATGTTATTGGTGCAGTTCTTACTCAGCAGGGGCATCAAGTGGCATATCATAGTGAGACACTTTCAAAAACAGTATGAAAGTATCCCACCTATGACAAAGAGATGTATTCCATTGTGCAAGCTTGCCAACAATGGAAGAATTACATTATGGGGAAGGAAACGATCACCCACACAGACCCCTACAGTTCATACAAACACAAGGGAATTTGCAAAATGATCACCATTAGAAATGTTCCACATACTTGCAATAGTTCCATTTGAACATTAAGTACAAGAAGGGACGCACCAACAATGTTGAAAATTGCCTCATCCGATTGTCGGTCATGGCACTAACCACTGTGCTTGACTCTTGTGGGCATGAGACTACATGGTGGTCGCATCTTTACAAGAGCAAATCAGAATTCAAAAACACATACTAGACACTCCTAGAAGGCAAGAAAGTTTAAAATTTTAACCTCCAGGATGTAATGTTATGCCACCTGGGACACCTTTGTGTTCCTTCAAGTGAGCGTGCCAAGATTATTTTGGAGGCACACTACAGTTGGGTCACTGGACATTTTGGGGTAGAGAAAACATTGGTAGTACTGCAGAAGTATTTTTATTGGTCAAAGCTTCGACAGGATGTTGGGAGGTGCATCAAATCCTATATTGCATGTGCCACTGCCAAATCGACCATCAAGAAGTAAGGCCTATATACTCCTCTGCCTACTCCTAGTTGAGCATGGGAATCCATCTCCATGGATTACATGTTGAGCCTTCCTTCTACTAAGCATGACAAAAATTACATTTTCGTGGTCGTCGATAGATTCTCTAAGATGGCCATTATGGCAGCCTACAAGAAGAGTATCACAGCAGAACCCACTGCTAAGATCTTCTTTGAACGCATGTGGGTACACTTTGGGATCCCACAATCCATTATCTCAGATCAGAATAGCAGGTTCCTAAGTACATTTTGGTCAAGTCTCTAGTCGATGCTGGATACCAAGCTCACTAAGTCCACAGATTTCCACCCCCAAACTGATGGCCAAATAAAGGTCATCAATAAGATGATCGTACACATTTTGTGCATGTACAACTCAAAGCATCAACGCACATGGGATGAAAAACTCCCCTATGTCCATAACAACTACAAGAAAGCTCTCAATAGCTCAACTGGCCACAAACCTTTTCAAGTGGAATTGGGATTCCAACCACTATGTCCCATCGATGTGGCCATACCATTTGCAGGTACTCCGACAGATTCAGCTCATGTCGAGTCTGAAGCTGACAAGGCTATCAGATTCATTGAGCACATTCAGCACATCCGCCAGCAAGTACATGACATATTGGACATAGCCAATTCTAAGTACAAGAAGTGTCATGATCAACATTGGATGCCACACAAGTTCCAGGTGGGTGACAAATTTTGGTTATATTTGCAGAAGAAGCGCCTCGCTAGGCAAGCTTCACCTGCTCTGATATGGGCTTACACCATCATTAAGGTTTTAGGGGATAATTCTTTCGAGCTCAACATTCCACCATTCCTTGGCTTGCACCCAATGTTCAATGTGGGTTGCCTTTGACCAGATCACCAGGGGAATTTTGAGGTATAAAATGGGCCTCCTAAGGAAATTATAAAATAATAGTGGAAATAATAAAATAATATTAGATTACATCATCAAATTTTAGAGGGAAAACAGAAAAACTTATTTTTCAACTCATATTTTCAACTTATCTGACTATGGGTTTACTCAAATTTTGGGGCAAGAACACTCGATGGATGCACAATTTGATTCCTCATCTAAGAAGTACCCATTGTGCATAATTTCAATGGACCCTGCTACATGAAAAATGAGAAATACATGAAAAACGTGATTGCAATCATATTTTTTTTCATGTATTTATCATTTTTCGTGTAGCAGGGTCCATCAAAAGTATGCAATATGGGTACTCCTTGGATGAGGAATTAAATTTTGCATCCAACGAGTACTTCTTCTTAGAGTAAAATCTTAGGGAGATAAGTTGAAAAAATAGTTTTATTATTGTATTATTTTTTAATCTTTTTACTTTTTTACCTCAAAAATGGTGAATCATCCCCTTGGTTGACATCATCATGTTGAATCTTATTGGTTCTTATAAATTTTATTTTGGTTGTACATTTTTCTTAGGAGGCCCATTTTAGACCTCAAAAGTTCTCTAATGACATTCCACGATTACCAGACACACTAGACATTGCAAAAAAACTCACACCAACAGAGTTAAACCCAGATTGCATGGAACAGGCCACAAAGGATCGGATCCTCGACACACAGATCAAGAATACTCGACAAAAATAGATACAACTATATCGGGTTGTCAAAGTTGGCAGAAGTTTCCCCATCTCATGGAGGCACTCAACACAATGGGAACCATTGGTTCCTGGGGGGAGGATTGATCAAGGTGGATATTGGTGGCCACCCGCCTATTCCACTTGGACCCCCACCATTGTTTCTTTCAGTTTTTCATTTTCCTTAATTGTAGCACAATTTACTTTTTTTGGCAACTTTTCAGGGCTTGAACTTAGGGAGCCATTTTGAGGCCCTAAACAAAGTGTTTTTCAGAAAAACGAGCAAACATGACTCTTTGCATATGTTTTTAGTCAAAATTTGTAGTCCTCAAATACGCCTTTCTAAGGAGGTATTGTGCGCATCAAATGGAGATCGTATGCCAAAGTTACCGCCTTGGGAAGTTGATGTACCAATTTACCCAAACGGGGCCCATAGTTTTGGCGCTTCATCTCCTAGGGTTAGGATTTTGGATGTTTAGATTTTTCTATTGTTTCTCAATAATACATAGGGCTTCGAATCTCATTGTAACATAGTTCAAAGGCATGTAGCCACCACATCTCTTCTCATAGATAAGCTACCATTGCCCAAGCTAGTTTATTTCCATTTCTGTATGTAAGCATATTTCAGTTCTTTGATATTAATGAAATGAAGTTTTTTTCTGATGCATCTCTGTGTATATGTGTATTTCTGTATTTTGTTTCGTTCTTTGATAAGTACAGATCAACATATGCATTAGTTATGCATGGAATAAGGTTTAGGATAACTTCATATTTGTGCAATGTTCAAGGTAACTACATGATTGTCTAATTTGTTCAAGTAAACTTAGTTATGCCCATCTTGGGTTGTTTTTCTTTGAGCAAAATCAAGAGTCCATATTGCAACATTTCTTCAGTTTGGCCCTTTGTCATCCTACATTGCAGGTTGTTGATGAAGGTTATACACAGTTTGTTTATGTGTACAGTCACGAGGCTTCTTCCCCTTGCACTCATTTACACATTGACTAAACTTGCAAAGGCCAATTTTAGAGTTTTATTTTCGTAGTTATAGATGCACCACTTGGCCACAATATTTTCCTTTTCCACTGGGTTGTTCCACATCATAATATCTTGCAATTCTTGCTTAATTGCTATAGGGAAACACATTAACGTTTTCATGTTTGTACTTGCAACATCAAATCAGTCAATCTTTAGTTAGTTGTCACACCAATTTGTACCTCATATAGATCCAATGACCATTGCCTCTATTTTCATACTATGAGTAAGTAGTCATCCTTTTACTCCAATGACCCCTCACAACCATATCAAACATACTTAGGTATTTATATGTATTCAGCCTTTCATATTCTACAATACCTAGGTATATGTGAAATTCTAAGCCATAGTTAAAAGATATTGTCCATCATCTCTATGGACTTGAATAACTTTCCTAGCTATGATATTATTGTTCCCACTCTCATTCCTATGTTTGCATGAGCTATTATTTTACAAATATTTTCAGTACTATTTCTATGTGTCTTCTGCTTTTTTTCTTCAGAATATCATTATCTCTATCACTTTTAATTTGATAGTCTCAAAATGTTCCATTCATTTTGTGATTTCAATAATTATTATGATATCTATCCCAACTTACCAACACTCTGTGGATTTTTGATAAATATTTCTTTAAACTAGAACTTCACACAATTACTTGTTTCCACACACTTCTTTCCTTAAGAATGTCACTGACTATGTCTATGCCATCATTCTTTTAGTTATTCCAATATGCGGAGCTGAAGTTTTAGACTATGAATAAGTCAATTGCTAACAATCTGCATTCAAGGAGATCACAATTTTTTGTCTTTTAGTAGCCTGACTCCTTTTAGGGGAATATATGATCAGTCCTTTCACTTTTAACAACCCTAAAGGTCAAACCTACTCTTGATAGCCATGGGAGTTTAGTCACAGTCATAAGTTACAACACTTAGCATACTTATACTCACGTCATGTTGCTATTATATTTTTGTTTTGATACAAATATTCATATTTCAATTTTGGTTGTAACACATGATGTCATTTGGTATCGTTTGCATAGTGCTATACTTTATTCTACATCATATAGATTTTTTCCACCCTCATCCCTTAGGGCAGTTTACATCCATTTTATTTTGTATTTGTACTCTGAACCAAAGTATTCATAGCTTAAGATTTTTCCCTTTTTCACTCACAATGTATTGATCATCTCACACTCATTATGTTACTCTAATATAGTTATTTTCTTCCATATCCATCCACAACATATTACTCACTTCATTCACAATAGGTTATTTTACTACCTTTGGCCTATAAGGTCCCGTGGACAACAATTTTATCCCAATTTGAGGATAACTAATTTTCTTATTATACCATCCACATAGTAATCATACTTGCTATCACCATCTCATTTCCTTCTTCTTTTTTTTTAATTTTCAAGGAAGATTTCCTCAACTTATCCCCATAATGGCTCACAACCAGTGATCTGCCCTTTAGGTACCATCATAATTTCATGATACCAATGGACCACAACCAAACATTACCAATTATTTCAACTCACCACCTTCACGTTGGATATGATCATTGTCCTTTGTTCAAGTGGACCCAATTCTTGTCCACATTTAATGATTTGTCAGTTGTTCAATCTAGTTGGATTTATTTATCTTATTATTTTCCTTCTAACTCTTCCCAAGCAAGCCATTGAGGCTAGAAAGACAAAATAATGTTAAAATAAATCAATGTGACTATTCAAGTCATAACCTAGTGTAATATGAGCATACTTAAAATCAACAAAAGATCACAAGAGATTTACATCACCAATTTTTACAATAGTACTTCCCGACACATCTCACAGATGAGTTTATCTAAACTCATCCCCTTCTATCTGGCACATTATTAGTTAAAATATTTGAAGGTTACATGGTTTTTTTTTTTTTGTAGGGCTTCTGGTGCTTCCATAACCAACATTACAATATCTTTTTGGTTCTTTTGGAACCGTGAGAATGAAACCACTAATTATTATGTATATATAATTTTTATAAGATAAGTTTAATCTCTATCTTTTATGTGTTAATTTTTCTCCCCAAAATAAGTTTTGACATAAGTTCTTCATTTTAGTTCACGGACGACATATTTTTTTCATACTTTTCCACGCTTTTATCCCCATCCTACCCTTTTCTCATGGATTGTTAAATGCTCTTACATACACTACTTGTTACTTATTAGATTTGTTGGTTTTTTATCTACATAGTTCACTTCGACAATTGTTATCATATTTTCTTCTAAAATTAACTTTTTATTTCATTAGGGGTACCACCAATTGTCCATATTCCTTCCATGGCATTGATTCTCCATAAGGTTACTTTGTACCCCTATAGCCAACTGTTTTCCTCACCCAAATTATGTGGATACACTGATTGATATATATGTAAAATCAATGATAACAATATTTCTTCCTTTATAAGCTCAACAAAACCTTGTGTGCTTTACAATTGGTGCCTAGGTCTCTAGTTAAATAAGGCTTGCAATTATGTAGGTTTCCAACTTGGATTCTTTTGTATTCACATTTACCTACATGAAAGAATTTTGATTTGCTATCCTAAAGTTGTAGCTAACACATTTCAGGCCTCAACAAGGGATTTCTATGAATCTGTACTCAAATCTATAAAAAGGCATAGCATGTTCCATCACCCTTTCCCTTGGCTATGAGTATATTAGTCAGTCAATTTAGTTTTTTTTATATGGCTTTATTATCTATCAGCTTCGTTAAGAAGCTACTCTATTGTTGGTTACTTCCAACAATTGTGTTATAGGAGATTATACTTCATTCCCTAGTGCACCCATATCTAATCTCCTCCTTTAGGGGTCTAGCAAGTGCTTCTGCACTTACTATTGTCTTTATCTCTCAATTCTATGTAATATCGACAATCATTTATTAAAAATTTCAACTCTAGGTTGGCCCCTTATGCCTCAGAGTTCAACCTATAGCTCTGATACCACTTGTAACATCTTCTTTCTCTTGAATTCCCTATTTTTTTTTACTGAATGCCTCCAAGTTATCAATACAATTTCTACTTTTGCAACCTACATATCAACGTCGATTATTAAAATTGTATTATAACCTTGATGGAACAAGGATATAACCGCATGTTAGAAATTATACATTGCTACGTAATAACCTCTATACAATGGTATTGATAATTGTCTTCATGTAATATTTTCATAGTTGACATAACGATAAATTTAGCACCATGAGAAAAAAATTTGAACTCTCGTGAAGTTTTTTGACTACCTGTCACCTGGCGATTTGACATCCTTGGGAAAGGAGATTTGATCTACGGTTCACAGTGATGAGGGTCTCTTGTATGGTTCGATGAGGAGGAGGTGGTTACAGAGTAACCAACCTCTCACCATGGTGTCATTGGCAACTCATTTGACTCTTTCCCATCGCCAAACTTAGCTTTGCAACTGCTGAGGAAGAACTTCCATGCGGCTTGATTTTTAACTAAACCATCTTATGATGTTGTCAACTATAGGTAACAATTTCTCCCTAGGGTTTTATGTTCGTCCTTCAGGGTTTTTCTTTTCATGTTCTCATTCACTTTCCCTATATTGATGGTTTGATACCTTGCTCCTCATATATAGGTGGAATGCATTATTGTGTTCTCAGAACAACGACCGTGGCCATGGCTATACTCCGGGATTTCCTATAAGGGTTATTGAATATGGATGGGCTTCTGCAGTGTAACTTAAAAACCCTTTATTTTCAGTCCTTTAGTCTCTGTTAGAGAACTCTGTTTTGCCCCTATAATAACCCTTTCATATTGTTTTCAGAGTTTTGTGGGAGGCTTAGCAAAGGAAGGAGAGTGTTGCTCAAGTAACCCATTACCCAAGTCGTCTTTCAGTTGTTCCGATGAAAACACTTAAGACAAGTAGTGATTTTAATGCTTCTCCATTCCATTTTGTCTAATCCTGGCGGGTAATCTTGGGGTAATCTTGGGCTGATTTTTTTATGCTCCAGTGTAAAAATACAACCCCTTCCAGGTTCCCCTTAACATTGTGCTTTTAGTTGCATTACAAAGATTGAAGGGCTTATGCGGTTAAGGTCCTCTCTAAGAATTAATTTTAATTCCCTCATTGCCGAGGGTTTCCAAGTCTGTAGCTCAGACTTGTCAGACTTGTTAGGGTATTTTGGTTAAGTATTTCCTTTATTCATTATGTATATATGTTAAATACCTCAGTTACTTCAGTCTGCGGCTACTACTCCACTAGGGAGTTGGCCTTAAATGTCATTCTGCACATCGTTGTGCACGATTATTTTGTGGATTTGTAATTTGTGAAAAATATTTTGAGATATATATATATATATATATATATATATATATATAATGATTTTCCATATATATATATATATATACACTATGGGTGTGAAACCCCCACTTGAGAACTCTATAATTTTCCTTTTTAATTTCAATATCCTCGATTATTGCAAAACAAAATTGTTGAATGCATGTACACACCTTTTTAATTTATAAATTTTTGAAATTGTTTATTGTTTAATTATAGTATTAAGGACATAAGGAAATTTTAATATGTGATCCTCGACAAGATTCCCTTTACTATTCCTTTACAGTTCAACCCAGACTTACTTAAATATAGTTGTAGATCATCAATGGTTATGATCGGTAAATTTTTTTGTACTCGAGTTTATATTAATAAAGATTCTATAATATGTTGAAAGTTTTAATATAATGTATAATAATATTTATTAGTTTTTTGTACTCGAGTTTATATTAATAGAGATTCTATAATTGTTGAATGTTTTAATATCGTGTATAGTAATATTTATTAGTTTTTTGTACTCGAGTTTATATTAATAGAGATTCTATAATATGTTGAATGTTTTAATATCGTGTATAATAATATTTATTAGTTTTGTTTTTTTTAATTATTTTTCTTTTGTTTCGGTGTATTATTTATTATTTTAGCTATTACCCTAAAACCTTTCCATGGTTAATCACAATACATTATAGTATTTTTTTTTCTTTCCTTTTGAAAATTAATGCCAACAACTATGTAATTCAACATTGTGTTTCCTCATAGTTTGTCTTTTTCTTAATCACTAGTAGTTTTAGGTTGTTATTTTTCTTGCCCACTGTTATGGTTTTGTTCTTTAAAAATTTATGGTTTAGTTTTTTTTTTCAAATAATTGCTTACATTTCTCCATAAATGGTGTTTGTTCTCGAAGGTTCCAGGCAAAACTGTGAACCTGTCACCTTCTTCAAAATTATAAATAAAGCTCTCTTGAATAATATTTGCTTGGCAATTATTAATTATGCTTATAATTTCATTGTATAAGTAATGTTATAATTTGTTTTCATTAAGAACTACAAACTATTCTTAGGTTGTTATTAACTTAACTTGGCCTAGGAACTAACTTAAAATTCCTCTGAGAATGATGTTCCAGTCTCATTTACTATTAACATTTATCTACCACTATTATTGTTTTTCTAAATTCTTGCATGGTAGATTACAGTCCCATTCCAGAACCCACACTCTTCTATAATCTCATTTACTATTAACATTTGTCCACCATTATTATTATTTTTCTAAATTGTTGCATCGTATATTACAGTCCCATTCCATAACCCACACTCTTCATATAGATATGATGGCTTGAACATACTTCTCAACATAAGTTAGATTTCAATTCTGAACGGTATAATCATAGTTCAATTTTGGACACATAACATAATTATCAGTCCTTTAAACAAAAATAGCTTTCTTTTTTGGAAACATTATCTAACAAAAATAACATATTTCATCCATATTCTAGAGCTTCAAAAACCATTTATATCAAGTCAAAGATTCCATATACTTTTATCATCTACAATAACAATTTTGTTCTGAGAAAACATAAACTTTATGGAGTGCTTATCTATTAAAGTTAGACTGTAAGAGAATTTACAAAGGAGAAAGGCTACTCCTCCCAACCATTGAGAATGACAATTGCGTCCAAGTTCCGAGCCAGTTTTTCACTCCTAGAACAGTTGCTTGATAATGACCTAATAAGGTCTCTCCAAGGGCACAAGTCTATACTAGTCTAACCCATGACCTAATAAGGTCTCTTCAAAGGCATCAAGTCTATACTAGTCTAACCCATAGAACTCATAGAGTCAAAAGTTTGTCTTAGGGATCCCACTAGCTCCAACTAGCTCAAGAATACCCTAATTGATAGTGTCCTGCCTTCCTTCAACAACATCCTGTTGTAGTTTCCCAACATTACAACTTCATTATCCTCACTTGGACCTCCTCCAACTAGGTACCAAGTCTTCAAGGTTGACTCAGGGTTTCTCCCCTCTCTCCCTTTTGATTCCTTATCCCAACTAAGATTATTTATCTCTAGAAAGAGGAATAACTGTCTTCTAACTGCCTAGTGAGTGAATTTTTTTTATTTAGTGTATTTTCCCTATGAATTCCAAGACTTATCATAACCTTTTAAAATAGATTAAAATAAAACTTATTTTAACAATAAAATTTTCACTAAAACTTTTCAGTTAGCCCCACATTTACCAAATCTATGAAATAAAAATAAATTAAATATTTACTTTTCACTAAAAACTATTATAATAATATTTCAAATATTTTTATAAATAAAAATTTAAAATATATATATATATATATATATATATATAAATTTAAATTATATTTAAATATTATATATAAATCATTTAACTATATTCCAAATATTTTTTATAAATAAAAATTCTTTTATATACAAAATTAATTAATTAATTATATTTCGAAAATCATTATATTTATTGAAAGTATGGGAAAATGTCATCATGCCCTTACCATGTTTTGTGATTTTAAACCATAAAATGGTTATGAGGCCATTTTTTTAAGGATTTAAATATGGATTATTATTTGTATTTTTTTAATATTAAGGAATTATTTATTCATTTGTTTTTATTTTTATTAAATAAAAAATATATATAATAAATATAGTGTTAACTAATAATAATAATTTAAGAGAATATTTATTTGGAAAATATATAAATAGAAATAATGAAAAATATAATTTCCCTCTGTAATTTTAGAACTATTACTCTTTATCAAAATATTAATGAAGAGGACAAAACCTTGAAAAAATATTAACACATACAAATACTCAAAAATAAAAAAATATAAATTAAAATATATATTTGTAGACTTCATTAAAGAGTTTTAAATCACATCCATTTTCTTGGAAATAGGCATATTAAAAATATAAAAAATCTTTGCATTTTCCTCGCTTCCATTATCACTAGAAAATTTTAAAATATGGAAAATAATTGTATTTTTCTTCACATGCAAACTCTAAAATAGAGATATAATGAAGATTTGCATCACCAATAACTAAATACTTTGTTGAGTATTGTGTAACAAATTCTACAATAATGTTAGAGGCATTAATAGCTATTAGACTAGACTTTAAAAAGAGTATCTTAGAAGCATCTAAACAACATTAAAGAATTTGAAAATTTTGAGAAGTCAAGTTTTAAAGAGGTGTTGAGTATTGTGTAACAAATTCTACAATAATGTTAGAGGCATTAATAGCTATTAGACTGGACTTTAAAAAATAGTATCTTAGAAGCATCTAAACAAAATTAAAGAATTTGAAAATTTTGAAAAGTCAAGTTTTAAAGAGGAGTGGAAAATAAGTACTTCATAGTATTTTATATTAATTATATAAGATTTATTTTTCTTATTATTATTATTTCGATAAGGGTATTTGAGGAAATTAATGTTTAATTAAACAATCCATGATAATATATATATAAATAAGTGTTATGATTCAAGCAAATTTTGTAAATAAAAAGATTATAAATTATTATTTTTTTGCTCAAGTAAGAGTGGGACCTTCTATTAAACTAGTAAAATACATAATGTACATAAAGTTGCACCCGCTCTGTGAAAATTCAACAGCAGCCGGGCTGGCAAAAAACTGAACCAAACTTCAAAAACCAAGAAAAGCCCGAACAAGACTACAGAGGAGCCTATTAGTCAGATTGTCGTGCATCAAATAAAAAACTGAACGCCTTTGAGGACGGGCCCACAGATCCGATGGCCCACAAAACTTCAACAAAATACCAACCATAAACTTAATTAACTTGGTATCTCGAAGACCGTGCGATCCAACCTTCCAAGATCCAACGGTCATGCGTTAATTTTGGGCTGACACCTATCCCGCATTTTAACCCTTCTTATGGACCTGAAGAGGACCTTAGGCCACCTTTCTAAACATTTTCGGGTCCGAATGCAGAATTAATAGTCACACAGTTTCTCCGCCCGAAATCCATAGGATGGAGGAGAACCAAAGGGATCATGACAACTAGCCCCCTTTTTAACCTCCCTTACGAATCCGAAAAATAAATAAGCCCCCTCACTAAAATTTCGAGTCCGTTTTGAAAATTAATGATCAAGCAGATTTTCGCCCGAAATTCATAAGATGGCAGTGATCTCGGTAAATAGCCAACCATTTAACATATCTTTCAAACCCGAAGAAAGAATAGGCCACCAAACTATATTTTTTCGAGTCCGATTGTAGAGTTAACCTACGCGTATTTACCAGCCCGAAATCCATAGGATGATAGAGATCCAGGCCATCTTTGGTCAGGAACCTTCCAACCTGCCCGCTGTTTACCTTCTGCTTCTTCCCTGTGAATGGTCCTCTTTCTTCAGTTTCCATTAGTCTTCACTTTGCTTATTTCTCATGCTCTGAAAGTACTCTCGGTCTATGGTAGCCTGTTTATGACAGTCTTCATGCAATTTTCCTGGGGGAGTCGACATCCAGTTATATCTTCTATTACTTTTTGAATAGAGTACCCCTTCATTCGCCAACCGATCTGCTAGCCTGTTAGTAGTTCTGCGAACATGAACAAAATTGAGGGTTCTCAGTGTTTTTAGGTGGGATTGGATACATTGATATACCTGCAATAACTACTAGTGTTTCGACACTCTTTCTGGTTCTTTGCCATTGCATATTTTTTTGACCAAATTGATTATCAATTCAGAGTCAGCTTCGATGATGGTGTTATGTAAATTTGATTCAATTAAGATTTCTAGGCATTGCTCTAGGGCCATGAGTTCCACCATATTATTAGTGGCTTTCCCCAAATAACTATGAAAGATGATTTTTATGTATCCCTGCTCATCTCTTATGACTCCGCCATAACCAGCCACCCTAGGGTTTCCTTTAGAGGCTCCATCTATATTGAATTTCAAAAATCCATGAGGAGGAGGTTGCCAGAAGTCCTTATCTGCTATTATATGACTAACAATCTTGCTTATGCCCTGGGTGAAAGGCACCTGAAGACCCAGATGCAAAAGTATTTGTACATCCTGGTCTTGAGGTGGGTTCTCGGGGGGTTTCTTTATAAGGGTGCCTACAGTCTCTTTGAGTTGTCTAATGATCTGAGCTATGATGCTTTGGGATGAGGCCATTCCGTTCTTGAAAATCCTATTGTTGCATTATTTCCATACAACCTAGATTAGAAATCGTGGAACTAGAGTCCAAGCTTTGTTTGTTATTTCATAATCAGAGAAGTTTCTCCTCCAATTCTTCAAAGTGCCAGTGATGCTGAAAATGTCCCTATTCATTTGTCTAAAGATTGAATCCACCCAATTCCACAAGGTGGAGGTGAAAGGGTAGATATTGAGTAGGTGTTCCATTGTTTCTTCATGTAATTCACATAACTGGCATCTAGATGGACCTGCTACACCTCTTCTCCGAAGGTTATCCCAAGTCAGAATTTTCTTATGTTGCACCAACCACATGAACATTTTGATTTTCATCCAGTGCGGGTTCTGCCATAGGTCCTTCCATACCTTATCAGGGTTTGGAAAGTCGATCTCTTGGCTTCTTTAAGGTTGAAGTTGCCTTCGTTGTTTCTTCCCTATCTCAATTGGTCTGACGATGTTGATGTCAAAATCTTTCTATGTTCCAAGATCATTGCAAGAGCTTATGCCTGGGCCTTAAGAGGGGTCTCTTCACTATAAACTAGGTCCTTCCATGTTCTCCATTTTCCCTTGTTCCTGGCCTGATCCCAGAAGTCACTTACCCTGAGTAGACCTTTATTGTCAGTGTCATTCTTGAGATTGGCTAGTTCTTCTCTTAACAGAATAGGTTCCTGTTGCCAGTTGTCCTCCCAAAACCAAGCTAGGTTTCCATCTCTGATCTCCCAGAAACTGTGTTTCTGAACAATGGCTCTATTCTCCCATGCTTTGTTCCAAATGTGGGAGCCTTTGATGAGCCCAGACATTCGAATGAGATCCCTTTCTTGCCAAATATTTTCATACTTCTATTTCCAAATCTTGGCCCATGGGGATACCGATTCCTTTAGCCATCTCCACCACAGTTTTGCCCCCAAAACTCTGCTTAGGGTTTCAGGGTCATGAAGTCCCAAACCTCCATGTGTCTTAGGTTTACAGACCTTATCCCATGCAACCAAAGCCCATTTCTTTTTCTCTTCCCCTTTGCCCCAAAGAAAGTCTCTTTGGATATTTCTGATCTGTTGCACAACTCCTTTAGGAGCAGGAAGGGCTAAAAACATGAAGATGGGAACAATTTGTAGGACAACTTTTGTTAGCACTAGTCGACCTGCTAAATTCAAAGACCTACTTGTCCATTTCCGGACTTTGTCCTGGAGTTTATTAGTGATTGAATCCCAAACAACCTTGCTCAGAGGTTTGTTTGTTAGGGGAATACCTAGATATTTGGAGGGTAGTTGATCTCTTTGAAAGCCTAGAATTCTAGTGAGGTTTCTCTGAATAGAAATGTCAGTATTAAAAAAGAAAATATTTGACTTGGTAAGACTTACCTCTGTCCCATCAGCCATAGCAAAGTCGTTCAGTATTTGCTTGAAAGCTTTAGCTTCCTTGACCGTGGGTGTACCCTGTAGCATAGTGTCATCCACAAATTGTTGTTGAGTCAAGGCATCCCCATTTGTGGTGAGTTTATGGCCCTGGATTTTTTCCTTCTACTTTGGTTGATTTGATTACATAGCCTAAACCTTCCATCATGAGAATGAAGAGGAAGGGGGAGAGCGGATCACCTTGTCTGAGGCCTCTCGAAGGCCTAAAAGTTCTGGATGGTGAGCCATTAAACATTATTGAAAAACTAGTTGTGGTAACAAGGGCCATTACCCATCTTATCTAGTTGTGGTCAAAGCCATATGATTTTAGTGCTTCCCTAATATAAACCCAGCTTAGATTATCATAAGATTTTGCTAGGTCAAGTTGGATGATCATACATGCTTGCTTATTGCTCTTGAGAGAATGTACCACCTCGTGAGCTTGGATGATGTTATTTAGAATTTGCCTTCCTTCCACATATCTAGTTTGTTCCTCAGACACAAGAGTTGGTAGAAGGGGCTTGAGCCTGTTTGCAATTACTTTGGATATAATTTTGTACACCACATTGCATAAAGCAATGGGTCTAAATCTATCAGGTGTCAGAGCTTTTTCCTGCTTAGGAATCAAAGTTATGAAAGAAGCATTGAGCGCCCTCAAAAAACTTTTGTTCCTCCTCGACTCCTCCACTACATCAAGGATTTCATGTTTGACTATTTCCCAACATGCTTTAAAGAAGTCTACATTGAAACCATCCAGGTCTGGAGCTTTCCCATTTTTCATCTCTTTGATGACTTCGCTGACCTCCTCTTCAACCACTAGCCTGTTAAGATTGTAATTGTCTTCTCTAGTTACAAGCCTAGGAATGCGCTTTGTGAAGTTATTGATAAATTGTGATCTGTCTATGAGAGGCTCCTCTGCTATGCTTTGGAAATGCTGTATAAGAGCAGATTATATTTCTTTGTGGGTGTTGAGCTATTTTCCATGAGTATCTATGAGTTTTGAAATCCTGTTATGAGACCTGTGTTCCATGGTTGACTTGTGAAAAAACTTTGTGTTTCTTTCTCCTTCTTTTAACCATTGCACTCTCGATTTCTGTCTCCAGAAGATCTCCTCTTGATTGCATTTTTCCTCCCATTCTTGTTGGAGAGAGTCAGCATGTATTTTTCTTTCCTTGTTAAAACCATCTAAGATGAGTACTTGGTTAATTCCATGTAGTTTATGTTCAACTTCTTTTTTGGCTTTGAAGATATTGCAAAACTCATTTTTGTTCCAATATTTTAGCCTGAGTTTGATGTGTTTCAATCTCTGGTGTAGAAGGAACATATTAGTTCCCTAAACGGGCATGTCTTCTGTCCACCATTTTTCAATATTGCTGATGAAATCAGGGTGGGTGAGCCAAATATTCTCAAACCTGAAAGGCCTGTTTCTCGGAGTGCCTATAAAAGAAGCTTCCAGTTGGATGGGCATGTGATCCAAGCCTCCAAAAGGGAGGATTAAAATAGACAAATCAAGGCCTATGAGAATGAGGTCCCCATAGATTATGAATCTATCAAGCTTAGTGGAAACTTGAGAAGCCCCTCCCCTTTTATTATTCCAGGTAAAGGTGCCATTTTTTGTCTCCATATCTACTAGCCTCATGTCGTTTAGGAAGTTCTGAAAGGCTATGGAGTCTCCGCCTAGTGTTCTGGTCCCACCTTTTTTCTCCGTAATAGATCTTATCATATTGAAGTCCCCTCCCCAGAATCCAGGGCATTTCAGGATATCTTTCTCTTAGCTCCTCCAGAGAGATGAGAAGCTTGAGCTTGTCTTCAAGTTTTTGAGGAACATAGACATTTTTGAACAAATAGACTTCCTTGTCACCCAAATTTTGGATTACCATCGATAGGTAGTTCCTAGATGCTTCAGCATCTAGGATTCCAAGCTTTTGGGGGTTCCAAAGTGTAAGAATTCCTCTTGTTGTGTTGTCTGCTTTAACTTCTAGAAATTCATAGTTGATGAGCCATTTGTTGTGTATTTCTCTTATTTTATCTATTGAACATTTTGTTTCCTGGATAAACATCATATCTGGTTTTTCTTCTTTTATTCTGTTGCTAAGATTTCTTTGTTTTCTTTTATTGCCTAGTCCCCTAATATTCCACGTGGTGAGCTTCATTAAGAAAGGTTTGTAAAAGAGTCATTGGTAAGATCTTTCATCTTACCTGAGTTGATAATGAGTTTCCCACATTCTATCAGCAACTCATTCTATTTTTTTCTTCCTCTTTTCCTGCCTGGATTCTTGGGAGCGAGTCCCGGTGTTGCCTCCATAGTCTTAACCCCTTTGTTTTCCTGGCTATCATGGTTTCTTTTGACTCCAGAGCCCTTTGCTTGAGATCTCCAAAGGAAGAGTTGTTGTACTCTATCATACTCCTCTTGTGGTAGGGAATCAACCCCTTTGGTGGTTCCCTGCTCCAAGAACTTTTCTAGATCGAGATTCTCCCTTTCAAGAATTTCCTGTAGCTCATGGTCCTCCATTCCAACCTCGCTTGGGGTCATCTCATGGTCCCTGTCAAGTTCCATAGTGCTAGGTAGATCCTCCTTTAGTTTACTATTTTCAGGTGTATCCTCCATGCTATCATCTTTTCCCTTTTCTGCAGGACTATCCTCCATTACCTGGTTCATCCCATTGTTCCCATCTTCTTCTTCTAATATTTTGAAGTTGTTATAACTTGGTTGCTTCTCCTCACTGATTTTATTTTGGTTCTTTTTCCCTCCTTTCCCTCTGCCTCCCACCTTGGTAAAGCCTCAGTATCTTCGCCTGTGTTGGTTTTAATATTGCTCTCCATCTTGTTCAATGGGTAGTCTCTGAATAGGTGCCTGTGTTCATGACACTTGCAGCATCTGAATGTGACATGTTCATAGTCCACCGCCTGCACCCATTCTTCATCATAAACTTCTAGAATGATTTCGTCCAAAAGTGCTCCAGATAGGTCCATTTATACGCATATTCGGGCAAATGAGGTGTATTTCCCTCACAGATTCACATATGATATTTTAAAAAAATGACCTAGTTTATTGCCTATGGCTTTTAAGGATTCTATTAGCCAATAATCTAACAGTAGGGAGTAGAGTCTTATCCATACTGGCACTGATGTGAATGTCTCTCGTTCTGGGACAAAATTCATCACCCATGGTCGCATATAGAGGCCTGCAGCCATGTAAAAATATGGTCCTCCTTCGAACACTCTGTCTTTGTCCTCTAAGTTTGTGAACACTATTGTGAAGAAACCCTTGGACCCAAGGTGAAGATTTTTTTCTCCCTTAGGTTTCCATTGGTTCTTTATCCAAGCATACAAAGCCTTCTCCCTTGGCAATATCCCTATAAATTTGCATATTACTACATAAGCCGCCATGTGATCTCTGTGCAACTGAAGTGCCAGGTCACTTAAAACAACCTGGGGTGTGATGGTTGACCTAGGTTTGCATATTCCTGTCATTTTCTTGTGCTCAGTTCTCAGACTGCCTCCTCCTATTCTCTTTTCTCTTCTGCCTTCATCATGAGTCTCTTCCTGTTCCTAAGATCTGATGTTTCCCTATTTCTCAGTGTTGATGCTCCCCATTCCTGCCTCCATTGGCTTCTTGAAGCGGTTTGAAACTACATGACTATAGGAGGGAGTGGAACTCCCCCCTCCTCGCCCCTCCCTGGTGACTAGTAGTGAAACCCTGTTGTAAACCCTAGTTCAACGTGCTTGATGCAGACTCTCAGCCTCTCTTTAAAAAAGAAAAAAAAATTATAAATTATAATTTAAGCATATATTTTCTTATTTTTATTTTTGAAAATATTTATTTATATAAACTTTTTCATTTTTATTTTTTCAATATATATATATATATAACACTTTAATATTTATTTTCTGTAACACCCTATGTTGCACAAACATTTACTTTGTTACCAAGTTTTACTTATTACTTCAAATTCTTACTTTGTTTAACATAGATTGTTAAAGAATTAAGGCTGAGAAGCCATAACATATCTTGTTATTTATTTATTAAAGAATTTAAACAGTTTGTCAAAGAACTGAAAGAAACAGTTAAATAACTCCTGAGACAGTTACAAACAGTTGCTCATTTGTTTCCTCAAAAAGGAAAAGAGGTAGAATCCTAAGGGTTGGGAAAAAGACAGAGGAAAGAAAACAGGCATTATGCTGCCCAGATTTTCCTTGAGCTGGAAAAAAGTAACCAGTGGGAAAACTATGGATTACAGTTGAAAGGGTATATGACTTGAGGCTAGACCGTGGTCATGATGCCAAACATACCAAACTGTATCTGATTTGTTGACTGTCAGGTGTAGGAAGAGCTCGGAGGGGGATTTTGGATGTAATCGCCAGATATGTGGCTGGGTGGTAAAACCTTCCAAGAAAAGGAAATACTTACACGGTTATCAATACAACAGAGATAGTTAAGTAGTATATTTTGTGCTTGGTAATCATTAATTGAAAGGAGTTGTTAATTTTTAGTAATAGATAAACAACAGAAGAACAAACTACCAGAGACAATATGTCATTTTGTATTGTTAAATGTATTCTATCATTTTATATTGCTAGTTATATCTTGTCTTTTCTTTATACATCGATGAATAATAGTGATGGAATGCCTGTAACTTTACCTCTCTAGAAAATAAACCACAACCATTTCGGAATACTAACACACCAGCAATTTAGAGAAGTCAACAAAGGAACAATCTATGGCTTTCAGAACAATTATTAGGTTTATATCCGAAACTATGATATGCATCTTATAAAGTTAAGCATGCGTTAAAATAAACTGACAACATACATTTTGGAACCATAAAATTTCAGTAGACACAATAACAGTACATCTGAATAGCAATATCTCCGAATAAACTATGTCCTTAATAGTTAAACACAAATGAAAGCGAAAACTTCATTCATGAAATCGTCACATACAAAATGATAGAGGTAGTCCGCAAGGGTTCTTTATGGCTCTTAATCAAGTTCTAGAGGAACAACCATGAACCAACCGCCCAAGATTATGCCCAATTTTCAACCATTAAATATGAGAACCTTCGATTCAAAAAAGCCATATCATGAACACTGCGCATATTCGACCAAAATAAAAGGTCTGATACAATGAAGGGAGTCAATCAACCAAAATAAAGCAAATAAAATCTGGATTATAGAACTGCTATCAATTTACAGACGCGGATATAGAACTAAAATAACCAAAGTGGGATTAAACCCTTAAATAAGTCCATTTCACATCAACTCAGAGAGTTGTTCCACTTCCACACAAATAATACTTAAATCCTCGTTCATTCTATTATATCGACTACAAATCTAACCCAGCTTGATCCATGGAACGAAAATCTAAAGGCGACAAAATGAAACAATTTCTAATTCAATCAAAGTTTGGGATTATCTTTTAGGTGGAAAGTTTGCCAGAGAGCTCAATGAAAGAACAACCAGTAAAAGAGGACGACAATTGGTATAAGGAAGCCAATCACACCTCGAACCTTCTGGAAACACATTTGTAGAACCTTACCTGCACTCACAAAACACCAGAATTAAACCATGAAACAAATTTGGATTCAACATTCACCAAAGGAAAGTGTTTAAAGGTTCTTTCATACCTAAAATGGAGAAATTATGGACAGAGGGATGCGAATAGCACCTGGAAACCCTGCAACTGTCAGTAGTGGCTCTCAATAGTCAAAAAAATAAATGAAAGTATTCCTATAACTTTCCCGGGTCATTACCTCCAAAATGCCATAGGTTGCCCTACCTCATCTCCCTTGGAGCAAGTGGACCATCAAAAGAAATTAAGTCATCTACATGTCGAGAGCTGAATAAGCAGAAATGGAATGTTTCTTCGTGAAAGTAGAAGTGTAAGAAGAGGTTTAGCAAACCAAACTTACAATGAGGTACCTGGATGTCTGATGGACCTGTCGAGACAAGGAGATCGAGCTGCACTGCCATTCTCCATCAAAAAGCCGCAGTCAAGTTGCAGAGTCGAGCTACAACCACCTCTTGCATTACCCAAGTGAAAAATCGGTCACAACAAACCTAAAGCTTTCATAGTGAGAATTCCTAGAGCTTAAGATCTGTAGATCATTACCCGATCCTACGATGTATAGTGTGTCAGGTGTTTTTGTAAGCCATCCCCATCTTCCGAGTCCAATCAGTCATTAATCGATAGAGCTGCAAGTGTTAGCCCAAATTACGGTTCACCTCCGCCTTAATGCATTTCATGTAGTGAGAAGCATGCTAAAAGAGAGTTTTCCAAGGGTAGATTAGGTGTGCATATGGAGGACGGTGTATTAAATGCATCTTAAAACCCATCACATGACCTGAAACCTTTAAATGTGATATTTACCTTATAGTAAGGTTAAAGTGTATAAAGTTAAAAATTTTTGTTTTTACGTGTTATTTTGTTACATTTTCTTAAAGGTATCAATAACTTGTATTATTTAAAAAATTATAAAAACGAAAATAAATATAATATTTATATAAACCTTGTATTTTTTAGTTATCTTAATAAAAAATTAAATTAAAATATATATTATAAAAAACAATCTACCATTTTCTTTACCCTTTATTTAGTCCTTTGAATACATTTCATTCCTTTAAAAAAAATTAGTGAATTAGAGTGAAAAAAAGTATGGATAGAGTGAGAATAATTGTTAATAAGAAGATAAAAAATTTAGATAAAAAAATAGTATATAATTAGGTATTTGGTTTGATGGTTGTTAGATATATTCTTGGTGTTATATTGGTATCTAAAAATCTTGATCTTATGTCTTGCCCAAATTACTCTAGAAATTTACAGATTCACCATAATTAAGAGAAAGAAAAAATTATTGCTTTCATGCCTTCAAAATAGAAAAAGTTATTTATTAACTAGGCTTAGATAGTGGATCATATTAGATGTAAGAAAAAATATATAAAATAATGTGTTGTTAGTCATATATTGTATTGTTAGTCATTTGTAGCCTTCAGGGAATATTTAAATTAATATACGATATTTACATCATGTGACCTCTCTCTCTCTCTCTCTCTCTCTCTCTCTCTCTCTCTATATATATATATATATATATATATATATATATAGTGTTAAATTGAAATATATATTTGTGTGCGTGTTTACATATAGCACGTGAAAGTATATTCTCGATATTTGTTCTGCAAGTCAAGCCTCCTAAATAGTTATCACTACCCTTCATATAGCCAAATTATATTCATTTCTATATAATATCCATGAACACAATATAAGATAATCAAACATGCCATGGTAATTTGTCTTGGTATGCAATCCCATCATCACAAAAAAATTACAAAAATGAATAGGAAAAAATATAGAGAGTTTCCATGTAAGTAGTAGTGCCTATGCCATTTGGATATTCTCCGAACTATGGTAATTTTTGTTGTAAAAGGTGTAGTAAAAAAATTTCCCTAGGTGGTTATTGAGTCCTTCCTTTGATAATGCATTTGCAATTTCATTTTGTTCCCTGTATATATGAGAAAAAGTTAAGTCATGGGATCATCCCATTATCTAATATCCAACCCCATTATATATATGAGATCGCATCTGAACCCAATCCATAACTAATTTTGAGTCTCCAAACATAACCATTTACTTGATGGAAATCCACTTTGCACAGAAGAGTACCCCTCAAAGTGAAATGATCTATGCATGAGTATTTGATCCCACCCCACTGTACTAGGTAAAATGACAATAAGTACCCGACTTAATAATAATATAAGCCCCACTCGTGCACTTTCCATTGCATAATGCCCCATCAAGGAATCCCATTAGGAAAGTGTCCCAAATATTTAAGAGTTTTATATGTCTCTTAGGCATCCTTTCCTCCACTGGCCTGATTTCATTAAAATACATTGCAATCTTCATGCATTTCCTCTTGATTTCCATTGGGGACTCCTCAAATATTCTAGCATTTATACATCACCAAATGCCCCAATAAATGTAGAAAGGAAGAATGCGCAAAACCTTATATCCTGAGAACCAATCCCAAAGACATGCATCAATTGAATTGTAATTCTAGTCGACATTTAATTTTAAGATATCAAAAAATCCAGTCCATATGGAGATCACGAAAGGGCATTTTAAAAATATGTGTTCCACATCCTCAAATGTCGACTCACACAAGACACATCCCCCCGGCTCATAGAAATCCCTCCAGCATAATTTATCCCACGTTGAGATCTTATTTCTCCATGTCAACTAGAAAAAACATTTAGGTTTAAGTGGACAGATCCATTTCCATATTTTTTGAAATCATCTCGGGACCTTGATTAAATGTTGCGTAAGAGTAATAAATTTGTAAGCCTCCTTAACTGAGATCTAGGCATTTATAGATATGCCATCCCATGTGAATTTTCCTTGCATATCATTTAATGTTATACTAACCATAGATATGTTATATACATATCTATCCCAAGTAACCACAATTTCACCAAATAAATAAATATCCCTAGAACTACACCAAGAAGGATACATAGTGGTGGGATCAAAATCAACATGTATTTGATTTAAAAAATAAATGCCTAGATTATGAATATAACATATGAGATTTACAAGCAATGAATGGTCCCTCACATATCCTATGATAGGATCCATACCAATCTCCATCATAGAGCCCTTACCGACTTCCCACCCCAAATTCTCGATCAACCATTTTTTAAACTTTCATCATATTGTTCCATATGTATTATGTCGAGTATGGATCCCCTGCCCCATCCTTTATCCATGCCCTAAATGAATGTGATTTCAGATACTTTTCTTTAATAATCTTCTTCCATATGCCATATCCATTTAGTGCATGCCATAAACTCTTCATCAACAAAGCCTAGCCAAAATGTTCAATATTTAATATACCCCAACCCCCTTCTTCCTTCCTCAAGGATAATGCCTCCAAGTGAACAAGGTGGATCTTGTTGCAATCCTTAGATCCCACCAAATTGAATTTTGAGATGTATGCATTTATGTGCTTAAGGATATTTTTTGGAAACATATAAATATGCATCCAGTAAACTACGATACTTTGCAGTTCTGACTGAATGAGTATCAACCTACCCCCCAAATTGAGCCATTTATGTGACCATAATAACATCCTCCGCTCAAATTTATCCATATACCAGCTCCAATCCATAATACCATATTTATTTGGTTTAAAAATGAAACCCAAATACATGAACTCACAATCCAGTGGAGCAAATTCAACCGCAAACAGTTTTGCAATCTCCATAACAATAGGCTCATGTTGGGACAATACAGTTGGTAATATTTTTGACTTATTCAATTAGAGACCCGATGCAT
Organism: Pinus tabuliformis; assembly: GCA_031772625.1. NCBI lineage: Eukaryota > Viridiplantae > Streptophyta > Pinopsida > Pinales > Pinaceae > Pinus > Pinus tabuliformis. Next base: position 558,081,929 of record CM062816.1, read on the forward strand.
CACTGAAATAGTAAATTATCTAATGTAAGATATTCCATTCAATAACATAAATATCCCCCATGATAATAACATCATCGACAAATATAATATGGGTTATGGAAATATTACTAGAGATCCAATATCCCAAAAATAATCCACATGAATGTGCCTTTGAAATCTTCCAACTTAATCCATCAATCACCAGTAAAAATAAGAGAGGAGAAAGAGAACAACCTTGCCTAAGTCCACATGATGCCTTGAATAAGAGAGAATGAACACCATTAATAAGAACTGCATAATTAACTGATGATATACACACCATGATCCAATCAACGACCATCACAGATAGCCCGATCTTGTGTAGAACCATTCTCAAGAAAGTTAAATCCATACAATTGTATGCCTTAATTAAATGTAATTTCATTAACATCGTGTGTTTCTTTTTAACCTTGATGGAATGTAGGCATTCCTACACAATAGCCACCGTATCTTGAATTTTTCGATGTTCTAGGAACCCAAATTACTCAGGAAAAATATATTTTGATAGTGTTGCTTTAATGTGAGTTACAATAATCGTAGATATCATCTTATAGACAATATTGCATAGTGAAATGGATATATAGTATGTGAAAGTATTGGCATGTGCAAATTTTGGGATCAATGTAATGAATGCGGAATTTAATGCACCAGATATTTTGTAGAGAGTCCTCGACTCCTACATCATATGTAGCAAGTTCGACTCCATGTTGTCCATGAAGTGAAGGAATAATTCCACCATACACCCATCCAAACCCAATCTTATATCACTACCAAAATACTTTAAAATTATTATTAATTCGTTTGAAGTGATTAGTATCCCAATATTTATGTTATCTTCCTCATAAAACATGTTTGGATATTCTTGAATGTTTCTAGCTAGTTTTCAAGGCCCACTCTGACTCTGGCATGATATATATTTCCAAAATAGTTGACTGCTCCTAGATGTATATCTTTAAGGGAGGATATATGCCTTCCCTTGACATCCATCAAACCCCATATAGTATTGATTCTCCTCCTGTTTGACACATAATGATGATAGAATTTTGTATTTTTACCCTCCCTACTATCCATATGGCTTGACTCTTTAGTCACCATTCTTCCTCTTGAAGCAATAATATCACACATTTTCAGCCTTCAAATGCCAATGCCAGTTCCTTTTGGGATTCTAAGAAGTAATCCTGAGTTGACGGATCAAATAATTCCATAAGTTTTTTATTAAGGTCTGTCAATTCTTTTATATGGATCCTCTTTTTTTCCCTTTCCCAAATCCTCGCCACCTTTTTTAGATTAGACAGTTTCTGCCTCACTAAATCTATCTGTGGGATCTCGAAATATTTAATTGACTTTGACCATGGTTCCTGAACTAATTTTTCAAATTCCTTGTCTTTTAGCCAAGAATGATTAAATTTAGAAGGACATAAAACCCCTCTAGGTGGATTCCCCACACCACTGGAGAAAAATTGGTTCATGATTTAAAAAACCTAATTGGATAAACCATGATCACAACACACCAAATCATTCCACCAAGTTCTCATGAGCCAAGTAACAGTGCAATTTCTTTGCAATATCCTCTGAACCAGATCAACCATTCTTCCATGTGAGAATAAGAGGATATGGTAAGTTGTCCACCAAATGATTATGCTCAAAAAGATCCTAAAGAAACCTCCTAGAGGGGCCATGTTACACTTAGTGCCATGACCATATTTAAGTCACCACACAAAATAAGCGAGTCAATTTTTAACAAGCCATCACAATCCAATTGGTTCCAAAATGCCAACCTGGACTCATATGGTGCATAAAAATTTGTTGGCATTATGATACAAGTGTTGTCCTTGATGGCAACACATTCACAAGGTAGTTCAGTTTTGATGAAAGGCAACCCACAGTGTAACACATCCATTCAGATGTAACAAGGCATTGGTACAGAAGAACAAGAAGATGGAACTAAAGTCTACTAATCAGAATGAAGAAGTTGAAGGTAAAGGATGGTGAAAAGTAGTTTAAGATGTATACGCAGGTCCACTTAGTCAAAACAGTGTATACATGCTGGTTCACAGAACAAAAATAGCATATACGTATACACGCACTTTCACAAGAAGAAAAGCACGTATATGTTGGAAAATCAAGGAAATTCAAGAGGGACAATACCAGGGGTCAATACCATGGTATTAGCCCACGATATTGAGCGGGGTAATGACTAGTTGATCCCGCCGAAGAATACCACAGATCCTAAGTGGTTTTGGTCCGAGGTATTGAGAAAGGCCTAAAACTATATAAGGAGGAGAAGATCATATGGCCAAGGTGTGCAAGTGAAAATTGTTTCTAAGGAATACTTCTATATGAAGTATATTTTATGTTGCAGGGGATATGTTGGCGATTTGATCTGAAATATTTTATGCACCTTGAATTCAATGTTGGATCAGGATCACAAGACCTGAAATGAATTATCATTGAATGATCTCATATTGGTTGGGCCAGATCTAATTGTGTACACCTGTTTTATTTTTTAAATGTCATGATCTGGGTTTGTATGAAGTCCGAAATAACAACGAAGTTATGAGTTAATATTTTCATATCTGTACATTGGTTCATCTCGGTAAAAGCATGTGTACATGCAGGTTCTACTCTTCCAAATAGCATATACAAAGGAAAAGTCTTTCTTCAAGTCTGATTGATCTATCTAATCAGTTCTGTTGTTTTACTGCTGTCTGTCAATGAAGTCTTCTTAGATCTGAACGAAAAACTAAATGCATAAGGAGTTTGATATCTGATTGATTGATTGTATAAGTGAGAAGGGTGATCTCTTCTACTACCTGTGTAAAGCTTTGTATATTGACAGTAGATGTTCAGTATATTGCTAGTTGGTACAAACTTGATTCGAAAGTTTTATGTTTTAGTAGTTTTGAAGGTATACACAAGTTTGATTAAAGGAAGTAGCGTCTACATGTAGGTTGGGTTTAGTAAAGTAGCATATACATTCTAATGTATGATTTTTGAGGTTGCAGCTGGTTTTGAATGATGATGTAGGTTTCTAGGTTCAGCACAGTGTTCTGGTGATAGTGATCTGACTGTTCAGATTAACAAATTATTGGTTGATGTAGTTTGAAAGTTATGATGGGTCCAATATGAAAATTTGATGAAACAAGGCCTTCATGTGTATTTTTGTGTACTAGGAGCATCCAGTTTGAAAATTTATGAAACGTGGTCCCTGGAGGAAGAGAGAAGGTCATAGCCTTCTATAGGTCGGCGCCTACGTACTAGTAAACACATTGGCTAGTACAAGAGCTAGGGGGTTGTAGCTCCCTTCCAATAGAAGCTGGAAAATGAGAGAAGGTTGTAGCCTTTTACAGGTGGGTGCTTGCGTACAGGTATAAGTCTGAACCAATACAAGATTGTAAACATATTTTCTTATTATTAAAAGAAGACATAGACGACAGCAGCATGTGGTTTTCAGCCACATTGTGTTTCCACCTTAAATCTTTGTGTTCATGTGTGTTGCTTATGTGTGATGGTTTATTCTATTTTTACTGCATTGTTGAGTAAGTTACTGATGCACTAGTTATAGATCGGAACATGATAAATTAACTAAATCACAAGTTCTATGGGTATACACTGGTTTCACTAATCATAGTAGCGTTTACACGCTGTTCACTTCACAGAAGTAGTGTATATAAATCTGTTTGGGAGATGAAAAATTATTGATAATACTAATTCAGCCCCCCTCTCAATACTATTTCCAACAATTGGTAGCGGAGGAGGTCCTTCAGAAGAATCTTGATCGCTTAAAGGAAGATCTTTCAAGATGAATAATCACGAAGGCATGGGATCCATAAGACCACCAATCTTTAATGGGAGCAACTTGGTATATTAGAAAATAAGAACTAGAGCCTATCTACAATCGCTTAGAGCCAATGTTTGGGAAATTGTGGAAGGAAGATATCAATTTCCAACAGCAATTCCTACAGACTCTCCAGGTAAGAAGTTATACGAAACCAATGCCAAAGCTGTCAATATGCTATTGGGCAGTCTATTAAAATCAGAATTTGTCAAAGTCATGCAGCTCAAGACAAGCAAAGAGATATGGGACAAAATCATTTAGAGCTACGAAGGAGACTCTTAGGTAAAACGTGTTAAGCTTCAAAATCTCAAAATTCAATATGAAACTCTTAAGATGCATAGTGATGAGAGTGTTTCTAGTTACTTTTTATGTATAGATGAGATTGTTAATTGTATGAAGAATCTGGGTGAAGAGATAAAGGAATCTACTTTACTTGAGAAAATTTTGAGATCTTTTCCTTCTAAATTTAAGTCAAAAGTGTCTACCATAGAAGAAAAACAGGATCTTCAAACTATTATTGTGACTCAACTCCATAGAATTCTGACTGCCTTTGAAATGAGAAAAGGAGGTCCATCATATATGAGAGAAGCCTCTTTTAAAGCTTCAGCAAAGGGAAAATAAAAGGAAGAGCACAATGAATCAAAACACATTTTAGAAGAAGAAGATGAGGTAAATTTTGTCAAGAAGCTTCAATGAGGTTCCGGAAGATTCAGAGGTAAGATACCTTTCAAATGCTTTTCTTGTGGTAGAGTTGACCATTATGTTGCCAAAAGTCCTCATAAAGATAAATATGAAAAAGCAAAGGAATATGCAAAAGGAAAAAGAAAACAGGTTGTAAATAGGAGTTATTATAAGCATGAAGATAGTGATGGCTTATCCAATAGTGATGAAGATGAAACTGACCAAGATTATATACTACTCATGGCTTATGACAATGATGATTTTTTGGATGCCTTAGAAGAGGAAGAATTTCTTGAAGAAATTACCAAACTCAAAATCTGTTTAGAATAAAATAATATGATCATCGATACGTTGACACACCAACTCAATGAAAGAGAAAAACACAATGAAAATCTAGAATGTGAAATTGTGGGTCTAAGAAAAGAACTTGAGAAGACAAAATCTCTTAATATTAGATTTGCTAAAGGATCTAAAACTGTAAATGAAATCATCAAAGTCCAACGTTCTCCTCTGATAAAGACAGGTCTTGGATATAGTGAAGAATCATCTCAATCACAGAAGATGTCAGCCTCCACCAGAAGCTATCTTGATGCAGCAAAGAGCACTAAACTGTATGTCAATCATCAGCAAAGGCCTAAAATTACTTATCAAGTAAATCATACCCAATTTACTCCAAGGATGAATATCGATAGAAGTTTCAACCAACAGGTAAACAATGCCAAAAGATTCTATGATCACAAAAACTTCTTTAATGAGCAATGTTTTTCATGTCATAACTTTGGGCATAAGGATGCTCAATGTGTTGCTTACGAAACCATCATGACAAAAGAAGCACGAAATCAAAAGAGTGTAATAGGAATCAAAAAAAGTTCCTATAATAACTTTTCTCCTCTTAAAAATGAAGTAGAATGTTCGATTTGTAACAACTTTGGTCATGAATAATTTAAATGCAGGAGCAAATTTCGGCCATCACTTCAAAAGGAGCAAACACATTAAATCCCACGATATGGAGAAATAAGGAATCTCAATCATAAATATGTGGCATAGCTCTGTATGCAGAAGGACAAGAAAATCAGTGGTACATCGACAATGAATGATCCAAACATATGACAGGTGATAAAGAGAAACTTCATTCATATAATTCTTTAGAAAAAGAAAAGAATGTCTCATTTAGAAATGACACTCCAGCTATCATTAAAGTTAAAGGTTCTATCTTCTTGAAAGAAAAGGTTAAAGCTGGAAATGTCATGTATGTAGATGGTTTAAAGCATAACTTGTTGAGTGTCAGTCAAATGTGTGATCAAGGAAATGAAGTTGTGTTTCGATCAAATGGATGTGTGGTTCGTGAGCTTGATACAGGAAATACCGTGATCAAAGGAACAAGAACTTCAAAAAACTTATACATACTCAAAGGAGGAAAACAACAATGCTATCTAAGCAAAATCGATGAAAACTGGCTATGGCATAGAAGGTTGGGACATCTAAGCTTTTCTCAAATAAGAAAATCATGTAGGTTCAAGGCAGTTCGTGATCTTCCAGATATCAACATCCCAAACAATACCATATGCAAACCATGTCAAGTTGGTGATCCAGGTGGATGTTGGTGGCCACCCACCTATCCCATTTGGACCCCACAATTGTCTCTTTCAGTTTTTCTGTTTCCTTAATTATAGCACAGTTTACTATTTTTAGCAATTTTTCGGGTCCTAAACTTCCGAAGCCGTTTTGAGGCCCTAAACGACGTTTTCTGGGAAATCCACCGTCAATGATTTTTCGGTCTAAAAATCGTCTTTTTCGTCTAGTCCTCAGAGAGATCTTTCCAATGGGCTATCATGCGCATCAAACGGAGATAGTATGACCAATTCGCGACCCCGGGATCGCGAATTGGTCGTACTATCTCCGTTTGACGTACATGATAGCCCATTGGAAAGATCTCTCTGATGACTGCGACGGAAAAGATGATTTTTAGACAGAAAAATTGCTGGCGGTGGATTTCCCAAAAAACGTCATTTAGGGCCTCAAAACGGCTCCGGAAGTTTAGGACCCGAAAAACTACTAAAAATAGTAAAATGTGCTATAATTAAGGAAACAGAAAAACTGAAAGAGACAATTGTGGGGTCCAAATGGGATAGGTGGGTGGCCACCAACATCCACCTGGATCATTTGGTAAGCAAACCAGAGTTCACTTCAATGAAAAAGAAGGATCAACAAGTAAGCCTCTTGAACTCATCCATATTTATTTATGTGGACCAACAAGGAAAAAGTCACCTTGTGGAGAAGAATAATTTATTTTATTTATTGATGATTTTTCCAGGATGTGTTGGACAGGTCTACTAAACCAATAGCATAAAGATGAAGCATTTGAAAAGTTTAAATCCTTCAAAGCTTTAGTTGAAAATGAATCAGATTGAAAAATAAAATGTCTCAGATCTGATTGAGGGGGAGAATTCATATTAGATGAATTCTTTGACTTTTGTGAATAACATGGAATAAAGAGGCAATTCTATGTCGAAAGAAATCCTCAGAAAAATGGCGTGGTGGAAAGAATGAACAGAACAGTTCAACAAATGGCTCGAAAAATGCTTGATGAATCTGGAACTCTTGCAACCTTCTGTGGTGAAGTTGCATTTGCTGTCATGACTATTCTCAACAAAGCAAATGTTCAGATAAATAGCAATCAAACTCCATATGAACTTTGGTATGGTAAGACTCCTAATATAAAACACTTTAGAGTGTTTGGAAGCAAATGTTTCATCAAAAGGACTGATGAAAAACTTGGTAAGTTTGAACCTAGAGAAGATGAAGGAATTCTTCTTGGTTATTCATCCAAAAGTAAAGGATATAAATGTTATAATAAAAGACTTCGGAAAATTGTTGAAAGCATTGATATTGTAATTGATGAAGAATGTAGAAATCCATAACAAATGAAATCATCAGAGGAATATGACAGTGAGGAAGTTGGGGAATTCTTTCCCGCATCAAATAAAAATGATATAGAAGAAGAAACAAATGAAGCACCAAGAGAAGATACAACAGACAGGGAAAAGACTCCATCTAGGTATGTTTAGAAGAATCATCCATAATCTCAAATTCTAGGAGAAAAGTGGGCTGGTGTACAGACAAGAAAAACTCTTATAGGAACCTCAAGCAATCTAGCATTACTATCCTCCATCGAACCTCAGAATGTAAATGAATATTGCAAAGATGAATGTTGGGTCAAGGCCATGGATGAAGAACTTGACCAAATTGAAAAGAATGATACTTGGGAGTTAGTTCCTAGACCTCATGATAAAATTATTATAGGGACAAAATGGATATTTAAGAACAAGTTGAATAAGAATGGAGAAGTTATTAGAAACAAGGCTGGACTTGTTTGTAAAGGGTATGCTCAACAAGAAGGTATATATTTTGAATAAACTTTTTCACCTGTTGCTAGACTTGAATCCATAAGGATGTTTCTTGCTCTTTCTAGTTTTCAAAAATTAAAAGTATATCAAAAGGATGTAAAATCAGCCTTCCTTAATGGAAATTTAGAAGAAGAAGTTTATATTGAAGAAGATGTTTATATTGATTCATTCTTGGAAATGATGCAAAACTCGTATGCAAGCTTAAAAAGGCTCTCTATGGTCTGAAACAGGCTCCAAGGGCTTGGTATTACTGCCTTGACAAATATCTACAACAACAAGGTTTTACAAAAGGTTCTGCAGATAACAATTTATACACAAAGGTTGAAAATGATAAACTGCTAATTATTGTTGTTTATGTTGATGATATCATCTTTGGTAGCAATGAAGAATCCATGAGTCAGAATTTTGCTTTAGTAATGCAACAAGAATTTGAAATGTCCTTACTTGGTGAACTTACTTATTTTCTTGGTCTACAAGTACAACAAACAAAAGATGGTATATTTCTTTCACAAACCAAATATCTCAAGCAAATCTTGAAGAAGTATGGAATGGAAGATTATAAACCAGTATGTACTCCAATGGTAATAGGATGCAGTCTCAGTTCTAATGATGAATCACTAGCAGTAAACCAACCAACTTACAGATCTATGATTAGAAGTTTGCTTTATCTAATAGGTGCCGGACTTGATATAATGCATGCAGTAGGAATTGTTGGAATGTTCCAAGAAAATCCAAAGGAATCACATCTCCAGGAAGTTAAAAGAATTTTCAAATATCTTCAAGGAACTTGGGACTTCGAACCATGGTACCCTAAAGATACAGACCTTACTCTTCATGCATATATAGATGTATATTGGGCATGAAATGTTGATGATCGAAAGAGAACTAGTGGAGTTGCATTCTATATGGGTTCTCAGTTAGTGTCATGGTTCAGCAAGAAACAAAGTTCGATTGCATTATCTATAGCTGAAGCAGAATATGTGGTTTTTGCATCTTGCTGCACAAAACTACTTTGGATAATGCAAACATTGAAAAACATTCAGATCACATGTACTCCACCCATCTCCATTCTATGTGATAATACAAGTGGCATCAGTATTTCAAAAAATCCTGTCATACACTCCAAGACCAAGAACATACCCATTAAGTACCATTTTCTACGAGAACAAGTGCTTGAACAAAAGGTTAAATTGGAGTTTGTTCCCTCCAAAGAACAGGTTGTTGATATATTCACTAAACTGCTTCCCAGAGAAACATTTGAATATATCAGACAAAATATGGGAGTAGTTGTTGTATCATCCTGATGTCAAATCCAATTTTTCAGAGGAAGGTTATTATACGTGGGTTTCATGAAGTATAGTCGCATATACATGTGGGTTTTTGTGGCTGAAGGAGAGTATATGTTTTTCTGACAGAAAAACAATGGGTCAGATTCTGATATGGGTGCTCTGTCTGTATTGACGATTATAGTCTAACGATATGATTTGTTCATTGATTTTTATCTGACTGACAAAGATGCCTTGATGAATGACTTGTTGAAAATGCACAGGTAGCATAGGTTCGAGGGGATCATTAGCCTTCACTCACATTCAACATTGTTGGCATCATGGTTATTGAGTTCAGCTATGGCTTCAAATACTTATATCATTTGTTGCATAAGTCATGTAAAGATCTAGGGTGTGATATGACTTCTTCTGTCATGGTCTATATTTCAATGAGTCCTATTGGAGATATGATGTAATTTGTATCCCCACTTTTCATGGGATGGATGATGTAATAAATGTTTTATTTCTGTCATGTATAAACAATTGGTATATCCCCACTTGATTGGGTGGATGAGTCAAATATGGTGTATCCCCACTTGGTTGGGTGATTGATGTATGCATGAGTCATTGGTCATAGGGAGGTCATACTCACTTAGTTGAGTTATAGAGTCATGTTATTATTTTAAAACATATCTTTGCAGACTCGGCATTTACTCAGCGGGAGCATGGACAACATAATGTATATCAAAGGGGGAGAATAACATGGTCCTCCCTTTGCCCCTAATGTTAAAGGGGGAGAGTATTTTGGTGTTGCTTGTTATCTCTAACAGTTTCTACAGCTTGGAGTAATCAACACTAGCATGGTTGCAATCAAGTCCAAAAGGGGGAGATTGTTGGCATTATGATACAAGTGTTGTCCTTGATGGAATCTCATTCACAGGTCAGTTCAGTTTTGATGAAAGGCAACCCACAGTGTAACAGATCCATTCAGATGTAACAAGGATTTGGTATAGAAGAATAGGAAGATGGAACTAAAGTCTACTAATCAGAATGAAGAAGTTGAAGGTAAAGGATGGTGAAAAGCAGTTCAAGATGTATACACAGGTTCACTGAGTCAAAACAACATATCCATGCCAATTCATAGAAAAAAAAGATCGTATATGTATACACACACTTTCACAAAAAATAAAAGCACATATATGTTGGAAAATCAAGGAAATTCAAGAGGAGACAATACCAGGGGTCAATACCATGGTATTAGCTCACAATATTGAGTGGAGAAATGACTAGTTGATCCTGCCCAAGAATACCACAGGTCCTAAGTGGTTTTGGTCCGAGGTATTGAGAAAGGCCTAAAACTATATAAGGAGGAGGAGATCATATGACCAAGGTATGCAAGTGAAAAGGGTTTCTAAGCAATACTTCTATCTGAAGTATATTTTATGTTGCAGGGGCTATGTTGGCGATTTGATCTGAAATATTTTGTGCACCATGAATTTAATGTTGGATCAGGATCATGAGACCTGAAATGAATTATCATTGAATTATTTGATATTGGTTGGGCCAGATCTAATTGTGTACACCTGTTTTATTCTTTAAATGTCATGATTTGGGTTTTTCTGAAGTCTGGAATAACAAGGAAGTTATGAGTTAATATTTTCATATCTATACACTGGTTCATCTCGGTAAAAGTGCGTGTACACATAGGTTCTACTCTTCCAAGTAGTGTATACAAAGGAAAAGCCTTTTCTTTAGGTTTGATTGATCTATCTGATCAGTTTTGTTGTTTTACTGTTGTCTATCAATGAAGTTTTCTTAGATATGAATGAAAAACTGAATGCATAAGGAGTTTGATATCTGATTGATTGATTGTATAAGTGAGAAGGGTGATCTCTGCTACTGCCTATGTAAATAAATGTAAATTGACAGTAGATGTTTAGTATATTGCTGGTTGGTACATACTTGATTTAGAAGTTTTATGTTTTAGTAGTTTTGAAGTTATACGTAGGTTTGATTAAAGGAAGTAGCGTATACACACAGGTTGGGTTCAGTAAAGTAGCATATACATTCTGATGTATGATTTTTGAGGTTGCAGCTGGTTCTAAATGATAATGCAGGTTTCTGGGTTCAACACAGTGTTCTGGTGACAATGATCTGACTATTCAGATTAACTAATTATTGGTTGATGTAGTTTGAAAGTTCTGATGGGTCCAATATGAAAATTTGATGAAACGAGGCCTTCATGTGTATTGTTGTGTACTAGGAGCATCCAGTCTGAAAATTTATGAAACATGGTCCCTGGAGGAAGAGAGAAGGTCGTAGCCTTCTGTAGGCCGGTGCCTACGTACTAGTAAACACATTGGCTAGTACAAGAGTTAGGGGGTTGTAGCTCCCTTCCAGTAGAAGCTGGAAAACGAGAGAAGGTTGTAGCCTTCTACAGGTGGGTGCTTGCATATTGGTATAAGTCTACACCAGTACAATATTGTAAACGGATTTTATTATTATTAAAAGAAGACATAAACGACAACAGAAGGTGTTTTTCACCCACATTGGGTTTCCACCTTAAATCTTGGTGTTCATGTGTGTTGCTTATGTGTGATGGTTTATTCTGTTTTTACTACACTATTTAGTAAGTTAATGATGCACTGGTTATAGATCAACACCTGATAAATTAACTAAATCACAAATTCTCTAGGTATACGTTGGTTTCACTAATTACAGTAGCGTGTACATGCTAGTTCACTTCACAGAAGTAGCATATATAAATCTGTTTGGGAAATGAAAAATTATTGATAATATTGATTCACCCGCCCCCCCAGTATTATTTCCAACAACATTAATGATATGAAGACGATGCTCAGAACCCCTAGAAAAATCCGATAATAGAATCTCTAAACAAATTTTATAAGCCAAGAAATTAGACATATGAGGGTCCCACATATCATATAACCCACTAGAATGACCAATAGTATATGTTTCATAAACCCTCCATCCTAGATATTTTTTCAAAAAATAAGACCAAGCCTTCTTCCCCAACACCATAGTCTCCTGAAAAAGGATGACCGATGGTCGATGTACTAAGATTAAGTGATTCTTGGATAATTGCTTAGGGACACCCCCCAATCCGTGAATGTTTAATGACATAATCTTCATGGGGGAAGATTTTTATGGGGTGAAATTTATCTAAGAGCCCGAGAAGCATATTCCACAAAGGAAAGGATATTGTGAGTGTTTGATTCTTCCATAAAATTTAGAGCTAAAGAAGAGTAAGAAGGGACACTAGACCAAACACTTTTATATTTACCACCCCACTTTTTCCTAATGGTAACATTCCACCTCAACTATGAACTAATGGACAAATCAGCCACGTGGACAGGGATGAATGGATAGTAAGTGGTTCCAGATATAAAATTGTATTGTGCTTTAGAATCTTTAAGTCACTTCTAATAGAATTTGTAGCAAACAAATCTCCCTATAAGAGCCAAAATGAATAATCAGAGAATGGGGCTCTGAAGGAGACTAATATGCAGGCCAAGAAATAGGGTCAACAATCATCGGGGACTTCTTAGGACAAGGGGTCACCGAGGAAGGAGGGTAGGATCCTATTATGCAACTAGCTCACAGAAAAGATAGATCAACGACTTGAAAATTATCCTCTTCGAGGGGGAAGCCTCCTTTACATTACATAAATGAATAATTCTTGGATGATACAAATGATAAGACCTCCTTGGTATATATATGAGTCTAAGGGGTCACAATATAATCAGAGCCTACATAACAATAATAATGTAAGGGCACAAAAATAACAATAGTGGGCTTCTATGGGGCACAACAATAACAACATGGGGGATACATGGACATAAAAATAACAATAGGGGGCTACACAAATAACAATAAGGGGAATACACTAGTATTATAGGGACCTAACATGCTCATCTCCTTCAAAAAAGTGTTGTCCTCAATGCTTGAGTAGTTCCGGATGCTTCTGTATAAATTTCTCAGCCTCCCATGTGGAATCTTCCGTGGGTAAGTTTTTCCACTTAATGACATACTCTAAAATTAATCGATTCCGTAGTTGTCGGGTTCTTGTTTCCGTGTCTGCTTCATGATCAAATATGTTTTTTTCCTTCTTCATCAAGTTCTAGAAACATTGTTTGAACTAGAAGCTTGTCACCGATTACCTTCTTTAAGGATGAAATGTGGAAAACTGGGTGTACTTAAAAATATGCAGTAAACTCCAATTTATATGCCATAGTACAATTATTTTGCAACACCTTGTAAGGACCATAGTACTTGGTGATAATTTTTTATCCTTCTTAGCTTTCTTGAGGGACATTTGTTTGTATGGTTGTAGCCATAAAAATACTCAGTTGCCTACATCAAAACTTCTTTCACTGTGATATTGATCTGCATGTTGTTTCATTCGATTATGTGGCAAAGTGATGTTATCCTTTAAGAGTTGTAGAACTTGTTGTTGATGCTCAATGTGATCTTCCACTGCTTGAACCTTAGAGTTTTCTCTTAAATATGATGTGATAGATGGTGGATGATATCCATAAAGTTCCATAAATGGGTTTATTTTTGTTGTCATATGTAAGGAATTTTTAAACCACAATTCAGCTAGAGGTAACCACTTGACCCATTGTGTTTGTTTATCAGATACAAAGCAACGCAGATATCCATCCAAACATTTGTTAACTATCTCAATTTTTCCCTCGGATTAAGGATGATGAGATGAATTATGAGCTAGTTGAGTACCAAGACATGAAATAATTCCATCCAAAAATTTCCAGTAAAAATGGGATCTATGTCACTTAAAATAATCTTTGGGTTTCCATGTATCTTTTGAATTGTTTCCATAAATGTAGTAACAACCGTACTGGCTTTAAAAGGATGAGATAATGCACAAAAGTGTGCATACTTGGTAAGTCTATTAACTACCACCATGGTGACACTCTTTCATACTTGATTAAAACTGTGATAAAATCCGCAAAACTGTGATAAAATCCATTGAGACCTCCTCCCAACACTGACTTGGAATGGGTAAAGGTTGTAATAGACCCGGGGTCTTAGTTGTCTCAACTTTATTTTGTTGGAAAAATAAACATTCTGCCACAAACTTCTGAATATCATATTTAAGGCCATCATCGAAAAATTCCTTCTTGACCCTGTGGTAAGTTTTCAAAAACCTTGAGTGCCCTCCTAAGTGGGAGGTGTGCAATTCCAAAAGAATCTTTTGCTTGAGTTGGGAACTATTACAAAGATATAAGCAACCTTTGTACCATAATTAATTATTTTTCTAGCTAAATGTATCAGATGCACTAGGAACTTTTTGCAAATTTTGAATGAGTGCCCACACCTCTTCATCATTCTTCTAGTCTTCCCTTGCTTCGTTTATCTAATCAAGTTGGATAATAGAAATGCACAAAGAAATGCTTCCATATCCTCATTATTTCTTAAAAGTGCATCTGCAACAACATTTGCTTCCCTTTTTTGTAGATGATTTCAAAGTCATAACCCAATATCTTTGTGGCCCATTTTTGTTGCTCTTCTAAAGATACCATTTGTTCCAAAATGTATTTGAGACTATCATGATCTATTTTTACCTTGAAGTGTCTTCCCATTAGGTAAGGTCTCCATTGCTTTAGTGCATGTAGTATTGCCAACATTTCCATCTCATAAATAGGTTTGTGCAAATAATTTCCTTTGATTAGATGACTTTCAAAACCAATTGGTCTTCCTTCTTGCATTAAAACAACAACAATTCTATTTTTTGAGGCATCACATTCCACAATAAAGGCTTGTGTGAAGTGAGGTGTAACTAAGACCGATGCTTGGTACATTTCCTCTTTAAGATGTTCGAAGGCCTTAGTCACTTGTGGAGTCCAATAAAATGCAAATTTCTTCAGTAGAATTGTTAGAGGTGCTACTATTCTCCCATAATTCTCAAAAAACTTGAGATAATACCCTATCAACACGAGAAATCCTCGAAGATGCTTTATGGTTGTGGGGATTTTCCATTCCTAAATGGATTTAATTTTGTTAGGGTCTACCTCAACACCCTCATGAGATACAATATGACCCAAATATTGCACGTCTTGTACTCCAAATAAACATTTGGAGGTTTTTGCATATAATTGTTTCTCCTCCGATAGTTTGAGCACCCTGTCAAAATGTTGAACATGGTCCTTCCAAGACTTGTTGTAGATTAGTATATCATCAAAAAATACCAGTGAAAATTTTCTAAGGAAAGGATTGGAAATGGAATTGATCAAACATTGAAATGTCGAAGGTGAATTAGTAAGGCCAAAAGCAATGTCCAAAAATTCATAATGTCCCTCATGAGTTCTAAATACTATTTTCGTAATGTCTTCAATCTTCATTATAATTTGATGATATCCTGAACGAAGATCCAACTTGGTGAAGTAAAAGACTCCATGTAATTCATCCAATAATTCATCAATGACAGGAATGGGAAATTTATCTTTAATGGTGAGCTCCCTATAATCCCAACACATACACAATGGTTCATCCTTGTTGTGCACCAAGACAATTGGAGCAGAGAAAGAAAATTGACTAGGTTGAATTATACCAACCTCTAGCATTTCTGCAACCATATGTTCAATTTCACTCTTTTGGGCATAGGGATATATGTAAGGTCTAATGTTTGGAGGAACACTTCCTAGAATAAAATGAATATCATGATCATGATCATGGATAGGTGGGAGGCCTTTGGGAGTCTCAAATACCTTGGAATGATTGTCCAAGACTTTTTGGAGATCTGGAGAAATAGATGATTTTGATGTTTCAACCTCTAGTGAGCATAATTTTGCAATTATGCCCCGTTTTTCTTTCTTCAAAATATTTGTCATGCCATTAGAGCTGATTATTTTTCTCGGTTTCCTTGTGATACCCCATTTTTTTTTAAGAAAAGTTCTTGGAAATTAAAATATATTGTCCCAAAGATTGTAACCATTGGGCTCCTAGTACAATATCAGCACCGCCCATTGGAATGGAAAGCACTGGACTATTCAATTCATATTTCTCCAAGGTTGGTTTGACATTATGGCACTTTCCATAGCATTTTATAGTTCCTCCATTTGTAACCATCACTTGACACTCTGGTGGTGGATATAAGAAGCAATTCAGTTCCTTGGCTATCTTACAATGAACAAAATTATGAGTACTACCTTAATCAATCAACACTATTACCTTTTTCTTCTTGATATATCCTTATATCTTGAGATTTTGAGGAGTGGTAATTCCTACCAAGGCATTGCAATACATGGACGGACTCATTTCTTCTTTCTCTGGGGTTCGTCCCTAGTGTATATCCTCCTCTTTTGATGTTTATTATTCCTTTTCTTCCTCGTCTTCACAATTTATGTATAATAATTTCTTCTTGGCACACTTATGACCTTTAGTGTATTTTTTTATCACAACTATAACAAAGCCCTTTTGCTCTTTTTTCCTCCAATTGTTGTTGTGTCAAACTTGTAGGTTGTAGAAGGCTAGGAGCAACAACACTTCCATCTTTATAGTTGTGAGTGGTAGACTTCCTTGTTGCCATAAATTTTCTTTCAACTTTTCTTGCCACCCTAAATGCCTTTTCCAATGATTCAGGTTACCAAAGGCAAACCTCAAGTTGGATGTTATCCTTCAAAGTACCTACGAAGACATCAATCCTATGTTCCTATGGAATATTAGTTACCTTGATATTTAATTTTTGGAAGTCCTCAATGTGCTCTTCCATTGAACCCTTTTGTTTGAGATTTATCAATTGGCTAAAGAAGGTGTTGCTCTTTGTATCCTCATAATGTGCTATCATTTCCTTCATAAAAATTGCCCAAGTGACAAGTGGGTTTATGAGAACAAATCCATCGGTACCATACAAACTAAATGGGTTCTAAATGTAAATATTCAATTTGTACCTTTTATGTGTGTTTCACATCACGGAGATCAAAATATTGCTCCATCTGTAGTATCCATGTTATCGGATCCTTTTCCATCAAACTTTCTCATATCGATCTTTGGAATGTGGTGGTTCTTAAACCCAATATTGGAGTCTCTAAAATCATAATTCATATTCCTTTTTTCCTCATCATGATTTTCATGGATTACCTTGTCACCATTGGGAATCCTTTCTTCTAAAAACTTTTCCAAACCTTCCTTCAACCCCTTTATCTTGATATTCATCATTGATTCCATATCTACTTTTAAACCATCATTCAAAACTCCCATGTCCCTTTTTATACCATCTATCTTAACTCCCATGTCCCTTTTTATACCATCTATATTAACATTCATTATGGCTTCCAATTCATTTTTTGTTACTTTTTGTGAGAGTGAAATTTGTTGCACTTGGTCTCATAAATTTGATATATCATGTTGCATTTCTTCCTCTTCTTCATGCATCATAGAAGAGCTTTCTGGTTGCTTACTAGGTGTGTCCATTTTTTTTGTTTCGAGGCATTTTGGAATCAAACAATGATATCTATGCTTCACTATGCCCTATGAATCACTTCAAACTAGTTTTTCAAACAAAAGTTATGGAAAATTTAAAAAAATACACACCTTTTTCTTTTTTTTTAGGAGCTCGATATTAAAACTATTGTATCTCCAACATCTGGAATTTCATTGTGTGGTTTCCATATGAGTCTTCTTTCCAACCCTACAAGTCAGACTGAGATTGGATTCTTCAAGAGATATTTATGCCCAATCTCCCACAATGAATTTATTATAGACTGGTTCAATATAGTGAACCTGTATGGAGTTCCACATGTCACTGTTTTCTACCTCTGACTTTAAAAATGGTACTCGAAATACTATAGTCTGTGCAATTTCAGTAACTTTTTACAAAACTCAAATCTAATGCTCAGAGAGAAAGTTATGATGATTTTCCCTAGGTCACCTGTTTGAGATGAAATTCTAGAGCTTACAAAAACCCTAACTTCCTTGGATCATATCTCCAAAATTATAGTGAACCAAGATCTTAAATTTGTTCAAAATGTTCGCCAATATTTCAGATCCATGTGGTATTAATTTTACATTCTAAAGCCTCATAGAAAAAACGTTATAGAAAAAAATCTAATACTGCATGTTTAAAGAAGCGAAACCCTAGAATCCAATGCTCTAATACCAAGTGTTATGAAATCGACTCACAAAAAAGATACATCAACGACTTAAAAGTTATCCTCTTTGAGGGGGAAACCTCCTTTACATTACATAAATGAACAATTCTTGGACGATACAAATTATAAGACCTCCTTGGTATATATAGTAGTCTAAGGGTCACAATATAATCAGAGCCCACATAACAATAATATTGTAAGGGAAAAACAATAAAAATAGTGGGCTTCTATGGGGCACAACAATAACAACATGGGGGATACATGGGAAAAACAATAACAATATGGGGATACACTAATAACAATAACGGGAATACACTAGTATTATAGGGACCTAACAAACCCCATAAGATAATTTGTAGTGAAAATTGAAGAAACCCCAATAGAACCCACCCAAATCAAAGGTTTCATACAAGAATTGTCAACAAGTTCCCCCTTTTTCACATAATTTTGAACATAAAATTCAACATGGCCATCAAAAACATCAATTGGTGATACACTAGAGGGAGAAAAAAGTATGTCATTTATAGTACTTGGGTCAACGTGTTGACACAAAATATGAGAATCCATTAAAGACGCTTTATGCTTCTTGTTCCCATTTTGATGGTCTAGCCACGACCCCCTTTCCAGTTGTTGAGTTTTTCGAGCCACCCCATACTGATGCTTATAGTGTGATATCAAATGCCTGGTCTCATGATAACCCAAGAATCAAAACATAATTCTCCAATAATCAATCCATTGTTGAAAGGTAATATTTCCCTACCAAGTCGAGCTCTGCTAGAATACCTCCTGAGTGACAATATCCACCAAAATCCAAGTTAGAAATTTTTCCATCCCACACAAACTTCGATCCTCCAAAAATATGAAATTTCCAATCACATTCCCAATAGCCATAAGGATTGGTCTCATCCATAGTTCCAAAGGGAGCCCTGGAAGTTTAACCTAGGCCAATTTTCACCATGGAACCTCCCTGAGTGGTTTGAAACCCAAGAACCACCACAGAAGAGACAAATAGATTCAACCAAGCACCCATGGAAGTCCCATAATTCTATCCACATCTTCTAACAAGAGAAAATGGAAAAAAAAACCACCCATTCAACAATAAACTAATCTTTGACTTGTAAGTGATATTGGGGGCCCAGTGGGAATCAACCCACTCCTACATCTGTGAAACATCCATACTATATAATTCTCATTGCTCCACAAGAGAATGTTTTTGCAATCCAAAGACCCAATACCAACCCTTGAAGAAGAGCACACCTCAATACCATCAACCCCAGTAACATTTTGTAAACTTGGTCTAGAAACAGAGCAAGTGTCGAAGGACGTAGTGCTAGAATGTATACAAGAAAAAAGAGTTTCTTCCTCTACAATTGCTCAAATGACGGCATATGTATCTTGGGAATATGGACCATTCATGGCATGCCCGTCTATCACATGCAAACTGCTTTTTGGCGTCACCACCATAGATCAACCCACGTGCAGAAAATCCACCTGTTACAACCACAATAAGTGAAAAATGTTCCAAGCAATAAATTGAAATGTTAACACTTGACAACATGCCAACTTCAACCTCCCGCATCGAATCCAATGCAATTTGCACGTAGATCTGAAAATATGGAGAAACAAAGAAAAAAAGCATATATACACCAACTATAATGATGAGAATAGTCATAAACATCTGTCACTACCCCAAATAAGCACCAGACGTATAGAAAGTAGGAGAATACAATATGTTCATCCACGTCATCCCAATAGCTCCCAAAAATCAATAATATTAAATTATCAACAATGAGGTTTAGACATACCAATTAAAGTCCCAATTAATATACAACCATAACCAACCATTTTTGGGAGGCCCATATCATGCCTAACTAGAATGGAGTTATGATAATATGACATATACTTAACTCACCATAAAAATTAAAATTATGCCACGCCAAAGGAAAAACCACATCATATCCAAGATAGAATGCACTTCCCACACCAAGTAGCGAATTCTAACTATTGTAACCTAAAACCACCCCAAATTACATATTGTTGAATTTTTATAGCTATGGTCCATCTTCATAATATTTTCATTTGTATTTATTGAAATATGGATTATATTTTTGAAATACAATTTATTTGAGGCATGTTCTTCATGCTTGCAAAAGAAAGAAAAATATTATAAGTCTCATCAAGAGAAACAAAATGAAATTTTTGAATTTGTATCTTTCCCACACAAGAGGCCAAGTTGGCTTTCCCATGAGACACACCAATTTGCATGAGACAAAAGACTATAAATATAGCCTATTCACTCTCCTACAAGAACACACTTCGGATCACTCATTTATCTATGTTCAAGCAAAGAAGACAAGGAGTATAAGAATGAATATTAAGAAAGAAGACACTTGCTCACTCTAGCAAATCGAGACCAAATTTTGTACAAGTGTCTGAGGTTCATCTCTCTATGGAACAATGCAAAATTTTTAGGTTTGTCTCTGTATGGAATGGTGCAAAAGTATGAGGTTCATCTCTCTGTGGAATAATGCGAAAGTCTGAGGTTCATCTATCTATGGAACCGTGTGAAATTATTAGGATCATCTCTCTATGGAACAATGCAAAAGTATGAGGTTCATCTCTCCGTGGAACAATCCAAAAGTCTCAGGTTCATCTCTCAGTGAAATACTAAGGTATATCTTTCTATGGTTCAGCGTGAACGTTCTTTGGCATAGTGCGCAAGTTTGAGGTACAACATTTGTGACACATTCTATGGTATAGTACAAAGGTTCTATGGTCAAGTGCACAGATCTTAGGCATATATTTTGTTGTATCATCCAAATCCTAAGTCTAAGATAAAGGATGTGTTTTTGGCCATCTTGGAGTCTCTATCTCTGTGATATATCTTTGTGACATAGTGTGAGTTCTAAGGAAAACTTGGAGGATGTTTCATGATCTTGTTGTAGATCTTGTGCGTATAGAATTGTGGAGGGTTGACTTGGTCCTTTGTGGTTGCTCACCGTATTGGTTAGTTGAATTTGATGTATCTCTTGTTGTATTGATTCACTAAGAAAAAAATTGGTTAGGTTTTTCCCCACAATTGTGGGTTTTCACGGGTTAAAATCTTCTTATGTTCTTATGCATTATGATCTCTATTGCTCTATTGCCTACTTGGTTGAATTTCTGAATTATAATTATTTAATGATCTCTCTGCTTTGCTAAACAAAATATATATCAATTTAAGTAATTATCATAGTTCAAAAATAAAGTACTTGTACCTATTGTATCAGAAAAATAATTACATATACCAGATACTACTTGGATCATGAGAAAAAACCACCCCAACTTATCAAATCAGATGAAACCATACACAAATCCCACTGAGACACAAACAATAATATACCACAGATGAGATCGATAATGAAAATTGATATTGGGCCCAAAAAATTGTATTGGTAAATTGGATACACCCTCTATGACCCTAAATAGTGGACAAATATCGAACAAAACGACAAGTAATGTGAAAAATTCAAAAAATAATGCGCATCGCAAATAGGATATGAATTTTTCTGTATAACCTCCCAAAGCACCAAGAAAAGACCAAATAAAATGCCCGCCATATACTAAAAACTTCTAATAAAGAGAAATCTCATGTAATACATGACAAAGGAAATCATATCATCATCCCTAACACTTGATAACAACCATATAAAACCTTAGAGACACATACTATGGCGCCATTTGACTTCTAGATCCGCAAAACATATATGATGGCCTAAATGAAACAAAATCGAGGATAAAACTCCACATACCTTAAAGTAAAGTTTCATGCATGTTGAATACCCTTATCACAACCAGAAATTCAATAATTCGCATCAATGCATCAATATGGTCCATAAATAGATACAAACTACCTAGATGTAAGTTGCATGACCTACACAACACACCATTTTCGCCTCTCCCTCCCGCTCCCATCGTGGCTATGTATAAACATTAATATTTATAAAATAAATAAATTTTTATAAGTTTTTATTTTATTATTAGAAAACCATAAAAATATATTAAGTTTGTTGAATCTATTTTGTTATTAAAGGATAATGTCAATTAGAGTTTTAATTATTTTTCTTAGCAAATAAATTATTAAAATAACTTCAAAAACCTGAGCAAAGGGAAACTAAAAGAAAAATTAGTAGTTGTGGGATGACTGGTGGAAAACAAAAAGGAACCATTAAGCCCCATGGGGGAGAAAACAGAGGAAACCAAAATCAAGGGGATAAAAAGGAAACCGATAAAACCACTTAGACCAAGAAGAAGACACATTGTTGGATAGTTTGAAATAATGACGTATAAAAATTGAGAAACAAAGCAAAATTGTCATGAAGCAAACTAAAACTGCCACATTTTGTAGTACCAACAAACAAAAAAGAAAGGAAAAACTAAAGAGATTAGAGTTATAAATCCAAATAAAACCTAAAACTAAGTGCAGGAAGGAGATATATTTGTTATTTCATCAGAAGTGATATCAATCAAGTTTTCCTTGGAGCCACCTGAAAATTTTGATACTATAACTTCTCTATGCTTCTTCTTGAGCCATGAGTAAAGGGTTACAAGAAGATGACCATGCTCTTCAAGCTTTTCCAAGTGAGCTTTAAGCTTAGAATGTTTTGCCTCCTAACTATAGAGAGCATGGGAGATGAATTTTTTGTAAGCCAATATAGCTTTTTAGTCTTAAAAAAACTAGCATCTCCAATGTGACTAGTCCCCAAATCCAGACCAAAGTCAAAAATATGTTAATCTATCTCCCCATCCTCTTGAAATGCACACTCAACCTTCACATCTGCCATCATAGTTTTAAGTTTCTACTTAGTTATAGGCAAGAAAAAGTGGTAGGAAACCCAAATAGATTCCATTGTTGTATATTTTGTGTGGGTTCAATAGTTTGGAGGTTTTCCTTGTTGGTTAGGTTGCAGAGCCTTGGTGAGTTGAAGTAACCAAAAACTATAAACATATACATGGAAGAAAATAAATTTTTAAAATTCACATATTGTCAAGTAAACTAGATGAACTTGAGGAAGAGTGGAAGAAATAGGCATAGCTACACAAGGGTGCCAAAGATGCTAAATGATCTACATGTCGAATCGACTAATGTTTCCCTTTACCAACATGAATGCCTATAACATTGATAACATCATAGTTATATCTTGACACCGGCAAAGCTATAAAGCTATCGAGGGAAAATTCCATGCCACAAATGTTGTTAATGAAACCTACATATAGTGGAATTGGTGGGGATCAACATATTTTTCGGGATCAACTACCGCCAACTAAAAGGCATGTAACCTTCCTTGTTGTATCTTTGTATACCCAATACAAAAAATATAGGAAAGTATATCATTATTATTATTCTAAAAAACAAATATATATTTTTTAAATGAATAAATTTATATAAATAAATAAATAATTCTTAGAATTTCACTAAATTTAACTATTAGGAAAATATCGCTTAATTAAAGAAATTTGTACTTTTAATTTTTAAAATTTAGTGAAGTTTATAAGATTTTTAAAAGATAAAATTAAAGAATTAATGTGGGATATATATATATATATATATATATATATATATATATATATAATTTTAAAAAATGATGAATGGTAATTAACAAAAATTAAGATAATAAAAAATTGAACATATTATTGATGAGTTTTCAAATTGGCTATTTTTATGGTCCATTTAACATCTGCATTTCATACATTATTGCTTCTAGGCCATAATCTTCATGAACAATTCATCCTCTTGATGACCAATATGACTTATGTTTATTGAATTGTATATAATTAACTTAATTTAAGTGAATTGTGACATATGCCACTACAAGGAAAATACGTTTTAGTGAAGGTTATAACGAAAGTTTTTAGTGTTATAAAATAGGCAAAAATTGTCAAAAAACATCCACTAAAACATTCGTTTGTGATAGCAGATGTTTTAACAAAGATTATAACAAAAATTCATCACAACTGAAAAAATTTGGGCGGTCGGAGGCTTTAGCGGATTTTTGTTTGCGGTGCGTTTCATGGAACAAGTAGCATCAATGCTCAACATATATAAAGGCACTAGGCTGCATACATAACTAAAAGAAGTGAGGCATTGAATGCAAAGAAAATCAGTGGATAATTTATGCCGCACTGATGCTAATATATAGAAAAATATTTGGGGTGTTCTTGTAAGGAACAACACTGGGGCATGCAAAAAATAATTGCACTCTCGCTCCTTTTATTTAAACTTGCAGTGCTGATGCATATTATTTGTATAGACACACTGGTGCGCTAGTTAAATAAAAGTACCAATGATGTTAGTTTTCATAATGCACCGAACCTGGAAATAATATTTTGTAGGACCAGGGTGTTAGTTCTATGAAAGCACTAGTGCGTTAAGAATTACAATGCATCAGGGTGTTAATTGCAAACAATACCAGTGCTTGAAGAAATAAATTCCCCAATGCTATTGTTTTCCGAAAAGGAACTGGTCATGCAAAAAGATGTCATCATGACACTTTTCTATAGCATAACACATCAGTGCGTTTTTATTTTATGGACACACAAATATTTTGTATGAGATTTTATTTTTTTTTGGAAACTTTGACCTGCGATAGTGCAATTATTGTAATTTTTAAATCCATTATTTATCGAAAAATTGACACATATCTTATAACAATATTCATATAAATTAAAATTTGATTAGTGCATTTGTATATGATGTTTGGATTAATTTGTTATATTATCATATTTCACATCTCTTCATTATAATATTTAATCATCCATATATTTAATCAATAGTGTAACATTCCACAATGACATTGGATAACACAATAGAATAAGTTAAAATGTATTTTACTATATATCATTAAGAGGCTTTTTGTCATATAAAATGGGATTGTTATTGGTAACCTCTTGTATTTCAATTAGGACACTATGTTCATTACATTAAACAAAATCTCTTTTTTTTACGGATAATTATTTCAAAAAATACAACAGGTTGCCTCGATATCCAAATATATCATCATTCTTCGTTGGAACTATTGTCAATGCTCAAGCTACTTCCATGACTTGGGCTATTTGGAGGAATATTTTGTTGATTGCATCAATTGTTTTCATCTTCTTGATCTTGTTCCATATGCAAATATAAAAATAGTGTACTGAGCGTATCTACATTGGTGAGAATAATGAAATTTGAAATAAACAATATACATCAATGTAAATCGAATAGCACTGTACCATAGCATAAAAGTGACTGATAAAATTTGCATATGGTTTCAAAACCAAGTTTCATGCCTTGTTGCAACAAGTCTTCTACTGGCACAGTTCCATACTTTCTTTCCTGTATGTTTTAAATCCCATTATAAATCATATATTTAATATAAATATTTTTTTGTTCTATTAATTATAAACTCAAAGAAGTACAACAACATAGATACTTTCAAATTCCACAATTAATTTTTGATATGCTAACATATACTCACAACCAATATTTAACCCAATCTCAATCAATTCTTCTGATTGCTCTTTTTTGTATGTTAACACTTATTTGAAGACATTCAAGGATGGTTGTTGTAAAACAACTTAAAATATACAAAAGTAAAACCTTGAGTTGTTATAAGGAAATATTAAGAATTACTCACAAACTTTGAAATCAACCATTTTCTTCCTTGTCATCATGTTTTATGTGTTGAATGAGTTCCATTTTGTTTTCTTCTTTGCAAGAAAATACTTGAAAATTAATATTTAATGCTACATTATTTTTTTATATGTGCAAAGTCAATCATGATTACATATATTTGAAGCACATTGTGGTTGAGATGGGTCCTATTGTGATGTAATTGAGTCCATTTCTTTGACCATTTCCTTGTACACTCTTTTGGACATTCCTACTAGTATATTTTGGATATCAACTCGTTGATCATTTGGGATTTTCATAATCTTCCTGAAAAAAAGTAATAAACTATTTTTATATTGATATATTAAAACTATATATAACAAAATGGATATTAATAAATGAATGGTTTGTAGTAATATATACATATAGTTATAGAAAATCATTTAGGAATATTACGCTTTGAATGATTCTTTTTTGTTGTTGTATTTTTTTGCTATTATAAGTCTGACATGTTTCAGTGACCATTGCTTTAGAAATGCTTGATGTAATTTAGATATAATTTGATTCTTAGAATCATTGGATTGATTTTTGTATTGTAAGTGGAAAGTACGTCTATACATTCACTCCACTATATCCCTCATAGTTTTGTAAAAAACATTCCCTTTTGATTAACCTTCAGCACCACTGCAGATGAGTTAAGGACCAATTCATCATCATTTACATGTTTTATAATTTTTTTTTACTTAGAATGACGTTGATATTTTCTTTTGTTGTTTTTCCATGTAGAACATTAAACATATATGAATTAATAGATTGTTTGAAACATGTTATCCAATATTCTTAAGTATATTATTAATGAAAATAAAAAGTCATTTTGATTAGTATTTTTCATTCACCTCTTTCATCCTTCTGCAATTTTTCTATTAGGCTTTTATGCTCTTCTACACTTAGATTAGAAATAATCCTATCGACTTTCTTCATTTTGTGGCTCTGCATGACACACGCTAACCAATACATATTAGCTTACATATAGTTCAAACATATTAATTTTATAACAAATTTACAAAGCACTTTCCCTCTCTGCTTTGTTCGATGTGCTATCATTGTGTTGATCAATATTTTTGTTACTTGACACCTTATGAGACATTTTTTTATCAATATAAAGCCTATACCATACAATACATAAGCCATTAAATGTATTTTTTAAATAAATCAAATAATTTTCAACCAATAAATGCACACATGTGTTTATCCCATAAAACACATTGGGAGTTTAATTGTTCAACTTCGTCAAGGAAAATTATTTTTTTTAAATTAATTTTAAATTATAATGGTGTGATTTGTAATGCTAAACGCACCGCAATGATTTAACAGTGCTAGCTGGAAGAGGGGCATCAATGCATTATATTACACCAAAAGTAAAGATGAACATACTGGACAAAACTGACAATGTTTTTTTTCCAAGGAAAAAACGTAATTTTCATTAATAATTAAGAAAATTACATGTTGTATACCAACATATAAGGAATTCATTCTTTACTATCCAGAAAGTTATCAGTCCAAAAGTCATGTGCACAAAAATAATATTTACATATCATCCTTCTTAACATGAAGGATCAATGGCAAACCAGGGCCATAAGTTTGTAAACTAGATAAACTAACAGCTTCAATATAAACAAAATAAACAAAAGAGCCAAAAATGATGATCACATAGATCATTCCTGTAGATATCCCGCCCCTTCAAAACTGACAATGTTATAATATATTGGTGTGTTATATTACACAGGATGCGTTGGTGCATTATGTTACATAGGGTGCACTGCAGAACATATATCCTTTTTTTTAAACAGATAGAGCCGACAGGGTTTGGATCTAATTCAATAAGTGATTCCCCTACTTTAAATGTCAAATGCCCTATATATAGTAAGTACACAAACCCATTAAATCTAAAATGCCTAAAATGAAAAATCCTAATTCTGAAATGGTAGAGGAAGTTAAACCCTAAGGTGAAATTTTGCACAAAGAAGCAAGGGTTTAAGGTAAGTATTGATTTTTTTTGTTTTTTTTCTTTCTGAATTTTAATTAATTTTAAAGAGGAACAAATATCGTAAAGAGTTTTACTAGTAAAACCAATATTAAATTTTTTATTACACAGGGTTTTTAATTCTTTTATTTTTTTTGAATTGTGAATAAATCTAACATGAATTATAAAAAAAATTAAGAGTAAAATTTAAAAAATTTGCTATCCAGGGTTTTGAGTGAATCACCATACATTTCAAATTATCATCTTTCTGCGGTTCCAAAATATTTTGTTGCTCCACAGTTCTCCCAGTATGTCTCTCTTGCAAATGATCTCTCTTTTAATTAAACCCTAACATAAATTGTAAATTATTTTATTAGTAAAATAAACAATAAAATTTAAAACTTTTATTATACAGGGTTTTGAGTGAATCACCATACCTTTCAGTTTCTGATCTTCTGAATAATTCTGCTGCTCCAAAGTATTATGTTGTTACACAGTGCTCTTGGTATGTCTCTCTTACAAATCACTCCCTTGAAATGTTGGGGAAAATAATAAAACAATGAATAACTTTTTACTATTTAAAATACTTTATGAAATTAGATTTCAAAATATCAATTGCCACTTGTTTTTTAATTAAAAAAAAAAAGAAGAAAAAAATGCATGTTTTTTTTTTTAAATTTATCTGAACATCGGTAGTTTGATAGTCAAGCGCACTAATGTATTTATAAGAAAAAGGGACTCACATTTCCGGGGTGCCAAATTTATTCAACGCACTGACATGATACAATTTTTATTTATTTATTATTATTTTTTTGAAATCCTGAAACAATGCAATTAATATTTTTAACGCGACGGTGTGGTTTGTATTTAAAAGAATCAGTGCTATAATTATTATAACAACATCAAGACAGATGAATTTGTTTTTTTTCTTTTCTTTCTGAAATCCAAAAACAAGGATGTACTAGTGTTATTTTTTTTTAAATTCATCGGTGCATTTTTATACAAGAGCACTGATATGATAACATATTTTTTTATGGAATGTCGAAAACTGGTCTCAGTATTATTAGAATGCCCCGATGCTAGTATTATTTAAACATGTTAGTGCACTTTGTTCTAATAAGCGCACTGGTTGGGTTTAAAAGTTATCTGTTTTTTTTTTGTTAAGCTTGGCAGGACCATTCCATTTTCTATTAAACAAAGGAAAATTTACACCACATAGATTGACTAGGTGGCCTCAACTTGCCCCGAAGGGAAACCAAGTCTGTTAGCCACCTGTCCACGTTGTAAGCCATCCAAAAATAGTAAAATCTTAATCTCTCTAGCCAAGCTAGATATGTCTCTGTTTCATGTCCATACACTACATAACTATCTAAACTGATATTTGCATAACAGAAATTAAAAGCTATCCACATAAAACAAAAATATGCATAGGTAAGAGTCTATCCCTTTTACTCCTCTGAGGCAGATTCAATAGGTGTCGAATCCTTGGCTGATGCCCCAGGCATCTCATTCAGTTCCAGTATGCAAGGGATGTGGCGGTCAATTCTATCTAGCCTGATGTCTTGTTTATGAAGTTGGAATAGGATTTTCTGCAAATCCTGCTTGTAACTCGACATACCTTGGAGTGTCACTGCCATTCCCACATAAATATGTTCCATTGCTTTGCCTAATAAAATCTTCATTAACCAATAGAGGTAAAGATTTTTTTGAATTATATAATTCTTCCTCGGGTGTTGCCCGGATTCGGGACTAAAGTCCTCCAATTGTCCATGTATTCTTTTATCTCACTGCCTCGTTTTATTTCCTACTCCCACTCTTCTAACAGTTTCCAGATTCCTTCATCTGTCCCCTCACGGTAAGCCTCTGTCGCTTCAGTGATAAGGTGTTCTACCGACTTCCTGCCCCTTCGAAGTTACGGTGTGCTTGGCTCTTTGTCTTTCCTAGGTGTCGGGCCTCTCTTTCCATGACTGTGTCCCTTCACAGGTCGAGCCATGTCCAGATTTCCTAAACCCTGGTGACAACAATGGTTTGTTAAGCCAAAACAAAGCATTGCAGTTTGAGACCTTTTCTGAATTGTTTCCAGCACTATGTGCCACCCCCTACTTCTCCTCTCCTCTTTCTCTCTTGACCTCAGTGTTGGGGTGGTCCATAGACCAAACCCAGCAATGGGGTGGTCCATAGACCAAACCCACTATCGGTCCCCTTTTCCAAGCCCCATAAGTTTTGTTCAAATGCAGGTCAGCCTTCCCTTGCCTAAGCCATTCGTGTAGTCCCCTCCTCCTCCTTACAATTTGCAAGGAAAAAATTGGGTCCCTTTCCCCCTCTGCCCAGGGAGTAATAGTGCTGCCTCTCAATTTTTGCCCCTTTAGCTTTCCAATTAGGGTCTCTAGCCTTTCCATTGTCTTGAGAGGAATTCCGGTTAACCCAGCACTTGTTTTTCCTACAGCTATAATGTCTGCTTCCCATGCAACTTATCGACTGCTCCCCCCTTCGCCCTTCTTCCATCTCATTTCCCTCACCCATTTGCTTGCAACAGTCAACCTCACCCCAAGCACGGTTTAAGGAGCCCAGTATTTCTAAACCCGACAACATGATATTATCCCCCTAGCAACCATAGGCACTAGCCAACTGGCAAAGGATATAGATGCAGAAACAAGAAATTGCCAACAATTTCCTTCCCCATTTCCACCAGCAGTGCTCTACCCCCAGGACTTCTTCCTATTTACCCTCTTCTCAACCTAGAAAAACCCCAACCATAACATAATTACAGTGGAGGAGCAAGGCCAAATAACATACCTGGGTTAAATTGGCATTCGTTGTCGAGCTTTGATTCGGAGGTTTAATCTCCCTCCTGAGCCACTGCAACACCAGCTTCTGCCACAAGCATACACTCTGACAATGCTCGTGTGCCTACCTTGCCTTCCTTTATTCCTCACCTCACATCTTGTCTCGCCACCTTTCCCACCACCTCAGCGTGCATTCATGTCAAGGGTCTTCACACCCATTTCCTTGAGCATGTGGGGGGCGGCGGTACTATTTTCAGAGGTACTGATCATTAATGAGACCATGTTGTCCCAACTTTCGGAACGCATCCCGATCGGGGTAAAAGTTATCTGAAATTTTATTTTCACATAAATGGCATATTAATCTCAAATTATCCTTTAGGACACATCCACATGAATTAAAGTAGTTCATAGTATACATTTTCCATTTAAAGTCATCTTATTCTTGAAAAATGGTTTGAAAACTATATTGAAATTCATATTGTGGTTATATGGTTCTCGAGATTAATTTTTGATATGCACACATTTTTTATTTATTTATTTATTTATTTTTCCTTTGATTTTTCTCAAATGCAGGGACAAAATCTCAATAATATCAAATGGTCAATTCTTCAAATTCCAGCTCGTTCCATATTGTTGATCAAAGTCCTTCACGAAATTCTCCCTTTCCATCTCCAGTAAGTTCATATTTTATTTATATTTTGATTATCTAATTGATTTTTTTTAATCCATGTCAATTTGAATAAAAATGTATCCAAATTTGCAGGATCCTGATTCAGAATCAAGTTCAGATGCAAAAAATATTCCTCCATTTCAAAAATGTTAGAAGCTCTTATCAGGAGCAGCATATCGCAAGTAATTGGTAGATGAAAATGGACAACCTCTTCACCCTGCCAATTAGAACATGCCATCTTCCAACCGCAATACTGGATCAATGATCGTAATAATTGTTTAGTATAATGTAATTTCAACAAACCAATTGCATTTATGTGCTTACTAATATCATTGATATTGTACTAATGACGTTCAATATTTTTTGAAATTAGGATTCTAGTGATGATGAGCGACCCACCTACCATCTTCCGGTGCACCCCACTACAATGTCAACTCGAGAGAATGTTTCATTAAGAGCAAGAATCAGAGAGGAAACATACAAATAATGGTTGAATCAACCACCTATTCAATTCCCACTACGTCCAGATTCACTAATTAGGAATGACTACAACAATAGTAGTTCTTCATCACAAGTTGGAAATAGAGGCAATCAAATAAAGGTTGGTATGGATGATTACTTATGGGATACGAATGCCATGGAGGCAATGTTTTTATATGAATTCTAGAATGATGAGCTTGGGGATGATGCTCATATCATTGATACCTTATTTGAGAGCTTGAAATCTGCTTCCACCACCCCTCTCTTTGGACCTGGCGGCAAGTCTCAGCTGGGGACAATGATGTTGTTGTACAACTTGAAAGAAAATTTTGGCATGTCAAATGCATGTTTCTCGACAATATTGAGGTAATTCACCTGCATGATCGATTAAGTCCCTTATATTTTGAGAAATCTTGTCACAAAATAAACATTAAAAATGTTTGATTTTACGAATGTCAAATATTTACATTGTACAATTATATTCCCCACCAATTGCAGATTATTCAAAGATAAGGTGCTTCAGAGTGATAATGTCTTGTCAAGTAGTTGTGAAGAGGTAAAACAATTGTTGAATATGTTGGGTGTTGAGTACATATCATATCATGCATGTCTGAATAATTGTATTATATATAGAGGAGAATATGTATACAAAGAAATGTCTCAAATGCGGGAATGATGGTTACCATAATTAAAAAAAATGGGTAAATCACATGGTTCTCCTCATAAGATATTCAGGCACATTCCTATAATCCCAAGGATTCAAAGACTCTTTCTTTGCAAAGAATTAGCTATGTTGCAGGGATGGCATGCCTCACATAGAAGTGAGTCAAGAGTTATGTGAATCCCAACAGATTCAATAGTCATGAAGCATATAGAGGATACATAGTCTTAAAAATTCAAGGATGAAGTACAAAGTCTACGACTCGACATAGTCATGGATGCGTCAACCCATATTACCTCCAAAACACCAACTATTATGTTTGACCTGTAGTAGTGATCAATAACAATATCCCCCCATGGTTTTCCTTGAAGAATGAACATCTTATGTTGGATCTCATAGTCCCTTGTAGACGACAAGTGAAGAATATGGATGTCTACTTACAACCATTGGTAGATGAATTGAAGAAATTATGGGAAGGGACATGTGTATGATGTATAAAGACCCATTTCAACAAAGAGGAGTTTTATGTTGTATGGAATATGTTCTTACACCATACATGATTATCCAAGCTTAGGAGTTTTCTCTGGTAAATTACATTTTTAATTATTTGTTTATATACGTAACAATATTGTTTCACATATTAATTTAATTTGTTGCAATTGTTCTGATCTTCATGGTCGTTAACGTGTTGGCCTGTATACAATAATTTCATAGGTCTTTTAACAAAAGGGTATCATGGATGTAAATGTTGTAGACATTCTCTGAAGGCTAGGTGGTACGACCACCTACGAAAGCCAATGTATGACTGCTCCAGGGTATTCCTCCTAGAAGAACAACCTTACAGAAGAACAACATCCACTTTCAATGGTAAACCAGAGAGAACCCAAAGGACTGCAATAATGACACCAGCTGAATCGCTTAGAGCATATGAAAGAGAGAATGAGAAGGAGTTTGCAGAAATGTTCGATTAAAATGGGGAGCCTATGTTCAATGATCCAGAATTCTTCAACACCTATGTTGAGAAATTTCCCATTGGGATGAAAAGGAAATATGTATTTTATGATCTCCCATATTGGGAGAACCTCAAGATTACCCACTTACTAGATCCCATGCATATATTTAAAAATATTTCATCTTCTTTATGGAGGCACATATCATTGAAAGAAAGTGACACATTGGCTGTTAGGAGAGATCTTATTTCTTCAAAAACTAAAAAGAAACATTGGTAAAGACAAGAAACTAGAGGAGAGGTTGGTCCCTCTTGGTCTTTCAAAGAAGGTGATGTCCCATGGATTTTAAAGAAAGATTATATTTATTTTGAAAAGGAAGTTATAATGAGTGTGAGGGTGTCTTATTTATATAAGTCTTCACTACGACGCTTGTTCACTATGTAAGACCATTTGTCAGGGTTGAAATCACAAGACCATTTGAAAATTCTAAGAGTATGTGTATCAAAAACATGATTAAAATATATATATATATATATATGTGTGTGTGTGTGTGTGTGTGTGTGTGTGTGTGTGTGTGTGTGTGTGTGTGTGTGCGTAATGGGATATTTTATAATGAATTTTTGTATAATGTATTATTTACTATGCAGTGTCATTATCCTCTGCTCGTGCATGGGCGTGTGAACCATGACTTCTCCCAAGACCTATGACGTGCCATGTCTAAATTATCTACATTTGTATGTTGGATCACATCAAAGGAGATTCATATGGCTAGCATTCCAATATGGCGTCAAGAGATAGCTCATATTGTTTGTATGTTTGAGAAGGAACTGTCGACGAGTTTCATGGACTTGCAGGTTCATCTTCTAATTCACCTAGTAGATGAGGTTGAATTAGTTTGTGTGGTTTTTTATCATTGTATACATTTCTTCTGAGATAGGTATGGGAATAAATTAAAAGGTTTTGTTTGACAAAGGAGAAAATCTAAGGGGTCTATGGCAGAGGAGTATATATCATATGAGTCTTTCTATTATGCCAATGAGTACATCAAGCAGATTGAAAACATACCAGGTGCAATGATTTGGGACAACGAAAGGGATGAAGACAAAAGATAGGGGGAGCTTCTCGAAATGAATGGAAAGAGGCACATGATAAAGAGTAAGTGTAGGCTTATCATTTGTCTGATTACTACACAGTAACTATTCACGTTGAACTTCATATTAATGTATATTTTAATCTCATATGTAATATATATATACATATATATATATATATATATATATATATATATATATATATATATATATATATATATATATATATATATATATATATATATATATATGTATATATAGGTTTGATTTCAACAGTGAATTCATAAATTGAAGCCATCAACAAATTCATTCTTTACAATATGGAAGCGACACAACCATGGGTCACATTGTACGAACAAAAGAGGAGGAAATGGGATAGTGACAAGAAAGAATTCAAATGATTGAATGGTAGAAGTGTGCCTTATCCTAATCATTTAAAAGAAAATATGCCAATGACATGCCCTAACAGTTGGGTTGTTGATCAAGTCAAAGAGAAATACAGTGCATCTGGTCGTTACCCGTGTGCTGAAGAGGATGCACTAAACATAGGGATTGGGTACATCAACTTAGTAATTATAATCTCTTTCTGTATAGTTTTAACTTCATACTACACCTTTGAATTGTAACATCTATATATATATATATATATATATATATTATATTTTTAATTATGTTCAAGTTATTAGACACATGACACTATGATTTTTTCAATTTTTGATAGGTGCATTTGTTCAATGTGGGCATATGGACATCATTTTCGCATGGAGGATGTCGATGATGGATGCATGATACAAGACTATGGAGTGGAAGTCAAGTTCGACCAATGTAGTTGTGCTAGCCATCGTGATCAAAACCTAATGCAGGGGGCAGTATGTTACATTGGAAAGATACAAGAGATCATTCAAGTGGACTTATCTTCGTTCCAATGTGTTACTTTTAGGTTCAAGTGGTGGGACACCTTTCATCAAAATATTGTAAAGGAAGATTGAGATAGTGGGTTGATATCTATCAAGTCTAGAAAGATGTGGCATGAATCTAAGGAGCCTTATGGTTTCCCAAAACATTGCAACTAGGTGTTGTTTTACCCAGATGTGTTGGATAGGGATTGGTGGTTTGTATTAAGACATGAGCCTATATCAAAACATATTTTTGAGAAAATAAATGTTATTATGCCAAGTGAGGAAGATAATCAGGGTGATGACAATGGAGAGTGATATGTACTTG
Source organism: Pinus tabuliformis (assembly GCA_031772625.1). NCBI lineage: Eukaryota > Viridiplantae > Streptophyta > Pinopsida > Pinales > Pinaceae > Pinus > Pinus tabuliformis. The sequence continues at coordinate 558,117,784 of CM062816.1, forward strand.
TGTTATTTCATTATTTCTACTATTGTTGTATGTTTTTTTTTTTTTTCTTTATTTCACTAATTATATTTTTTTTTATTCATATTGTTGGAATTTTATAATATAATTGGTAAGTTTCACAAAGTTTTTACACTTTTTTTTTTATTATTATACAGTGGAAAGATTTTTACACTTAAAACTAGGTCTTCCAATTATGTAAAATATCTATGATAATCAGGATTCAAGGTCACAATCCTACTCAAATAGGAAAATGAGAAGAAAATAGTGAATTTAGAAATAACATTGAATATTTAGTCTGGGTTTAGATACTTATTGATTTATTAACCAATTCACATGTTTTTTCTTATTATTTAATTCAAAATCAATATAAATCATCATGTAGTGATAACTCTATGAGGACTTTAACAATGAAAAAATTGTGTATTAATATGTAAGATTAAATTATTGGCATGAGAAGTAAAGTCATGTTTACTATATTTAAATTATAATTATTGCAACATTATGTAAACTAAAAGGAGGTCTTATGCATGTATAAAATGTTGATTACATATTTTTATGGACCATAAGAGAAACAAATGGAAGTTATATGGATGCATGAGAGATTTTAATTTTTTCTTCATGGCTAATGGAACAATTTTGAATTAATAAATAAATAAAAGTTGAATTAATAAATATTTCATGGCTAAGAATTAAATGATAAATAATGTGATGGTGATTAAGAGGCATTTGTTTGAATTTCAAATAGACTTGGTGATGCATTTTTCTTTCCTATTTAGATTATGTAAAATAAATATCTATTTTATGTATTTATAAGTAAATTAGTTAAAGTAGACATGCATTTATCATTGTGAACATGATGTAATATTAGCTAGGAGAAATGTGAAAACATGAATTTTAGTGACTATCTCGTGATACATATGTGGAAAAAATAATATTTTTTGAGTTGTTCATTAAGAAATAATCAAATATATTGTTTGTCAAAAGTTTAAATCTAATATAGTATCATTTTTGTATTATTTAACTGATATTTATTATTAAAAAGAACTAAATTTAAACCAGTACAATAGCAAATAAAGAACCAAAATAACACCAAAATGTTATATCTTTATTATTAGAAAAATGTTCACTTACCTCTTTAAGGGAGAACTTCCAATAGAGAAAATCCCCAACTACAAGTAACTTCACAAGCCTTATTTTACATTTCTTGATCCTCATCTTTAGAGAGAGAAATTTCTAATTTAAATTGGTAAGAGTTGTTATAAATGTTAAATTTAAATTGCTTGAAAATCTCATAACTTTAGTAATAAATTAAATTTTATAAAAAAATATAATTTTTTAAGCCATATTAAATCTAAATTAATTATAAAAACTTATGACCTAAGTTTTTGAAATTTAACAATAGATTGAATTTTATAAACCAATATTGAATTAGTTAAATTGTATTTTTGAATAATTTATTATTAATAATATTTTATATTAAAAATTGAATGAGTTACACATTTTCGTCTTATTAAGAACTAACTAAATTATTTTACCTTTAATTTTTTTTGCTTGTGAGTATTGAAATATTTTACTAATTAAGTTAAATTGAATATCAATGAACTATCTAAACAATAGAAAAATATTTATCGTAATTTTACAATCATAGTTTCAACCATACTAAACTTTGTAATTTATAAAAATATCTTTGCATTTTTTTAAAATAATTTTGCATGCAATTTCATATATAAAAGTTTGATATAAGTTCACCAATACATAATCTATAATAAATATTATTTCATAAAAATAAACATCATGATGATAACCATCTAACAAACATAAACATAATCTAAGATACACATTCAAATTCACTACCATCATCTAATTATATACACCTCTAGCACATATAAACATCATTAGCTAGCACACAAATCTAATAATCTAACAGGGCATCATCATCGTGATCACATCTAACAAAACACAAACATTATAATTTAACATCATCACCATACACATCCTCAAATTAATATACATCTCATGTCAAATAATTGCTATCACATACATATCTATCTGCAAGCACATTAAATGAACATATCTAACATGACCTAACAATATACACACCAACATATAAATTAAGTACATAAACATGAACAAAAAAATTGCACCATATAATATATACAAACAAGTCAAATAACTACAATCAAATATATGATACAACAAATGTAGTAGTGCCAGCCTGGTATGCAGTAGAAGACGATGGATGGTCAACTACTGCCTCAACACATGTCAAAATTTGAGGTGGAGGAGGAGGTGACTGGTCTGCAATAGAATATGATGGATGGTCAACTACTTCCTCAACGCGGCCTGATGAAATTTGAGGTGGAGGATGAGGTGGCTAGTCTGGCCTGTCAGGAGAAATATAAGACGCATCCTCTAGCTATGGCATCTCATCATCAGATGATGAAGGAGGTGTACTATCAGAGGGATCACAATCACCACCCTCATCATCATGATCATGATCACCACTCTCATCATCATGATCATGATCACCACCCTCATTTGACGTATTTGTCAATGCATGCCCTGCATCCCTCATCACTGCCAGTACCCTACTAGCTCCAACGATATGACGCATAAGAGACATCATCTCGTGTGAATAGTCCCTATAGAGATCCACGAACCTAGGATTTGCATTGATATCTCGAGCTCTTGCAGGGAGGTCTCCCTCCTCAACCAAAACTCTAGCCAATCTGTCACAGTAGTCCATCTAAAATAATAGACCAAACCTACAACCCCAGATGCCCATGGCCCTTTAAGAATGTGCCTCATGCTCTTGGACCTTGCCCATATCCTCCATCTTCTGGGGGAGGAGGCATTTCCCCATCAAATGTGTCGATGTCTAAAAAATATATAGTACACAACAATAATTAGGCAATTTAATTAAACAAGTTAATAAAACAAGTTAAAGAACGTGCTAGAATAAATTTTATTCTAATTAATTAAAATAATAAAATGAAACTAGATTAATTTAAAGAAAACACTAATATTACCTCTATCATTTGGAGGCTCAGCTGGTGTGAAGAGGATGTTGGGACATTGTTTCCAATCAATCCCCACTTATGGAAACACCAACGCGACAAACGCATGGTCATCCTCACTAGCCAGTAGTTTCAGTGCCTCGACAAAAATCCTAAGCAGATACTCCAACAGGCCCCTCTTGGGCATCATTTTCACCCACATGTGCATCCAGACCTCTAGGTGTTGCAGCAAGAATGTTGCAACGTCAACCCGAGGTTCGTACAAATTTGGAGGGGACTGTGCTATATACACAAGTAGAAGTGAAGGTACTGCCTGTTGTCACTGCTCATCTGGCAAGAGACCTTAGGGGTTCTAAGCCAGACTTCTATAGGGTCAGAAGAAGCTTGATTTTGATGGAAAGAGAGCAAACCTATTCTAGGGGAGAGCTATTCTACTGCAAAAATGAAGAAAACAACATGCAAACCTAAATCACACCATAACCCAATTAACCGTGGAAACAGCTATGCCTGAACAAAATTGGAAATTAACACTAACATACTACTGCTATCTAGTATCTAGGTTGTAGAAGAAGAAAGCACCAAAACTAGGCTAAGGGGGTCAGAAATGGAACTAGGCTAAGTCTGTGTATAAGCAGAAGAAGCGGTCAGAGGAAAAAATGGTGAAAATAGGACGTAATGAGCAACAACACATGAGGACCATTGGATCAGGCGAGTGAAGGGTAAATGAACGGTTGAGATTAGATAGTAGGAGGGTACATAGGCAAATGGGCGGACATGGTAGATTAACAAGATGGACGGCTGGGATTATATCACAGAGGCGATCGACAAATGAGTGGCGGAGATCGTCCAAGCTAGTTGGCGATCGGGGGAAGCGACAACCATCAATCAAGAGACAGATCAACGGTGGAGAGTTCAAGGCGATAAAGCAGTCTAGTGATGTGATAGCCGTCAGATCTGGCAGGGAAGATCGATGGTGGAGGTTGGAGTGTGAAAAGAAACGTGCGGAAATGATGAGCAGGTTTGGAGGGCAGTAAGTTGTATCTCGCGTGCCCTCAAAACCATAAGTTGTATTTTGAAAATTCACGTGATTAGCCTCCCCGGCTAACATGTAGCATGGGGAAACCGCCCATATCACGTGCTCTCAGCTCGATAACGTTTGGACAGAAATCCACTTGATATGGCGCGAAGGCCGTCAGATCTAGCAAAGCAGATATGGCGGATATGTGACCGAGCAGGTTGGTGAGTGGGTGTGTGACAACCGTTAAATATTACAAGGAAGATCGACGGTGGGAATTTAAAGGACAAAAAGTCAAGCGTGAAAAGTGGATTTGAACGGTGATTGGACGATTTGTCTTGTGAAAGGCGTTTTACTGGTAAAACCATTTAAACATGAATTATTAGTTCTTGCGCAAGCGTTTCGGGCTGAAGGAGAATGACAGTATGAGTGAGGTCTTAGGCAGAGGGTGAAGGGATAGATAACCAGGAAATGAGTGAATGATCATGAAACGAACCAAGCAATGATATGATGAACCACGTGATTGCATTAAATGACAAACCCTATGAAAACCAAAACCCTGTGTTTTTGGGGTTGCTGCAGAGTTTTTTCCTCACATCATGGTCCCAGAGGGAGGAGATGAGGCCGAGACACCTGTGAGCATCCTAATGGATATTTTCTTTACCAACCTACTGATTAAATGAAAGCATAAATGGAACAAACTGAAACACAACTACTCTGTTCTACCCTGTTGTAATGGACTGCAACTATTCAAGCAAATGAACAGGAAACAGGAAACTACTTAAGTCAATGAGCAGGAAAGCCATGAATCTGTGTTGAACCACTGTGATGAAAATGCATCTATTTAACCAAATGAACAATCAAACCATGCATCTATGCTATTGTTGCAATGGAAATGAACTGCTTAAGTTAATGAACAGAAAGTAGGATTCTATGCTAGAATACAATACAAGAAAGAGGAGCTTTGGCTGCTAGGGTTGGGCCCTAACCCAAGAGATTCAGCCCTCTAAGTTAACTCAGTGCTGGCTCAAATAAAAACTCATCTTCATTATCAAAGAACATTGTATTACATCAAACTGTTACAAGTCAAAAGGTCTGAATACTTGCTAACTGACTGACTGACTATTGGTTGACTGCCTAGCTAACTAACTGACTAAAAAAACTAAGGTCCTAAGCCTCTCTATTTATACATCTAAAGTCTCAACGACTTCCCTCAAAATTAGGGAGGTACAACTCCCAACTTAATGGTAACTTGTCCTTTCACTTTCACTAGCTCGGCTGCCTTCTAGTAGGGAGGCTGCTTGTACTTCCACTTGCTTGGTTGTCTTTTAGTACTTTAGATTTGGCTGTTTGTACTTTCAACTGATGGAGGGATATTCAAATGGATGGGCAGTAAATGAGGAGGATTTACCTCTTGTAATTCCTCTCCCTTGTCTCATCCGGGTTTTTACCAAGGTATTTTACCATAGTTCCTTACTTTTACCTCTTATCCTTGCATTACATGAACATTAGACCACAATGAAAAATATCCAACTCTAACTCAACTCATAAGCAAAATATAATCAAAAGTATGCAATAAGTTGTGAGAATAGTTGGTTCGACTAAGCTAAGAGGTGAATTAAGGCCAATTAAGGCCCATATAATTACTCAATGATGAGACTCATCAATTGGCCTAGGAGGTCGATGGTTAAACGTAGGCCTCGTCTCTGGAAACCTCTCAACAAATAAATAAAAAATCTCTAAAGTGAAAGGGAAGGTCTCCCTCCCATATCTCAACGCATGACATCTATCTAAAGCCATATAAAACTGCCTCAAAAAAATGACAGACCATCTAATATAATGTGGTTCCTGAATAAAAGAATTGACATAATACAAAAGAGGGAAACTAATGTGTTTCCCATCACTACTAAAGTGTGCAATGGTGGTGACTAATAATGAGAGGCACCTAACCTCCTGTGTAGCAAAAGAAGAAATTCGTAGTTGTCCACCACGTACTTGAAAATCTATTAGACATATTGCATGAGGCCCGACATATCTCTGAGTGTAGGCAAGCTGACTCTCAGCTGCAACCCCATGGGGGACATCAGGGAACTAGGGAAAATCCCCCTCCCCTCCTGGATAGGCCAGTGATAAAGTATATGTCCTCCTTAGAGGACCTATACCACACCCTAGGACCAACATGTAAACCATGCTCCTAGGCACTCCATCAGTGGATCAGATGCACCAATAAGACATAATATGCCTTCAGGGATGTAGCCTCCTCATAGTACTTGAGGATGCCTACATTTCTTAAGAGCGTTCGGGTCGTTGCAGTAAAAGGGCGATGGTATAAATCCCTCTCCTTCTCTCTAGCCTCCCATTGTCGAACCATATTGTATGGGTCCGCTATTTGCTCCTACTCCTGTTGTTGCTCCCTCTATTGACATCTCTACTACATGATTGACATATAAAATACATCAGCCTCATACATAAAATACTATTTTTTTTATTAAATGAAAAATGTATTTATAAATATGGAAACATAAATTTGGAATTAAAAAAAATTCATCAGTGCGCCAAAACATAATCATGCACCGGCTCCGGTGTGCTATCAAACCCAACCACATTGGCATCGGTGTACATATACATATTACACCATTGTTGGTTCACAAATTTAAATTTTCATCACGATGCGTCACACTTATGCACAAGTGAGCATGTATAACTTTTTCGCACCAGGAAAAAACGTTTAGGTTATCGAACACACCGAGCTATAGCTATATTTTTAAATATTATTTTTGTGGTGCATTTGGTAAATATAAATGCAGTGGGCATAACACATCGTCGTAAAATTTATAAATTTCCCAGTGCGTTTTCATTTACGAAACAGATTGCAACAATAGAGGTGTGTTATGTTCACTCATCAAACTACGGTGCACCCTATAAATTTACAGGGTGCATCGCTATCGGTGCGAGCTGAACATATCGAGTGCACTGCGTAGGGAATTTTTTCAAAAACAATGGAAAATTTAAGCTAATTTGCGAATTATAATCTGCTAAAAAATTAAATTAGAGAGAAACATAGATATTACCTGGACATTTTCTTGTTGAGGAAGCATTGTTGACATGTAATGGACAAAAACAAATTTTACCACGGTTTGAAAAATTGGAAAGTCGGGAAGTGAGCATGGAAGGATGGTGAGTAAGAGAAGCACTGACGTCAAGGTTCTTGCATGAGGAAAGAGTGGCACCGGTGCTTCAGATCTCTCCAACAATGTAGATGTTAAAAATTAAATTTATGGCTGGGAGGTTTTTTTATTTAACCCTCCTTCGGTGCATTACTATAACCACACCTGTGGGGAAGATATCCAAGAACACCGTGTTTTTTAAAATTAAAAAATCTATAGCGATGCTTTTGTTAAGATGCTCCAGGCCATTCTAATACAAATAATGCACCAGTGCTTTGTTTGACTATAGCACCGCTCTTTTAAAAAAAAAAAAAAACCACTTAACAGTGCTCTTTAGAAGATGCCCTGGGGCATTTTAGTATATTCACTGCACCAATGCACCTTTGGAAAATAACACTGCATTTTTTTGAAATTTAAAAACTATAGTGGTGCTCCTTCTTGGTATGCACCGAGGCGTTTTACTACATGAAGGGCATCAGTGTTGCGGGTGTATATAACACCGACAATTTTTAAAAGTTAACCTTTTTCCAATGTTATCGATTATTCAAGCACCAATGTGTTGTGTTATTTAGCGCACCATATTTTGTTTTATTTTATAAAAATAATGGTGCACCATGTTCTATGTGGCACCAATTCTTGTATGGATAGTAAAGCACCGGTGCATTTGTAGATTGTAGATGCACCATCCAAAAAACATCTGCTAAAACATTCACCCACCCGCCTCTGCTAGTGACCTCTGCTACAGACGGATTTTTGGGCTATTTTTATAGGGGCTTATGAAAAAACCTCCTCTAGAAGGTCTTTTCCTTGTAGTGTATTTGATTTTAAAGTGATTTATGGTTTTTATTATGCACATATTATATATGAAGCCTAATGTGATCCCCGAGGGCTAAGTGAAAAAAATCAAATCAGCAAGACAAGATTGATGTTCCTCATTCATTTCTCTAGACAAACATGAGGTTTTTAAGGCACTTTGTCCCTTCACCTTCTCTAGTAGATTGGAGTAATCCTACTAAACAAGTTATATGATTTTAAGGGATTTTAGGAAGACTTAGTTAACATTCATTTTCAAGTATAAAATGAAGTCTCCTCTAGTGGGGGATCATTCATCAATTTGTAAATTTAACTTTGGAAGTAATACATAATTTTGGTTCAAGTTTCTTACTGTAGTGCCTTTATCTTGAGGGATTCACCCCCTTGCTTTCTTCATGGTTTGGGCCTACTTTGGAGCTATAATGGAGGTTGAATCATCTCTATCTATGGGTTAGATGGTTGTTATTTTATTCTCTTTCAAGATTTAATGTGGTTTTATTTCTACAATTCTTGTACTTTCATTGCTAGCATGCATTTACTTTCATGTATTTCCTTTATTATTTTTTCTTTATGATTTGTCACTAGAATAGTTCGCTATAATTTGTAATTTCTTGCTATTAGAATAGTTTAATTTCTACAATTTACATTTTGTTCATTTCCTTTGTGCAAATTTACTTTATTGTAACTTTCCTTTCTTGTTATTTGGTCAAAGCATGGAGCTAGGTTACACTTTTTGGCAAGGGAGGGCGCGTTTAGGTGAAAAAAAGATGGCTCGATCAAGCATTTTAAGCACTCAATCAAGCCATTTTTCAGCGCTCAATCAAGTTCATTGAGTGATTAAAAAATAGCTCGGTCGAGGGTTTAAAACAAACATTCAATCAACCTGTAACACTAGATTGAGCTTCAGGGCTCGATCGACTGTTAGTGTTCGATCGAGCTCTTATTTTCTATTAAAACTCGCAGATGTGGTTTGCGTGCATCATTTTCACATACTGCAGGATAAAAATGAGCTCAGCCGAGATATTGGAGCTCGATCAAGCGATTGCAACATGGAGCAACCCAACCAACATCATTAACAACTCCGCCAATGTCCTAGAGGCTCAAGCTAAGTAGGTTTCCTATCCTTTTTGTATTTTTCATTTAATTTTTCTTTCAAAATTAAATAAATTAATTTGAAAAAAAAAATTCCATACAAAAACCATGAAAACCACAAAAAAAACCCTTCAAAACAGTTAAAAGCAACTTAGAAAACCACCAAAACAACCCTAGAAAACCATAAAACAACTTAGAAAACCACAAAACCACCAAGAAAACGCTTTGAAACCACCAAAAGAACTATAATTTAGGTTTTAATATTTTTTTCTTACTTGCAATTTGGTAGCATGTTTATTATGAATATTTTCTGATTTTGAATGGTAAAAACATTATTTTCTAATTATTTTAGGTTTTAAAGTTTTTCTTTACGAATTTAGTGAAATAAATTTTCAATTTTTTTATTTTTTTATTTTTATTTTTATTTTTTTATTTTATTTTATTTTATTTTATTATTATTTTTAATTAATTAATTAATTTTATTTTATTTATTTATTATTATTTTTTTTAATATTAAATTTCAAACAAATTTGACCAAAAATATACCCCAAAAATATACCCCAAAAAACAAATTTCATAACTTTGGGCATAAGGATGCTCAATGTGTTGCTTACGAAACCATCATGACAAAAGAAGCACGAAATCAAAAGAGTGTAATAGGAATCAAAAAAAGTTCCTATAATAACTTTTCTCCTCTTAAAAATGAAGTAGAATGTTCGATTTGTAACAACTTTGGTCATGAATAATTTAAATGCAGGAGCAAATTTCGGCCATCACTTCAAAAGGAGCAAACACATTAAATCCCACGATATGGAGAAATAAGGAATCTCAATCATAAATATGTGGCATAGCTCTGTATGCAGAAGGACAAGAAAATCAGTGGTACATCGACAATGAATGATCCAAACATATGACAGGTGATAAAGAGAAACTTCATTCATATAATTCTTTAGAAAAAGAAAAGAATGTCTCATTTAGAAATGACACTCCAGCTATCATTAAAGTTAAAGGTTCTATCTTCTTGAAAGAAAAGGTTAAAGCTGGAAATGTCATGTATGTAGATGGTTTAAAGCATAACTTGTTGAGTGTCAGTCAAATGTGTGATCAAGGAAATGAAGTTGTGTTTCGATCAAATGGATGTGTGGTTCGTGAGCTTGATACAGGAAATACCGTGATCAAAGGAACAAGAACTTCAAAAAACTTATACATACTCAAAGGAGGAAAACAACAATGCTATCTAAGCAAAATCGATGAAAACTGGCTATGGCATAGAAGGTTGGGACATCTAAGCTTTTCTCAAATAAGAAAATCATGTAGGTTCAAGGCAGTTCGTGATCTTCCAGATATCAACATCCCAAACAATACCATATGCAAACCATGTCAAGTTGGTGATCCAGGTGGATGTTGGTGGCCACCCACCTATCCCATTTGGACCCCACAATTGTCTCTTTCAGTTTTTCTGTTTCCTTAATTATAGCACAGTTTACTATTTTTAGCAATTTTTCGGGTCCTAAACTTCCGAAGCCGTTTTGAGGCCCTAAACGACGTTTTCTGGGAAATCCACCGTCAATGATTTTTCGGTCTAAAAATCGTGTTTTTCGTCGTAGTCCTCAGAGAGATCTTTCCAATGGGCTATCATGCGCATCAAACGGAGATAGTATGACCAATTCGCGACCCCGGGATCGCGAATTGGTCGTACTATCTCCGTTTGACGTACATGATAGCCCATTGGAAAGATCTCTCTGATGACTGCGACGGAAAAGATGATTTTTAGACAGAAAAATTGCTGGCGGTGGATTTCCCAAAAAACGTCATTTAGGGCCTCAAAACGGCTCCGGAAGTTTAGGACCCGAAAAACTACTAAAAATAGTAAAATGTGCTATAATTAAGGAAACAGAAAAACTGAAAGAGACAATTGTGGGGTCCAAATGGGATAGGTGGGTGGCCACCAACATCCACCTGGATCATTTGGTAAGCAAACCAGAGTTCACTTCAATGAAAAAGAAGGATCAACAAGTAAGCCTCTTGAACTCATCCATATTTATTTATGTGGACCAACAAGGAAAAAGTCACCTTGTGGAGAAGAATAATTTATTTTATTTATTGATGATTTTTCCAGGATGTGTTGGACAGGTCTACTAAACCAATAGCATAAAGATGAAGCATTTGAAAAGTTTAAATCCTTCAAAGCTTTAGTTGAAAATGAATCAGATTGAAAAATAAAATGTCTCAGATCTGATTGAGGGGGAGAATTCATATTAGATGAATTCTTTGACTTTTGTGAATAACATGGAATAAAGAGGCAATTCTATGTCGAAAGAAATCCTCAGAAAAATGGCGTGGTGGAAAGAATGAACAGAACAGTTCAACAAATGGCTCGAAAAATGCTTGATGAATCTGGAACTCTTGCAACCTTCTGTGGTGAAGTTGCATTTGCTGTCATGACTATTCTCAACAAAGCAAATGTTCAGATAAATAGCAATCAAACTCCATATGAACTTTGGTATGGTAAGACTCCTAATATAAAACACTTTAGAGTGTTTGGAAGCAAATGTTTCATCAAAAGGACTGATGAAAAACTTGGTAAGTTTGAACCTAGAGAAGATGAAGGAATTCTTCTTGGTTATTCATCCAAAAGTAAAGGATATAAATGTTATAATAAAAGACTTCGGAAAATTGTTGAAAGCATTGATATTGTAATTGATGAAGAATGTAGAAATCCATAACAAATGAAATCATCAGAGGAATATGACAGTGAGGAAGTTGGGGAATTCTTTCCCGCATCAAATAAAAATGATATAGAAGAAGAAACAAATGAAGCACCAAGAGAAGATACAACAGACAGGGAAAAGACTCCATCTAGGTATGTTTAGAAGAATCATCCATAATCTCAAATTCTAGGAGAAAAGTGGGCTGGTGTACAGACAAGAAAAACTCTTATAGGAACCTCAAGCAATCTAGCATTACTATCCTCCATCGAACCTCAGAATGTAAATGAATATTGCAAAGATGAATGTTGGGTCAAGGCCATGGATGAAGAACTTGACCAAATTGAAAAGAATGATACTTGGGAGTTAGTTCCTAGACCTCATGATAAAATTATTATAGGGACAAAATGGATATTTAAGAACAAGTTGAATAAGAATGGAGAAGTTATTAGAAACAAGGCTGGACTTGTTTGTAAAGGGTATGCTCAACAAGAAGGTATATATTTTGAATAAACTTTTTCACCTGTTGCTAGACTTGAAGCCATAAGGATGTTTCTTGCTCTTTCTAGTTTTCAAAAATTAAAAGTATATCAAATGGATGTAAAATCAGCCTTCCTTAATGGAGATTTAGAAGAAGAAGTTTATATTGAAGAAGATGTTTATATTGATTCATTCTTGGAAATGATGCAAAACTCGTATGCAAGCTTAAAAAGGCTCTCTATGGTTTGAAACAGGCTCCAAGGGCTTGGTATTACTGCCTTGACAAATATCTACAACAACAAGGTTTCACAAAAGGTTCTGCAGATAACAATTTATACACAAAGGTTGAAAATGATAAACTGCTAATTATTGTTGTTTATGTTGATGATATCATCTTTGGTAGCAATGAAGAATCCATGAGTCAGAATTTTGCTTTAGTAATGCAACAAGAATTTGAAATGTCCTTACTTGGTGAACTTACTTATTTTCTTGGTCTACAAGTACAACAAACAAAAGATGGTATATTTCTTTCACAAACCAAATATCTCAAGCAAATCTTGAAGAAGTATGGAATGGAAGATTCTAAACCAGTATGTACTCCAATGGTAATAGGATGCAGTCTCAGTTCTAATGATGAATCACTAGCAGTAAACCAACCAACTTACAGATCTATGATTAGAAGTTTGCTTTATCTAATAGGTGCCGGACTTGATATAATGCATGCAGTAGGAATTGTTGGAATGTTCCAAGAAAATCCAAAGGAATCACATCTCCAGGAAGTTAAAAGAATTTTCAAATATCTTCAAGGAACTTGGGACTTCGAACCATGGTACCCTAAAGATACAGACCTTACTCTTCATGCATATATAGATGTATATTGGGCATGAAATGTTGATGATCGAAAGAGAACTAGTGGAGTTGCATTCTATATGGGTTCTCAGTTAGTGTCATGGTTCAGCAAGAAACAAAGTTCGATTGCATTATCTATAGCTGAAGCAGAATATGTGGATTTTGCATCTTGCTGCACAAAACTACTTTGGATAATGCAAACATTGAAAAACATTCAGATCACATGTACTCCACCCATCTCCATTCTATGTGATAATACAAGTGGCATCAGTATTTCAAAAAATCCTGTCATACACTCCAAGACCAAGAACATACCCATTAAGTACCATTTTCTACGAGAACAAGTGCTTGAACAAAAGGTTAAATTGGAGTTTGTTCCCTCCAAAGAACAGGTTGTTGATATATTCACTAAACTGCTTCCTAGAGAAACATTTGAATATATCAGACAAAATATGGGAGTAGTTGTTGTATCATCCTGATGTCAAATCCAATTTTTCAGAGGAAGGTTATTATACGTGGGTTTCATGAAGTATAGTCGCATATACATGTGGGTTTTTGTGGCTGAAGGAGAGTATATGTTTTTCTGACAGAAAAACAATGGGTCAGATTCTGATATGGGTGCTCTGTCTATATTGACGATTATAGTCTAACGATATGATTTGTTCATTGATTTTTATCTGACTGACAAAGATGCCTTGATGAATGACTTGTTGAAAATGCACAGGTAGCATAGGTTCAAGGGGAGCATTAGCCTTCACTCACATTCAACATTGTTGGCATCATGGTTATTGAGTTCAGCTATGGCTTCAAATACTTATATCATTTGTTGCATAAGTCATGTAAAGATCTAGGGTGTGATATGACTTCTTCTGTCATGGTCTATATTTCAATGAGTCCTATTGGACATATGATGTAATTTGTATCCCCACTTTTCATGGGATGGATGATGTAATAATTGTTGTATTTCTGTCATGTATAAACAATTGGTATATCCCCACTTGATTGGGTGGATGAGTCAAATATGGTGTATCCCCACTTGGTTGGGTGATTGATGTATGTATGAGTCATTGGTCATAGGGAGGTCATACTCACTTAGTTGAGTTATAGAGTCATGTTATTATTTTGAAACATATCTTTGCAGACTCGGCATGTACTCAGGGGGAGCATGGACAACATAATGTATATCAAAGGGGGAGAATAACTTGGTCCTCCCTTTGCCCCTAATGTTAAAGGGGGAGAGTATTTTGGTGTTGCTTGTTATCTCTAACAGTTTCTACAGCTTGGAGTAATCAACACTAGCATGGTTGCAATCAAGTCCAAAAGGGGGAGATTGTTGGCATTATGATACAAGTGTTGTCCTTGATGGAATCTCATTCACAGGTCAGTTCAGTTTTGATGAAAGGCAACCCACAGTGTAACAGATCCATTCAGATGTAACAAGGATTTGGTATAGAAGAATAGGAAGATGGAACTAAAGTCTACTAATCAGAATGAAGAAGTTGAAGGTAAAGGATGGTGAAAAGCAGTTCAAGATGTATACACAGGTTCACTGAGTCAAAACAACATATCCATGCCAATTCATAGAAAAAAAATATCGTATATGTATACACACACTTTCACAAAAAATAAAAGCACGTATATGTTGGAAAATCAAGGAAATTCAAGAGGAGACAATACCAGGGGTCAATACCATGGTATTAGCTCACAATATTGAGTGGAGAAATGACTAGTTGATCCTGCCCAAGAATACCACAGGTCCTAAGTGGTTTTGGTCCGAGGTATTGAGAAAGGCCTAAAACTATATAAGGAGGAGGAGATCATATGACCAAGGTATGCAAGTGAAAAGGGTTTCTAAGCAATACTTCTATCTGAAGTATATTTTATGTTGCAGGGGCTATGTTGGCGATTTGATCTGAAATATTTTGTGCACCATGAATTTAATGTTGGATCAGGATCATGAGACCTGAAATGAATTATCATTGAATGATTTGATATTGGTTGGGCCAGATCTAATTGTGTACACCTGTTTTATTCTTTAAATGTCATGATTTGGGTTTTTCTGAAGTCTGGAATAACAATGAAGTTATGAGTTAATATTTTCATATCTATACACTGGTTCATCTCGGTAAAAGTGCGTGTACACATAGGTTCTACTCTTCCAAGTAGTGTATACAAAGGAAAAGCCTTTTCTTTAGGTTTGATTGATCTATCTGATCAGTTTTGTTGTTTTACTGTTGTCTATCAATGAAGTCTTCTTAGATATGAATGAAAAACTGAATGCATAAGGAGTTTGATATCTGATTGATTGATTGTATAAGTGAGAAGGGTGATCTCTGCTACTGCCTATGTAAATAAATGTAAATTGACAGTAGATGTTTAGTATATTGCTGGTTGGTACATACTTGATTTAGAAGTTTTATGTTTTAGTAGTTTTGAAGTTATACGTAGGTTTGATTAAAGGAAGTAGCGTCTACACACAGGTTGGGTTCAGTAAAGTAGCATATACATTCTGATGTATGATTTTTGAGGTTGCAGCTGGTTCTAAATGATTATGCAGGTTTCTGGGTTCAACACAGTGTTATGGTGACAATGATCTGACTATTCAGATTAACCAATTATTGGTTGATGTAGTTTGAAAGTTCTGATGGGTCCAATATGAAAATTTGATGAAACAAGATCTTCATGTGTATTGTTGTGTACTAGGAGCATCCAGTCTGAAAATTTATGAAACATGGGCCCTGGAGGAAGAGAGAAGGTCGTAGTCTTCTGTAGGCCGGTGCCTACGTACTAGTAAACACATTGGCTAGTACAAGAGTTAGGGGGTTGTATCTCCCTTCCAGTAGAAGCTGGAAAACGAGAGAAGGTTGTAGCCTTCTACAGGTGGGTGCTTGCATATTGGTATAAGTCTACACCAGTACAATATTGTAAATGGATTTTATTATTATTAAAAGAAGACATAAACGACAACAGAAGGTGTTTTTCACCCACATTGGGTTTCCACCTTAAATCTTGGTGTTCATGTGTGTTGCTTATGTGTGATGGTTTATTCTGTTTTTACTACACTATTTAGTAAGTTAATGATGCACTGGTTATAGATCAACACCTGATAAATTAACTAAATCACAAATTCTCTAGGTATACGTTGGTTTCACTAATTACAGTAGCGTGTACATGCTAGTTCACTTCACAGAAGTAGCATATATAAATCTGTTTGGGAAATGAAAAATTATTGATAATATTGATTCACCCGCCCCCCCAGTATTATTTCCAACAACATTAATGATATGAAGACGATGCTCAGAACCCCTAGAAAAATCCGATAATAGAATCTCTAAACAAATTTTATAAGCCAAGAAATTAGACATATGAGGGTCCCACATATCATATAACCCACTAGAATGACCAATAGTATATGTTTCATAAACCCTCCATCCTAGATATTTTTTCAAAAAATAAGACCAAGCCTTCTTCCCCAACACCATAGTCTCCTGAAAAAGGATGACCGATGGTTGATGTACTAAGATTAAGTGATTCTTGGATAATTGCTTAGGGACACCCCCCAATCCGTGAATGTTTAATGACATAATCTTCATGGGGGAAGATTTTTATGGGGTGAAATTTATCTAAGAGCCCGAGAAGCATATTCCACAAAGGAAAGGATATTGTGAGTGTTTGATTCTTCCATAAAATTTAGAGCTAAAGAAGAGTAAGAAGGGACACTAGACCAAACACTTTTATATTTACCACCCCACTTTTTCCTAATGGTAACATTCCACCTCAACTATGAACTAATGGACAAATCAGCCACGTGGACAGGGATGAATGGATAGTAAGTGGTTCCAGATATAAAATTGTATTGTGCTTTAGAATCTTTAAGTCACTTCTAATAGAATTTGTAGCAAACAAATCTCCCTATAAGAGCCAAAATGAATAATCAGAGAATGGGGCTCTGAAGGAGACTAATATGCAGGCCAAGAAATAGGGTCAACAATCATCGGGGACTTCTTAGGACAAGGGGTCACCGAGGAAGGAGGGTAGGATCCTATTATGCAACTAGCTCACAGAAAAGATAGATCAACGACTTGAAAATTATCCTCTTCGAGGGAGAAGCCTCCTTTGCATTACATAAATGAATAATTCTTGGATGATACAAATGATAAGAACTCCTTGGTATATATATGAGTCTAAGGGGTCACAATATAATCAGAGCCTACATAACAATAATAATGTAAGGGTACAAAAATAACAATAGTGGGCTTCTATGGGGCACAACAATAACAACATGGGGGATACATGGACATAAAAATAACAATAGGGGGCTACACAAATAACAATAAGGGGAATACACTAGTATTATAGGGACCTAACATGCTCATCTCCTTCAAAAAAGTGTTGTCCTCAATGCTTGAGTAGTTCTGGATGCTTCTGTATAAAGTTCTCAGCCTCCCATGTGGAATCTTCCGTGGGTAAGTTTTTCCACTTAATGACATACTCTAAAATTAATCGATTCCGTAGTTGTCGGGTTCTTGTTTCCGTGTCTGCTTCATGATCAAATATGTTTTTTTCCTTCTTCATCAAGTTCTAGAAACATTGTTTGAACTAGAAGCTTGTCACCGATTACCTTCTTTAAGGATGAAATGTGGAAAACTGGGTGTACTTAAAAATATGCAGTAAACTCCAATTTATATGCCATAGTACAATTATTTTGCAACACCTTGTAAGGACCATAGTACTTGGTGATAATTTTTTATCCTTCTTAGCTTTCTTGAGGGACATTTGTTTGTATGGTTGTAGCCATAAAAATACTCAGTTGCCTACATCAAAACTTCTTTCACTGTGATATTGATCTGCATGTTGTTTCATTCGATTATGTGGCAAAGTGATGTTATCCTTTAAGAGTTGTAGAACTTGTTGTTGATGCTCAATGTGATCTTCCACTGCTTGAACCTTAGAGTTTTCTCTTAAATATGATGTGATAGATGGTGGATGATATCCATAAAGTTCCATAAATGGGTTTATTTTTGTTGTCATATGTAAGGAATTTTTAAACCACAATTCAGCTAGAGGTAACCACTTGACCCATTGTGTTTGTTTATCAGATACAAAGCAACGCAGATATCCATCCAAACATTTGTTAACTATCTCAATTTTTCCCTCAGATTAAGGATGATGAGATGAATTATGAGCTAGTTGAGTACCAAGACATGAAATAATTCCATCCAAAAATTTCCAGTAAAAATGGGATCTATGTCACTTAAAATAATCTTTGGGTTTCCATGTATCTTTTGAATTGTTTCCATAAATGTAGTAACAACCGTACTGGCTTTAAAAGGATGAGATAATGCACAAAAGTGTGCATACTTGGTAAGTCTATTAACTACCACCATGGTGACACTCTTTCATACTTGATTAAAACTGTGATAAAATCCGCAAAACTGTGATAAAATCCATTGAGACCTCCTCCCAACACTGACTTGGAATGGGTAAAGGTTGTAATAGACCCGGGGTCTTAGTTGTCTCAACTTTATTTTGTTGGAAAAATAAACATTCTGCCACAAACTTCTGAATATCATATTTAAGGCCATCATCGAAAAATTCCTTCTTGACCCTGTGGTAAGTTTTCAAAAACCTTGAGTGCCCTCCTAAGTGGGAGGTGTGCAATTCCAAAAGAATCTTTTGCTTGAGTTGGGAACTATTACAAAGATATAAGCAACCTTTGTACCATAATTAATTATTTTTCTAGCTAAATGTATCAGATGCACTAGGAACTTTTTGCAAATTTTGAATGAGTGCCCACACCTCTTCATCATTCTTCTAGTCTTCCCTTGCTTCGTTTATCTAATCAAGTTGGATAATAGAAATGCACAAAGAAATGCTTCCATATCCTCATTATTTCTTAAAAGTGCATCTGCAACAACATTTGCTTCCCTTTTTTGTAGATGATTTCAAAGTCATAACCCAATATCTTTGTGGCCCATTTTTGTTGCTCTTCTAAAGATACCATTTGTTCCAAAATGTATTTGAGACTATCATGATCTATTTTTACCTTGAAGTGTCTTCCCATTAGGTAAGGTCTCCATTGCTTTAGTGCATGTAGTATTGCCAACATTTCCATCTCATAAATAGGTTTGTGCAAATAATTTCCTTTGATTAGATGACTTTCAAAACCAATTGGTCTTCCTTCTTGCATTAAAACAACAACAATTCTATTTTTTGAGGCATCACATTCCACAATAAAGGCTTGTGTGAAGTGAGGTGTAACTAAGACCGATGCTTGGTACATTTCCTCTTTAAGATGTTCGAAGGCCTTAGTCACTTGTGGAGTCCAATAAAATGCAAATTTCTTCAGTAGAATTGTTAGAGGTGCTACTATTCTCCCATAATTCTCAAAAAACTTGAGATAATACCCTATCAACACGAGAAATCCTCGAAGATGCTTTATGGTTGTGGGGATTTTCCATTCCTAAATGGATTTAATTTTGTTAGGGTCTACCTCAACACCCTCATGAGATACAATATGACCCAAATATTGCACGTCTTGTACTCCAAATAAACATTTGGAGGTTTTTGCATATAATTGTTTCTCCTCCGATAGTTTGAGCACCCTGTCAAAATGTTGAACATGGTCCTTCCAAGACTTGTTGTAGATTAGTATATCATCAAAAAATACCAGTGAAAATTTTCTAAGGAAAGGATTGGAAATGGAATTGATCAAACATTGAAATGTCGAAGGTGAATTAGTAAGGCCAAAAGCAATGTCCAAAAATTCATAATGTCCCTCATGAGTTCTAAATACTATTTTCGTAATGTCTTCAATCTTCATTATAATTTGATGATATCCTGAACGAAGATCCAACTTGGTGAAGTAAAAGACTCCATGTAATTCATCCAATAATTCATCAATGACAGGAATGGGAAATTTATCTTTAATGGTGAGCTCCCTATAATCCCAACACATACACAATGGTTCATCCTTGTTGTGCACCAAGACAATTGGAGCAGAGAAAGAAAATTGACTAGGTTGAATTATACCAACCTCTAGCATTTCTGCAACCATATGTTCAATTTCACTCTTTTGGGCATAGGGATATATGTAAGGTCTAATGTTTGGAGGAACACTTCCTCGAATAAAATGAATATCATGATCATGATCATGGATAGGTGGGAGGCCTTTGGGAGTCTCAAATACCTTGGAATGATTGTCCAAGACTTTTTGGAGATCTGGAGAAATAGATGATTTTGATGTTTGAACCTCTAGTGAGCATAATTTTGCAATTATGCCCCGTTTTTCTTTCTTCAAAATATTTGTCATGCCATTAGAGCTGATTATATTTCTCGGTTTCCTTGTGATACCCCATTTTTTTTTAAGAAAAGTTCTTGGAAATTAAAATATATTGTCCCAAAGATTGTAACCATTGGGCTCCTAGTACAATATCAGCACCACCCATTGGAATGGAAAGCACTGGACTATTCAATTCATATTTCTCCAAGGTTGGTTTGACATTATGGCACTTTCCATAGCATTTTATAGTTCCTCCATTTGTAACCATCACTTGACACTCTGGTGGTGGATATAAGAAGCAATTCAATTCCTTGGCTATCTTACAATGAACAAAATTATGAGTACTACCTTAATCAATCAACACTATTACCTTTTTCTTCTTGATATATCCTTATATCTTGAGATTTTGAGGAGTGGTAATTCCTACCAAGGCATTGCAATACATGGACGGACTCATTTCTTCTTTCTCTGGGGTTCGTCCCTAGTGTATATCCTCCTCTTTTGATGTTTATTATTCCTTTTCTTCCTCGTCTTCACAATTTATGTATAATAATTTCTTCTTGGCACACTTATGACCTTTAGTGTATTTTTTTATCACAACTATAACAAAGCCCTTTTGCTCTTTTTTCCTCCAATTGTTGTTGTGTCAAACTTGTAGGTTGTAGAAGGCTAGGAGCAACAACACTTCCATCTTTATAGTTGTGAGTGGTAGACTTCCTTGTTGCCATAAATTTTCTTTCAACTTTTCTTGCCACCCTAAATGCCTTTTCCAATGATTCAGGTTACCAAAGGCAAACCTCAAGTTGGATGTTATCCTTCAAAGTACCTACGAAGACATCAATCCTATGTTCCTATGGAATATTAGTTACCTTGATATTTAATTTTTGGAAGTCCTCAATGTGCTCTTCCATTGAACCCTTTTGTTTGAGATTTATCAATTGGCTAAAGAAGGTGTTGCTCTTTGTATCCTCATAATGTGCTATCATTTCCTTCATAAAAATTGCCCAAGTGACAAGTGGGTTTATGAGAACAAATCCATCGGTACCATACAAACTAAATGGGTTCTAAATATAAATATGCAATTTGTACCTTTTATGTGTGTTTCACATCACGGAGATCAAAATATTGCTCCATCTGTAGTATCCATGTTATCGGATCCTTTCCATCAAACTTCCTCATATCGATCTTTGGAATGTGGTGGTTCTTAAACCCAACATTGGAGTCTCTAAAATCATAATTCATATTCCTTTTTTCCTCATCATGATTTTCATGGATTACCTTGTCACCATTGGGAATCCTTTCTTCTAAAAACTTTTCCAAACCTTCCTTCAACCCCTCTATCTTGACATTCATCATTGCTTCCATGTCTACTTTTAAACCATCATTCAAAACTCCCATGTCCCTTTTTATACCATCTATCTTAACTCCCATGTCCCTTTTTATACCATCTATATTAACATTCATCATGGCTTCCAATTCATTTTTTGTTACTTTTTGTGAGAGTGAAATTTGTTGCACTTGGTCTCATAAATTTGATATATCATGTTGCATTTCTTCCTCTTCTTCATGCATCATAGAAGAGCTTTCTGGTTGCTTACTAGGTGTGTCCATTTTTTTTGTTTCGAGGCATTTTGGAATCAAACAATGATATCTATGCTTCACTATGCCCTTTGAATCACTTCAAACTAATTTTTCAAACAAAAGTTATGGAAAATTTAAAAAAATACACACCTTTTTCTTTTTTTTTAGGAGCTCGATATTAAAACTATTGTATCTCCAACATCTGGAATTT
Organism: Pinus tabuliformis; assembly: GCA_031772625.1. Classification (NCBI taxonomy): domain Eukaryota; kingdom Viridiplantae; phylum Streptophyta; class Pinopsida; order Pinales; family Pinaceae; genus Pinus; species Pinus tabuliformis. The sequence goes on from CM062816.1 coordinate 558,139,996, forward strand.
CATTGTGTGGTTTCCATATGAGTCTTCTTTCCAACCCTACAAGTCAGACTGAGATTGGATTCTTCAGGAGATATTTATGCCCAATCTCCCACAATGAATTTATTATAGACTGGTTCAATATAGTGAACCTGTATGGAGTTCCACATGTCACTGTTTTCTACCTCTGACTTTAAAAATGGTACTCGAAATACTATAGTCTGTGCAATTTCAGTAACTTTTTACAAAACTCAAATCTAATGCTCAGAGAGAAAGTTATGATGATTTTCCCTAGGTCACCTGTTTGAGATGAAATTCTAGAGCTTACAAAAACCCTAACTTCCTTGGATCATATCTCCAAAATTATAGTGAACCAAGATCTTAAATTTGTTCAAAATGTTCGCCAATATTTCAGATCCATGTGGTATTAATTTTACATTCTAAAGCCTCATAGAAAAAACGTTATAGAAAAAAATCTAATACTGCATGTTTAAAGAAGCGAAACCCTAGAATCCAATGCTCTAATACCAAGTGTTATGAAATCGACTCACAAAAAAGATACATCAACGACTTAAAAGTTATCCTCTTTGAGGGGGAAACCTCCTTTACATTACATAAATGAACAATTCTTGGACGATACAAATTATAAGACCTCCTTGGTATATATAGTAGTCTAAGGGTCACAATATAATCAGAGCCCACATAACAATAATATTGTAAGGGAAAAACAATAAAAATAGTGGGCTTCTATGGGGCACAACAATAACAACATGGGGGATACATGGGAAAAACAATAACAATAGGGGGATACACTAATAACAATAACGGGAATACACTAGTATTATAGGGACCTAACAAACCCCATAAGATAATTTGTAGTGAAAATTGAAGAAACCCCAATAGAACCCACCCAAATCAAAGGTTTCATACAAGAATTGTCAACAAGTTCCCCCTTTTTCACATAATTTTGAACATAAAATTCAACATGGCCATCGAAAACATCAATTGGTGATACACTAGAGGGAGAAAAAAGTATGTCATTTATAGTACTTGGGTCAACGTGTTGACACAAAATATGAGAATCCATTAAAGACGCTTTATGCTTCTTGTTCCCATTTTGATGGTCTAGCCACGACCCCCTTTCCAGTTGTTGAGTTTTTCGAGCCACCCCATACTGATGCTTATAGTGTGATATCAAATGCCTGGTCTCATGATAACCCAAGAATCAAAACATAATTCTCCAATAATCAATCCATTGTTGAAAGGTAATATTTCCCTACCAAGTCGAGCTCTGCTAGAATACCTCCTGAGTGACAATATCCACCAAAATCCAAGTTAGAAATGTTTCCATCCCACACAAACTTCGATCCTCCAAAAATATGAAATTTCCAATCACATTCCCAATAGCCATAAGGATTGGTCTCATCCATAGTTCCAAAGGGAGCCCTGGAAGTTTAACCTAGGCCAATTTTCACCATGGAACCTCCCTGAGTGGTTTGAAACCCAAGAACCACCACAGAAGAGACAAATAGATTCAACCAAGCACCCATGGAAGTCCCATAATTCTATCCACATCTTCTAACAAGAGAAAATGGAAAAAAAAACCACCCATTCAACAATAAACTAATCTTTGACTTGTAAGTGATATTGGGGGCCCAGTGGGAATCAACCCACTCCTACATCTGTGAAACATCCATACTATATAATTCTCATTGCTCCACAAGAGAATGTTTTTGCAATCCAAAGACCCAATACCAACCCTTGAAGAAGAGCACACCTCAATACCATCAACCCCAGTAACATTTTGTAAACTTGGTCTAGAAACAGAGCAAGTGTCGAAGGACGTAGTGCTAGAATGTATACAAGAAAAAAGAGTTTCTTCCTCTACAATTGCTCAAATGACGGCATATGTATCTTGGGAATATGGACCATTCATGGCATGCCCGTCTATCACATGCAAACTGCTTTTTGGCGTCACCACCATAGATCAACCCACGTGCAGAAAATCCACCTGTTACAACCACAATAAGTGAAAAATGTTCCAAGCAATAAATTGAAATGTTAACACTTGACAACATGCCAACTTCAACCTCCCGCATCGAATCCAATGCAATTTGCACGTAGATCTGAAAATATGGAGAAACAAAGAAAAAAAGCATATATACACCAACTATAATGATGAGAATAGTCATAAACATCTGTCACTACCCCAAATAAGCACCAGACGTATAGAAAGTAGGAGAATACAATATGTTCATCCACGTCATCCCAATAGCTCCCAAAAATCAATAATATTAAATTATCAACAATGAGGTTTAGACATACCAATTAAAGTCCCAATTAATATACAACCATAACCAACCATTTTTGGGAGGCCCATATCATGCCTAACTAGAATGGAGTTATGATAATATGACATATACTTAACTCACCATAAAAATTAAAATTATGCCACGCCAAAGGAAAAACCACATCATATCCAAGATAGAATGCACTTCCCACACCAAGTAGCGAATTCTAACTATTGTAACCTAAAACCACCCCAAATTACATATTGTTGAATTTTTATAGCTATGGTCCATCTTCATAATATTTTCATTTGTATTTATTGAAATATGGATTATATTTTTGAAATACAATTTATTTGAGGCATGTTCTTCATGCTTGCAAAAGAAAGAAAAATATTATAAGTCTCATCAAGAGAAACAAAATGAAATTTTTGAATTTGTATCTTTCCCACACAAGAGGCCAAGTTGGCTTTCCCATGAGACACACCAATTTGCATGAGACAAAAGACTATAAATATAGCCTATTCACTCTCCTACAAGAACACACTTCGGATCACTCATTTATCTATGTTCAAGCAAAGAAGACAAGGAGTATAAGAATGAATATTAAGAAAGAAGACACTTGCTCACTCTAGCAAATCGAGACCAAATTTTGTACAAGTGTCTGAGGTTCATCTCTCTATGGAACAATGCAAAATTTTTAGGTTTGTCTCTGTATGGAATGGTGCAAAAGTATGAGGTTCATCTCTCTGTGGAATAATGCGAAAGTCTGAGGTTCATCTATCTATGGAACCGTGTGAAATTATTAGGATCATCTCTCTATGGAACAATGCAAAAGTATGAGGTTCATCTCTCCGTGGAACAATCCAAAAGTCTCAGGTTCATCTCTCAGTGAAATACTAAGGTATATCTTTCTATGGTTCAGCGTGAACGTTCTTTGGCATAGTGCGCAAGTTTGAGGTACAACATTTGTGACACATTCTATGGTATAGTACAAAGGTTCTATGGTCAAGTGCACAGATCTTAGGCATATATTTTGTTGTATCATCCAAATCCTAAGTCTAAGATAAAGGATGTGTTTTTGGCCATCTTGGAGTCTCTATCTCTGTGATATATCTTTGTGACATAGTGTGAGTTCTAAGGAAAACTTGGAGGATGTTTCATGATCTTGTTGTAGATCTTGTGCGTATAGAATTGTGGAGGGTTGACTTGGTCCTTTGTGGTTGCTCACCGTATTGGTTAGTTGAATTTGATGTATCTCTTGTTGTATTGATTCACTAAGAAAAAAATTGGTTAGGTTTTTCCCCACAATTGTGGGTTTTCACGGGTTAAAATCTTCTTATGTTCTTATGCATTATGATCTCTATTGCTCTATTGCCTACTTGGTTGAATTTCTGAATTATAATTATTTAATGATCTCTCTGCTTTGCTAAACAAAATATATATCAATTTAAGTAATTATCATAGTTCAAAAATAAAGTACTTGTACCTATTGTATCAGAAAAATAATTACATATACCAGATACTACTTGGATCATGAGAAAAAACCACCCCAACTTATCAAATCAGATGAAACCATACACAAATCCCACTGAGACACAAACAATAATATACCACAGATGAGATCGATAATGAAAATTGATATTGGGCCCAAAAAATTGTATTGGTAAATTGGATACACCCTCTATGACCCTAAATAGTGGACAAATATCGAACAAAACGACAAGTAATGTGAAAAATTCAAAAAATAATGCGCATCGCAAATAGGATATGAATTTTTCTGTATAACCTCCCAAAGCACCAAGAAAAGACCAAATAAAATGCCCGCCATATACTAAAAACTTCTAATAAAGAGAAATCTCATGTAATACATGACAAAGGAAATCATATCATCATCCCTAACACTTGATAACAACCATATAAAACCTTAGAGACACATACTATGGCGCCATTTGACTTCTAGATCCGCAAAACATATATGATGGCCTAAATGAAACAAAATCGAGGATAAAACTCCACATACCTTAAAGTAAAGTTTCATGCATGTTGAATACCCTTATCACAACCAGAAATTCAATAATTCGCATCAATGCATCAATATGGTCCATAAATAGATACAAACTACCTAGATGTAAGTTGCATGACCTACACAACACACCATTTTCGCCTCTCCCTCCCGCTCCCATCGTGGCTATGTATAAACATTAATATTTATAAAATAAATAAATTTTTATAAGTTTTTATTTTATTATTAGAAAACCATAAAAATATATTAAGTTTGTTGAATCTATTTTGTTATTAAAGGATAATGTCAATTAGAGTTTTAATTATTTTTCTTAGCAAATAAATTATTAAAATAACTTCAAAAACCTGAGCAAAGGGAAACTAAAAGAAAAATTAGTAGTTGTGGGATGACTGGTGGAAAACAAAAAGGAACCATTAAGCCCCATGGGGGAGAAAACAGAGGAAACCAAAATCAAGGGGATAAAAAGGAAACCGATAAAACCACTTAGACCAAGAAGAAGACACATTGTTGGATAGTTTGAAATAATGACGTATAAAAATTGAGAAACAAAGCAAAATTGTCATGAAGCAAACTAAAACTGCCACATTTTGTAGTACCAACAAACAAAAAAGAAAGGAAAAACTAAAGAGATTAGAGTTATAAATCCAAATAAAACCTAAAACTAAGTGCAGGAAGGAGATATATTTGTTATTTCATCAGAAGTGATATCAATCAAGTTTTCCTTGGAGCCACCTGAAAATTTTGATACTATAACTTCTCTATGCTTCTTCTTGAGCCATGAGTAAAGGGTTACAAGAAGATGACCATGCTCTTCAAGCTTTTCCAAGTGAGCTTTAAGCTTAGAATGTTTTGCCTCCTAACTATAGAGAGCATGGGAGATGAATTTTTTGTAAGCCAATATAGCTTTTTAGTCTTAAAAAAACTAGCATCTCCAATGTGACTAGTCCCCAAATCCAGACCAAAGTCAAAAATATGTTAATCTATCTCCCCATCCTCTTGAAATGCACACTCAACCTTCACATCTGCCATCATAGTTTTAAGTTTCTACTTAGTTATAGGCAAGAAAAAGTGGTAGGAAACCCAAATAGATTCCATTGTTGTATATTTTGTGTGGGTTCAATAGTTTGGAGGTTTTCCTTGTTGGTTAGGTTGCAGAGCCTTGGTGAGTTGAAGTAACCAAAAACTATAAACATATACATGGAAGAAAATAAATTTTTAAAATTCACATATTGTCAAGTAAACTAGATGAACTTGAGGAAGAGTGGAAGAAATAGGCATAGCTACACAAGGGTGCCAAAGATGCTAAATGATCTACATGTCGAATCGACTAATGTTTCCCTTTACCAACATGAATGCCTATAACATTGATAACATCATAGTTATATCTTGACACCGGCAAAGCTATAAAGCTATCGAGGGAAAATTCCATGCCACAAATGTTGTTAATGAAACCTACATATAGTGGAATTGGTGGGGATCAACATATTTTTCGGGATCAACTACCGCCAACTAAAAGGCATGTAACCTTCCTTGTTGTATCTTTGTATACCCAATACAAAAAATATAGGAAAGTATATCATTATTATTATTCTAAAAAACAAATATATATTTTTTAAATGAATAAATTTATATAAATAAATAAATAATTCTTAGAATTTCACTAAATTTAACTATTAGGAAAATATCGCTTAATTAAAGAAATTTGTACTTTTAATTTTTAAAATTTAGTGAAGTTTATAAGATTTTTAAAAGATAAAATTAAAGAATTAATGTGGGATATATATATATATATATATATATATATATATATATATATATATATATATATATATATATATATATATATATATATATATATATATAAAAAAAATGAAATGGTAATTAACAAAAATTAAGATAATAAAAAATTGAACATATTATTGATGAGTTTTCAAATTGGCTATTTTTATGGTCCATTTAACATCTGCATTTCATACATTATTGCTTCTAGGCCATAATCTTCATGAACAATTCATCCTCTTGATGACCAATATGACTTATGTTTATTGAATTGTATATAATTAACTTAATTTAAGTGAATTGTGACATATGCCACTACAAGGAAAATACGTTTTAGTGAAGGTTATAACGAAAGTTTTTAGTGTTATAAAATAGGCAAAAATTGTCAAAAAACATCCACTAAAACATTCGTTTGTGATAGCAGATGTTTTAACAAAGATTATAACAAAAATTCATCACAACTGAAAAAATTTGGGCGGTCGGAGGCTTTAGCGGATTTTTGTTTGCGGTGCGTTTCATGGAACAAGTAGCATCAATGCTCAACATATATAAAGGCACTAGGCTGCATACATAACTAAAAGAAGTGAGGCATTGAATGCAAAGAAAATCAGTGGATAATTTATGCCGCACTGATGCTAATATATAGAAAAATATTTGGGGTGTTCTTGTAAGGAACAACACTGGGGCATGCAAAAAATAATTGCACTCTCGCTCCTTTTATTTAAACTTGCAGTGCTGATGCATATTATTTGTATAGACACACTGGTGCGCTAGTTAAATAAAAGTACCAATGATGTTAGTTTTCATAATGCACCGAACCTGGAAATAATATTTTGTAGGACCAGGGTGTTAGTTCTATGAAAGCACTAGTGCGTTAAGAATTACAATGCATCAGGGTGTTAATTGCAAACAATACCAGTGCTTGAAGAAATAAATTCCCCAATGCTATTGTTTTCCGAAAAGGAACTGGTCATGCAAAAAGATGTCATCATGACACTTTTCTATAGCATAACACATCAGTGCGTTTTTATTTTATGGACACACAAATATTTTGTATGAGATTTTATTTTTTTTTGGAAACTTTGACCTGCGATAGTGCAATTATTGTAATTTTTAAATCCATTATTTATCGAAAAATTGACACATATCTTATAACAATATTCATATAAATTAAAATTTGATTAGTGCATTTGTATATGATGTTTGGATTAATTTGTTATATTATCATATTTCACATCTCTTCATTATAATATTTAATCATCCATATATTTAATCAATAGTGTAACATTCCACAATGACATTGGATAACACAATAGAATAAGTTAAAATGTATTTTACTATATATCATTAAGAGGCTTTTTGTCATATAAAATGGGATTGTTATTGGTAACCTCTTGTATTTCAATTAGGACACTATGTTCATTACATTAAACAAAATCTCTTTTTTTTACGGATAATTATTTCAAAAAATACAACAGGTTGCCTCGATATCCAAATATATCATCATTCTTCGTTGGAACTATTGTCAATGCTCAAGCTACTTCCATGACTTGGGCTATTTGGAGGAATATTATGTTGATTGCATCGATTGTTTTCATCTTCTTGATCTTGTTCCATCTGCAAATATAAAAATAAAGTGTAATGAGCATATCTACATTAACGAGAATAATGAAATTTGAAATAAACAATATACATCAATGTAAATCGAATATCAATGTACCATAGCAAGAAGTGACCCATAAAATGTGCATATGGTTTCAAAACCAAGTTTCATGCCTTGTTGAAACAAGTCTTCTATTGGCATAGTTCCATACTTTCTTTCCTGTATGTTTTAAATCCCATTATAAATCACATATTTAATATAAATATATTTTTTGTTCTATTAATTATAAACTCAAAGAAGTAAAACAACATAGATACTTTCAAATTCCACAATTAATTTTTGATATGCTAACATATACTCACAACCAATATTTAACCCAATCTCAATTAATTCTTCTAATTGCTCTTTTTTGTATGTTAACACCTATTTGAAGACATTCAAGGATGGTTGTTGTAAAACAACTTAAAATATACAAAAAAAAACCTTGAATTGTTAAAAGGAAATATTAATAATTACTCACAAACTTTGAAATCAACCATTTTCTTCCTTTTCATCTTGTTTTATGTGTTGAATGAGTTCCATTTTATTTTCTTCTCTGCAAGAAAATACTTGAAAATTAATATTTAACACTATATTATTTTTTTATATGTGGAAAGTCAATCATGATTACATACATTTGAAGCACATTGTCATTGAGATGGGTCCTATTGTGATGTAATTATGTGCATTTCTTTGACAATTTCCTTGTACACTTTTTTACACATTCCTACTAGTATATTTTGCATATTAATTCGTTGATCATTTGGGATTTTCATAATCTTCCTGAAAAAAGGTAATAAACTATTTTTATATTGATATATTAAAACTAAATATAACAAAATTGATATTAATAAATGAATGGTTTGTAGTAATATATACAGATAATTATAGAAAATCATTTAGGAATATTACGCTTTGAATGATTCTTTTTTGTTGTTGTATTTTTTTGCTATTATAAGTCTGACATGTTTCAGTGACCATTGCTTTAGAAATGCTTGATGTAATTTAGATATAATTTGATTCTTAGAATCATTGGATTGATTTTTGTATTGTAAGTGGAAAGTACGTCTATACATTCACTCCACTATATCCCTCATAGTTTTGTAAAAAACATTCCCTTTTGATTAACCTTCAGCACCACTGCAGATGAGTTAAGGACCAATTCATCATCATTTACATGTTTTATAATTTTTTTTTACTTAGAATGACGTTGATATTTTCTTTTGTTGTTTTTCCATGTAGAACATTAAACATATATGAATTAATAGATTGTTTGAAACATGTTATCCAATATTCTTAAGTATATTATTAATGAAAATAAAAAGTCATTTTGATTAGTATTTTTCATTCACCTCTTTCATCCTTCTGCAATTTTTCTATTAGGCTTTTATGCTCTTCTACACTTAGATTAGAAATAATCCTATCGACTTTCTTCATTTTGTGGCTCTGCATGACACACGCTAACCAATACATATTAGCTTACATATAGTTCAAACATATTAATTTTATAACAAATTTACAAAGCACTTTCCCTCTCTGCTTTGTTCGATGTGCTATCATTGTGTTGATCAATATTTTTGTTACTTGACACCTTATGAGACATTTTTTTATCAATATAAAGCCTATACCATACAATACATAAGCCATTAAATGTATTTTTTAAATAAATCAAATAATTTTCAACCAATAAATGCACACATGTGTTTATCCCATAAAACACATTGGGAGTTTAATTGTTCAACTTCGTCAAGGAAAATTATTTTTTTTAAATTAATTTTAAATTATAATGGTGTGATTTGTAATGCTAAACGCACCGCAATGATTTAACAGTGCTAGCTGGAAGAGGGGCATCAATGCATTATATTACACCAAAAGTAAAGATGAACATACTGGACAAAACTGACAATGTTTTTTTTCCAAGGAAAAAACGTAATTTTCATTAATAATTAAGAAAATTACATGTTGTATACCAACATATAAGGAATTCATTCTTTACTATCCAGAAAGTTATCAGTCCAAAAGTCATGTGCACAAAAATAATATTTACATATCATCCTTCTTAACATGAAGGATCAATGGCAAACCAGGGCCATAAGTTTGTAAACTAGATAAACTAACAGCTTCAATATAAACAAAATAAACAAAAGAGCCAAAAATGATGATCACATAGATCATTCCTGTAGATATCCCGCCCCTTCAAAACTGACAATGTTATAATATATTGGTGTGTTATATTACACAGGATGCGTTGGTGCATTATGTTACATAGGGTGCACTGCAGAACATATATCCTTTTTTTTAAACGGATAGAGCTAACAGGGTTTGGATCTAATTCAATAAGTGATTCCCCTACTTTAAATGTCAAGTGCCCTATATATAGTAAGTACACAAACCCATTAAATCTAAAATACCTAAAATGAAAACCCCTAATTCTGAAGTGGTAGAGGAAATTAAACCCTAAGGTGAAATTTTGCATGAAGAAGCAAGGGTTAAGGTAAGTATTGATTTTTTTTGTTTTTTTTCTTTCTGAATTTTAATTAATTTTAAAGAGGAACAAGTATCGTAAAGATTTTTACTAGTAAAACCAATATTAATTTTTTTATTACACATGGTTTTTAATTCTCTTCTTTTTCTTTGAATTGTGAATAAACCTAAAATGAATTATAAAAGAAATTAAGAGTAAAATTTAAAAAATTTGGTATCCAAGGTTTTGAGTGAATCACCATACATTTCAAATTATCATCTTTCCGAGGTTCCAAAATATTTTGTTGCTTCACAGTTCTCCCAATATGTCTCTCTTGCAAATGATCTCTCTTTTAATTAAACCCTAACATAAATTGTAAATTATTTTATTTGTAAAATAAACAATAAAATTTAAAACTTTTATTATACAGGGTTTTGAGTGAATCACCATACCTTTTAGTTTCTGATCTTCTGAATAATTCTGCTGCTCCAAAGTATTATGTTGTTACACAGTGCTCTTGGTATGTCTCTCTTACAAATCACTCCCTTGAAATGTTGGGGAAAATAATGAAATAATGAATAACTTTTTACTATTTAAAATACTTTATGAAATTAGATTTCAAAATATCAATTTCCGCTTGTTTTTTAATTAAAAAAAAAAGAAGAAAAAAATGCATGTTTTTTTTTTTAAATTTATCTGAACATCGGTAGTTTGATAGTCAAGCGCACTGATGTGTTTATAAGAAAAAGGGACTGACATTTCCGGGGTGCCAAATTTTTTCAATGCACTGACATGATACAATTATTTATTTATTATTTTTGAAATCCTGAAACAATGCAATTAATATTTTTAATGCAACGGTGCGGTTTGTATTTAAAAGCATCAGTGCTATAATTGTTATAAGAGCATCGAGACAGTTGAATTTGTTGTTTTTTTGTCTTTCTAAAATCCGGAAACAGGGATGTACTAGTGTTATTTTTTTTTAAATGCATCGGTGCATTTTTATACAAGAGCACCGATATGATAACATATGTTTTTTTGGAATGTCGAAAACTGGTCTGGGTATTATTAGAACGCCCCGATGCTAGTATTATTTAAACACATTAGTGCACTTTGTTCTAATAAGCGCACTGGTCGGGTTTAAAAGTTATCTGTATTTTTATTAATTTTTGTTAAGCTTGGCAGGACCATTCCATTTTCTATTAAACAAAGGCAAATTTACACCACATAGATTGACTAGGTGGCCTCAACTTGCCCCGAAGGGAAACCAAGTCTGTTAGCCACCTGTCCGCATTGTAAGCCATCCAAAAATAGTAAAGTCTTAATCTCTCTAGCCAAGCTAGATATGTCTCTGTTTCATGTCCATACACTACATAACTATCTAAACTGATATTTGCATAACAGAAATTAAAAGCTATCCACATAAAACAAAAATATGCATAGGTAAGAGTCTATCCCTTCTACTCCTCTGAGGCAGATTCAATAGGTGTCGAATCCTTGGCTGATGCCCCAGGCATCTCATTCAGTTCCAGTATGCAAGGGATGTGGCGGTCAATTCTATCTAGCCTGATGTCTTGTTTATGAAGTTGGAATAGGATTTTCTGCAAATCCTGCTTGTAACTCGACATACCTTGGAGTGTCACTGCCATTCCCACATAAATATGTTCCATTGCTTTGCCTAATAAACTCTTCATTAACCAATAGAGGTAAAGATTTTTTTGAATTACATAATTCTTCCTCGGGTGTTGCCCGGATCCGGGACTAAAGTCCTCCAATTGTCCATGTCTTCCTTTGTCTCACTGCCTTGTTTTATTTCCTCCTCCCACTCTTCTAACAGTTTCCAGATTCCTTCATCTGTCCCCTCACGGTAAGCCTCTGTCGCTTCAGTGATAAGGTGTTCTACCGACTTCCTGCCCCTTCGAGGTTCCGATGTGCTTGGCTCTTTGTCTTTCCTAGGTGTCGGGCCTCTCCTTCCATGACTGCGTCCCCTCACAGGTCGAGCCATGTCCAGATTTCCTGAACCCTGGTGACAACAATGGTTTGTTAAACCAAAACAAAGCATTGCAGTTTGGGACCTTTTCTGAATTGTTTCCAGCACTATGTGCCACCCCCTACTTCTCCTCTCCTCTTGCTCTCTTGACCTCAGAGTTGGGGTGGTCCATAGACCAAACCCAGCAATGGGGTGGTCCATAGACCAAACCCACTATCGCTCCCCTTTTCCAAGCCCCATAACTTTTGTTCACATGCAGGTCAACCTTCCCTTGCCTAAGCCATTCGTGTAGTCCCCTCCTCCTCCTTACAATTTTCTAGGAAGAAATTGGGTCCCTTTCCCCTCTGCCCAGGGAGTAATAGTTCTGCCTCTCAGTTTTGCCCCTTTAGCTTTCCAATCAGGGTCTCTGGCCTTTCCATTGTCCTGAGAGGAATTCCGGTTAACCCAGCACTTGCTTTTCCTGCAGCTATAATGTCTGCTTCCCATGCAACTTATCGACTGCTCCCCCCTTCGCCCTTCTTCCATCTCATTTCCCTCACCCATTTGCTTGCAACAGTCAACCTCACCCCAAGCGTGGTTTAAGGAGCCCGGTATTTCCAAACCCGACAACATGAGATTATCCCCCTAGCGACCATAGGCACTACCCAACTGGCAAAGGATATAGATGCAGAACCAAGAAATTGCCAACAATTTCCTTCCCCATTGCCACCAGCAGTTCTCTACCCCCAGGACTTCTTCCTATTTACCCTCTTCTCACCCCAGCAAAACCCCAACCATAACATAATTACAGTGGAGGAGCAAGGCCAAATAACATACCTGGGTTCAATTGGCATTCGTTGTCGAGCTTTGATTCGGAGGTTTAATCTCCCTCCTGAGCCACTGCAACACCATCTTCTGCCACAAGCATACACTCTAACAATGCTCGTGTGCCTACCTTGCCTTCCTTTATTCCTCACCTCACCTCATGTCTTGCCACCTTTCCCACCACCCCAGCATGCATTCATGCCAAGGGTCGTCGCACCCATTTCCTTGAGCATGTGGGGGGCGGCGGTACTATTTTCAGAGGTACCGATCATTAATAAGACCAGGTTGTCCCAACTTTCGGAACGCATCCCGATCGGGGTAAAAGTTATCTGAAATTTTATTTTCACATAAATGGCATATTAATTTCAAATTATCCTTTAGGACACATCCACATGAATTAAAGTAGTTCATAGTATACATTTTCCATTTAAAGTCATATTATCCTTGAAAAATGGTTTGAAAACTATATTGAAATTCATATTGTGTTATATGGTTCTAGAGATTAATTTTTGATATGCACACATTTTTTATTTATTTATTTATTTATTTTTCCTTTGATTTTTCTCAAATGCAGGGACAAAATCTCAATAATATCAAATGGTCAATTCTTCAAATTCCAGCTCGTTCCATATTGTTGATCAAAGTCTTTCACGAAATTCTCCCTTTCCATCTCCAGTAAGTTCATATTTTATTTATATTTTGATTATCTAATTGATTTTTTTTAATCCATGTCAATTTGAATAAAATTGTATCCAAATTTTCAGGATCCTGATTCAGAATCAAGTTCAGATGCAAAAAATATTCCTCCATTTCAAAAATGTTAGAAGCTCTTACCAGGAGCAGCATAACGCAAGTAATTGGTAGATGAAAATGGAGAACTTCTTCACCCTGCCAATTAGAACATGCCATCTTCCAATCGCAATACTGGATCAATGATCGTAATAATTGTTTAGTATAATGTAATTTCAACAAACCAATTGCATTTATGTGCTTACTAATATCATTGATATTGTACTAATGACGTTCAATATTTTTTGAAATTAGGATTCTAGTGATGATGAGCGACCCACCTACCATCTTCCGGTGCACCCCACTACAATGTCAACTCGAGAGAATGTTTCATTAAGAGCAAGAATCAGAGAGGAAACATACAAATAATGTTTGAATCAACCACCTATTCAATTCCCACTACGTCCAGATTCACTAATTAGGAATGACTACAACAATAGTAGTTCTTCATCACAAGTTGGAAATAGAGGCAATCAAATAAAGGTTGGTATGGATGATTACTTATGGGATACGATTGCCATGGAGGCAATGTTTTTATATGAATTCTAGAACGATGAGATTGGGGATGATGCTCATATCATTGATACCTTATTTGAGAGGCTGAAATCTGCTTCCACCACCCCTCTCTTTGGACCTGGCAGTAAGTCTCAGCTGGGGACAATGATGTTGTTGTACAACTTGAAAGAAAATTTTGGCATGTCAAATGCATGTTTCTCGACAATATTGAGGTAATTCACCTGCATGATCGATCAAGTCCCTTATATTTTGAGAAATCTTGTCACAAAATAAACATTAAAAATGTTTGATTTTACGAATGTAAAATATTGACATTGTACAATTATATTCCCCACCAATTGTAGATTATTCAAAGATAAGTTCTTCAGAGTGATAATGTCTTGTCGAGTAGCTGTGAAGAGGCAAAAAAATTGTTGAAAATGTTGGGTGTTGAGTACATATCATATCATGCATGTCTGAATAATTGTATTATATATAGAGGAGAATATGCATACAAAGAAATGTCTCAAATGTGGGCATGACAGTTACCATAATTAAAAAAAATGGGTAAATCACATGGTCCTCCTCATAAGATATTCAGGCACATTCCTATAATCCCAAGGATTCAAAGACTCTTTCTTTACAAAGAATTAGCTATGTTGCAGGGATGGCATGCCTCACATAGAAGTGAGTCAAGATCTATGTGAATCCCAACAGATTCAATAGTCATGAAGCATATAGAGGATACATAGTCTTAAAAATTCAAGGATGAAGTACAAAGTCTATGACTCGGCATAGTCATGGATGAGTCAACCCATATTACCTCCAAAACACCAACTATTATGTTTTACCTGTAGTAGTGATCAATAACAATATCCCCCCATGGTTTTCCTTGAAGAATGAACATCATATGTTGGATCTCATAGTCCCTTGTAGATGACAAGTGAAGAATATCGATGTCTACTTACAACCATTGGTAGATGAATTGAAGAATTATGGGAAGGAACATGCGTATGATCTATAAAGACCCATTTCAACAGAGAGGAGTTTTATGTTGTATGGAATATGTTCTTACACCATACATGATTATCCAAGCTTAGGAGTTTTCTCTGGTAAACTACATTTTTAATTATTTTTTTATATAAGTAACAATATTGTTTCACATATTAATTTAATTTGCCACAATTGTTATGATGGTCGTTAACGTGTTGGCTTGTATACAATAATTTCATAGGTCTTTTAACAAAAGGGTATCATAGATGTAAATGTTGTAGACATTCTCTGAAGGCTAGGTGGTACGACCACCTATGAAAACCAATGTATGACTGCTCCAGGGTATTCTTCCTAGAAGAACAACCTTACAGAAGAACAACATCCACTTTCAATGGTAAACTAGAGAGAACCCAAAGGACTGCAATAATGACACCCGCTGAATCGCTTAGAACATATGAAAGAGAGAATGAGAAGGACTTTGTAGAAATGTTCAATTAAAATGGGGAGCCTATGTTCAATGATCTAGAATTCTTCAACACCTATGTTGAGAAATTTCCCATTGGGATGAAAAGGAAATATGTATTTTATGATCTCCCATATTGGGAGAACCTCAAGATTACCCACTTACTAGATCCCATGCATATATTTAAAAATATTTCATCTTCTTTATGGAGGCACATATCATTGAAAGAAAGTGACATATTGGCTGTTAGGAGAGATCTTATTTCTTCAAAAACTAAAAAGAAGCATTGGTTAATACAAGAAACTAGAGGAGAGGTTGGTCCCTCTTGGTCTTTCAAAGAGGGTGATGTCCCATGGACTTTAAAGAAAGATTATATTTATTTTTTAAAGGAAGTTATAATGAGTGTGAGGGTGTCTTATTTATATAAGTATTCACTACAACACTTGTTCACTATGTAAGACCATTTGTCAGATTTGAAATCACAAGACCATTTGAAAATTCTAAGAGTATGTGTATCAAAAACATGATTAAAATATATATATATATATATGTGTGTGTGTGTGTGTGTGTGTGTGTGTGTGTGTGTGTGTGTGTGTGTGTGTGTGCGTAATGGGATATTTTATAATGAATTTTTGTATAATGTATTATTTACTATGCAGTGTCATTATCCTCTGCTCGTGCATGGGCATGTGAACCATGACTTCTCCAAAGACCTATGATGTGCCATGTCTAAATTATCTACCTTTATATGTTGGATCACATCAAAGGAGATTCATATGGCTAGCATTCCAAGATGGCGTCAAGAGATAGCTCATATTGTTTGTATGTTTGAGAAGGAATTGTCGACGAGTTTCATGGACTTGCAGGTTCATCTTCTAATTCACCTAGTAGATGAGGTTGAATTAGTTTGGGTGGTTTTTTATCATTGTATACATTTCTTCTGAGATAGGTATGGGAATAAATTAAAAGGTTTTGTTTGACAAAGGGAAAAATCTAAGGGGTCTATGGCAGAGGAGTATATATCATATGAGTCTTTCTATTATGCCAATGAGTACATCAAGCAGATTGAAAACATACCAGGTGCAATGATTTGGGACAACGAAAGGGATGAAGACAAAAGATAGGGGGAGCTTCTCGAAATGAATGGAAAGAGGCACATGATAAAGAGTAAGTGTAGGCTTATCATTTGTCAGATTACTACACAGTAACTATTCACGTTGAACTTCATATTAATGTATATTTTAATCTCATATGTAATATATATATATATATATATATATATATATATATATATATATATATATATATATATATATATATATATATATATATATATATATATGTATATATAGGTTTGATTTGAACAGTGAATTCATAAATTGAAGGCATCAACAAATTCATTCTTTACAATATGGAAGCGATACAACCATGGGCCACGTTATACGAACAAAAGATGAGGAAATGGGATAGTGACAATAAAGAATTCAAATGATTGAATGGTAGAAGTGTGCCTTATCCTAATCATTTAAAAGAAAATATGCCAATGACATGCCCTAACAGTTGGGTTGTTGATCAAGTCAGAGAGAAATACAGTGCATCTGATCGTTACCCGTGTGCTGAAGAGGATGCACTAAACATAGGGATTGGGTGCAGCAACTCAGTAATTATAATCTCTTTCTGTATAGTTTTAACTTCATACTACACCTTTGAATTGTAACATCTATATATATATATATATATATATATATATATATATATATATATATATATATATATATATATATATATATATATATTATTATGTTCAAGTTATTAGACACATGACACTATGATTTTTTCAATTTTTGATAGGTGCATTTGTTCAATGTGGGCATATGGACATCATTTTCGCATGGAGGATGTCGATGATGGATGCATGACACAAGACTATGGAGTGGAAGTCAAGTTCGACCAATCTAGTTGTGCTAGCCATCGTGATCAAAACCTAATGCAGGGGACAGTAGGTTACATTGGAAAGATACAAGAGATCATTCAAGTGGACTTATCTTCGTTCCAATGTGTTACTTTTAGGTGCAAGTGGTGGGACACATTTCATCAGAATAATGTAAAGGAAGATTGCGATAGTGGGTTGATATCTATCAACTCTAGAAAGACGTGGCATGAATCTAGGGAGCCTTATGTTTTCCAAAAACACTGCAACTAGGTGTTTTTTTACCCAGATGTGTTGGATAGGGATTGGTGGTTTGTATTAAGACATGAGCCTATATCAAAACATATTTTTGAGAAAAAAATGTTATTATGCCAAGCGAGGAAGATAATCAGGGTGATGACAATGGAGAGTGATGCGTACTTGTGTTATTTCATCATTTATGCTATTGCTGTATTTTTTTTTCTTTATTTCGCTAATTATATTTTTTTTGTTCATATTGTTGGAATTTTATAATATAATTGGTAAGATTCACAAATTTTTTACACATTTTTTTTACAGTGGAAATATTTTTACACTTAAAACTAGGTACTTCCAATTATGTACAATATCTATGATAATCAGGATTCAAGGTCACAATCCTTCTCAAATAGGAAAATGAGAAGAAAATAGTGAATTTAGAACTAACATTGAATATTTAGTCTCGATTTAGATACTTATTGATTTATTAATCAATTCACATGTTTTTTCTTATTATTTAATTCAAAATCAATATAAATCATGATGTAGTGATAACTCTATGAGGACTTTAACAATGAAAAAATTGTGTATTAATATGTAAGATTAAATTATTGGCATGAGAAGTAAAGTCATGTTTACTATATTTAAATTATAATTATTGCAACATTATGTAAACTAAAAGGAGGTCTTATTCATGTATAAAATGTTGATTACATATTTTTATGGACCATAAGAGAAACAAATGGAATTTAAATGGATGCATGAGAGGTTTTAATTTTTTCTTCATGGCTAATGGAACAATTTTGAATTAATAAATAAATAAAAGTTGAATTAATAAATATTTCATGGCTAAGAATTAAATGATAAGTAATGTGATGGTGATTAAGAGGCATTTGTTTGAATTTCAAATAGACTTAGTGATGCATTTTTCTTTCCTATTTAGATTATGTAAAATAAATATCTATTTTATGTATTTATAAGCAAATTAGTTAAAGTAAACATGTATTTATCATTGTGAACATGATGTAATATTAGCTAGGAGAAATGTGAAAACATGAATTTTAGTGACTATCTCGTGATACATATGTGGAAAAAATAATATTTTTTGAGTTGTTCATTAAGAAATAATCAAATATATTGTTTGTCAAAAGTTTAAATCTAATATGGTATCATTTTTGTATTATTTAACTGATATTTATTATTAAAAAGAACTAAATTTAAACCAGTACAATAGCAGATAAAGAACCTAAATAACACCAAAATGTTATATCTTTATTATTAGAAAATTGTTCACTTACCTCTTTAAGGGAGAACTTCCAATAGAGAAAATCCCCAACTACAAGTAACTTCACAAGCCTTATTTTACATTTCTTGATCCTCATCTTTAGAGAGAGAAATTTCTAATTTAAATTGGTAAGAGTTGTTATAAATATTAAATTTAAATTGCTTGAAAATCTCATAACTTTAGTAATAAATTAAATTTTATAAAAAAATATAATTTTTTAAGCTATATTAAATCTAAATTAATTATAAAAAATTATGACCTAAGTTTTTTAAATTTAACAATAGATTGAATTTTATAAACCAATATTGAATTAGTTAAATTGTATTTTTGAATAATTTATTATTAATAATATTTTATATTAAAAATTGAATGAGTTACACATTTTCGTCTTATTAAGAACTAACTAAATTATTTTACCTTTAATTTTTTTTCCTTGTGAGTATTGAAATATTTTACTAATTAAGTTAGATTGAATATCAATGAACTATCTAAGCAATAGAAAAATATTTATCGTAATTTTACAATCATAGTTTCAACCATACTAAACTTTGTAATTTATAAAAATATCTTTGCATTTTTTTAAAATAATTTTGCATGCAATTTCATATATAAAAGTTTGATATAAGTTCACCAATACATAATCTATAATAAATATTATTTCATAAAAATAAACATCATGATGATAACCATCTAACAAACATAAACATAATCTAAGATACACATTCAAATTCACTACCATCATCTAATTATATACACCTCTAGCACATATAAACATCATTAGATAGCACACAAATCTAATAATCTAACAGGGCATCATCATCGTGATCACATCTAACAAAACACAAACATTATAATTTAACATCATCACCATACACATCCTCAAATTAATATACATCTCATGTCAAATAATTGCTATCACATACATATCTATCTGCAAGCACATTAAATGAACATATCTAACATGACCTAACAATATACAAACCAACATATAAATTAAGTACATAAACATGAACAAAAAAATGTACCATATAATATATACAAATAAGTCAAATAACTACAATCAAATATATGATACAACAAATGTAGTAGTGTCAGTTTGGTATGTAGTAGAAGACGATGGGTGGTCAACTACTTCCTCAACACATGTCTAACTTTGAGGTGGAGCAGGAGGTGACTGGTCTGCAGCAAAAGATGATGGATGGTCAACTACTTCCTCAATGCGGCCTGGTGAAATTTGAGGTGGAGGATGAGGTGGCTAGTCTACCCTGTCAGGAGAAATATAAGGCACATCCTTTAGCTATGGCATCTCATCATCAGACGACGAAGGAGGTGTACTACCAGAGGGATCACAATCACCACCCTCATCATCATGATCATGATCACCACTCTCGTCATCATGATCATGATCACCACCCTCATTTGACGTATTTGTCACCACATGCCCTGCATCCCTCATCACTACCAGTACCCTACGAGCTCCAACGATATGACGCATAAGAGACATCATATCGTGCCAATAGTCCCTATAGAGATCCACAAACCTAGGATTTGCATTGATATATCGAGCTCTTGCAGGGAGGTCTCCCTCCTCAACCAAAACTCTAGCTAATCTGTCACAGTAGTCCATCTAAACTCATAGACCAAACCTACAACCCCGGATGGCCATGACCCTTTGAGGATGTGCCTCGTCCTCTGGGGCCTTGCCCATATCCTTCATCCTTTCAGGGAGGATGCATTTCCCCATCAAATGTGTCGATGTCTAAAAAATATATAGTACACAACAATAATTAGGCAATTTAATTAAACAAGTTAATAAAACAAGTTAAAGAACGTGCTAGAATAAATTTTGTTCTAATTAATTAAAATAATAAAATGAAACTAGATTAATTTAAAGAAAACACTAATATTACCTCTATCATTCGGAGGCTCAGCTGGTGTGAAGAGGATGTTGTGACATTATTTCCAATCAATCCCCACTTATGGAAACACCAACGCGACAAACGCATAGTCATCCTCACTAGCCAGTAGTTTCAGTGCCTCGACAAAAATCCTAAGCAGATACTCCAACAGGCCCCTCTTGGGCATCATTTTCACCCACATGTGCATCCAGACCTCTAGGTGTTGCAGCAAGAATGTTGCAACGTCAACCCGAGGTTCGTACAAATTTGGAGGGGACTGTGCTATATACACAAGTAGAAGTGAAGGTACTGCCTGTTGTCACTGCTCATCTGGCAAGAGACCCTAGGGGTTCTAAGCCAGACTTCTATAGGGTCAGAAGAAGCTTGATTTTGATGGAAGGAGAGCAAACCTATTCTAGGGGAGAGCTATTCTACTGCAAAAATGAAGAAAACA
This sequence comes from Pinus tabuliformis, assembly GCA_031772625.1. Taxonomy (NCBI): domain Eukaryota; kingdom Viridiplantae; phylum Streptophyta; class Pinopsida; order Pinales; family Pinaceae; genus Pinus; species Pinus tabuliformis. Next base: position 558,161,509 of record CM062816.1, read on the forward strand.
ACATGCAAACCTAAATCACACCATAACCTAATTAACCATGGAAACAGCTATGCCTGAACAAAATTGGAAATTAACACTAACCTACTACTGCTATCTAGTATCTAGGTTGTAGAAGAAAAAAGCACCAAAACTAGGCTAAGGGGGTCAGAAATGGAACTAGGCTAAGTCTGTGTATAAGCAGAAGAAGCGGTCAGAGGAAAAAATGGTGAAAAGAGGACGTAATGAGCAACAACACATGAGGACCATTGGATCAGGCGAGTGAAGGGTAAATGAACGGTTGAGATTAGAAAGTAGGAGGGTACATAGGCAAATGGGCGGACATGGTAGATTAACAGGATGGACGGCTGGGATTATATCACAGAGGCGATCGACAGATGAGTGGCAGAGATCGTCCAAGCTAGTTGGCGATCGGGGGAAGCGACAACCATCAATCAAGAGACAGATCAACGGTGGAGAGTTCAAGGCGATAAAGCAGTCTAGTGATGTGATAGCCGTCAGATCTGGCAGGGAAGATCGATGGTGGAGGTTGGAGTGTGAAAAGAAACGTGCGGAAATGATGAGCAGGTTTGGAGGGCAGTAAGTTGTATCTCGCGTGCCCTCAAAACCATAAGTTGTATTTTGAAAATTCACGTGATTAGCCTCCCCGGCTAACATGTAGCATGGGGAAACCGCCCATATCACGTGCTCTCAGCTCGATAACGTTTGGACAGAAATCCACTTGATATGGCGCGAAGGCCGTCAGATCTAGCAAAGCAGATATGGCGGAGATGTGACCGAGCAGGTTGGTGAGTGGGTGTGTGACAACCGTCAAATCTGACAAGGAAGATCGACGGTGGGAATTTAAAGGACAAAAAGTCAAACGCGAAAAGTGGATTTGAGCGGTGATTGGACGATTTGGCTTGTGAAAGGCGTTTTACTGGTAAAACCATTTAAACATGAATTATTAGCTCTTGCGCAAGCGTTTCGGGCTGAAGGAGAATGACAGTATGAGTGAGGTCTTAGGCAGAGGGTGAAGGGATAGATAACCAGGAAATGAGTGAATGATCATGAAACGAACCAAGCAATGATATGATGAACCACGTGATTACATTAAATGACAAACCCTATGAAAACCAAAACCCTGTGTTTTTGGGGTTGCTGCAGGGTTTCTTCCTCACATCATGGTCCCAGAGGGAGGAGGTGAGGCCGAGACACCTGTGAGCATCCTGATGGATATTTTCTTTGCCAACCTACTGATTAAATGAAAGCATAAATGGAACAAACTGAAACACAACTACTCTGTTCTACCCTGTTGTAATGGACTGCAACTATTCAAGCAAATGAACAGGAAACAGGAAACTTCTTAAGTCAATGAGCAGGAAAGCCATGAATCTGTGTTGAACCACTGTGATTAAAATGCATCTATTTAACCAAATGAACAATCAAACCATGCATCTATGCTATTCTCGCAATGGAAATGAACTGCTTAAGTTAATGAACAGAAATTAGGATTCTATGCTAGAATACAATACAAGAAAGAGGAGCTTTGGCTGCTAGGGTTGGGCCCTAACCCAAGAGATTCAGCCCTCTAAGTTAACTCAGTGCTGGCTCAAATAAAAAGTCATCTTCATTATCAAAGAACATTGCATTACATCAAACTGTTACAAGTGAAAAGGTCTGAATACTTGCTAACTGACTGATTGACTATTGGTTGACTGCCTAGCTAACTAACTGACTAAAAAAACTAAGGTCCTAAGCCTCTCTATTTATACATCTAAAGTCTCAACTACTTCCCTCAAAATTAGGGAGGTACAACTCCCAACTTAATGGTAACTTGTCCTTTCACTTTCACTAGCTCGGCTGCCTTCTAGTAGGGAGGCTGCTTGTACTTCCACTTGCTTGGTTGTCTTTTAGTACTTTAGATTTGGCTGTTTGTACTTTCAGCTGATGGAGGGATATTCAAATGGATGGGCAGTAAATGAGGAGGATTTACCTCTTGTAATTCCTCTCCCTTGTCTCATCCGAGTTTTTACCAAGGTATTTTACCATAGTTCCTTACTTTTACCTCTTATCCTTGCATTACATGAACATTAGACCACAAAGAAAAATATCCAACTCTAACTCAACTCATAAGCAAAATATAATCAAAAGTATGCAATAAGTTGTGAGAATAGTTGGTTTGACTAAGCTAAGAGGTGAATTAAGGCCAATTAAGGCCCATATAATTACTCAATGATGAGACTCATCAATTGGCCTAGGAGGTCGATGGTTAAACGTAGGCCTCGTCTCTGGAAACCTCTCAACAAATAAATGAAAAATCTCTAAAGTGAAAGGGAAGGTGTCCCTCCGATGTCTCAATGCATGACATATATCTAAATCCATATAAAACTACCTCAAAAAACTGACAGACCATCTAATATAATGTGGTGCCTGAATAAAAGAATTAACATAATTCAAAAGATGGAAACTAATGTGTTTTCCATCACTACTAAAGTGTGCAATGGTGGTGACTAATAATGAGAGGCACCTAACCTCCTTTGTAGAAAAAGGAGAAATTCGTAGTTGTCCACCACGTACTTGAAAATCTATTAGACATATTGCATGAGACCCGACATATCTCTAAGTGTAGGCAAGCTAACTCTCAGCTGCAACCCCATGGGGGACAACAGGGAACTAGGGAAAATCCCCCTCCCCTCCTGGATAGGCCAGTGATAAAGTATATGTCCTCCTTAGAGGACCTATACCACACCCTAGGACCAACATGTAAACCATGCTCCTAGGCACTCCATCAGTGGATCAGATGCACCAATACGACATAATATGCCTTCAGGGATGTAGCCTCCTCATAGTACTTGAGGATGCCTACATTTCTTAAGAGCGTTCGGGTCGATGCAGTAAAAGGGCGATGGTATAAATCCCTCTCCTTCTCTCTAGCCTCCCATGGTCGAACCATATTGTATGGGTCCGCTATTTGCTCCTACTCCTGTTGTTGCTCCCTCTATTGACATCTCTACTACATGATTGACATATAAAATACATCCGCCTCATACATAAAATACTATTTTTTTTATTAAATGAAAAATATATTTATAAATATGAAAACATAAATTTTGAATTGAAAAAAATTCATCAATGCGCTAAAACATAATCATCCACCAACTCTGGTGCGCTATCAAACCCAACCACATTGGCATCGGTGTGCATATACATATGGTGCACCATTGTTGGTTCACAAATTTAAGTTTTCATCATGATGCGTCACACTTATGCACAAGTGAGCATGCATAAATTTTTCGCACCAGGAAAAAACGTTCAGGTTATCGAACACACCGAGCTATAGCTATATTTTTAAATATTATTTTTGTGGTGCATTTGGTAAATATAAATGCAGTGGGCATAACAATTCGTTGTACAATTTATAAATTTCCCAGTGCATTTTCATTTACGAAACATAGTGCAACAATAGAGGTGTGTTATGTTCACTCATCAAACTACGGTGCACCCTATAAATTTACAGGGTGCATCGCTATCAGTGCGAGTTGAACATATCGAGTGCACTGCGTAGGGAATTTTTTCAAAAACAATGGAAAATTTAAGCTAATTTGCGAATTATAATCTGCTAAAAAATTAAATTAGAGAGAAACATAGATATTACCTGGGCATTTTCTCGTTGAGGAAGCATTGTTGACATGTAATGGACAAAAACAAATTTTACCACGGTTTGAAAAATTGGAAAGTCGGGAAGTGAGCATGGAAGGATGGTGAGTAAGAGAAGCACTGACGTCAAGGTTCTTGCATGAGGAAAGAGTGGCACCGGTGCTTCAGATCTCTCCAACAATGTAGATGTTAAAAATTAAATTTATGGGTGGGAGTTTTCTTTTATTTAACCCTCCTACGGTGCATTACTATAACCACAATAGTGTAGAAGATATCTAAGAACACCGTGTTTTTTTTTTTAAATTAAAAAATCTATAGAGGTTCTTTTGTTTAGATTCTCCGGGGCATTCTAATACAGATAATGCACCAGTGCTTTATTTGACTATAGCATCGCTCTTTTAAAAAAAAAAAAAAACTGCTTAACGACACTCTTTAGAAGATGCCCTGGGGCATTTTAGTATATTCATTGCACTGATGCACCTTTGGAAAACAACACTGCATTTTTTTAAAATTTAAAAACTATAGTGGTGCTCCTTCTTAGTATGCACCGAGGCGTTTTACTACATGAAAGGCATCAGTGTTGCGGGTGTTTATGACACCGACAATCTTTAAAAGTTAACCTTTTTCCAGTGTTATCGATTATTCAAGCACCGACGTGTTGTGTTATTTAGCACATCATTTTTTGTTTTATTTTATAAAAATAATGGTGCACCATGTTCTATGTGGCACCAATTCTTGTATGGATAGTAAAGCACCGGTGCATTTGTAGATTGTAGATGCACCATCCAAAAAATATCTGCTAAAACATTCACCCACCCGCCTCTGCCAGTGACCTCTGCTACAGACGAATTTTTGGGCTATTTTTATAAGGGTTTATGCAAAAACATCATCTAGAAGGTATTTTACTTGTAGTGTGTTTGATTTTAAAGTGATTTATGGTTTTTATTATGCACATATTATATATGAAGCCTAATGTGATCTCCAAGGGCTAAGTGCAAAAAATCAAATCAGCAAGACAAGATTGATGTTCCTCATTCATTGCTCTAGACAAACATGAGGTTTTTAAGGCACTTTGTCCCTTCACCTTCTCTAGTAGATTGGAGTAATCCTACTAAACAAGTGATATGATTTTAAGGGATTTTAGGCAGACTTAGTTAACATTCATTTTCAAGTATAAAATGAAGCCTCCTCTAGTGGGGGATAATGCATCAATTTCTAAATTTAACTTTGGAAGTAATACATAATTTTGGTTCAAGTTTCTTATTGTACTATCTTTATCTTGAGGGATTCACCCCCTTGCTTTCTTCACGGTTTGGGCCTACTTTGGAGCTATAATGGAGGTTGAAACATCTCTATCTATAGGTCAGATGGTTGTTATTTTATTCTCTTTCAAGATTTAATGTGGTTTTATTTCTACAATTCTTGTACTTTCATTGCTAGCATGCATTTACTTTCATGTATTTCATTTATTATTTTTTCTTTATGATTTGTCACTAGAATAGTTTGCTTATAATTTCTAATTTCTTGCTATTAGAATAGTTCAATTTCTACAATTTACATTTTGTTCATTTCCTTTGTGCAAATTTACTTTATTGTAAATTTCCTTTCTTGTTATTTGGTTAAAGCATGGAGCTAGGTTACACTTTTTGGCAAGGGAGGGCACATTTAGGTGAAAACAAGAGGGCTCGATCAAGCATTTTAAGCACTCAATCAAGCCATTTTTCAGCGCTCAATCAAGTTCATTGAGTGATTAAAAAATAGCTCGATCGAGGGTTTAAAACAAACATTCAATCAACCTGTAACACTAGATTGAGCTTCAGGGCTCGATCGACTGTTAGTGTTTGATCGAGCTCTTATTTTATATTAAAACTCGCAGATGTGGTTTGCGTGCATCATTTTCACATACTGCAGGATAAAAATGAGCTCAGCCGAGATATTGGAGCTCGATCAAGCGATTGCAACATGGAGCAACCCAACCAACATCATTAACAACTCCGCCAATGTCCTAGAGGCTCAAGCTAAGTAGGTTTCCTATCCTTTTTGTATTTTTCATTTAATTTTTCTTTCAAAATTAAATAAATTAATTTGAAAAAAAAAATTCCATACAAAAACCATGAAAACCACAAAAAAACCCTTCAAAACAGTTAAAAGCAACTTAGAAAACCACCAAAACAACCCTAGAAAACCATAAAACAACTTAGAAAACCACAAAACCACCAAGAAAACGCTTTGAAACCACCAAAAGAACTATAATTTAGGTTTTAATATTTTTTTCTTACTTGCAATTTGGTAGCATGTTTATTATGAATATTTTCTGATTTTGAATGGTAAAAACATTATTTTCTAATTATTTTAGGTTTTAAAGTTTTTCGTTAAGAATTTAGTGAAATAAATTTTCAATTTTTTTATTTTTTTATTTTTATTTTTATTTTTTTATTTTATTTTATTTTATTTTATTATTATTTTTAATTAATTAATTAATTTTATTTTATTTATTTATTATTATTTTTTTTAATATTAAATTTCAAACAAATTTGACCAAAAATATACCCCAAAAAACTCCAAAACAGAAAACAACCAAACTATAACCAATAAATAAATAAATTAGGAGCTTGAGATTGACATGATGAATATGGTTTCTCATGGTAAACCTCTATTTATCAAATAAGAATTTTTATTTTATTTTATTATTTTAAATTTAAATTAATTTATATTTTAAATATTTTTTTAATAATAAATATAGTACGATGAGTTTTGAAAAATTAATTACTTAAATAAAATATTAATTTTTTTTATGCAACCAGCTCACAAAATAGAAGAAAAGGTAGATCAATGACTTCAATATCAGCCTATTCTAGGGGCAACCTCCTTTACATTACACAAATGAGCAATTCTTGGATGATACAAATAACAAGACCTCCTTTCTATATATAGGAGTCTAAGGGGTTCAAATACAATGAGAGCCTACATAACAATAATATTGTAGGGGCACAACAATAACAATAACGAGCTTCTATGGGGCACAATAATATAATAAGGGGGTTGTACTAATAACAATAAGGGGTTACACTAGTAGTATAGGGACCTAACATGCCCCTCTCCTTCAAAGAGTGTTGTCCTTAATGCTTGAGTAGTTCTGGATGTTTCTTTATAAAATTCTCATCCTCCCATGTGGAATCTTCAGCGGGTAAGTTCTTCCACTTGATGAGATACTTTGAAATTTATCGATTTCGTAGCTATCGATATCTTGTTTTTGTGATTGCTTTAGGTTCCAATATGGTTTTTCCTTCCTCGTCAAGTTCTGCAAATATTGTTTGAACTGGGATCTTCTCACCTATAACCTTCTTTAAGCATGAAACATGGAAAACTAGGTGCACTCAGGAAGATGCAGGAAGCTCCAATTTGTATGCCATAGTACCAATATTTTGTAACACCTTGTACGAACCATAATACTTTGGTGATAATTTATTATCCTTCCTAGTTTGCTTGAGGAACATTTGTTTGTGTGGTTGTAGTCGTAGAAATACCCAATCACCTACATCAAAACTTCTTTCACTGCAATGTTGATATGCTTGTTGTTTCATTATATTTTGCGCCAACGTGAGGTTATCCTTTAAGAGTTTGAGAACTTGTTGTTGATGCTCGATGTGATATTCCACTGCTTGAACATTAGAATTTGCTTTTAAAGATGATGTGATGGACGGTGGATGATATCCATAAAGTGCCCTAAATGAGATCATTTTTGCTGCATTATGGAAGGAAGTGTTATACCACCATTCAGCCAGAGGCAACCACTTGACCCATTGTGTCTGTTTATCAGATACAAAGCAATGAAGATATCCCTCCAAATATTTTTCCACTATCTCAGTTTGCCCATTAGATTGAGGGTGATAGGATGAGCTATGAGCTAACTGTGTACCCAGACAAGAAAATAATTTTGTCCAAAAATTTCCAGTGAAAATGTTATCTTTGCCACTTACAATAATCTTTGGGTTTCCATGTAGCTTTTGAATTGTTTTCATAAATGCAATACCAATTGTATTGGCTTTAAATGGATGAGATAATGCACAAAAGTGTGCATACTTGATAAGTCTATCAACTACCACCATGATGGCATTCTTTCCTTCGCAATTGGTTAAATCTGTGATAAAATCCATTGAAACATCCTCCCAACATTGACTTGGAATGGATAAAGGTTGTAACAAACCTAGGGTCTTAATTGTCTGAACATTATTTTTTTGCAAACCAAACATTCCGCCACAAACTTTGAATATCATATTTAAGGCCATCCCAAAAAAATTCTTTCTTAACCCTGTGGTAAGTTTTTAAAAATCCTTAGTTCCCTCCTAAGGGAGAGGTGTGCAATTCTAGAAGAATCTTTTGTTTGAATTGGGAATTCTTGCAGAGGTATAAGTGATCTATGTACCATAACAAATCATTTTTCTAGCTAAATGTATCATATGTACTAAGATATTGCTGCAACTTTCGAATGAGTGCCCACACTTCTTCGTCATTCTTCCATTCATCCCTTGCTTCGTTTATCCAATCTGGTTGGATAATAGAAATGGCACAAAACAATGCTTCCACATCCTCATCCTTTCTTGAGAGTGCATTTGTAACCACATTTTGCTTCCCTTTTTTGTAGATGATTTCAAAGTCATAACAAAACATCTTTGTGACCCATTTTTGTTGCTCTTCTGAAGATAATATTTTTTCTAAAAATTATTTAAGACTATCATGATCTGTTTTTACCTTGAAGTGTCTTCCCATACGTTAAGGTCACCATTTCTTAAGTGCATGTAGTATTGCCAACATTTCCTTCTCATAAATAGCTTTGTGTAAATACTTTCCTTTGATTGCATGACTTTCGAAAGCAATGGGTATTTCTTCTTGCATTAAAACAACACCAATTCTATTTCTTGACGCATCACATTCCACAATAAAGGTTTTGTGAAGTCTGGCGTAGCTAAGATCGGTGCTTGGCACATTGCCTCTTTTAGATGTTCAAAGGCCTTCGTTACTTCTGGAGTCCAAGAAAATGCATCTTTCTTTAGTAATGTTGTTAGAGGTGCTGCTATTCTCCCATAATTCTTAACAAACTTGCAATAATACCCTCTCAACCTAAGAAATCCTTGTATATGCTTTATGGATGTGGGGATTTTCCATTCCTTAATGGCTTTAAATTTTCTAGGGTCTACCTTAACACCTTCATGAGATACAATATGACCCGGATATTCCACCTCTTGTACTCCAAAGAACATTTGGAGGTTTTTGCATATAATTGTTTCTCCTCCAATAGTTTGAGCACCCTGTCAACATGTTGAACACGATCCTTCCAAGACTTGTTGTAGACTTGTATATCATCAAAAAATACTAATACAAATTTTCTAAGGAAGGGTTTGAAAATGGAATTCATCAAACCTTGAAATGTATAAGGTGCATTGGTAAGACCAAAAGGCATGACCAAAAATTCATAATGATGCTCATAAGTTCTAAATCCTGTTTTTGGAATGTCTTAAATCTTCATTTTGATTTGATGATATCTTGAACGAAGATCCAACTTGGTGAAGTAAATTTCTCTATGTAATTCATCCAATAATTCATTAATGACATGAATGGGAAATTTATCTTTAATAGTGAGCTTGTTGAGCTCCCTATAATCCTGACACATGCACCATGATCCATCCTTCTTGTGTACCAATACTACTGGAACAGAGAAAGAACTTTGACTAGGTTGAATTATACCAGCCTCTAGCATTTCGGCAACCATATGTTCAATTTCATTCTTTTGGGCATATGGATATCTGTAAGGCTTGATGTTTGGGGGAACACTTCCTGGAATCAAATTAATAGCATGATCATGATCACGAATATGTGGGCGGCCTTTGGGAGTCTAAAATACCTTGGAATAATTGTCCAAAACTTTTTGGAGATCTAGAGAAATAGAGATTTCGATGTGGGAACCTCTAGTGAACATAATTGCCCAATTACGCCCTGTTTTTCTTTCTTTAGAAGATTTTTCATGTTGTTAGGGCTAATTATCTTTCTCGGTTTCCTTGCGATACCCCTTAATTCAACTTCCTTTCCTTCCAAAAAAAAATTTAAAAGCTATCGTACCCAAATATTGTAGCCATTAGACTCCTAGTACAACATTAACACCACCCATTGGAATGGAAAACATTGAACTATTCAATACATATTCTCCCATGTATAGCTTGATATTATGGAAATTTCCAGATAAATTTATGGTTCCTCCATTTGCAACCATCTCTTGACACTCTAGTGTTGGATATAAGAAGCAATTCAATTCCTTGGCTATCTTACAATGAATAAAGTTATGGGTACTACCCTAATCAGTCAACAGTATTGCATTTTTCTTCTTGATATGTCCTTCTATCTTGAGAATTTGAGGAGTGGTAATTCCTACCAATGCATTACAAGATATGGTCGGATTCATTTCTTCTTTCTCTAGGGTTGGTTCTTGGTGTATATCCTCTTCTTTTGATGTTTCTTGTTCCTTTTCTTCCTCCTCTTCACAATCTATGTAAAATAATTTGTTCTCAGCACACTTATGAACTTTAGTGTATTTTCTATCACAACTGTAACAAAGTCCTTTTTCTCTTTTTTCTTCCAGTTTTCATGGTGTCAAACTTGTAGGTTGTTGAAGGCTAGGGACAACAACACTTCCATCTTTATAGTTGTGAGTGGTAGGTTTCCTTGTTGCCATAATTTTTCTTTCAATATTTCCTGCCAACCTGAATGCCTTCTTCAATGAATCAGGTTCCCAAAGGCGAACCTCATGTTGGATGTTATCCTTTAAAGTTCCTATGAACACATTAATTCTATTCTCCTATGGAATATCTTTTACCCTTATATTCAATTTTTGGAATTCCTCAATGTGCTCCACCATTGAACCCTTTTGTTTGAGATTTATCAATTTTCTAAAGAAGGTGTTGCTTTTTGTATCCTCATAATGTGCTATCATTTACTCCATAAAAATTGACCAAGTGACAATTTTTTTGCGAGAGCAAAGCAATCGATACTATACAAACCGATTGGGTTCTAAATATACAGTTGCAATGCGCACCTTTTGTGTGTTTTGCACATTATGGAGATCAAAATATTGCTCCATCTGTAGTATCCATGTTACGGGATCCTTGCCATCAAAATTCCTCATATCGATCTTTGGAACATGGTGGGTCTTCAATCCAACATTAGATTCTATGGAATCATGATTAATGTTTCTTTTTTTCTAATCATGATTTTCCTCTACTACCTTTTCGCCATTTCTTGAAGCAACTTTGTCAAACCTCCTTTCAAACCTTCCATGTCTTTCTTTAAATTTTCAATGTTTACTTCTAAACCATCCATCTTAGATTCCATGCCATCCATCTTAGCTTCCATGTTAGTCATCTTAGCTTCCATTCCTTTCTTTAAACCATCCATCTTAGCTTCTATTACTTTTTGTGAGAGTGAAATTTGTTACACTTGGTATCATAGTTTTGATATATCATGTTGCATTTATTCCTCTTCTTCATGAGTCATAGTAGAGATTTCACGTTGCTTACTAGGCGTTTCCATGTTCTTTCTTCGGGTCATAAATTAATGATAATTATTCTTCACTATTCCCTTTGAATTACTTCAAACAAAATTTTCAAACCAAACTTATGTAAAAGTTTAAAAAGAATACACACATTTTTCTCTTTGTAGGAGCTCAATATTTAGTATGTTGTATCTCTGTAATTGTGGATCTCCAAGGTCTGAAATGTCATCCTATGGTATACCTCTGATTCCTCTTTCAAACCCTGCAAGTCATAACAATATTGGATTCTCCAAGAAATAGTTATTCCAAATCTCCCATGATGGCCTAATTATAGACTGGTTCAATAGATTGAACTTGTACGAAGTTCAATGTATCACTGTTTCGACCTTCAAACCTAAAAATTATATATAGAAAAGTATAGTTCATCCTCTTTCTGAAAGGTTTTACAAAATTTCAATCTGATGCTCAAGTAGAAAATTATGACGATTTTTCCAAGGTCACCTATTTGAGATATAATTCGGGAGCCTACAAAAAACCCTAACTTCCTTGGATCATATCTCCAAAAATATAGCGAAACAATATCTGAAATTTTAACCCTAGGTTCATCAAGATTTTGTCTCAAATAGTTTTTAATTTTAGATTCTGAAACTTCTTAGAAACAAAGTTATAGTGAAAATTTCATGATGTCCTGTTTAAAGCAGTGAAACCCTAGCATCCAAACCTCTGATACCAAATGTTATGCAACCAGCTCACAAAATAGAAGAAAAGATAGCTCAATCACTTCAAAATCATCCACTTCGAGGGGGAAACCTCCTTTACATTACAAAAATAAACAATTCTTGGATGATACAATTGACAATACCTCATTTATATATATAGGAGTCTAAGGAGTCCCATTAATAAGAGCCTGCATAACAATAATATTGTAGGGGCACAACAATAACAATAGTGGGCTTCCCCCGGATGCGGGTGTTAGATAGGATGGGACGGGCGTGGGCGGCAGGCCACATGCCATCACGTGGCAGACGTCAGAGGCATAGGTGTTGGCATTATGGCTAAAGTGTTGTCCTTGATGGCAACCCATTCAGGTGATAGATCACAGTACTTCAAGTCAGCAGCAGAGATTGATGATCAGCTATCAAATATTGAAGAAAATAAGGGGTACGCAGGTACACCTTACATAAGGTGCGTACACGCAGGTCAGTGTTACATAAAGTGCGTACATACCCGCAGTTATCCCGTTCAGGAGGTGCGTACCCCCAGTGCACACATTTCAAGGCAGAGAAAAGCACACGTGGGGTTTCTTATGTTTAACCTTTGGTATTTAGCCGACGGTTTTGTGTTATTATGGTGTCGGCCCGTGGTATTGATCCATGATTTAAGGAAGAGCTTTCCTATATAAAGCAAAGGAGATCATTTGGCTTGAGTATGTTTTGTGTTGAATATCTTATGAGGGCTAGATCTGAAATATTATGATCTCTTGGGAGTAATGTCTAGATCTAAATAAGGCGAATCTACTGATGGATTGAGATCTCTTCGGCGCATGATCAGATCTGTAGATCTGACTGTCTGGGTTATTCTTGAAGTCTTGAAATCATCTATGCCCGAAGGTACGTAGGTACAGTGAAAGAAAAGTGCGTACATACGCAGGAACGAAGCGTTTCAGGTGCGTACATACGCAGGCACAGAAGGGTTTCAGGTGCGTACATACGCAGGCACAGAAGGGTTTCAGGTGCGTACATACGCTGGCACAGAAGGGTTTCAGGTGCGTACATACGCAGGCACAGAAGGGTTGCAGGTGCGGAGGTCCACAGGCAGTTCAATGGACTCAGAGCGAGGTACGCAGGCGAGCAGTTGAGCAGGGTGCGTACGTAAGCAGGCGAGCAGTTGAGCAGGGTGCGTACTGTAAGCAGGCAAGCAGTTGAGCAGGGTGCGTACTGTAAGCAGGCGAGCAGTTGAGCAGGGTGCTTACATAAGCAGGCGAGCAGTTGAGCAGGGTGCTTACTTCTCTTAAAATCTTTGTTTATCATTGCTGTGTTCTGGGTTTGGTCCTATCATTGACTGGGTGATTCTCTTATACTTGATGATCATTTGATGCTTATGGATCCAGTTTGAAAATTTATGAAAAGTGGTCCTTGTAAGAAAAGAAGTAGGGGGTTGTAGCTCCCTTCCAGGAGAGACTGGAAAACGAGAGAGAGTTGTAGCTCTCTGCAGGTTGCAGCCTGCGTACTGGTAAAGGACTGCACCAGTACAAAACCATTGTAAAAGAAGTTTCTAATTTGAAAGAATATAGAGACATATTGCAGCAGGTGGTTTTCACCCACATTGGGTTTCCACCTTGCATCTTGTGTTCTTTGGTGTGACTATCTGTTTTTCTTTGTTCATGCTCATTATTTTATGGTACTGACATGCAAAAATAATTCAAAGAACAAATAAGGAAGATTTATTAAAAGAGTTATATAATATTGATTCACCCCCCCTCTCAGTATTATTTCCAGCAATTGGTATCAGAGCAGGTCCTTCAGAGAAGCTTGATCGCTTGAAGGTAGATCGTTCATCATGAGCAACTACGAGAGAGGAGCATCAATCAGGCCACCGGTTTTTGATGGGACAAACTTCAATTATTGGAAGGTAAGAGTTACTACCTATCTTCAATCTCTTGGTACATAAGTTTGGGACATCGTAGAGACAGGCTATGCTTTTCCTTCAGCTACTCCTACAGATGCAGCCGAGAAAAAGAAGTATGAAACAAATGCAAAAGCAGTCAGTACTCTATTAGGATGTATATCTCAATCAGAATTCATGAAGGTAATGCACTATAAATCCGCAAAAGAGATATGGGACAAAATTGTCACGAGCTATGAAGGAGATGAACAGGTAAAGCGTGCTAAACTTTAAACTCTCAGAATTCAGTATGAGACTCTCAAAATGTATAATGATGAAAGTGTGGCTAACTATTTTCTTCGGGTAGATGAGGTTGTTAATTGTATGAAAAATTTGGGTGAAGAAATAAAAGAGGCTATTGTGGTTGAAAAGGTTCTAAGATCATTGTCCCCCAAGTTTGAATCTAAAGTATCTGCAATAGAAGAAAAGGAAAATCTACAAATTCTTACTATGTCTCAACTACATGGAATTCTAACTGCTTATGAAATGAGAAAGGAAGGTCCATCAGACAGAAGAGAAGCTGCTTTCAAGGCATCAGACAAAGGAGATTATTATGAAGCAAGCCACGTCCCAGAAGAAGAGGAAGAAGAATCAAATTTTGTCAGAAATCTTCAAAGGGGTTCTGGAAGGTTCAGAGGTAAGTTACCTTTTAAATGCTTTGCTTGTGGAAGAGTAGGTCATTATGCTGCAAAATGTCCTTATAAGGATAAAGGAAAGGAACCTGCTAGATGGAACAAGAAACAGAATGCAAATAAGAAAAGCTACTACACTCATGAAGATAGTGATGGTCTATCAAACAGTGATGAAGATGAACAAGGTAATGAATATAAGTTGTTAATGGCATTTGAAGATGATGATTATATGGATGCTATAGATGTGGATAACCTTTATGATGAAATTACTAGACTCAAGAGATGTATAGAAGAAAAGAACATGATCATTGATACTCTACAATTTCAAATTGATGAAAAGGAAAAACATCTTGAAAAATTAGAAGGTGAAATTGTTGGTCTTAGAAAAGGGATTGAGAAAACAAAAGCTATTAATCTCAAGTTTGTCAAAGGATCTGAAACTTTGGATGAGATTATCAATGTGCAGCGGTCTCCACTAAACAAGACAGGTCTGGGCTATAATGGAGAAACTTCTCAAGCATCCACCTCAAAAAGTTATCTTGATGCAGCAAGAAGAAATGAGCAAAAGCACAATGAAGATCATCAGGTAAAGCAGGGACGAATTACAAACAAAAACTATCAGGGGCAATCCATCTTAAGGGTGAACAAAAGCTACAACCAGCCACAGGTAAAATCTTCTCAATTTGGTTCAAGAATAGATGACAATAGAAATTACAATCAATTGGCTGGTAGATTCGATAACCGCAGAAGTTTCTTCAATGGACAATGCTTTTCTTGCCATAACTTTGGTCACAAAGCAGCTCAATGTGTTGCATATAAAACGATCATGACTAGGGAAGCTCAAAAACAAAGAAGTATGACCGGGATTACAAAAAGGACCTATAACAACTTTTCGGTTCTTGAAAATGAAGTTGAATGTTCTATTTGCAATAACTTTGGTCATGAAGACTCTGAATGCAGGAGCAGGTTTCAGCAGAAAAAGGAACAAGCCTCAAGCACCAAAACATGGAGAATAAAGGAACCACAAACAGAAAGATGTGGGATAGCATTTTATGTAGAGGGACAAGAAAATCTATGGTACATTGACAGTGGATGTTCGAAGCATATGACAGGTGATAAATAAAAACTTGAGTCATTTTCTACTCTAGAAAAAGGAAAGAAAGTCTCTTTTGGAAATGATACTCCTGCGACTATAAAAGGAAAAGGCATTGCTCAATTAAAAGAAAAGGTCAAGGCTGGAAATGTTTTGTATGTTGATGGATTGAAGCATAATCTTCTAAGTGTCATCCAGATGTGTGATCAAAGAACCGAGGTTATATTCAGATCAAATGGATGTCTTGTTCGTGATCTTGATACAGGTAAAACAGTGATCAAAGGCAAAAGAACTCCAAATAATCTGTACATATTTGAAGAAGGACAACAACAATGCTATCTGAGCAAGGATGATGAGCACTGGTTATGGCATCAGAGGTTGGGACATCTAAGCTTTTCACAAATAAGGAAAGCATGCAAATATCAGGCAGTTCGCGATATTCCAGATATCAAAATTCCTGACAACACCATATGCAAATCATGTCAGTTTGGAAAACAAACCAGAACTAACTTTCCAGAGAAAGAAGGATCAGCTAGCATGCCTCTTAAGCTAGTACATACAGATACATGCGGTCCTTTCAGGAAAAGAACACCTCGAGGAGAAGAATACTTGATATTATTCATTCACGATTTCTCCAAGTTTGTCTGGTTAGGACTTATGAAGCACAAAGATGAAGCATTCGAAAAATTCAAATCCTTCAAAGCCTTGGTTGAAAATGAATCAGGTCACAAAATTAAATGCCTCAGATCCGACAGAGGTGGGGAATTTACTTCAAATGAATTTTTCGATTTCTGTGAAGAACATGGGATAAGAAGAGAATTCTCTACAGCAATAACTCCTCAGCAAAATGGAGTTGTGGAAAGAATGAACAGAACAGTCCAACAAATGGCTCGTGCTATGCTTGATGAGTCAGGAACTCCCGCAACTTTCTGGGGTGAAGCTGCACATGCTGCGATTGTTATTCTCAACAAAACAAATGTTCGAGTGAACAGCACTCAAACTCCTCATGAGCTCTGGAGTGGTAGGACTCCTTCAGTAAAGCACTTCAAAATCTTTGGGAGCAAATGCTATATCAAGAATACTGGTGAGCAACTTGGCAAACTTGAACCTAGAGCAGATGAAGGCATTCTTCTTGGTTACTCTCCATATAGCAAAGCATACAAATGCTACAATAAAAGACTTGGCAGAATTGTTGACAGCATTGATGTAGTGGTTGATGAGAAGGGATACATTCCTAGGCAAGTACATCATGAAGACATCGAAGAAGATGAAGGCTACCCCCAACGACAGAATGATGAAGAAGAAGAACCTCAAGAAGAAAATCAAGAAGAACCAGAGGAGTAAACAAGAATAGAAGAAAAGACTCCATCCAGATATGTCCAGAAGAATCATCCAGAATCTCAGATTATGGGGCAGAAAGAAGCAGGTGTACAAACAAGAAGAACAGTTGCAGAAGCCTCAAGCTATTTGGCATTACTCTCCTCTACTGAACCACAAAATGTGAAAGAGGCATGCAAAGATGAATGTTGGGTGAAGGCAATGGATGAAGAACTTGAGCAGATCAAAAAGAACAACACTTGGGAGCTGGTTCCTAGACCAAAGGATAAGAATGTTATCAGAACAAAATGGGTCTTCAAAAATAAATTGAATGAAAATGGGGAAGTAATTAGAAACAAAGCCAGACTTGTTTGTAAAGGGTATGCGCAGCAAGAAGGAATAGACTTTGAAGAAACCTTTGCTCCTGTTGCAAGACTTGAGGCCATCCAAATGTTCCTTGCTCTCTCAAGTTTTCAAAACTTCAAAGTATTTCAAATAGACATGAAATCAACCTTTCTGAATGGAGACTTGGAAGAAGAAGTATACATTGAACAACCAGATGGGTTCATTCTTGGAAATGATCCAAATCTTGTATGCAGATTGAAAAAGGCTCTCTATGGTCTCAAACAAGCTCCAAGGGCTTGGTACTACCGTTTGGACAAATATCTTCATCAACAAGGCTTTTCAAAAGGATCAGCAGATAGCAATCTTTATATAAAAGTTGAAAATGACAAATTGCTAATACTTGTTGTGTATGTAGATGACATTATTTTTGGCAGCAATGAAGAAGCTATGAGTCAAAGCTTTGCCTTGGTCATGCAGAAAGAATTTGAAATGTCCTTGCTAGGAGAACTGACATATTTCTTTGGTTTGCAAATCCAACAAAAAGAAGGAGGAATCTTTTTATCTCAAACCAAGTATCTCAAACAGATTTTGAAGAAATATGGCATGGAAGATGCAAAACTAGTATGTACACCCATGGTCACAGGATGTAGCCTCAGTGCAAATGATGAATCTGCGGCAGTACATCAACCAACCTACAGATCTATGATTGGAAGTTTACTTTATTTGACAGGTACCCGACCGGACATCATGCATGCAGTTGGAATAGTTGGAAGATTTCAGGCAAATCCGAAGGAGACTCATCTTCAGGCAGTGAAGAGAATTTTCAAATATCTTCAAGGGACTCAAAATTATGGCTTATGGTATCCTAGAGATACAGATCTTACACTTCATGCTTATACAGATGCAGATTGGGCCGGAAGTGTGGATGACAGGAAAAGCACAAGTGGTGGTGCGTTCTTTATGGGTTCCAAACTGGTATCTTGGTTCAGCAAGAAACAGAGTTCGATTGCTTGTCTACAGCTGAAGCGGAATATGTTGCTGTTGCATCTTGTTGCACCCAACTCCTTTGGATGATGCGGACTTTGCAGGATTTTCAAATCACTTGTACACCACCAATCCCCGTCTTATTTGATAACACAAGTGCAATCAGCATCTCAAAGAATCCTATTATGCATTCAAAAACCAAGCACATACCAATCAAGTATCATTTTCTCCGGGAACAAGTGCTTGAACAGAAGGTCAAGTTGGAGTATGTTCCTTCTAAGGAACAAGTTGCTGATATTCTCACCAAACCCTTGCCCAGGGACACTTTTGAATACCTCAGGCAAAAGCTGGGGGTTGTTGATGCATCATCTTATTGCTGAACCTCTTCTGATTGATGGTACAGGTTCAGGGGGAGCATATAATGCATTGTTGGCATTATGGAGGATGTGCAGAAGGAGATCTTGGAAGTAGCTGCAATATGTCTCTATCTCTTTCATGGTGGATTATGGTTCTTCGTTGCAGATCTGGTTCATATTCAGGGGGAGCATGTTCTTAGGGGGAGCATAACCCTTTGCCCTTGATGTCAAAGGGGGAGAATGAAGCTGAAGTTTTGAGGTTGCCATCAAGTCCAAAGGGGGAGATTGTTGGCATTATGGCTAAAGTGTTGTCCTTGATGGCAACCCATTCAGGTGATAGATCACAGTACTTCAAGTCAGCAGCAGAGATTGATGATCAGCTATCAAATATTGAAGAAAATAAGGGGTATGCAGGTACACCTTACATAAGGTGCATACACGCAGGTCAGTGTTACATAAAGTGTGTACATACCCACAGTTATCCCGTTCAGGAGGTGCGTACCCCCAGTGCACACATTTCAAGGCAGAGAAAAGCACACGTGGGGTTTCTTATGTTTAACCTTTGGTATTTAGCCGACGGTTTTGTTTTATTATGGTGTCGACCCGTGGTATTGATCCATGATTTAAGGAAGATATTTCTTATATAAAGCAAAGGAGATCATTTGGCTTGAGTATGTTTTGTGTTGAATATCTTATGAGGGATAGATCTGAAATATTATGATCTCTTGGGAGTAATGTCTAGATCTAAATAAGGCGAATCTACTGATGGATTGAGATCTCTTCGGCGCATGATTAGATCTGTAGATCTGACTGTCTGGGTTATTCTTGAAGTCTTGAAATCATCTATGCCCGAAGGTACGCAGGTACAGTGAAAGAAAAGTGCGTACATACGCAGGAACGAAGCGTTTCAGGTACGTACATACGCGGCACAGAAGGGTTTCAGGTGCGTACATACGCAGGCACAGAAGGGTTTCAGGTGCGTACATACACTGGCACAGAAGGGTTTCAGGTGTGTACATACGCAGGCACAGAAGGGTTGCAGGTGCGGAGGTCCGCAGGCAATTCAATGGACTCAGAGCGAGGTACGCAGGCGAGCAGTTGAGCAGGGTGCGTACGTAAGCAGGCGAGCAGTTGAGCAGGGTGCGTACTGTAAGCACGCAAGCAGTTGAGCAGGGTGCGTACTGTAAGCAGGCGAGCAGTTGAGCAGGATGCTTACGTAAGCAGGCGAGCAGTTGAGTAGGGTGCTTACTTCTCTTAAAATCTTTGTTTATCATTGCTATGTTCTGGGTTTGGTCCTATCATTTACTGGGTGATTCTCTTATACTTGATGATCATTTGATGCTTATGGATCCAGTTTGAAAATTTATGAAAAGTGGTCCTTGTAAGAAAAGAAGTAGGGGGTTGTAGCTCCCTTCCAGGAGAGACTAGAAAACGAGAGAGAGTTGTAGCTCTCTGCAGGTTGCAGCCTACGTACTGGTAAAGGACTGCACCAGTACAAAACCATTGTAAAAGAAGTTTCTAATTTGAAAGAATATAGAGACATATTGCAGCAGGTGGTTTTCACCCACATTGGGTTTCCACCTTACATCTTGTGTTCTTTGGTGTGACTATCTATTTTTCTTTGTTCATGCTCATTATTTTATGGTACTGACATGCAAAAATAATTCAAAGAACAAATAAGGAAGATTTATTAAAAGAGTTAGATAATACTGATTCACCCCCCCCTCTCAGTATTATTTCCAACAATAGGTATTGCAAGCGGCTGGTATAAGGTGAAGCTGCAGAGCATAGTAAATGCCCTGCATGGCAATTCGGCTCAAGCAGAGGTTGCAGTTATGGTGGGTGAGCTCCAAGGTAAGGCAGTTGAGGCTATAAACAATGTTGTTGCGTATGGTCAGGGAATGTTGGTGGCTCTTCCTTTTGGTAGGTCTCTGCAACTTCGGTTGCCCTGCCTCTCCGTCTCAATTGGGATATCCACTCTGTCTGTCTGGCTCATTCTGCAGTCTGTTCCGGCAGCTGGTTGTTTGGATTATTCCGTGGTCTGTTTGAATTTCCTCTCCTTGACCCCTGTAAGAATGGTGAGACCTCGACAGCGTCTGCTTAGCCGTCGAGGCACTTCCAGAGGAGGAACCTCTCGCAGTCACGAGGCGGATAATTCTGTCCACTGTTGTCATTGCAATAACTTACGCTCCACTGGAGCTAATCCCCTTCACTCCAGTCAATTCATGGACGTGGGTGCATCGAGCTCGGCTGCCTTGCCTGCCTTTGGCTCTGCTATCTTCAATTTTAGCAGTTCCATGAACAACCTGCAGATTAGTGCGCATGTTTCGGTCTTGTTCATTGAAAATTCCCAGGAAGACAATGACTCCCTGGATGAACATGGGCAGAGGAAGGCTGACAGCAAGATGCAAGAAGCAAAGGTTCCTGAAACTAACCCGGAGAAGGATGTTAAAGATCCTACCTCAGACCTGGAAAATGTCTCGAAAAGCAGGCTTGATCAGAGGGAGAGGACCAGTGAAGCAGAAGACACTGCTCCCACTGCTGCTGAAAGGGAAGCTTACGGTTGGTGCCGGGTAGAGGAGGTGCAAATGGATGAATAGTGATGCTCGAGCTCAAGGTTCACATGGCTCTTCTGTCTGGTCTTCTGGTCTCTTTTGCTGTCTGTTTTCGCTTAGTTTTGGCATCAATGCTTTGTGTTTATGTCTCTGAAACTTCGTTAATGGGTTGGTTACTGTTAGTCTCCCCTGTGTGGGATAATCCGCATTTCTGGTTGGTGCCCCTGCGTGGGCTAGCTCTTTTGGATGGTTTAGCTTCTCTGTTTGGTGCCCCTGCGTGAGCTAGTTTTTTTATTAGCCTCAACTGCTCCTGGATGATATTCCCAGAGCCTGGTTCTCTCTGTTTTATCATGATGTAAATTTTGTCTACTGTACATAATATATTAGCATAGTTTTTACCGAGAAAAAAAAAACAATAGTGGGTTTCTATGGGGCATAATAATAACAACATGGGGACTAAATGGGCACAATAATATAATAAGGGGGTTGCACTAATAACAATAATAGGTTACACTAGTAGTATAGGGACCTAACAAATTTTTAAAGTTAAAAAAATGATATTTAGGTAAATTATATATATATATATATATATATATATATATAGATATATAGATATATATATATATATATATAGATATATATATAGAGAGAGAGAGAGAGTCATGTAACTATAGAGCAAAACATAACTTGTGGTATCACATTTGAAGGCAAGAACGTCTCAATTTATGGTACTAATTTGAAATTTGTGCATAAGACTCTGATTATGAAAAGACTCTCTGTGGGTAGTGAAAAGGGGAAATCCTTTCAGCCCTCTTTTCTTCATTTGTACAAATTAAAACAAGTTCTAAACTCGCAGCCCTTATGTGAATCCCAAAGGAAAACCCAAGCTCATTGGTGGTTTTATAAATCAAATCTTAGGTTCATTCCTTGCCATATCCCATAAACAGTTCAATCATCATTCATTGGCGGGACCGGGGCTTCATGGGTCCCATTCCAGGTCGGGAGTCGAGGCTCTCACCACAATTTGATCAAGGCTTGTTCCAAATCTCGACATCCAACTAGTGGCTCACCGAAGTCGATAGTCGGAGGTCAAATTCACTGTGTAACGCTTAACACCAAAGGCCGATGACACTTCTGCTCCTACAACTCTCCCAACTTCCAATTGGTTTGTTGGGTTCTTTACGTTTCTATGTGTTGCCATGTTTTTTGGGGCATTGATATATGAACTCTACATTTTTACCAAAATATATATATATATATATATATATATAATTTTAAAAAAATACTATATTTTTCAAATTTCCAAGGTTGCACACTCATTTTAATAAATTGTTGTAAGTGTATTTAACATTTTTGTAAGTGCACTCTAATATATAATTTTTCAAGATTTAGTTTTGCTTTAACATTTTGTTAAGTGTGCTCTAATATGATTATAATTCTACCCTTCAATTAATCGTTGGTTGACCAAAAATTAAAGAGGCAATTTCTAAAGTGAACATTAGAAAACAAAAGCAATTTTTTTTCAATTTTTTTTGAATTATATGTATTTTCATTTTGATTGGTTAATGGGCCTTGGGTCTTATTTTTCAATGTTGTTTTTTCTGCGTTTTATAGCAATGCAATGTACCATTGTACGATTAGTCATTGTTCCGACTGATGGCCCAAGTGCATTTGCAAGGGTGTTGAATTAATGCAATGTATGATGAGCACATAGATTTGATAAATTGCAATGTTACACATTAAAATGCACAAAATTCATGAAAACAACTTGAATGTAGACCAGAGAGACATTATTAATTGCTCATACAAAATTTCAAGGAAATTTAACATAACAACACCTCTGCATGATTCCCTAAAGCAATTCGAGGTCGAGGCTTTTCTTTATTTGCCAAGTTCTTTCACTATCCACTCCCACCTCCCGACTTCACAGAGCAAAGTGGGGACAAAATAATGCAGCAAGACACAGGAAGCTTACCTAAAAATATTATGTTTCCCTAGGATTATATTTATGTGATTCTATTTACTTATATTTGCACAATATTGTTTAGTGTGGTTGTTGTAGGATAATTCCAAAGCATACACAATTCCCAAAGTAGGTTAGGGTCGGTTTACTCCTTCCTATTTGCAGCTGATTGTTCTGACAGCCAATTAACTGATGGCCCAAACTATATTTGCAAGAGTGTTGAATTAATACAATTCCATGCATCAAAGCACAATTAATATCAAATGAAAAAAAACATGAATGTCCTTTCCACCTAGGTGGTTCAGTCACCCAGGTGTCAGTGGCAGTATTTAGGTCAAGTACCAGTCAGAGTCAGCGCTATCCATCATGGCAACCACTTTCATTGTTTATAGGCCCGACCCCTGACTTTCGACCTAGTCAGGGTCGATGATATTTGTTGGTGCATCGACCTGGGTGACCTGGGCATATTCCTGACTGACTATATAAATTGCATATATATATATATATATATATATATATATATATATATATATATCACAATTTATAGTATTATTGATTATTTCTTATATTTGTATTCATTTTTATAAATAACTTAATTATCTTATTTACACAACAAATAATAAAAAAATTCCCAAGTGGCAGTGGTTTAGTGACCCACATCGCAGTGGCAGTATTTAGATCAAGGAGAAGTTAGAGTCGATGCTTATCATTGTTTTTGGGCCCGACCCCAACCTTCGACCTAGTCGGGGTCAATGCTCTTCCTTGGTGCATCGACTTAATTGACCAAGGCGCATTCCCGACTGTGACTATATATATATATATATATATAGATATATATATATATATATATATATATATATATATATATATATGTGACAGTATCCATCTGAAATCCCTGGCGGAGTGGGGCCTATCCATGAGTAGGCCCAATTTTAGCTGAGTACTCCACATGGTAGTATAGAATTTGTGACAAGACCATGCATCATCTAGTTAGAAATTCCTTAGTGGTCCTGATGGAAGTAGTTACTTCAAAGCCCAGTTTGGGTCTACCCTATCCATTAGAGTGACCAAATTTGTTATTTCCTGTCCTAACCCGTGACCTTCAACCTAGTTGGGGTTCATTCTTGTCGTTGGTACATCATAGTTAACATCAGTCCCATTTCTTGGTGCATTAACGTGCTTAACAATGTGCCCTTCCCAACTGCGATTATGTGTCGATGCTCGATGCTTTGCTCATTTGTTTGTCTCAGGAAATCTGCCCACTTCTAGTTTAGTGCTTCTTCCACTGCATAGTGATAGGGTTATCCATAGTTTTCCAATTTGGAGTTAGCACAACTAGGTCATGGTAAAGCTAGATGGATAAGCGTTATCCAAGATGCGACTCTGTGTAGGGTTTGAATGAGCACTTCAATGTATTTTGGATCTGGTGGCTTTTACCACAGTTGCTCTAGCATAGATTTTCCTATAAATTGGTTGAATTGGTTGTGCAATAGGGTTGACCTTAGTGGACTTGTTTCCAAATCCACAACTTCTCACTACAACTTCCGCTGGTACTATCCCTCCAGAGCTTTCAACAAGGCGACTGTTTCCTAGCCCACAGAGTCCTTAGAGAATAGTGAAGGCCACATGAAGATTGGAATTCAATAAGGGAATGGGGAATATGTTTTCAAGGTTTAATTAAGGCCTTGAATACTATGGACATGTGTGCATTGGATGCATTATCCATGTGTAAACGTTTATGCGTTGGGGGCAGGGAATTCCATGCATGTCTACGTAGGTAAACTTTCAACCGCTTGTTGCTAAGAATTGGGTGACTCCTATAGTGCATTTAGTTCAATTGATACAATAGCGAGTCAAGTCAATGTTGAGGCAGTCTATAGGGTGGAGCTGCTGGCCATAGGAATTTCAACAATAATGCAATGCAAATCAATTACTCAGCTAGATACAAAAGCCTTCATGTAAAGTTAGAGTTTTTGTAGTGTTTCATTGCATTATGTAGCATAACACTATTTCCCTGATGAGCTAGCAGTCTAGGTTGACATCTTGTCACCAATGTAACCTATTGACTACAATAAATAAAATATATTAATTGGTTGTATTTAGGCCCTTTTCCCCCCGCTTTGTTGAAATATGTAACTTGGTTTGGTCTTCATAATGACATATATAATCATGATTTTATGTATTTAATGTAAAAATAAAATAAAATTTATTATTATTGTTCTTGGAATCTTGAGGCATATATTTTGTGCTCAAGGGAATTTATTTTATAGGTCAGGCACCCATTGAGTACTTCTAGGTTTGTCATAAAGTCAACTGAGTCATTGTCATGTATTGAAGACCCATTTGGGCATGTTACATATTGTAAAGAAAAATTTATTGAGTCAATGTAGAGTCAAAGTAGAGTCAAAAGACCCTCCAAGACCTTGTCGTGGTGCAAAGATACAATTAGCCTACATGAAGGAACAAGTCAGTCTAAAGATAATAATTTGTACCCCTCAAAAGCATATATAAGAAGGAACTCGACCTCATTTGTACATACATTTAAGCAAGTTCGATCTCCTCAAGATAGATGCCAGAAAGGATAAAGAATAATAAGCAGAAGAAGATCAAAGTTTTGGGTCTCTCTCTCTCTCTCTCTCTCTCTCTCTCTCTCTCTCTCTCTCTCTCTCTCTTACTAGGATTTCTACAATCACTGGGCAAGATGAAATTCTGAAGCTGCATTGAAGTTGTGAAGCTACAGCGAAGTTGTGAAGTTGTATCAAAGTTTTGAAGCTGCAATGAATCTATGAAGAAGGAGCTAGGTCGAAGCTGTGAAAGGTCAAAGTGGTGAATCTGCAGGAGAAGTCGAAGTTGGAGTAAAATCTGTTGGTCGAAGTTGCAGAATAATTTGCTCGGAAGAAGAATTTGCTAGAGGTCGAAATTGTAGGAGTTGTTGAGGAACTACTAGAAGGAAAGCTCGTCAAGGGACTTGATCTTGGAGGGTCTTGGTCAAGGTTCATATGTCTTGGAATTAATTAATTGAAGATTTTATAAGAGAAGAATTCTTGCGGGTTTTCCTTTCAAGTGGAGAGGTTTTATCTTGTGTCCTCTTGTCTCACTGTTCTTTATGGTTTGGTAGTTGATTGATGA
The DNA here is from genome assembly GCA_031772625.1 of Pinus tabuliformis. Taxonomy (NCBI): domain Eukaryota; kingdom Viridiplantae; phylum Streptophyta; class Pinopsida; order Pinales; family Pinaceae; genus Pinus; species Pinus tabuliformis. Next base: position 558,187,726 of record CM062816.1, read on the forward strand.
AAAGAACACAATAATAATTAAGGTGAAAAATTATCTAATCAAGATAAGCAAAAATACATCAAAAGCAATTATCAAAGTAAGAAAAATCACATAATCTAGATGCCCTAGATTTCTCAACATGATTAAGGGTCTAAATTTAGGAAAGAATGATTTTAGGCATTTTAATTGAGTATGATGTAGATAAAAATTGAAATTAAGATGGCATCAAGCGAGCTAGTAAGTAAATCGAAGTAGTATAAATTCGACTATAGGACTCGCAATTGTGATTTGGCTTTCTATTGAATTTTCTTGCTTTGTATTAATTACATATTCCAACTTCTATTTCAATGCATTATTTATTGTTTATACAAATTTGAAATGAAATTTAATATAACAACGCCTCTCTTATACTTGTTCTTTAATATTTCTATTTATTTTTTAGGGTTTCCATGTAATGAAAACATAAATATTTGAGCCAGACCAATCACAACGCACGCACAATGGGCAATCTCTAGGGAATAATATTTGACAATACTCCCACACTTGTAAAAATAGCAAACATTAATTGCTGAGGTACAATTTTCCAATGGAAGTCGGTGATCGAGACTTTTCTCTATTGTCCAAGTCGGTTCATTGTCCATTCACGATTGATTGGGTAGCGGGAACATTATGGCTCTAGCGTAATCAGGAAAAAAATATAGTTTTAGAGTTTTGTATTTCCATTTATTTTATGTGACTGAAAATTTATTATTGTAAATATTATTCAGTACTATGCACAAAATTTCATAATAATAATATAGTTACAGTAATAATGATGACAAAATATCAAATATTTTGAGCTCTGGATTGTACTACAATGTTCACTAAATTTTATGCAATCTTATGCATTGAATGAAATTACTTAGATCTTTAACACTTGAAAGAATATTTCGTGCCATTGCCAAAGAAATCAAATAGTAAGTCTCTAAATGTTTATGATTGTTACAATTCATTTTGTGACGAATACTTCAGATAACATTTCAGCTTTGCCAATAGTTTTCATGGGTTGACAACACCTGGAGGAGCTGGCAGAAAGGTCTTTGAAAGAACAGGAAGTTTGGGAACCTTGGTGCAATTGAATATGTACCAACATTGTCAATAAGGTATGTGAGCGTCTTAGTTTTTGGTTTTATTTTTTCAAAATGCAACATATTCATTGGTTTTTTGCTTTGTTTAACTCGTTCTTTGTCTTTATGGTTCTCGTTGTGCTATGAGGAATCTGTCTATGTAAAATCTCATGGGTTTGATTTTTTATTATTGACAAAATCCATTTAAAAAAACATATGTGAATTTAACATTAAAAACAGGCTTTTCACTTTCACTATTCATTGTCCGCATTCAGGCTCCTTAATAAGAATATTTCCACATTTGTTTCCATTTGGATGTTGCAGTTGCATTTAAAAACATTTCAAACATTAAGTAATGTGAATATTTACAATATCTAGATTAAAAAAATAAAAAATAGAGTTAGTCTCATGTACGATAAAGAACATTGCTACACAACAGGAAAAAAATTAGAAAATTATTCAATAAACAAACTTGAATTTCCTAGGAAGTTCATGTTCCTTTAAATGCTATAACAAATTGCACATAATAACTAATATCTTTAACCTACTAGGGAACAGAAACTAGAGAAAGGATGACAGGTTTAGTCCATTCAATGGTTGTTATTTTTCTTGATTGAAGACTTGCACTACTTTTGTTATATGTCATAAGTTAATAGTTTTGTAGATAGAAACTCATATGCCAACTTCATTGTTCTCTTTTGCAAATAAATTTCCAAATACATGAAAGTGGAAATGTAGAATTAGTTTCATGTTGCATTGTACCGTTCCTTTTTTCCCCCTTGTTTCATTGTGAGTACAGTTCTCACAAACACAAAGCAATTTCATTTAGCTAACCAATTTTAACGAAAAATATCATGGGACGACTATAGAAAAATGCATGAAATATTTGATGTTGACAATTGGAAATCAAAAAATCTATGCAGCAATCATGTGATTATTGACGATGTCTTGAACACAAATAATATTTTTAGACTTCAAGAACTTTCACACACCCTTGGTGATTTTCTTTTCAATGCAATTTAAGTACTTTTGCATATCCGTTATACATCGAATAAATTGTGAAATGGAACAATTGACCACTTCTTCATGTATTATTAAACAAGGAAAAATAGAAGCAATAGAATCATTTAATTATGAGCTAGCACCTGATTTCCTATATCAGCTTCATGGAATTCATGACATTGAAACATATTTGTGGAGGATGTGTTTCCCTGCTTCAAATGGTCCTATTAACAATGAACAAGGACTATGGGGAGATACATTTTTCATACTTTGGTTGGCCAAATGGTTTAAGTTACCAATAGGGATTTGGTCAAGCACCAAAAAAAGGTATCTTCTCTTCAATTCAAGCAAAACAACAAACCCATTGCATATATTGTTCCATGATGAGAATCCTCTTAACAGTCACTATGAACCATTGTTGTACAAGAAAATAGGCCAAAGCATTGTAACATGCAGTGAATACTTTTCTCCTTCTTGCAAAGATATACAAATCTATTGCAAAGTGATCAATGACAAAATGCAAGCCCATGAATCACATAAGGTGACAAATCCTATATCCATTTGTGGAGATAGCATGTTCTCTGCACTTTGTCATTTGATAGCGCCTAAATTTGATACAGGGTCCTTGAGACTTTACATTGTCGAGTCATTTTTCAATTCAATAATGTACAATGCACAAGATGCATTGCATTGTTTACAAAAATATCTATCAAATGATGTCATAAAAAAGTAAAAAAAGAGTTGCAAATTGGCAAGCATACCTTATCAATATGGAAATGCCATATGAAAAAGGTGGGGTTGAAGGTGGGCCATTTTTCTTGCAATAGGAATCAATAATATTTGTGCACAATGTGATGATTGCATTGAGAGAACTATGTTCTTGACACCTTTACAAAACTAAAAACATAAGCATAAATAGAGATTGGAATAACATTCTACAATCAACTGCTTTAAATGATTCAACTGAAAACATTGGCATTGAAGACAAAAATGAAACAACCAATGATTCAAAAAATGAAACACCGACTGAAACGTTGGTACATGGATACATAGGGTCCCAATGCATCCATGATTTGCAAGACAAGTTGATCGAGGTTTCTCCAGCTAAAGGAAAATGACCCCTTGTAATTTTTAGAGACAAGTATGCAAAGGAGATGAACTTTCCATCCCTTTTCTTTAGAGATCCGCGTAATAGTGACATTGTTGAAAGATTCCACTACCAAAAAATTGTGCAATGGGAGCTAATGCATTATAGTGGTGATTTCTCTTACCACACAACTAATCTCTTTTTCAAAACATTGCGAATAATAATTGAAAAAGTCCTTTCATGCATTTCAATAAGAATCAAAAAAGGAAAATTAAAAGGAAGAAATTTACAAACTAAAGATGTTAAATACAAACCCAACTTCGACAAGAACCTTAGAAGTGACATTGGTTACATGGATTTCAAACACATAATAATTTCTCTTGATTTCTTACAACAAATGAAGAAAAATATATTTTCCATGATACGTCAACAAGGACCACCAACTTTCTTTGTCACATTTACAAGTGTTGAACATCAGTGGGCTCCATTGGTCAACACATTGACCAGATTACATGACAAAAGAAGAAAAAGAAAACATATTGAAACAATAGTGGAATGCAATATTGACGATATGACAAGGAAAACTGCAATAACGTGTAGTTGTTATTATAGGCATAGAATAAATGCGTTAAAGCAAATGATATCTCAATATAAAAAATTCCTTGGAAACATAGTGGATTACTACTTTCTAACTGAGTTCCAAAATGGAGGAAGTGAACATGAGCATGTTATGGGTAGAAAATGCACCGATATATGGAGTTAATAGTAACACTGACATTCAAAACTTTTCCGACCATTATTTGACTTGTAACACAGACCACCTTGATCCAAAGCTTGTTTACTTCAACACCTTCAAAAAGTTGTAAAAGGAGAAAACTCTCACATTGTAAATACAAATTTCCAATGTCTCCCATGAGAAGCACAAAATTTCTTGAACCAATTGCTTTGGTAAATGACACAATGAACGAAAAAGTGAAATTATTATATGGTATTCTAGAAACCAGAAAATATGATAGCAATAGCACTTTTGATGATTTTTTGGATGATATACATTTGATTGAAGATGATTACATCATAATAATACAAAGTACATTGAAACAACTGATGATTTTATTGGAATGAAAACCCTATCACATTTGGAACAATAACTTTGCAAAGAACATGCCACAATTATGGAATGCAAATATTGATGCCCAGTTTGTGCTTAATGCATATGCAATTACATCATATTTCACATCTTACATGACAAAAATTTACAAATCGATGAAAAATTCATTCAAAAGAATAAGAAGAGAACATGAAAAGAGCAAAGTAAATGTTATTGAAATGATACATTCATTGGGAAACGCTTTGCTTAATCTCCAATAGATCTCGACGCAACAAGCAGTGCATATAGCACTTTCTCTACCATTGAATCATAGTTCATGGGAATTCATATTTATAAACACAAGACTAATGGATGAACACCCATGTATCCTCAAACCAACGTTCCTTCTAAGACATGAAGATGACAATTAAAAAAATGACATGTGTAATTCCATTATTGATTATTACGTTGTTGGACTTGATGCTATAAAGCATGTATGCCTCGCTGAATTTGCATTAAGGTACAAAAAAATGGAACACTTATTACAAAGAGAAAGAAATCAAAGGTAATATGATTCATCAAATACAAGAAGCACATTGACTATGAAAACTATTGCAGGGAAAAGCTTTTTCTATATGTCCCATTTGAAAAAATTGAGAATGCATTGAAACAAAACTTGGGATCATGGGAAGTCGCTTATATATTACATGAAAACATAATAAAAATAAATGAATCTAAATTCACATATAACATCAACCCACTATGGGGAAATCTAGAGAATGCAATCCACGAAATCTAGAACAATTCCATGGATTCCAGTAATACAATAAAAAATAGAAAATCGTTGAACACCTTAGCGAGAAATATGATTTGGAAATAGATTTGCAATGTTCCCATCACCATCAAAGAAAAAGATAGTTGAATATTGGATTCCATTTGTCTAAACATCCATTTCTACTTGAGAATGCGGAATATCACAAGATAAGAAGAATGCTCAATAGGGAGCAACAAGCAATTATCAAATACATTGCAATGAAAAAATGTATGAACATAGAGAAACCATTGTATCTATTTCTAACTAGAGGAGCCAGAATTGAGAAAAAATTCACAACAAAAGAAATATTCCAAATGCTTATATGGCTTTATGATGCACACTATTCAATTGATCCTTTGAAACCAAAGGGATTGATACTAGCATACATAGGAAAAGTTGCATATAATGTAGGTGGAACAATTGTCCATTCTACACTTCTCATGTTGTTTAACAAGTCTTCCCCTACACCACTTAGCAATGAAACACTAGATGCACTCAAAAAACTTTACCAAGAATTGAGACTAGTTTTCATTGACAAAGTTTCCCTTGTAGGAAGTTGCTTCTTGTTTTGCATTGATGATCAAATGAGAAACATTAAACATGTCTAGACAAAGTACTTTGGAAATGTTGACATTATATTTTGTGGTGACCTTTATCAAGCACAACCTATACAAGATTCCCTGATATTTGAACAACCTATTCTCAAAAAACAACCAATCACATATGATTTTTGGAAAGAAAATGTAAAATGCTATGAATTGCATACTACAATGTGTCAAATAGATGAGAAATTCATCTCAATATTGAATAGAATGCACACAAACACTCAAACAGAAGATGATTTGATATATTTGAACAAAAAATGTGTTAGACCTACACCTATTGACCCTATTTTTCCCTATTTCTTTTATAAAAATAAAGATGTTGCTTTGCACAACAAAAAAATGTTGGCACTTGTTCCTAGACAGGAAATTGTCATCAATGCAATTGACCAAGAAGAAGAAAACCACAGTGATTTTCCTTCACATTTACATATAGCAACATTGCCTTAAGAAATAGTCATGAAATTAAATATGTTAGTTGAAATCTATGCTGGCAATTATGATTCACAAGATGGCCTTGTAAATGGAGTAGATGGAATCATTAAATCTTATACAAAAACAAATGATATTAATGTCATATGGATCAAGTTCTTCGATACAAACATAGGACATCACCAAGCAATAAAATTGGCTAACTTATATAATGTTGTTTCCAAAGATTGGATCCCTATATTGTGAGTAGTAAAACCAATAACACAACGACATGCTATATCAAAATATGAAAACAATTTCCTGTTCAATTGGCATGTGCACGCACAATACATAGGTCACAGGGCCTCACACTAGACAACCTTGCATTTGATCCTTCTAGAATACAAACTCATGGATTAGTCTACACAACCTTGTCTCATGTTAGGAACATGAAATCCTTGATACTGTTAAAGCCTTTATAGAAGAAAAAAAACTTCAAAGTTTAACAAAAAATAGCAATTGAAATGCAACATCTACGACAAAATGCAAAATGGGAACTGAATTACAAGTATCAATCTTTGCACACACATCCATGCACATCAATTATGTCTTTAAACACTTGAAACCTAGAAACTTATATTAACAATGTAATCAATGACTATGATCTAATGGACACTAACATCTTGTGTTTTCAAGAGACACATTTGAAACAAGATACACTGCAACAAAGGTTCAAAACCTTCACTTGCATATCTAACCATAACAAATATGGATTGCTCATATGCTTCAAACAAAGCATAACAATCCTTGAACACATGCACTTTGAAGAAGGCAATGTAGAAGCACTTATGGAAAATATCATTCTACATGGAATGCAAATCAAAATTGTCAATGTCTATGCAATGCCCTATGCTACATTTCCCAATATACTAAGTGAATGCATGAAGATGGGTTACACTTTTGGGCTAAATGTGGTGATGAAATTTCAAAATTTTCCTCTTTTATCAAATCAAAGCTCTCAAAATTCATATAAGCATTGTGAATTTTGGTTCGAAGTAAAAAAAAAAAGTATGTGGAGAATTACGTTGTTGTCCTAATGATATTTTTGCAAAAAAAATTAGTTTCATATAATCTCTCAATTTTCCATTAAATGCAATACTTGTCCTCACAAAATACACATTTTAAGAGGTATGTGTGTGTTTACGTAGCATAACTTAGTATAAAATGTGTTATATATATATATATATATATATATATATATATAAGCATGATCTACATGTAGAGAACTAAGTTTTTCATATTAAAAAATTGTTTGAAGTTGACGAAGTAATATTTCAATTGCATTTTGCAAAAAAATGTGTTTATGTAAGTTTTTTTCAACTATTTAAATAAATTGAAAAACCCAGAGTACCATTTTGAAGAGGACTCGTAAACGAAGATAGTGGTATTTCTTAAAATGTTTTCGTCGTGTATATTTTATGTTATTGATTTTGTATTTAGCATTTTTAAAATTTTCCAAAAAAAATTCAAGCATTATGTTTAAAATAAATTAGATGAAAAATATCATATTAATTTGAAAATGTCAAATCCATATGCCATTTTATAGAGGATTCTTTCATGAATCCAACATGATCAACTTTGTTGCCTAAGGACAAATTTTACCCTAAGTCTGCTAGGGTACAAAATAGTGTTGAAGAAGGGGTGCTAAAATTGTGGCTTTTAGGACCTTAGAAGCCTGATTGAGCACTTGAAATTTAAATTCAAATTTCTCGATCGAGCCTTTGTAAAAAAAGTAAATCAAATCCTTATGTGAGGGAGGAAGATATAGATATAGATATAGATGGAGGGGGGAGAGAAGGAAGAAAATTGTTTGCACTAGATGCATTGATTTAATTGTAGATGTTGATTTATAATCCTATTTGATTGCTTGCATTAAATGCATTTATTTTAGTGTAGATGTTGATTTCTAATCCTGTTTTATTGTTTGTATTAGATGCATTCATTTCAGTGCAAATGTTGATTTCTCATCCTATTTGATTATTTTCATTAGATGCATTGATTTCAGTGAAGATGTTGATTTCTAATTTGATGTAACTAGATGTATGGTGTACATTAATTTCAAGGTAATTAGATTAACATTGTGCATTGATTTCAGTGTAAGCACAAAAAAAATATTGATAACGTGCATTGATTTCTATGTTATAGTAATTCAACCATAAATAAAATACTTGAATTTTCATCTCAAATAAAATGTTCACTTAATTGAAATGTTTGCTTCTTGAAACTGTAAACTATTTGTAATTAACTACATTCTTATTATTCTCATTTTCCATGCTTCATATTGGATTGTAAAAAGTACAACACACACACACACATATCATGTTATGACTAAGCTCTTGTAGATAACCTCAAACGAAATAAAATTGAATAAAACTTATTTGTAACTTTTACATCTCCACATCTTTTAAAATTGAATAAAACTTATTTCAATCATAAGGAATTGACGTAAATTTAGGAAAGTTGATAACATTATATAAAATTATAGAAATGTTATCATAATATATTTTATTGGCCTATATTAAATTCCAATATGATTGACTTATATCATGTTATGAGTAAGCTCTTGTAGATAATCTCAAAAGAAATAATATTGAATAAAACTTATTTGTTGTTTACATGACATCTTTTAAAATTGAATAAAACTTATTTCAATCCTATTTATGTTTTTTAATTGAACCTTGAGATTTAAGAAATTGATTGAAATACTTAAAAAAATTGACCAATGCAATAGTGTATGGGTGGGTCACAAAAAATTTTATATATAGATTTATTATTATTATTTTTCCTTGGAAAAAGTCATAATTTCATTACTTCCAAAAAATATAGAAAGTAAATTTGTAGATATATGCATTTCATATATTTTAGATAATATATGTTCCATATATTGTCCATATATATCGTATATTTCATAATATATTATGATCAAAATACAAAATTTTAACACCTACTTTCAAGTCCAAACTGCATCACAATATCTTTTTCACTATATAGTGCCCCTCTCACAGAAGGGACGATGATATATACCCCGTTTCCCATCTGGAAGGAATTCTTCAATCTGCATTTGCCCCACCTATATCATCATCGAACCATTCTCGACAGCCTCATTTTCCAGCACATTTCTCTCCCTGTAAACTCGTGTAATTGAACAACAATCAAATTGTTGTATAAAGAGAAATATATCTTCAATGATTGGCAAATAGTGAATAATATGACAGCATTGTAATCTATTTTTCCATTGCACAACGATCAATGAGCCCCCAAATACTTGAATATATTGACAACCTCTCAAAATCACCCGTTGAAGAAGAATGTACAAGCCCATTAATTTAGCAAAATTATTACTCCCCTCCCCTAATCCCGCGGAGAAATAATGGTATTGATTTGTAGAAATAAATACAACAACCCCCGCCCCCCCAATTTTTGGTTTCCCCTTGGATGAACCATCAAAAAATCCCCATGGTAAAGTATAGTCTATGTATTATGCCTGTACATCACGGATACGCCCCATAGAAGGTAAGGATGTATAATATGTGAAGACACCAATAGCTTGAACAACCACCACCAAAGAAATCGAGAGTTTGTCATGGAAAATGGCAGCATTCCTTGCCAACCAGATACCCCAGGAAATAATCAAAGGTAGAGCCCGAACTTGCTTATAGGAATCTTCAGAATACCATGCCAGGTAAGCCTCATCAAAGGAATTACCCGCCCAAACAAATTGCAGACCCAACAGACAAGAAACCTCCATCCAAATAGCATAGGCAAATGGACACTTAACAAATAAATGAGGAATATCCTCTGCTGACAATTTGCACAAGTAGCACCATCCTAGGCCATTAAATTGTCTTTTCTGCAAAAAATCCCATGTAGGCATCCTATAGGCATCCTACCCTCCAACAATGACCAACCAAATAACTTTGTTTTTGTAGGACACTGTACCTTCCATATTCTGCACCGCCATCATTTGGGATTCCACACAAAAATTGCCACACTGATCTTGATATATTCGTTCTTTGGTGTATAAACACCCGAAAATACAGGGTCCCAAACCAATACATCCACTCGATCAGTGATTTGAATATGTGTAGCAGAGAGTGCATTTATATCTCTGTTCCAACGTTCAAAATGTTCGCCTAGCAGAATGAGAAACACCCATGTAACCAACCTTGTTACCAAATAGTAGTTGCTTTCGGATTCTGAATCTGATGAAGTGTTCTATAACCAACCTCTGCAAGATATATGCATAAATCCTCAGGAAGAAAATGATCGATGCCACTTCTTGGCCATGGGTCTAATCTCACCTGAATCGACTTCCCATCTCCTACCCTCTATGCTAAACCACTCTTGATAATCTCAAACGATCTCACTAATGCCTTCCACGTCAAAGAGTAATTCCAAATAGTCCATGAAGGAAGCCTCATCCAATCAGTCAGATTATCTGGTTTAATATATTTCTCAATCACCACAGAATTCCACAAACTGTTCGTGGAGATGAGACACCACCCAACCTTAGCCGCCAATGCCTTTGAAAAATGAAATATGTTCTTCAAACCCCAACCTCCTAAAGCTTTTGGTATCGCGATTGCATCCCAACAAACTCAAGGAAAACCCTGCTCCTTATGTCCCCTCCATAGATAATAAAAAACTAACCGTCATAGTTTTTCCAAAGTCCCCTTTGGGATCCAAAAGAGTGACATCCAATAAACCAGTATAGCCTCAAACTTGACTAAAATCAACCTGCCAGCCCTCGAGAGCCACCGATGGCTCCATACATTCAAGCGCTTCCCAATTTTTGCAATTAACCACTTCCAATCAAATTTCTGATAATCATTAGGCTTTAGATAGAACCCTAGATACTTGATGCCCTCATCAAAGTCCAAAACAGGACAAGCAAACTTAGAAGACAAATAGTCAATTTCCATCACCTTAATATTGGAATAGGTAATGGAGGATTTATCCATGTTAATAACCATACCTGTAGCTTTCTTAAACAACTCTAATCCAATACACAGTTTATCCACATCTCTACATGACCCATCACAAAATATCAAAATATCATCAACAAACAAAAGATGGGAGATGAACAAAACCTGAGATATAGGAACCCCTTTGTAGCTGCCAGTGATTTTAGCATGATCCAGAAAATGACTCAAACTCTCCACAACCAGCAAAAACAATAGAGGGGACAGTGGACACCCCTGATGAAGACCCCTCCCAGGAGTGAAAAAGGGAGAAGTTGCCCCATTGATTAGTACAACAAAGGATACCGAGGTCACACAACTCATAACCCATCGAATGAAACTCATAGAAAATCCCAAATGTGTCAAAATAAGTCAAAGATAAATCCAATTGACTCAATCACAGTCCTTCGACAAATCCAATTTAATCACAACTCCTTTTAATCCCCTAGTCATTAAACTGTGTAAGCCCTCCTGTGCCACCCCAATAACCTCATGAATATATCTTCCTACCATAAAACCAAATTGTTCCCATGAAATTCTATTAAAAAGAATCTCCTTTAGCCAACGTGCAATAACCTTGGATATAATCTTGTATAAATAGTTGCACAGTGAGATAGGTCGATACTCGTCAAGTGTACCTGGATTATCAGACTTGGGAATTAATGCAATAAATGTAGCATTAACATGAGGGTGAATAAATCCTTCCGAACGGGATTCCCCAATCACCCAGAGGAGATCCTCTCCAATCAATTCTAGAAAGCCCAGAAAAAATTCTACCGGCCACCCATCCAGTCCAGGGCTCTTATCCTTCTGGAAGGATGCAAGAATTGTCTTCAACTCCTCCATTGACACCTCGACCATCAAATCCACATTGTCATTATCTTCCAAAAACCTAGGGAACAATTGTGACACCTGAATAATTTCCTCAATGGAAGTCCCACCCTGCTCTTTGAAAATATCATCGAAATATTTCACCCCCAATTGAGCTAGATCTTCAAAGGATGAATGTCTAGTCCCAGCCTCATCAGCCAGCTCCCATATTGTTATAGACAATTTTGTGCCTTGCAGCATCAGGCATGAATTGTCAATAATCTAAGGGATCCAAAGTCCCTAAACATGATGTTCCTACCCCTAGAGGAACAAGGTCAGCAAACCAACAGCTCTCAGATCAGTTCTCCACCTGAAAACACTCAAAAACAAGCAATCCTGAAATCAAAGCAGGTGCTCCACTAGGCTTCTGCGCTGAAACTCAACTCCTCCATGGTGTACCTGCGTTGCAAAGCAGGTAGAACAAAGGCCACCTGCGCTGAGCGAGATGGGACAAGTGGCACACTGAGTCATTACTCTGGAATCTTCCAAAAATGACACTTGGATCAGGGATTTCGCCTTGTGATGAGTCAGAGGCTCTGTTTCTCCAAGTGGAAGCAAGGTTCTCCAAGTGGACTCAAGAACTGAAGATCAACTGAAGAGAGAGAGGACACAAGGCAGCTACACATTAGTTGCAAGCTGACTCATCCTTTCTCAATTCATCTATATATTGAGCTCTCTCCTATGAGCTCAGGAGGCTGGAATTTTGTGCAAAGTAATGATATGTTGTTGGTTTCACTATAGAACTATTGGGTGATTGCTTGAAGGAGGTGAAGAGGAGAAATTCTTTCTGCTGGGAGGTGTTGCTGGATTGGGGCCTTCAATGGTTGTAACACTCTCAGAACTTTATTTCTTCCATTAATAAAAGCTATTGAGGTTCTTCTATATGCACTTGTTTCAATGATGTATTGTGATAATTGTATATTTGATTTATGCTAATCCTTGAATCAGTTATGATTGCATGCTTTTTGTAGTTTCCTTCTTTGTTATTTTGCAGGATCTCATTGTAGCTGGGCCAGCATAAGAGCAAGGAGCTGGGAGCAAGCAGCAAAGAGAAGAGTTTGGATTCGACATTAAGCGCAAGGCAACGGTTAGTGCATTTCTTCATTCTCTCTTGCTTTCATAAAGAAGTAAACCTTAAGTAGTTTTCTTTACAGTTGTTGCTGAGGTACTATCACCCTTAGAGTGGGATAGGGTCATCCGAGTTGGATACGTTTCCCTACAACAAACTGGCGACTCCGCTGGGGAACGTATCTATTTGATTGTTTGTAGTATTTTGCTATTCATTTCCTGAACAAAAGAGTACCAAATCGAAAAGCTTTTGACTATATCAAAAGCGAAGTAGAGGGCAACTACTCTAGCTCATTTCTGAGCAGGTTCATGATTTGAAGAGCTGATCTACAAGGATCCTTATAAGCTCTTAGTGATAGCTTTTCATCTTCCTTGTCATCCCTTAGTGTGTACTTGACTAATAGCTTCTGATTTGAGCAAAAACTGTGAATTTTTGAGAAAATTGTGACCCGGAAACTGAGAAAACGCAACTTTCGTTTTCCAAAGCAGGTAGTACACAGGCTACCTGCTTTGCAACGCAGGTCCCGAAGGGGCTACCTGCGCTGAGAGCCAGACTGGCTGTGCAGCACCTGCGTTGGCCCAATTTTGCCTTGTGCATTTGGGGTTTCCTCCCTTTTTCTTGCCTGTTTTCACTATAGATTTTGCAGCCAGTTACCAGTCTTGTACCTGTTCTGAAACCAACCTTACTTGCCATCATTCCGCCTCTGTTATATAACGAAATTGTACTTGTTCTTTTGTATTTCTTACATCATTTACAATTTCCCATAACGAAAGTGAACTAGTCTTGCTTTGGCCTCTTAGATCTGAACCTGTGTTAGGCATTTTGCTGGTCTAAAGAGTTAGCTTGTTTGCTGTCCATAGCTGATTAGTCTTTTTTACTTTCGTCATTATGGTTTGATTTCATGTATTTCCAGTGATTAAACAAGTAAATCTTAAGGTGTCTTTTGATTTTGGACAAGCTTGTTTGTTTTCGCTTTAAATCGAAATCAAAGTTATATAACAACTTTCTTTTTGTAATACATCAACATTAAGAAAGGGAAAAGAAAATACATGCATTGTGCATTTTGCATTTGACTGTTTGCATGCTGATTTAGGAAATTTTGAATTAGTGTGTGCTCTATGATCTGTGTGAAAAGATTTGCCTTTCTTCTCCTCAGTAGTTAAGATTTTCAAAGTTGAAAGATTGAAAAGTTTGCTTCTCATCTTAGACTGCATTCAGGAATTTGTTACATACATCTCGTGGTGATCCTTAAAGGCAAACTGCTAAGCAAGATCAACATTAAAATAAATCCAATTTACTTAACAATGCTTTGAAACATAACGCAAACACATAGAGGTCTAGGTAGAGACGTGTTCCGGCGTCGTTAAACGTAGTGACCGTCGATCTCTACGAAGGTGGGTGATTCCTCCTGAGAGTCGGTGGCACTAATACGGACTTGTGCTCCCACGTACCGTTGCGTATATATTGGGAGACCCCTATAGGAACAAAGCCTTTATCCATAGGAAGCCGTGTCGGCCGCCCTACTGATCGCGATGTAGTGAACACAGCATTCACGAAGATCGACCACCCGTACCGTAAAACGTATTCTGTGGTTTCGCGAAAAGTTTGGCACACCCTCTGCCTAGAACTCCAGAGTAGTTTCTTTTGGCCTTTTTCAAACTCTATAACTGAAAAAGTCCATCCGAGCATTTGTCACTTCGGGCTCATTAAAACATCGAAGGAGACTAGATTCATCTTTAGCTTTTTCTCGACTCTTAAAACATGAAAAAGCAAAGTTGTGTCTAAAGCGTCGTTAATAAAATTTATTTTAATCGGAACATAATCACCTGTTATTCCCACGTTGATCTTTCAGTTGAAAAGTATGGAGCCCACCAACCAAGGAAGTCACCTTGGTGGAAGTCCCAATCCCTTCTCCTCTTGGGGAGATGTTGGTGCGCCTCATATGGCCACATTGTCACTTCCAGGATTGACAATTGGCCTACCTGTATGGCTCTTTTCAACTAATGTAGTTCAGATCACCACTAATCCTGAGCAGTCGAATCAACAGTCAGACCAGTCTAGAGCTACCCACCAGCCTTCCACTTCTTACAATTCTTCCTCTGATCCTTCATCTTCGCAAGGTAGAGCCGGCAAAAGTCAGCCTCCCATGGAGAAGAAGGAAAAGAAGAAGAGAGAAAAGAAGCAGAAGGGGCCTATGGCGAAGGCGACTGGGGGCAAGCAAAAAACATCTGACAAAAATCCACACACTACACCGACCGGGCCTAAATCGCCATGTGTCATTTGCAAAGGGACCCACTTCCACCGTGACTGTCCTTGTATTCCCCGGATACTAAGGGACTGGTCCCCCAGGTTGCACAATCTGGTAGCATCAACCTCTGATAGACATGTTGATTGCATTCCGTCAACTAGCGAGAGTGAAGGACAAAGAGGGAGACCAAGATCACCCTGCAGACTGTGTGAAGGCGATCACGCCATCCACCGTTGTCCATTCTTAGATGAGGCGAAGAGAGTTTTGGAAGATCGTCCGGTTTCACCGTTACGACTTCCTCCTGGATACCAAAAACTCGTGCCAAGTCCCTCGATAGTTGAAAATCCAGCTGGCCCGATTAAGTGGTCAGCTGAAGTGTCGGTCATTGAGAATGAACCTACTGAATCCAGACCAGACGAAAGTCTAAAGGTCAAAACGGCAGTTGACCCGGTTCTTCCTTCAGAGGTTTCATCCTCAAATGACACCGTCGTTGAAGATTCATCTTCAAATGACACCCTCACTGAAGAGAACAAGGATGACACCATCCAGATTCTTTTCATCAACACAGACTCTGATGAGCATCAGGGCAATGCGCCCATTCCTTTATCGCAGGAAGGAACATCGTCAGGGTCGTATCCGGCCGTGTATTCGGTCCCACCACCAAGCAACTTGGTTGTGTCCTTTGATTGGAACCAACTAGGCAGACCCCGGTTACCAGCCAATATACCATTCAGAATCATTGTCTAAATCTATAGAATGGTGATGGCTGGAACTATCATTGATGAAGGGGCATCTGTGAGTATCCTTTCCTCTATTGCTTGGAAAGCACTGGGTTCCCGGCGCTTTTACCTGAGATGAGAAATCTATCAGGTTTTGATAAAGGAACCAGTCACCCGTTAGGGATTCTCCCCAATGTTCCCGTTACATTGAAGGGGAAGACAGTTCATATGAACGTCATGGTCGTCCAGGGACCCTTGGTGTATAACTTAC
The DNA here is from genome assembly GCA_031772625.1 of Pinus tabuliformis. Classification (NCBI taxonomy): domain Eukaryota; kingdom Viridiplantae; phylum Streptophyta; class Pinopsida; order Pinales; family Pinaceae; genus Pinus; species Pinus tabuliformis. The sequence goes on from CM062816.1 coordinate 558,204,012, forward strand.
TCCTTGGACGAGACTATATATATTGCATGGAGGCGATAGTGTCCTCACTCTTCAGAGTCATGTGTTTTCCGCACGAAGGAAGAATGGTCAAGCTCGTAGACCAACTTTCATTTCCAGGATCACGCATCGCAAATAGTCAAATACCATCCCTTAACGGTTTATTCACTCAAGGAATGCCTCCACCCCCGGTTCTACTTCCCGATGAATGCGAGTGATTCGGAAGAAAGAACTGGGACCCAGGGGGCATGCACCCTGGCCTGCCTTGGGCAGAGAAAACCTTGGGTATAAAGTTAATTTCCGCAGAAGAATATAACTAGTCCATACCCCGTCCGGCATGGAAGAGAGGGTTGTTCTAGGATAAAGTTCTTTTGTCAAAGTTATGTGAGTGAGATAATCAGCTTCTCGCTCCCCTTGTCTAGGTAAGTAGGATGCCGAGGGAGGAGATCCATTTGTGGTGGCAAGTAGCCACCATCTTTGAAGGCAAGCCTCACCCATTAAAACATATGTTTTGAAGGATAAGTAGGGGCAGCCTCCAAAGAAAGAGATGAAATTGCTGCAACAAGTGGTCACCATCTTTAGTAACCTAGTAATAGACATCGCCGGAAAAAAGAGTTTAGTTTGTGGCAGCGAACAAAACCATTTTTCGGATAATAAGTAAGAGGCAAACCTCCCTCCGTAACGCCAATGTTTTATCTGTTGCGATCTTGCAAAAATCGAAAAGTGAACTGATGGGAAGACAAGTACCGTCGGCACCGAAAAATAACGAGAAGACAAGTATCGTTAAAAATATAGCAAGACGACAAGTAGAAAAACAGAGGTGGGATAGAGGAGGGGTAGCCTTGAAATTATACTTTATACCTGGGGGCATGAGAACCTTTTGGAGTGCAAGCACGGGACGACTATTTATTTTTTAAATTTTTAGGTCCTCCCTTTAAACCTGTAGGTCTAACCCGTTAAACTCGTAGGATTAGCCGTTTCCAGCTTGCATAAAGAAAGGATGTGGGGCAAAAGTTAAAACTTGCCAAATTGGAGTAACTAGTGGTATAGCTCCTTAAATATGACTACCTCACCTGAGGCGTTCCTTGTATTAATACTGGTATAATCGAGCAGTTTTAGCACACAGTTCATGCTCGTTAAAAAATAAACGCAAGATCCGAGCAGTTTTAGCACATAGTTCATGCTCGTTAAAAAATAAACATAAGTTGTGAGCAATCTTCCCCTAGAGTTCAAGCTCACCCAGAAAAAATGAACCGGTAAATAACCTTGGTAAATGTAACCTTTGACAGCCATATTAAAGCCCTTGGTCGTGTTCTTGCAGTCTCACCTCCATCCGTTCATTTGGCCAATCGTTCATCTTCATATGTTTGTTTACCCATTTTGAGGAACAGCTGCGAAGAGTGATTTCACTTAGCCATCCTTGTGACACTGCCGTGATTGGAATATTCCAACCTGTACCTGGAATCTGCTGCTATCCCTGTTTATCACTCGTTCCTCAAAAGACGAGTCTTCTTTGAGCTCTTTTCTTCTGACTCGTAAAATATGAAAATTTGCCGAGTTTTGGCCTTCTAGCTCGTTAAACGACCGGAAGAGCCATCCCTCCTCTAGATTTTAATCTTTTTGGACCTGAGGGATTATTGCACAAAAAGATCGAGCGCTTGTTTTGTTCGGCTCGTTAAAGCAATCGAAAATTCATCCCTTCTGTATTGTTTTATACTTTTTCGGACTTAAGGGATTAGATGACGAAAAAGGAATTCTGGAGTTGACTTTATGTACCTTTTCAGACTCTCTAAAAATGAAAAGGGCCGAGTTATCCTTGTCGTTAGACTCGTTAAATTCATTAAATAGCGACAAACTTGTCTTTAGACGAGAACGAGTTTCCCTATCGCTAGGCTCGTTAAAACATAGTGATGGGCTTGCCCGAAGGGCAGGTTATAGAACAAGCATATGTTATCCTCCTCAAGCTTGACAAAAATAAAGAGGTACTGGTCAGCAATGACTGGGGAAAAAAAAAAATTGGGAGAACCTCACAGCTTTAATGGTAGCAAGTCGCTCTTGAACATGATATTTTGTCCTCCGTATCACATCGGGTTGGGTTGTTTCATTCACCGGTCTCATCACCATGGTCCTCGCCACACCATCCACATTTGGGGTAATGCTACCGATCCATCACATCAGTGTCGTTATATGTTCAAGAGATGTTGTTCTGCAAAGAGTCAACCATGTCCCATCCACTGCCATACATTGTCCTTCATCCATTTCATGACCGCCACCCTGAATCATACATCACAGTTTGTTCTCACCTCATCACAATCACTAGCTCCGTTCTGTGTCACTGATGTGGGATTCATTAAGGCCCTCCTTTGACGGATCGCTCCTTGTCAACATCAGCTCATTATCCAAGGAGTTGATCTAGGAACAACCCCTTCAGTACTTTGAAGCTTGCATGCCTCAATGGCAAGTTTCTCACTTCCGGCGACAGGTATACATCAATGACCTTCGACCAGAAGATTTTGCATGGTGGTCGACGCCAAGTCTTTTATTCCCACCATGTGAATTGTACTGCCGTACCTTGAGGGTCATCATCCTTATCGGTGATTCCTCTCGCGCTTGTTAACGGTTTACATCATTGACCGGTAATCAAGCGATGTCTTTCCATGTTCGACTTCAAGAAATTCTCACATGGATCGACTTGTACATCGAGTGAAGATCGGAAGAGATTGAAGACCCCGGATCTAGTTTCATCCATCCGAGCTGCGATATATATTCAGGATATAAAGACATTTGATGTGTACATCATTGCAGCAGATGATCATCCTTCTCAAAGGATGATAATTTCAGCAGAGAATTATCATTCTACCATCAGACGATCGTCTGTTCTATGTACCAAAATGAATTTATAAAGCTGAGCATGGGAATGCCCGCCTCAGCTAGATCATGAAAAAGTATGAAACATAATGTATTGTATTGTATCTTATTACAGGACACTTCTCAGCAGATTGAATGAACTTCGGATCCTCCTAATAAAGCATTTCACCCGATAAACGACCTCATACTTTAGGGGGCATCTGTTATAGACAATTTTGTGCCTTGCAGCATCAGGCATGAATTGTCAATAATCTAAGGGATCCAAAGTCCCTAAACATGATGTTCCTACCCCTAGAGGAACAAGGTCAGCAAACCAACAGCTCTCAGATCAGTTCTCCACCTGAAAACACTCAAAAACAAGCAATCCTGAAATCAAAGCAGGTGCTCCACTAGGCTTCTGCGCTGAAACTCAACTCCTCCATGGTGTACCTGCATTGCAAAGCAGGTAGAACAAAGGCCACCTGCACTGAGCGAGATGGGACAAGTGGCACACTGAGTCATTACTCTGGAATCTTCCAAAAATGACACTTGGATCAGGGATTTCGCCTTGTGATGAGTCAGAGGCTCTGTTTCTCCAAGTGGAAGCAAGGTTCTCCAAGTGGACTCAAGAACTGAAGATCAACTGAAGAGAGAGAGGACACAAGGCAGCTACACATTAGTTGCAAGCTGACTCATCCTTTCTCAATTCATCTATATATTGAGCTCTCTCCTATGAGCTCAAGAGGCTGGAATTTTGTGCAAAGTAATGATATGCTGTTGGTTTCACTATAGAACTATTGGGTGATTGCTTGAAGGAGGTGAAGAGGAGAAATTCTTTCTGCTGGGAGGTGTTGCTGGATTGGGGCCTTCAATGGTTGTAACACTCTCAGAACTTTATTTCTTCCATTAATAAAAGTTATTGAGGTTCTTCTATATGCACTTGTTTCAATGATGTATTGTGATAATTGTATATTTGATTTATGCTAATCCTTGAATCAGTTATGATTGCATGCTTTTTGTAGTTTCCTTCTTTGTTATTTTGCAGGATCTCATTGTAGCTGGGCCAGCAAAAGAGCAAGGAGCTGGGAGCAAGCAGCAAAGAGAAGAGTTTGGATTCGACATTAAGCGCAAGGCAACGGCTAGTGCATTTCTTCATTCTCTCTTGCTTTCATAAAGAAGTAAACCTTAAGTAGTTTTCTTTACAGTTGTTGCTGAGGTACTATCACCCTTAGAGTGGGATAGGGTCATCCGAGTCGGATACTTTTCCCTACAACACATATTTTTTTATTTCTTTTCCTACCCCGAGAACCTGCATGGAAGAATTTTGTGTTCTCATCACCATTCTGCATCCAAATGGCCTGGCTTTTTAAGCACCAAGTCGCCTCCTTCTTAGCCAACAGAAGCCTCCTTTTGTGCTCAAGCCCTGTTACCTCCAACTTATCCACTTCCGATTAAAAACTCCTACCATTTCCCTCCAATAATATAAATAGCCTATCCTCAATATCTTTTAATACCCGATCATCCTTACATCTCTTATCATGAGCCCAAGCCAAAGTTAGCTACTTGATCTTCCTCAAATTATTCACAAATTGAACCTCTGCATGACCTCTATGTTGGCAATAAGGAATCCAATTATTTGTAACCAGGTCAACAAAGTGCACATCTTTCAACCATTCAACGTTGAATTTGAATGGGCTTGGAGGTTTCCTCCCCCACCCTTTGCATTCCAACAGAATTGGGTTATGATCTGATTCACCACCATAAACCATCCATTGCCTCAAACAAAACAAAGACAAGGAAACATCCTCAGCCACCAAGAAGCGATCCAATCGCTTAGCAATAACATTCTCACCCGAGTGATGATTCCTCCAAGTAGGATTCAATTTAATAGGTTCAATATCCACCAACCCATAAGAGTCTAATAGATTGATGAAAAAAGGAGAAAGTGCATCAGGATTAGCATTTTCACCCCACAACTCAGATGCCCCTAGAGTAAAATTTAAATCACCACCCAAGATCACCTTCCTATTTTCGAAAAATGATTTACAAAACAGGTTCTCCCAGAAGGGGATCCAATCAATATAAGGACCATAGATATTAACAACTAATAGAGAGGTATCCAATTCTGCCAAGAAAAATTCCAGTCCCATAACTGACTCAAAACCCCAAATGTTCTCACAATGACAGGTCCTTTCTAGCCATCCCACCGCCAAGCCACCAGATCGACCACAAACATCAATAGCCTCAAATGTCCATCCCCAGAGTAATGACTCCAAAGTAGCCTTCACCCACGAACTAATACCCAAATTTTCTTGTAGGAAAATAATATCTGGCTTAGTATCCTTTACCAGTCTACAAAGCAAATATTTTTTAGATGGGCTCGCCAAACCTCGACAATTAAATGACAAAAAATTCATGAGGTAACCATAATCCTGGGTTTCACTGCTCTAAGTGCCCATTCAATACAAGACTGTCTCATAGATGCTAAATCCATTTTTGCACGAGCCTGTGCATGCGAGAGTAATGATTTCCGACCCCTACTCCTAGAGAACATAGGTATGGTGGAAGCCAACCCCAGGCTAGAAGAAGCACATATACCATCACTATCCAAAATCACCTGATTGCACAACGAGTATCTAATACATTAATCTTCTAAATTTCTCGAGAGCGAAGACAAAGATGTAACTCTAGGAGTCAGAATACACTTCTCAATACTAGGAATGATGCATTCTACCATAACCGGAGATGAAACTAAAGTAGTTGAAGCAGAATATAGAGAAACATTAACAAATTTATCGCACGACAAAGAATTATGTACCATAGGAACAGATGGTGACATACCAAGAGTACCATCCACTTCAGCAGTAGTGACCATCGCCTCCGGCAAATGCATCCCTTCTGCCCTACTAGTAGACCCCTTCTCCTTCAGATCCTCCCCCCTATGAAAGTTAGGAGAGGTCTGCTCCGATACTCCCCCCAAATTTTCCAAATCCTGACAATCACCACCACGCACCTCATCTAGTGCAGCCACCAACGCTCCCACTTTGCATCCACCAAGATCCGCCCCCACATACCTAGGCTGAAACTGCAACATACATTGATCAATCGAGTGACCATAGGTATGACATCGGAAGCACCTAAAAGGTATGCCTTCATAATCCAACTTTTGTTTGAAGGATCCTGATGCAATTTGAATAGGAATTTTAGCAATCAAACCTTCTTGCAATTTCAACCTTACCAAAATTCAAGCCACCATCATTTCCCTAGTCTCCACAAATGACATACCTGCTTCAACAAATTTCCCAATATAATTCCCAATTGCTTTAAGACGGTCTAGCTCCCAGAAACCACTAGGAAGATGCGAGAGGCGTACCCAGACCAATTCCTTAAAAACCTTAGCCCTCTTGGCATCAAATAGTGTAGACCACTTGGAAAAACATACAGGCACCCTCGCAATCTGCTAGTGAGTGCCAACCACCCATTTAGAATCATCTTTGGTTTGCATAAAGAAAGAGAACCGATCGTTCGTCATCCCTTGAAGCCTGGAAACATATGAAAACTTAGAACCCCAAGTCTCATTAATCCATTCCCTTAGAAAAGGGACCCCCAAATGTCTACCACGGGCCCGACCAACAATAACCAAATCTAAATATTCAACCAACTTGGACATTGGCACGTCCTCCCCAAAAATTAACCCTTCACCACAATCTTTAATTCGCGCTGCAATGAATTTTTTCTTATGCCCCTTCAATCTGGCAACCTCGACCCTATCTTTCAAAATAGACTGAAAACCCACCAAACCAGCAAGAGAAAATGTAGTACGACCATCCTCCACACTCTTACCATTCAATTAATTCCTTAAAGCCTCACAAACAGAAGGAGAAGAAGCATTCACCCCCTTCACCAGTGGGTGCCCAACTAATGAAGAAACCCCAGAACTCGCCCCTCCACAGAGATCAAATGAGTCTACAACCCCAACCGGAAATGGCCCAAAATCCTCAGATAAAAACACTGATCTAGAGAGTGGTTCTGACACCAGCCCTGCATATGATTTTGTTCTAGCAACCCCCACCCTCACATCAACTGGAAGACCCTGTAACTGCACAAAGCACCGTTTGTCCTTACATGGGTCACAAAAGTCCGAGGGAGGTCCTAAATCCGAGGAATGTTCATAACTGACACCAAAATTCTGGTATCCCCAGTGTCCCCCTAGTTATGCCCCAATTGTCTAGCAAAGAGGACCGCATCAACCTGTGTAAACCTGTCCCTCAAATAGTCCTTCAACTTCACTGTCAGCCTAGCCCCATGGTAGCCACATTTAGGTATATACATGGAATAAGACATTATCGAGACCGATTCCACACCTGCTAGCAATGATTGAACCCCAAGCGCTGCAAAAAATATTCATGTTGACTCAAATGGATCTGATGTGTAGTCCAGTTCCGCCTCCTCCTCCATCTCTCACCAGACACTGACAACCTAGAGTTTTCTCCCATCAATAAACCTTAAACCAGACCCATCGGCTCCTCGGCTCCAAAATATCTCCTCCTAAACTTGAATGGTTGACCCACCAAAGAACTTGTACCCCTTTTTATTATAATATGAATCAATTTATAATTCAAATAATTTGTTTTTAAAATTGAATTATATAATAACATACATTTTGATTTCACTAAAAGACACTTTCTACAAACCAATATGAAGCATGATTGTAATTCTTTCCATGCTCAATATTAAATTGATACATGATATATTTTAGTTCATTTTAAGTATCAAAGTGACTTGCATCATAGTAAGATTGTACTTATATCATATTATGACTAAGCTCTTGTAGATGACCTCAAAAGAAATAAAATTGAATAAAATTTATTTCAATTTCATTTGTGTTTTTTAATTGAACCTTGAGATAGCCAAGTAAATTTAGGAAAGTTCATATTTAATTATATATAAAATTATAGAAACATATATCATTAATTGATTTTTGGTATATTAAATTCCAATACATATGACTTAAATATCATGTTATGACTAAGCTCTTGTAGATGACCTCAAAATAAATAAAATTGAATAAAACTTATTTATTGTTTACCAGACATCTTTTAAAATTGAATTTAAAACTTATTTCAATCCTATTTGTGTTTTTTAATTCAACCATCATATATTTTAGTTCATTTTAAGTATCAAAGTGACTTGCATCATAACTTAAGGTTTCACTTATTTTCTTAGTCTATGAAACTAGAAATCAAAATTGTTATATTTTTTAATAAAAGTTATAGTATATAGAGTTTTTTTTTTAAACTAGCGAAATAATTTTAATAGATCCATAAACTTCAAAAATTAATGAACATCCATAAACAAGATTAATACAAATCCATAAACTAAAATAATGAATACATCGATAAACTATCCATGTGAAAACATATACAAAATACAAATATCACATGAACATCCATAAACTGAAATAATAAGCATGATCCATAAATTGAAATAATGTCCATGTACATCCATAAATTTTCGATGTATGAAAATATAAAAATCTGGTATTACATGTGAATGTGACCTATGAAATGGGTCTGAAATTATACAAACTATCCACTCTAAGAATCACCAGAACTCCTATATGAGTTTTGTTGCATAAAGTAAGTTTCCACAATCTGGTATTGCAATATAACACGTTCAAATTCAAACTAATTAGATCATTATTTGTACAAAATAAACAATATGGAAATAAATCATTTTGAACCACATTTTTAATTAGATATATGAATCTACTAACCTCACTTAAGTCCAAATGTAAGTCAAATAGGATGGGGGTCTAATGAATTTAGGTTTGGTTCTCCCCTACCTGTGGCTCAAAGATTGGGGTCTGCATCAATGGACCCACATTATCAATGCCTCTATATCCAACATCCCACTCATGTGTCAACATAAACCTGACGTCGATAATGCTCTACATATTGGCCTGTACACACAATGGCAAGGACAAATTGTAATTAGTCTACGAATTAATTAGCATGCATGTAACTTAAAAAAATAAAATGTTGAAATCTTAGGAATAAAAATGTTTACCTCAATTGTTGGTCCATGTGGTTGTACATAGTGACTCTCCTCCACATGAGTGTTATGAGGTGGAGGTGGTGGTGGAGGTTGAGGAGAATACATGGAAAAATGCACTCATGGAGGATGTCTTGGCCGATCAAATACCCCCTTGGATGATCTCATACGCTTATCCATGTAGTTGGAGCCCTATTTCTACATGTTATCATGAACTTATTAATATAAATGCAATCTAATACAAACTAACTTAATATAAATAACTATGCATAATTTGATGATAAGATTCAAAAGTTTCATATATGTGCGTGTGTGTGTGTGTACCTAGTTTGTGTCACATGTGTCGTGCACCCTCTAAGTGTCACGGATGGCATCATGACATATACATGCATATGAAAAAAGTTGGTCAACAGGTAAAACTTGAGAGAACTGAATCATCATATAAAGGAATTGGCAGATCATGAGGCAATGGTGGCAGTCTGCTAATCTCTTCATGCAAAGAACATGTGCAATGACCAATGAAGTCCACATGCTATCGGCAATGGTATCCATGGTCCTAGCACCGAGCTACAATGGCTTCTATAGATCAGTCAATAATACCATACTCCAAGATGGTAGTGACAATAATCTCGGAGGTGGTTGTACATTCCCAAGGTCCCTACAATCCCCTGCGCAATCATATGTACATCCCAAGTCAACTCCATAATAATGAGATCTGGTATCAGTGTAATACAACCTCATATGTAACACGAACTTTGCATATATATGCTTGGAAAAATAAAGGGTGACCTAGTCATGGTGGGGGAACTGGCCCAAAACTCCAATGAATCGATCATATATCAACATTCTTAAAATATTTTAGTGGAATCAGGCCTTAATGTCTAGTAGGGAAATCTAGAGGGATTTCAAACAACTCCCCACGAACATCAATGTTCTTGGTGACCTCTTTCACCACCTCCCAAGTATGTGGGCCTCTAACGTCATGCCTCATAATCCTTTGTATGGAATGTAGTAGGTGGCTTTGTGGGCTCAATCTATGGTATGTCTCGATCAACCTATTGATGCTATAAAACATCAAAGACAAACTACACCTAGTAGCTGAACTAGCATGGATGTTAAGTAGTTGTCGTGTGATCCATGTATGTTGGGTCGTAACATCCTCCAATGTGATACTAGTTATAGCATCATCCCACAAAGGGATCAACGTTGCACTGTTTGCAAATCATAAACATAATTTAACATATATATTTCACAAACTATAAGCATAATAACATATACATTAAATTCAAACACACCAGTTAAAGACAATTTAAAATTAAAGAAAATTTGAAGACATAAACACATAAAGTTTAAAGAGGATTTAAAAATGCAGGAGGTGTACCTGAAATAGGTGAAGAATGTCCACTATCAGTAGAATGATCATCAACAGAGACAAAAAAAAACTGCCTTTGACAGTCTGACTGGCATCAAAGGTAGGATCTATGAGTGGAACACACACTTTAGGTGGGCTACATGATCTATCACAAGCTTGACCATGTATAGTAGATCCCCCCACACTCCAACGGCCTATGATTGGGAGGCGTATGAGTGATGCCTTTGCATATTACATATAATACATATAAACTAATCCAATAAATAAATGTTGACTAAACTATTACATATAATACAAAACTATTACATATATAACATATAAACTAATCCAAGAAAAAAAAGTTGACTTAGAAAGAATGTTGACAAGAAAACCATTTCTAAACTCAAGTAGAATAATATAGCTTGAAGTCCTAAACTTTAGAGTTCATTTTTTGATAATTTATCAACCAAAGTATTGAGTTCCATGTAAACACAATCGAAGAAGTGATCAAATCTACCTTCAAAGTTTTTTCCATTTCTAAATATAATGCATTTTATTCATAGGGCATAAATATGTAAATATATATGTAAAAAATTGAAATAAACCTATTCACACAACTAATAAAATTTAATGCCAAGCAAATACTTCAATAGCCTTTATGTTCTTATAATATTTGACTTTGACACATGGCATCTACTAGGTGTAAGCATATGAAAACAATGTTTCTTGTACAACACACTACATAATGAAACAATATGGTACAAATTAGAAAAGAGTCAAAATGATTTTATTCACTTTAAATGCACTTTTCATGATGAATTTAATGTATCTATCAATGATGCATTGTTGAAACTTGAACTTATATATATAGTTATATAATTATATAGTTAAATGTTAAATTATATATATATATAATTTAACATTTAACTATATAATTATATAACTATAAGATATATATATATATATATATATATATATATATATATATATATATATATATATATATATATATATATAATGTTTTAAATAGTTATGCTATAGTTATAGTTATATTATGTTATAGGTATGTTGTACATGTTACACTATGTAATATCATAGTTATAATGTTAGAGAGAGAGAGAGAGAGAGCTATGTTATGTTATATTTGATATATAGAACTATAATATATCGTTGTGTGATGTTATAGTTAAACAAGGCCACATAACTAGTGCTCTATGCCAGTTAGTTTAATAATTGAATTTTCATTGGTAATAGAATAAAAATTAATTGTAATTAACCATAGTTGCAAGTTTTAGTCATTTGACATAATGCATGTTTTGTTGAATATAAATTACATATGCATTGAAATCATGTTGTTCTATTGCGATATAATTTTGCAAATATATATTATTAGTAATTTGCAATAGGTAGGAATGCAAAATATCTCAAAAAAACACAAATTTTTCTTGGATGTGTGCTTATGTTATTGCGACATGTCATTTTTTTCATTTTTTTCCTTTTTCTTTTAAAGTTTAATAATAGAGTTGGTAAAAATGTTGAAAACTGGAAAAAATAAACATTATTAAATTATCAGATTTCTTTTAACATTAACTATTTCAATAATACAATATATATATATATATATATATATAAACACTACAAAGTATAGAGAGTAACTTAAATAAAAAACTCTAGTAAAATTGAATTGCAAGGGGTTCTAATTGGATTTGCAACAAGATTTTCAATTTATGAAACTTGGTAAAGCACATTTACACAAAACTATGTATAGAAAATTTTATTTAATTTTCTTATAGTAAAACACATTGACATAGATCCCCTATTTGTCTTTTTTGCTAGCATGAGACCACAAACACAACCCATGTAGCGGTACTAGGAGCTAAATAATAGTGAAACCCTAGACAATAGAGATTTTTGTAAAAATATTTATAATTTTTGGCATGCCATTGAGCAAATGATGAAAGCTATATCATTATATACATGCAATTCAGTTTTTTTAAAACATTGTCGCTATTTCCATGAAGTTTATTTTAGATACAAATTTTATTTTCCTTTCAATAGGCACATGTGATAAATTAGCTATTTTTTGCATGCCAAAGTGTGATTTGAAAGAGTTTATAAATTTTTCCAATATAACTTTGATTACATAAACAAAATAATGCTTCCCAAGCTATAGACACACAGTTTTAAAATTATCGGGAGATGAAATAGAAACCCGATGCAAGCTAGTTAGAGGTCAGAGCCTATTCGTTTGGCAACACATTAAGGGAGATAATGCTGACTCCCGACCATGGCATGGACATGGCAAGAGATTAAGGTGCGGACGTGTAAAATGCATGCATGATATTTTTTTAGCTTTTCAACAAATCCCTAATGTTGAACCCCAGAATTGCTTCTTTTTTATAATCCTTCTTCTCTCTAATCCTTCCTTTTTGACTTTCATAACTACAATTTGGCTATCAATTTACAAGGTTGAAAGAATAGAAGGTACATAATCATCTTATATTTCATAAATGTCATTTGTCTTTATTATTTAACTTAATATCTACTTGAGCTACCCAATTACAACAATTCTGCAACTAATTCCAAGGTTTGATAGGTTGCGGAGCCTCAACCGAGAAACAGGGCACATGGATAGTTGAAAAATAACTACAGCAACGATATTTTCCTATTTGCAGAAGTTGGATCAATGAAGAAGGAACTCTATCAGTTCGGTCAAAGGATAAGTCAACTATCGTGAAAGGTGAATCAAGCGAGCAAGATGTATATTTTCCGCCTCATGATTTGTTGCGTTGATAGAAAATCATGAGAAAGATTATGATATATTATCTCTTTAGTTAATTATAGGCAATGTCAATTAGCATAGGCATAAATATTTGAAAACATTTATTGCATAAGGGTTTTATAAATATGCCTCTTGACATGGCTAAAATAGACTTGAATTTTATCTTTGAGCACTATGTTTTTGATATATAAAAACTCTTTTTTGATTTCATTCTAACATGTGATCTCAATGCGTGGATAGTTAACTTGTGAAAGCTTAATGATGCTACTTGCTTCTTGTAGGAGGGCCCCCTCGAGATAGTAAGGTCTTTTTTCATTAACAAAATTTATTATTTCAGTTTATATTCCCATAGATTTTTATCAATTCATTTGAGTAATTGAGTTTTGATTCTTAGATATAAGTTTGAAATTGTTTCTGCTAATCATTTTATTGTTCAGGTGAAGAAGGATTTCAGATGCACATGAATAGAGTACAATCTAACATAGCAGTAGAAGTATAAGCTTTGCATTGTAGTGATTTTTCAATTACATAACTAATCTTTCTTTAAGTTAGAACATATTTGTTTGTAAGTGTGATTTTATTGTAGAGAGTGATTTTATTTAAGTGCAAGTGTGTTTTACATTTAAGAAAGTGTGGTTTCTAATTTTCATTCAAGCAAGTTTGATTTTGAGAGTAATTTACATTTAAGCAGTTATGGTTTTCAAGAGTGATGTTTCATATTTAAGCAATTGTGGTTTTCAAGAGTGATTTTTAATTTAAAGTAAGTGTGAGTGTGATCATTATTCAAGAAAGTAAAGTAGAATTGATTTCATTTTGTATAAGTTACATAGCTATAGAAAAACATGTGCATTTCAATAACTCAAATTAACTTAGGAATTGAATGAGTGACAAAGACTCTTAGCACATACAATGCACATACACTTCATCAATTTACTAGCCCTGGTTGATAATTCATGTAAGTAATTTAACATCAATTAAATTACCAAACATTTTGGCATCGTTGCTGGGGAAGTGTATATAGGAGTATTTTTCTTTTTCTTTTTATTGAAAAAAATGATATGCATAGGGAAAGATATTCTAGAGGTAGATTTGTAGGTAGAGGTAGAACTTTGATTCCAACATCATCACTCACCCCACCATGACCTCGTAGTGCCACACCATCCAACCAAACTCATATTCCATCCATTACAAGAAGACACAAACTTCCTGAGGTACTTAGATCTGAAATCCAACCTAGAGATTCACCAACTTCATCAATTGAAGCCATAATAGAAGAAGAGGATCCTACATTCCCAACAGAAGGAGTAATTTTTCTATCCTCAACTAGAGAACAAATTTTAGGAAAAGAACTAGAAATCCCTAGTGAAGAGGAAGAAGAAGGAACCTATTTTAACATTCCATTGATAGAAGAATCAGAGGATCTAGAAGAGGAACTAGAAAATCCAATTTTAGAACCTTACATTAGTTTTGAAGAATCTACAATGGCAGGTGAAGGGGAATGGGAAGTACATATTGTGAATGGTGAACAACCTAGGATTGGAGGTGGAAGAGGAGGAAATAGAGGAGGTGGAATAGGTGGAGGTAGAGAAAGAGGAGGAGGTAGAGGAGATCCATAACCATTTGGATTTCCCATCCTCAATGAAGATACCATAGCTACAATGAAAAATGTCTCACCCTCCATCCTTCCTAATTTAATGGATTAAGGAATAAGGATCTTGAAACATTTCTCTTTGAATTTGAAGTCTTGTGTATATCCTATGACTACCTGCTTGATTCGGAGAAGTTGAAATTGTTTCCATCCACTCTTAAGGATGCAACATTAAAATGGTTTATGGGCTTAGGATTACATTCCATAAGAACATGGAAACATATGAGAACTACATTCTTAGAGAAATACAAAGATTATTGTATGCCTCATAATATTAAAGATGAAGTTTTTAAAATGATGCAAAAAGAAGATGAAAATCTTGAAGACTTCATTGAAAGATTTTCTTATAATGTTAAGAGGGCTAAAATGCATAATCTAGATGAAGAAAATTTGAAAGCTAAAATTTATTAGAGATGAGTGGATTGATCTTCTCAATCTGATGGGTAAAGGAGATATTTCTCAGTTAACATTTGGAGATATTTGTGAATTATGCATACACATTTCAAGAGGTAAAGCAAGAACTAGGAAAAATCCAAGAGATCATGTTATGTCTAGGATTAATAAATCTGCAATTGGGACAGTAAGTAGGGATGAAATAGGCAATTTTCTTGACAATTTTAAAACAGATATTTTGGGGAGTCTTAGTGAGAAAATAGATACCCTTAAAGTAAAAACAAGCAAAAGGATGAAAATGTTGCATTATCTATCATTTGTCCAAAATGTAGAAAGAAGCATGCCTTAAGAGAATGCCCTCTTGACCTAAAAAGTGTAGAAACCCATGTTATATGTGTAGAAAATCATGATACAAAGGAATGTCCTTCAATACCAGGTCTTAAAGTTGTCTATCAAGAGGAAGTAATACCAAATCAAGTAGAACCCCTTTGTTTTATTGTTAAGAGACCATGGAAAAATCCACAACCAAATATGACTCAGGGTTTCAACAAGAAATGTTTTTTATTTTTGGATGGTTTTAGTGGATATAACCAGATCCAAACAGCTCCAGAAGATCAAGATAAAACCACTTTTATCTGTCCATGGGGAAATTATGCTTACTGAGTACTTCCTTTTGGGTTATTTAATGTAGCTGTAACATTCCAAAGGGCAGTTTTAGGCATTTCTCTTATCTAATTCATGATTGTGTAGAAGTTTACATGGATGATTTTATTGTCTATGGAAATTATTTTGAAGAAGCTCTTAAAAATTTGGAAAAAATTCTCATTATATGTAAAGAAGCAAAACTCCCATTAATTCATGAAAAATGTTTTATGATGTTTACTTAGGGAATTGTTTTAGGACACCATATTTCAAGAAATGGAATTAGAGTGGATACATCTAAAGTGGAAGTTATTTCTAAATTATCAGTTCCAATATATCAAAGAGATGTTAGAAAATTTATTGGTTTTACTGGTTATTATAGAAGATTCATAGAAAACATTACAAAAATAGCCTCCCCGCTTTTCAAATTGCTCACAAAACATTGTGAATTCATCTGGAACTCTGACTGCCAAAAAGTTTTTGAAACATTGAAAGAAAATATCTATGAAGCACCCATTTTAAGAGGACCAATTTGGAAATTACCTTTTCACATTTCAACTAATGCCTCAGATACAACTTTAGGATTTGTATTAGGAAATAAGGATTTAACTCTTTATGCCATTTACTATACCAGTAAAAATTTTGATTCCTGCAGAGTTAAATTACACTGTAACAGAAAAAGAGTTTTTAGTTGTTGTACATGCCATCAATAAATTCAAACATTACATCATTGGTTATGAAACTTTCATACACACAGATCATTCTGCAATTATATATCTAATGAATAAACCAATTACTAATGGCAGAATTACAAGATGACTATTATTATTACAAGAATTCAATATTACTATTTTGGATAGACCTGGAAAACAAAACAGAGTTGCTGACTTTCTATCTAGAATCCAAAATGATAATAATGATGCTTTTGTAAAGTATAATTTTCCTGATGAATATCTTTTTGTAGTTGTTGGTTGCTAAATTTGCCCACTTTTTACCCACCTTTTTATCCCTTTCCTATACTCATTTCATGCCCTCGTTGGTCAATTTGTGTTCTAAATAGCATAGGTGCACCTATTGTCATGTCTTTGAGAATTGTTAATCAATGAAACGTAGTCGTAGGGTATTATTTCCTAAAGCGACTTGCTAACTTAAGTTTCCATGCAGATTTGGAGGAATGATGATCAAAAGCATGATTCAACATATGATGACTATTGAGTTGGCAGCACTATCTTTGGATATCAGCTGCAATGGTGGTTCAACCTATCGACCAACACAAGTGTTATCTTTGTATTATGTTATATCTCAAGAATCACTATGTATTTGCAGGCAGACAACTGTCGTAATCTTAGGCACTGTTAGTTGTTAATGAAATGTATAAGTAGTGATTATGGGGCTGGGAAAGCCACCGCTAGGAGATATGCGATATTTTTGAGTTGTAACAACAAACCTCTGTAATGATATTTTGATTAATACAATTGTTGAAATTTTGAGTATTTTATAAATCACGATCTTGCCAAAAACTTGATCAGGGAGTTGGACCCACTCTCCTGACTAGGTGTTGATGGATTAGATGTGTGCCTAGGTTAATTTTCTGTTCTGTTATCTCTTTGCTCTGTATTGATTTCAGTGTGTTGCTATGAGTCTTAACTTGTTGTTACAGTTATAACTTGTTGTTACACATTATTATGTTATGATTAAACGTTCAATGCTGGGTAGGGAAAATGTGGCCTTCATATACCTTGCATGATAGTCTTGAAATACTCTATCGAGCCCCGGGTTGACAATTAATGTGGAATTTGGTGAATTGCATGATTCATATCTGAACACCAACATTTTGGCGTCGTTGTCGAGGAGGCTATCGAAGGTGCGAAATTATGACCAATATTGACCATAGGACCATTCTCTCATCCTGGGGAGGAAATTTTTTCACCCTGCTCTAGGTCCTGAGCATTAGATTGTTTGTTTCTTTCATAGGAACTGCTCTCTCATCTTGGGAAGGGAAGTTTTTTTTCACCTTGTTTCAGGTCCTAAGCTTAGAATTTTGTGGTTGGTTTGTTTTCCTTCTTTTGCTTTCTTTTTAGGGGCCACTCTCTCATCCCGGGGAGGGAAGTTTTCACCCTGCTCCAGGTCCTGAGATTTCAATTTTCTTGAATGTTTTCCTTTTATTTTTTGATTGAATGAACAAAGATACAAATAAAATGGGTAGAGGAAGACCCCCAAAAACAGGAAGAAAATATCTAGGAAATCATTTCAAAAGCTAAATCTGGAGCATCGTTGTGAGATGCTGTTAGGGTGAGATCTCATACGAGATCTAGAGGGAAATCAGTTTCACAATCAGGGAAGAAGAAGTAGCAAGCAAAGGATCGGGGGAACTGAACACTGTGAGTTCAGAAGAAGAAGAATACTTGAGGGAATTCACTACACCATTTGATCGAGGAAGTGTTGTTAAACAGACTCAACCATGCATTATAGAACAACCAGAACCTATTGAGATTCCAAGTGAATATTGGAAGATATTCATGGCTCCTGCAACTTCTTCGATCGAGTTCCCAATTGGAGATATCAGGGGTGATGTGCCTATGAAGCCTATTCCTTTGACAACATTACCTAACTTTCATGGTCTTTCTTTTAAAGATCCGGACACATTCCTGTTTGAATTCAACGTTGTCTGTTAGGGGTATGACTATATTTTTGATGCCCAGAAATTGAATATATTCCCCTCCACTTTGAAGTGAACATCTTTGAGATTGTTCATGGTTTTAGGGGGGAAATATATTACTACATGGGATGATATGAAGATGAATTTCCTCGAAAAGTATCAAGGCTACTGCAAATACTAAGATGTTAAGGAATAAATCTTTAAGATTGTGCAGAAAGAGGATGAGAACATGGAGGAATTTGTGGAACATTTCAAATACAGTTTGCAGAGATCAAGCCATAGTGATCTAGATAAGGACATCTTGAATATAACTTTTCTCCAAGAACCAAGGGAGGAATCTTTGGAAATTTTGAACATAGTAGGAAAGGGAGATATATCAAAGGAAGAATTCGACACCATCTGTGAATTATATATTAAGTGTTCACATGGAGCTGCGAGGCATAGGCAGGGGATATGAACTCTCAAGTCATCCAGCGGTGGAGTTACAAAACCAGAAATTGGAAACTTGTTGGACAACCTGAGGACTGATATCTTGAGAACACTATCCTCACAACTGGACGTTTTACAGGCGAAATGGAAGTATATGGAAGCGGAGAAGGCTATGTCCATTTTCTGTCCACAATGCAGGAAGAAGCACTCATTGAGGGAATGTCCACTGAATATTGTTGAGACCTGTGAGATATGTGAACAAAGTCATTCCACTAACACATGTCGATCTCTTCTTGGAATGAAGGCATTTTTTTAGGGAGAAAATGAAGAAGTAGATCAGATGTACTTCATGGGATCAAGGAAACCATGGCAACCATGGCCACAAAACATGAATCAAGGTATGCCTCAAGACCCTTCTCAGTATTTTAATAATTTGAATTTTGGGCCTCAGTCTGTACCTTTTTCACCTTCATGGCCGTAGTCCTGTCAATATCCAATGCCCTGGCAACCATGGTTCCCTCAGTCTAGTCCAACTCCTTCATGGTCCCAGAATTTCCGTGGATGTCCTCCTCCTCTAGGAAAGTTCTCCCTTCCTATGCCATAACAAATTTACAACTGCCCTCTAATGCCTCCACCAGTAATCCTCCTCTTCATCCACAACTACTTTTTCAATCCAACCCAAATCCAAACAATAGGGGAGCTCAACAGGTTGAGACACTCAACCTTCTTGCATACAATATTTCCACCGCAAAATGTAATGAATTAAATCTCTGGTTTGGTCGGGTGGTAAATACTCAGACTTCACCAATAATTGTTAAACATACTGATGATGAAGTCTCAGAAACAGAACCTAGGAATTCTGCTGGAACAACTGGGGATGAGTCAACACAAACTCCTATGGAAGAACAACCCCCTTCTCAAACAATTGTTACTACTGGTCCACCTTATCTTGAGAGATTATCCTTGAGAAAATAGAGTCCTCATCCTAAATTTGACTTTTTAGGGGAATTGAAAAATTTATTTGTCAAAATCCCGTTACTTCAGGCTATGAAGGACGTACCGATTTATGTCAAAAACAATCAAAGAATATTTCTCTAAGAAACCTGGAATAAAACGAAGGGATCCACTCACTATTCACGTTATGGGAAAATTATCAGACGTAATATTGGGAAAGTCTATACCTGTTAAGTACGGGAATCCAGGGAGCTTGATTCTTATAGTACAGATTAATGGGGTTGATAACCCAAATGTGTTGGTAGATTTGGGGGCAGCAATTAATGTCATAATTTCTGCAACTGTGATTACCTTGGGCCTGTGAAACCTTAAACCAACTCCCTCCTAGAATTGGTAGATCGGTCTACTATAAGACCGGTAGGGAAGTTGGAAGATATAACTATTTCAGTAGACTCATGGCAATACCCTGTCGATCTTTTGGTATTACATACCCAATCTCCAGTTGGTGGGAATCCTTTGATTTTAGGAAGACCTTGGCTTGTGACTGTAGATGCTTACATTGGGTGTCGGTCAAGAAATATGGTAATATCCAATGGGGAAGTTATAAAGAATCTTATCCTTTATCCCCCTGCAGAACTGAGTTCACCAGATAAACTAGGATTTACCTTAACACAAAAATCTCTACCTGTGAAAGGAATTGAACCTGAAAACGAAGAAATTAGACCAATTCTTACTATTGGTGAGGCCCTCTGTTTTAAGGATGAAACAAAAGATGATGCCATTAATACCTTTATTAGCAGCCCCAACTCCATTTCTAATTCAACCCGCCAGCTATTAGAATTTGTTATGAGTTGCAGTATTCAGGAAGCCATTGAACCATAGACTGGAGTTGAAAATGTTCCGGTAATTGTACCCCATAATAGTATACTTGTTGAAATTGAACCAGGGAAGACGTTGAACATTAATCCTGACCTTTCACCTTCCTAGTCTGAACGATTATTGAAAGTCCTTCAAGAATAGAAAGAAGCCTTCACTTGGGAATATACAGATATGAAAGGAATCCATGTTGACTTATGTACTCATCACATATACATTAAAGAAGAATGTCGACATGTTAGGAAACCACAAAGAAGAATGAATCCTTCTTTAAATAACATTGTCAAAGACGAATTACAAAAACTATTAGATGTGGGATTTATTTACCCAATCTCGGACAGTCAATGGGTATCCCCACTAGTCATTGTTTCTAAAAAGAATGGAAAGTGGCAGATTTTCATTGATTACAGGGAATTAAATAAATCAACTCAAAAGGATCATTTTCCCTTACCTTTTATTGACCAGTTCCTTGATACATTAGCCGGATAGAAGTTCTTCTCCTTTCTGGACAGATTTAATGGGTACAACCAGATATAAATAGCTCTTGAGGATCAAGATAAAACTACCTTCACATGCTCTTATGGAACCTTTGCAAATCGAGTCCTCCCATTTGGTATCTTTAATGCACCCGCTACCTTTCAACGGGCAATATTGGGAATTTTTTCTGATCTAGTCAATGATAGTGTTGAAATCTACATGGATGACTTCACCCCATATGGGGATTCTTTTGAAGAAGGTCTGGAAAACTTAGATAAAGTACTTAAAATATGTAATCAAACACATGTTTCTCTTAGCACAATAAGATGCCATATGATGATGAAAGAAGGAATAGTGTTGGGACATCTGCTTTCAATTGTAGGAATCTGGGTTGATCCTGCCAAGGTAGAGGTAATATTAAATTTTCCTACACCTAAGACACTGAAACAGGTGCATAGTTTCATTGTTTATGTTGGCTATTATAGACGTTTTATAGAAAAAATTTCTAAGATAACATTTCCAATTTTTCAATTATTACCTAAGGATGCAGAGTTTGTGTGGACAAATGAATGTGAAACAGCCTTTGTGAAAATCAAAGAACTAGTTTGCAAAGCTTTGATATTACGTGATCCTGACTGGAAGCTCCTATTTCACATCTCTATAGATGCTTCTCACATAGCAGTAGGGGTAGTCTTGGGACAACAGGAGGAAAAGAAACCATACACGAATTATTATGTCAGCGAGAATTTGACTCCTGCTAAATTGAACTATATGGTAACTGAAAAAGAGATTTTGGTTTTTATTTATGCTATTAATATGTTTCAGCAGTACATTATAGCTTATCCAACTTTCATGCACACTGATCATACAACCATCAGGTATCTGATGAATAAACAGATAACTCCTGGTCATATTACAAGATGGTTATTAATAAATCAAGAATTTGATATCACCATTGTTGATAAGCCAAGGAAAGATAATGTAGTTGCATATTTCCTCTCTAGGCTGGATACTAGTGATGAAGGTGCACCTGTAGAGGATATTTTTCCAAATGAACATCTTTTTGCAATTTCTACTAACGCTTGTGGTATCCAAATATTGTTAACTATATTGCTACAGGAAAAATACCTCAACACTTACCATACAGAGAGTAGTGAAGGATTATCCATCATAGTGCCTGCTATTCGTTGATAGAAGGATATCTCTTTTATACAGGACCTGATCAACAAATCTGGTGCTGCATAGGTGAAGATGACGTCTGTGATGTCTTGAAAGCTTCTCATGGTGGCCCATGTGGAGGGCACTTTGTAGATAAGAGGACATGTCATAAGGTGTTATGGATGGGATACGATTGGCTCTCTATTTTTCATGATGCAAGGAAATATGTCCGAGGGTGCGATAGCTAACAGTAGGTGGGACAACCTGCTCAGTCAGATGAGATTTGGTTACAGCCTCAACTAGTTCTTGAGCCATTTGATAAATGGGCTATCGATTTCATTGGGTCATTCAATCCATCCTCACATAAGAAAGTCCACATTTTGGTCTCCACAAATTATGTGACAAAGTGGGTAGAGGCCAAGGCTATTATGAAAGCAACATAATAGATTGTCTCATACTTCTTATTCGAAGAAATTTTCGCTCGGTACAGAGCTCCTAGAGAGATAGTTTCAGATATATGGTCGCAGTTCACATCACATATGATAGAAAGACTTATGAAGAAGTATGGAATCAAGAATAGGGTAATATCTCCATATCATCCTTAGGCGAATGGTCAAGTCGAGAGTACAAATAAAGTGCTGGAGAATATCCTTACGAAGACTGTAGCAAACCATCACTGAAACTGGGCCGAAAAGCTTCTTGAGGCACTTTGGGCATATAGAACAACATGGCGGAACACAACAGGATTTTCACCATACGAGCTTGTCTATTGGAAATCCCCTTTGTTTCCATTGGAATTTGAAATTAAGATGCTCAAGACAAACAATGAAGTAGGTTTGGATCTTTCAGAAGCCCAAAAACACTGACTATAATAGTTAAACAAGTTAAATGAAATTCGTTTGGTAGTTGTCCAGAACACTGCTGCAATTCAATGGTAGTGAACTAAATGGCATGATAAATTTATCAAGAAAAAGGTGTTTCAAAGAGGAGATTGGGCGTTGCTCTATGAATCTTAGTTCAAATATTTTAAAGGAAAACTCTGCTCTAGATGGATTGGACCATATGAGTTGATACGGTGTTTGATAACGAGACTTTTAGACTCGTAACAATCGATGAGGTACATACTCCCCTGATTGTAAATAGACATGGCCTCAGATTGTATCACCATCTAGTTTCCAAAGACTCCTTTATCAAACATCTTTCTAACGATTCTGGTTTTGAAATTGTTAGTGCAAAGAACTCTTCCTTTGCACCTCTTGAATAAAAAAAATAAAAATAAATAAATAAATACATATATATATATATATATATATATATATATATATATATATATACAATAAGATGTTGTTACTACTCTATCATTATTTTTCTTGTGAGTACTTTGTTGGCACGGCTACTCCCGTAGTTTTGTTACTCCTCTGGTGTTGTTACTCTGCAGATGTTAATTTCATCTAAGTACTTCATTGGTGTTGTTACTTCATTCATCGAGATTTCATCTAAGTACACTAGTGTTGTTACTCCTTCATTGTGTTACTCTGTTCGTCGTGATTTCGTCTAAGTACACTGGTGTTGTTACTCCATTCTTCGTGATTTCGTCTAAGCACACTGGTGTTGTTACTCCGTTTGGCTTGATTGTCTAAGTACACTGGTGTTGTTACTCCTCCAACGATGTTACTCCTTCGGTGTTGTTACTCTGTCAAGGTAAGTTTGAAGGTACATCCCCAACTGACTTCGTGGATTTGATTGACATTTCACGTATGACATGACTAGACATGACCATGGACAATCATCCCTTAGTTGGGGGGAGGTATCATATTAATGTTAAACATGTCATATTTAATAGCAATGATGATCCGTCATTATCATTGTTGAACCTTGTGCCAACTCGTACATTCCACATCATCATTTTGATCCCCACCATACCTTGCACATTTATCCATACGCATTGGAACTTGAACTACATACAATTGTATTGAATTACGGTCCTTTCCAATGCGTTGTAATAATTTCCATTATTTACCATAATCCACCATGGATTTTTCCCATAATATCTGCCCGGATTTCCCTTTCACCACATCCTTTGCAACCACAATCCTTGTCATCGCAACTTTACCAGCTAATGCTCTCCTCAATGGTTTTGCTACTACTCTAAGTGCTGCTACAAAGAAACTTGCAAAAATGGTGGGAAAGTTGTTAGGCATGAACCGGAAGACACAGCGCAGGTTTGACACCATCCGAATGTATGGCAGGTTTTTTAGAATGTGGGATGGCATACCTATTTTGAGAGGTTGCAGGGATTCGACTAAGCTATTATAGTCGAATTCACATTGAAATCGGACGAAGTTATTCCAAAGCTCGTGGGTTGGACATTCCTGTCATAGAGGAAATTATCTCGACTGTTAGTGGGTTGCCAGAAGGTGGGCAGAAATGGTTCGCCTAGAAATTACCCTTACCAGAATTTCCAAAATTATTCTTGCCTACAGGAGAAACCATGGTTCAAAAGGGAAGGGGATATGATAAAAATCCTTGCCACATCCATGGGCTGAGGTCGCATACTTTATGGTGCGATACATTACTTGTGAAGGTTGGCTCGCTACCTTATTCAAATACCATTTTAAACTTCTTGCATGCCTTCGGTTTTGTCATGTGAATTCTCTGGATATGCCATATTTCTTATGGAATAACCTCTAGTTAATGGCACGCTCTTCTCATCAGTCGCGTCAACCATTGGTAGTTCTCACAAACCACGGGCTTGTCAGGCTACTAGTGGTACATGCCCTATCACAGACTTCTATGGTTTCGCCATAATTCACTGAATTAATAGAAGAGGAACTTGTAGCCATGATGTAGGAAAGAGAGGAAGAGGAATTAGTGGCAGAGGAAGAAGTCACAGATTACGTTGTTACACAATAACCAGCGTCAGTTGTTGAACAATTGGAAGAATTGGTGATGGAGCAGGTTGTAGCTATTACACGATGTTATTACACAAGAACTAGCATCAATTGTCAACCTGGAAGAAGGAGAAATGAAAGTGGAAGGAAGTGCAGTTGACGATGTTACACAAGAACCAGTGTTGACCACTAAACTAATGGAAGAATTTCCGGCAATGGAAGAAACTGCAGGCGAGGTTGTTATACAAGAACCAACATTTCTTGCCAAAGTGATGGAGAAACCGGTGGAAGAAGCATAAGTCGTGGTCAACGTTGTTACACAAGAACCAATGTCGATTGCCGAGCAAGCAACTAAAATGAAAAAAAGGGTGCCACATGAAGAAAAGGAGAAGGATGGTGCGGAATAGTCGGGGGAAGGAGAAATAATTGAAATAGCAGGTGCAGGAAGGATGGAAATCAATGAGGATATCTCTCATTCTCTGCTTTCCACCTCCCTGCCAAGAGAGGCAAGGAAATTTTTCACCCTTAGATGCTCGATGAAAGAAAATATCTCTTTCCCGATACTAAAATTTGTAGGGATAGCTAAGGGCATTATTGTCGACACTTTCACACAAGAACCAGTGTCGATTGGTGGAAAATTTGGGAAAATCGAAGGACGGGTGGTCAAAATTGTTATGCAAGAACCAGTGTCGACTGAGGAGCAAGTGGAAGAAATTGTGGCTTATGCTATTTTCATAGAGTTGTTGG
The DNA here is from genome assembly GCA_031772625.1 of Pinus tabuliformis. NCBI lineage: Eukaryota > Viridiplantae > Streptophyta > Pinopsida > Pinales > Pinaceae > Pinus > Pinus tabuliformis. The sequence goes on from CM062816.1 coordinate 558,229,917, forward strand.
AAGAAAGCGATGTTGTTGGTATCAACATGCAAGGGCCATAACCAATTTCTGAGCAGATGGAAGAAGATAACCGGGCAACAGAGTAGCCATAGGAAAAATGTGTTGAAAATGTTACTCCGCAAGGGCCTTTAGTGGCTCCGAAGTCATTTAGGGAAGATGTGGAGGTTTTAAGACCTGCAGAAGAAGATGTTGGGGCCGCCCCCCGAGTTGAGGAGTAGAGAGAAGAAATAAGGTTGAAATAGGAATCGGTTGACGAGTTTCCTAACATCAACCCGACAAATCCAACACCGGCCGTGAAACCAGTGGAGGGGGTCACTGTCAAACAATAATTCACTAAAGAATGCGCAAAGAGAATGGCCCCCATCCAAGAAAGGTATCGGTGGAAATTTAAAGAAAATATGCAATTAAAATTGGAGATTATTAAGTTAAGGAGCAGGTGTTACGCTTACAGAGATGGGTGAGGAATCATAAGAGGAATATCAGTCGAGATGCTACAAATCCTGGAGCTGAAACCACTTCAACAGTAGTACAGACCGAGCCATTTTTGCATCTGTTTGAGTTGCGAGAATTCTTGTTCACCGCTGAAATTTAGAAATGGCAGGCTACTGCATCTCACCTTCAATGGGGGTCTATCTCTTTGGAAGACCACCAGGGAGTGAGAGGAATTCGAGAACAAGCTGTGAAATTTATGACTGATTACGCGACCCAGATGGAGAAAGAAAAGTAGAAACGAGAAAAACTACAGAAAAGGATTGAGGAACTAGAAGAGCAAGTGCAGCTACTGAAGGTTGACAAACATGAAATGTTTGCTCTTGCATGACATGTAATGGTGTGCTGACCTCCTACTCATAGTTATGCTATGTTCCTCCATGAACAGTACATGTTCTTCTGTATCATAGATAAGCCACGAAAATGAAGATTCGATACAGTTCCTGCGGATCTTGAGGGGTCACAATATCCTGAACCAACCCTTGATGTGCGAACTCTACATGCACGATTATTTTCTGGGGATCGATCAATCGTTCAACCTAGTGCCATATGTGGGGGATATTCAGTTGAGAGCCTTCACCTCCTTCACGATTAACCAGGTTAAGTGGAAGAAATCCTTCGACATGTTCGAAGAGAACCAAGTAAACATGCCACTTGTAGTTTGGGTAGAGCATTGTCAGGCCGTGAATATTTTTAACAAACATCATACCTTCTTGGGAATAGAAGGACAGAAGGGTCAGATGTTGGAAACATAGAAGTGGTGCACTGACATGTGTACAAAGCAATTTTTTACTTGTCAGGAGGAGGCCCAGGTCAGCTATCAGAAACAATGGGTGTTATTGTGAACTATAGTAAGGATACGTGAACCTTTTGGGGCCCCTAATTTTGTTCAAGCTTTAGATAGAATGCCACGATATATCACATTTATTTAGACCTGCGGGACCTGATGGATGGGTCTGAAATTTCGTTTTCCCATTGTTTGGTTGCTAGCTAAGAAATACACACCAGATTAAGTGGTACACAAGGATTAGTGGAAGGAAGTCCTTCACACAGATGGATACAAGGTTCCCGTAATAGAAATGGTTGCAAAACCTTGCACGGCTCCATGCTGACCATAGTGGCTCTAACACAGATTTGCATAGGAAACGAGTTGCATGAGGAAATGAAAAAGGGCTAGTTGGGGGGAGATGTTGGTTGCTAATTTTGCCAAATTTTTACCCACCTTTTTATCCCTTTCCTCTACTCATTTCATGCCCTTGTTGATCGATTTATGTTATAAACAACAAAAGTACACCTATTGTCATGCCTTTGTGAATTGTTAATCAATGAAGCATAGTCTTAGGGGATTATTACCTAAATCGAATTGTTAACTTAAGTTTCCATGCATATTTGGAGGAATGATGATCAAAAGCATGATTTAGCATATGATAAATATTCAGCTGGCAACGCTATCTTTGGATATCAGTTGCAACAATGGTTCAACCTATTGACTAGCACAAGTGTTATTTTTTTATTTTGTTATATCTCAAGAATCGCTATGTATTTGCAGGCAAACAGTTGTCGTAATCTTAGGCAGTGTTAGTTGTTAATGAAATGTGTAAGTAGTGATTACAGGGTTGGGAAATCCACCGCTAGGACATATGTCGTATTTCTAAGTTGTAAAAACAGACCTCTGTAATGATATTTTGATTAATACAATTGATGATATTTTGAGTATTTTATAAATCTCAATCTTTCCACCGCCCTGGTCAGGGAGTTGGGCCCACTCTCCTGACCAGACGTTGTTGGATTAGATGCGTGAATAGGTTTATTTTATGTTGTGTTATCTCTTTGATGTGTGATGATTTCAGTGTGTTGTTGTGAGTGTTAACTTGTTGTTACTCTTATTGTTGTTACATTTATAACTTCTTGTTACACATTGTTATGTTATGATTAAATGTTCAATGTTGGGTAGGGAAACTTTGGCCTGCATATACCTTGCATGATAACCTTGAAATAACTAGTCGAGCCTTGGTTGGAAATTAATGTGGAATTGGGTGAATTGCATGATTCATATTTGAACACCAATAGTAGTATCTATTAAATCTCCTTGGTTTAGAGATATTGCTAATTATTTGGCTACATGGAAGTTACTATCGTATTTGTCTCCTCAAGAGAAAAAGAAGATTATTCGAACTAGTGCAACCTATTCCTAGATAAGTGAAGAATTGTACAAGACATGACTTGGCCTAATCATTCGAAGATGTGTTAAAGAAGATGAAGTACAAAAAATATTGAAAGCTTGTCATGATGAACCATGTGGAGGACATTTCACTGGTAAAAGAATTGCTTATAAAATCATTCTCTTATGATATTACTGGCCTTCTCTTTTTAATGATTCCAAAGAATATGTTAAGAGAATGGGAAAACTAGTTTCTTTAGATGAAATGTCTTTACAGTCTCAAGTACTTATTGAACCTTTTGAAAAATGGGCTCTGGGTTTTATTGGTCCAATCAATCCGCCATCAAGACAAAAAAGGTATATTCTTGTATGTACAGAGTATGTCACAAAATGGGTAGAAGCTAAAGCACTTTCTTCTGCTATTGAAAATGTTGTAGTTTCATTTCCTTTTGAGGATATTTTCACTTGTTTTGGTGTTCCAAGGGAAATTGTGATAGATCAAGGTGCTCAGTTCACATCCAAGCCGGTACATAATATAATGCAGGAATACAAAATCAAACATAGAAGGTCAACTCCATATCATCCACAAGACAACGAATAAGATGAATCTACCAACAAAGTAATTGAAGCAATTCTTACCAAAACTATGCATTTGCATATAAAGGATTGCACAGAAAAGCTTCCAGAAGCTTTGTGGGCATATTGTAGCGCATGCAGAAATACAATTGGACACACTCCTTATGAAATTGTTTATGGAAAACAAGTCATGTTTCCTATTGAGTTCCAGGGAAAGACTTTTAAAACAACAATCAAATTGGGTCTTGATTTATCATAAGCCTAAATACAAAGAATGGATAAATTGAATGAACTTGATGAGATGCAACAAGATGTTATTCAAAGAACCAATATAGTCCAACAACAGATATCTAGGTAGCATGATAATTTTATCAAAGAAAGGAAATTTTAGCCTCATGATTGGGCATTGCTTTTTTATTCAAAATTTGAATATTTCCAAGGAAAATTTCAAACTCATTGGCTTGGTCGATATGAGATTGAAACTATCTTTGATAATGAAGTAGTCATAATCAAAACTATTGATGAAGAGAAGATGACCTTCCTTGTAAATGGTCATAGATTACAAATATATAATAAACCATTAACAAGGGAGGAATTCATAATAAATCTGCAAGATGATGTTGATTTGAAGTTGTTCAAGGAAGACTCTTCTTCCCCTCCAACTTAGTCTTTTACTTTCTTTTTAAAAAATAAAAATAATATATATATAATAAAATTGTATAAACATGAAAACCAACATTGTTGGCATGTTTATATAGAATCCAAGTTGAAAACCAAGAGTTCTTGGCATCTTAGATTTTATTTTCCCTATTCTAGTCCCATTTTCTTTTATTCCTCTTTTTCTTCTTTGAAATAATGTAGCTATGAAATTGTCAACAAACTGCAGCTCTAGCAGATTCTGTAGCTGAATTAACAGATTGTGACCACAACGAATGGAAAGGATGATAAAAGCACAATCTAATGAAAACAGTCATAATCAAAACTATTGATGAAGAGAAGATGACCTTCCTTGTAAATGGTCATAGATTACAAATATATCATAAACCATTAACAAGGGAGGAATTCATAAGAAATCTGCAAGATAATATTGATTTGAAGTTGGTCAAGGAAGACTCTTCTTCCCCTCCAACTTAGTCTTTTACTTTCTTTTTAAAAAATAAAAATAATATATATATAATAAAATTGTATAAACATGAAAACCAACATTGTTGGCATGTTTATATAGAATCCAAGTTGAAAACCAAGAGTTCTTGGCAGCTTAGATTTTATTTTCCCTATTCTAGTCCCATTTTCTTTTTATTCCTCTTTTTCTCCTTTGAAATAATGTAGCTATGAAATTGTCAACAATCTGCAGCTCTAACAGATTCTGCAGCTGAATTGACAGATTGTGACCAGAGAAAATGGAAATGATGATAAAAGCAAAATCTAATGAAAATTACAGCTGAAGCAACAGGACAACCTACAAAAGACAAATCAAAAGCAGTAAGATAAAGGAGAAAAGGTATGTAAATATTGAGTTATATAATAAAGGTAAACATTTGAATTATGAAATAAAAAGATGAGTAACCATTGCTACTGCCATATTGAATAATGATTACCCTTAATTGTTTTCACACAACTTTGGTTTAATGAAAATATCAATGTATTGTCAACCAAGTTGGGGTTTAACCGTGATATAATCACCCTCACCTCTCCATTCATCATTCCTCTGCATGTCGAACACTTCCATTTCACTCAACCCTGTTTTAGCGTTGAGACCGCTCTCACCTAAAACTCTATTTTCCTAACTCGTTTCATACTCAAATTCCTTCCCATTCCTTAAACCTGTCAAAAGAGCGATTGTGGGTTAGACTTCCTCTACCATGGGGGTCATTGTAAGGTTAGAGTCGAATGGAATTAGGTTTTTGGAGGGATATCCACAGGTCAAACAAATGTTGCAGCAAGCTCAGTGGCTTGAATTTGTGGAGAAATTCGATGGCCATGAGAAGGAGGTAACAAAATCTTTTGCTAGGGCATATGACGACATCGAAGTAGAAATTGGGGACATGAAGTTGGTGTTGACAGAATCCTTCATAGCAAAAGCGACATGATTGCCAAGAATTGGAGAAAGTTGGTTTAAGAATAGAAGAATTGAAGAAAGAGAATGGAGGGTTTTTCTCAAGAATCCAGGTATGAATATTTCTGAGTTTAAAAAGGGAATACCAATCACGAATTTGAAGAATAAATGGAGAAACCTGCTGCTAATCATTCAAAAGTTTATAACTTGTGAAGGAAGATTTGGTAATATGTTCTTTTATCATGCAAGATTAATGATGAATTTTCTAGATGGAAATGAAATTAACCTAGCATATTTTCTACTTCAAAGCTTAAGAAAAATGGTTGGTAGCATTCAAAGAAAAATTCAATCTATTGATAGTGCTCTATATCATCATGGTCTAGTAAAAATATTAATTCAAGCACATATTAGAAACCTTAGTGAAGTTGTTCAACTCATGATTAAACTCTTCACTCTTGAATTGCAAAATAATGATCCTCTTGCTCTTGCATTCGAAGTAAAATATATAATGCATGATATAAAACCACTAAGGTTGAATTGGATATTCCTCTTATCGCTTTTCTCAAGGCAATTTATCCTACTTACTCCAATTATCTTGAGTCATTGCAAGCAAATGGAAATCTCAAATATATCACCTTTGGCTCTCTTGTGAAAAAGTTTGCTGAAAGAGAGAAAGCTTTTGGAAAGAAGACAGCCGCTGAATCTTCTGAAGAGGATGTGTGCCTTTCTCATAAAGAAAAGAATCCTACTCAAGATTCTTCCAGAGGAAGAGGTGGTCGAAGAGGAAGAGGAAGATATTTCAGAGGCAGGGGGGCAGACACTCTCAAGGAGAAAAGGCAGATTTGCACTGCATACACTGCAAAAGAAATGGATCACATGATGCCTCTACATGCAAGTTACCATGGGAAAAAATTTAGAAAAGAAACCAATAGAAAGGTAAAATTGATGATATAGACAAAGGTAAAGCACCTAAATCTGCTCACTATGTTGTGGCACAATGTAATATTGGAGTAAATGAAGATTTATTTAATGCTTCACTTGCTTCTTGAAAAAATGATTGGTTGCTTGATTCAGGAGCAACCTGCCACATGACTCATAGAAAAGATTTTTTTGAAGAATTTACTGACAATGTTGATGGAGCAGTATACTTTGCAGACCAAACAAAAATCAAGCCATCAGGGCTTGGCACTATCAGGCTTCAATTGCCTGGTCTTCCAGAATTTCTTTTGCATCATGTTCTCTATCTCCAACAGCTGAAGAGAAACTTGTTGTCCTTGGTCCACATCCACCAGCAAGGTCACTCCATTCATATTTTTGATGGCAAGCTTGAGGTGAGAAAAGCATTTGACCACTCACTTGTCATGAGGGGAATAGAAGAAGAAAGGCTTCTCAAGTTGCAAGGTACCTCTGCTCGTGCACAACATTTCTTAAATTCTCATCATGAAGAAGGTACACTTCCATCTAGTTTATCATGGCATGCTAGACTTGGACATTTGAACTATGACAGCCTCCACTTGTTGAAGAAAATGGTGTTGTTGGTTTGCCTACAATTCCTAGGAAATTTAAGCAATGTGATGCTTGCATTATAGGAAAGCATAGCAAACAGTCTTTTCATGATTCACATTCAAGAGCACATAGAAAACTTGAACTCATTCATTCAGATTTATGTGGTCCAATGCCTGTTCCTTCTGCAAATGGAAATAAATATATGATGAAATTTATTGATGACTACACCAGAATGTGTTGGGTTTATTTATTGAAGAACAAATCTGATGCTTTTCAAACATTCAAGAACTTTCATAAATGGATTGAAAATGATGCACAATCTCATATTGGGTCTATTCACACTAATAATGGAAAATAATACACATCAAATGAATTTGAAAACTATCTTCGCCAACATGGGATCAAACATCAAACAATTGTGCCTTATAATCCCCAACAGAATGGTGTAGCTAAAAGAATGAATAGGACAATCTTAAATATGGTACGATCCATGCTCTTCTTCAAAAATGTAAAGATAATGTTTGTGTTGATGTTGTTCTATGTGTTGCATATACAAAGAATAGATGTCCATATAATGCTATTAGAAACAAGACTCCATATGAAATGTGGTATGGAAATGTTCCTTCGATAAAGCATCTCAGGGTCTTTGGTTCCACCTATTATTCCTTGATACCAAAGGTACATAGAAACAAACTTGGTGCTAGAAGTCGTAAATGTATCTTCCTAGGGTATTCAAACACCCCCAAAGCATATCATCTCTATGATGAAGTAAATAAAAAGTTTGTTGTATCTAGAGATGTAATTTTTCTTGAATCATCCAAAACTGACAATGTTGTTGAGCGGCAACTTGATCGCTTGGATAGATTTGCAAAAGAAAAATCATTTCAAGAATTTGATAATCAGATTCCACATCTTGAAGGGGGGATTCCTATACTAGATCAACATGTGGAATCTTCTTCTGAAGAACACTCTGCCCTGCATGAAACTCCAACAACGGATGATGCTTTAAGTGATGTGATTGATAGAATTGGGAGACTCAATCTTGATTCAGTCCCAACTCAATCAACGGAGCAGCCTGGAGCATCTGAGAAAGGTCCCCTAAAGTGGCTGACAAAGACACTTGAAAGTGTTCATCCTAATGAGGTTGGAAAGACATGAACTAGAAATTCAAATCGACAAAATGGAGGTGATGTAGATGACTCTAATTCACCTGTTGATATGGATGTTTCTTATGATTGTGAATTGAACTTGTCTACAGATTTTGAACCAACTTCCTTAAAAGAAGCTACTTCTCATGATGAATGGAAAGAAGCGATGCAAAAGGAGTATGATTCCATCATAAATAATGACACTTGGAAGCTCGTTGATCCTCCATTAGGAACCAAACCAATTGGCTGCAAGTGAGTCTACAAGAACAAGTATAAAGATGATGGCTCACTTGACAAGCACAAATCTAGGCTTGTGGCAAAAGGTTTTGCACATAAGGAAGGGGTCGATTATGAGGTGACTTTGGCCCCCACAGGAAAATGGGCTACCATCCGGACACTCTTTGCCCTAGCAGCTCAGAACGGTTGGAAAGTCCATCAAATGGATGTAAAAACTGCTTTCTTGAATGGAGATATAAAAGAGAATGTTATTATGTCCCAGCCTGAAGGATTTGTTGTGAAAGGACATGAAAATAAAGTATGAAAACTTGTGAAGTCCTTGTATGGCCTCAAACAAGCACCGCGAGCCTGGTATGAAAAACTAACTGAGCATCTTCTAAAACTCAATTTCAAACATTATGATCTTGATGATGCAACTTTATTTTTCAAGAAAGTTGGAAAAACAGTTGTATATCTTGTGGTATATGTAGATGATCTTTTGATGACAAGGAACAATGAAAGATACATTGCATCCATAAAGAAGGAATTGGGGAAAAGTTTTGAAATGACTGATTTGGGCTATGTTCATTACTATCTTGGTATTGAAGTAACCCAACATCCGAAGTCCATATTTATTTCTCAAAAGAAGTCCATTGGAGATTTGTTGAACAGGTTTGGCATGACAGAATGTAATCCTCTTACTACTCCAATGGAACAAAACTTAAAGCTCACATCTATTGAAGGAAAAGAATTTGAGGATGCAACAAAGTATAGACAGCTTGTAGGAAGTCTCAACTACCTAACTACTACCAGACCAGACATTTCGTTTGCTATTGGAATCCTCTCCAGGTTTATGCAAAAGCCTTGTGAGGAACATTGGTTTGCTACAAAAAGAGTTCTAAGGTACTTGAAGGGAACTCAAGACTTTGGAATCAAGTATACACAGGTGGACGACTTCATCTTGATTGGATACTCTGATTCAAACTTCGATGGAGACAAAGAAACTAGGGTATCTACTTCAGGATATGCTATGAGTCTTGGATCAGGAGCTATCTCCTGGAGATCATGCGAACAATCAGTTCCAGCAGATTCCACAACAGAAGCAGAATACGTGGTAGCAGCGGAAGCAACAAAAGAAATTGTGTGGCTCAGGAAAATTCTTGAAGATTTGCAGGTAAAACAAGTACAATCAACTCCACTCATGATTGACAATACCTCTGCAATAAAGTTGGCCAAGAACCCTAAGTTCCATGATCGAACGAAGCACATCAATACAAAATATCATCTGATTCGACATCATGTTGAGGCCAAAACAATCCATCTCCGTCATTGTTCCACCAATGAGAAAATTGCGGACATCTTCACCAAAGCGCTTGGAAGAGAAAAGCTTGAACAATTCAGAATGATGCTTGGACTCACCAACATCCCTTCAGATTAAGGTGGGGGATGTTGACACCTAATCATCAGGATTGGGTGAATATAATGTAAATAAATAAAAATAATATGAACAGTCATCGGGATATTAAGTGAACAGTCTCTCCCTCATGTATATAATAAAGACCAACCTTAAGGAATGTAATATACAAATCAATTTGTGTTGAGGAGTTACTGCCTGGTCTGACAGAAACATAGACAATTGGGAAGATTTCTTAGTTAGAAATCATTTCAAGGAAGTAGAAATAGAAGAGCCCAGTGGTAAAACAAAGAGAAGTAGAAGGAAGTTGCCCATAAAAGATAATTCACCTCCAGAATAAGAGAAACATTCAGAAGATGAGACTCCTCTCGCAGATATGTTAGTAAATCTTAAAAAGAAAAATCTTAAGAGAAAGGTAACTTCATCCAAAGAGAAAATAGAGCAAGGAAAGGTTAAGAAGCAACCCCTTATTACTAAATTATCATCCAAACCATCATCTTCCATAAGAAGAAGTGCAAGGCTCAATAAGAAGTTGCATGAACAGCCTCGACAATCCCCAAAATTTGTTGATTTAGAGAAAGAGGAAATGGAACCTATAGTTCCATCATCACCGATGCCATCACCCACAATTGCTAGTCCAGTTAGAAGAACCCCAGAGATTGATCTTGTGCAACAAGAAATTTATGACTATATAGAGTCTTTGGAAAGAAAATCTACAGGTAAAAACATTGCATCATCCTCAAATCAAGGAGAAAATGAAGCAGTCCATTTTAATATCTCAGAAGGACATCAAGTTGAAGAAACCCTCAAACAAGAAATTTATGAATTAGAAATACTGAATAGACATTTAAAGCAGGAGAATGAAGCAATAAAAGCACATAATGAAATCCACAGAACTCAGAATGACAACATCCTACTACACCTTGGTATGTGGTATAAGAAAAACAAGAAATTGACAGCTCAGAAAAATTTTCTTAAAAGGAGGAAGGGTTGAAGAGAAAATAAAATCAGAGAAGAAGGAAGTGGGGTTAGTGTTCAAATACGAAAAGAAACATAGATAGGACTTGCTGGCTTTCGCAGTCTCGACTACGGGGAGCACAATGGCTATATCAAGTGTTGATTTTTGTTAGCATCAAATGTGCTCTAGCCATAAAATTTGGTGGAGAGGCTAAGGAACATGAGATCTTTCTGGTAGCATCGAATGTGCTCTAGCCAATAAAATTGGTGCAAAGGCCAAGGCACATGAAATCTCCAAGACCCAGAAATCATTTGGGGAAATTCCACCCAAATGGAAAGATACTAAAATAATTAATATTTTTAATGAGGTTCCCAAGTCTAAACTTAGGAAAATTAAAATATTAATGTGTATTAATATAATATGGGTGAGAAATTTCTAAATAACGAGGATCAAGCTAAATATAATCTTAGCCATTGATTAGGGACTTGATATCGGTCATTGAATCATCAACAAGAAAAGTATAAGAGGAGGCTTGAGGGTTAGTTGGAGATACACCAAGACACCAAGAGAGATCAATCAATTCAATTTTCAGGGGCGAGGTTTGCTGAGAAAATCGAACAAGTGATTAGCTGCAGTGAGGGGTAGTTTGGAAGGAGGCCGAAGAATACATATCATAGAGGCAGAAAAGAGTCAGAAGAGGCAGCGCAGAGCCTATGAGGGCTGACACATAGGCTAAGGAGGTCAGTGCAGAGGACACAAAAGTCGCAGAGGTAGGCACATAGGATGCAGAGGCTGACGCAGACAACACAAAGGCTGTAGAGGCTAATGCTGAGCCAAAGAGGCTACGCTTGGGAGGTTCTGTGGGGAAGAATAAGAGAAAATTAGACGGGAGAGGGTAACGCAGTTCCAGAGGAGTGCTTAGAGGAGCTTTCATGATCAAACACAAGGAAAAGTCATAGTCACTATGGGGTTGTTCATCCAACTGCCAATTTACTAGAATATCTATCTCCGAAGAGAGGTTCTACTACCAAGGAAATTCCCTAAAGGGTGACCCATTTTTGGCACCCTAGTTGTATTCATAATCTTCTTAATAATAAAACCCTCTATATGATGCACTAGTTTTCCCGAATTGGGTTTTTCTGGGGACGATTGTCCAAAAATAACAGTGTCCCTTCTGTTGTCTCAATTTATTTCAGTTGTTGATTTGTATATTTGTGAAGGTTGCATTTGTGTTTACTTCAATATTTATGTTATTAAATAACTTGTTAATTTGAATAACAAGTAGGAGATAGTAAACCAGACAGTGCAGTAGGGATCTCTGATGTGTTAGATTCAGAATTTTTCACATGGTATCAGAGCGATTTTAGATCAAGGAGAACTGAAGACACCAGCAGAAGAAATCTGAAGATCCGCAACAAAGAAGTAGTTGTCCCGAGAGACAACTTTGTTCCAGAGTTGAAGTGGCAAGAGGAAGAGTGACGTAGTGCTAAGAGGGTGACACAGAGCCCGCGTCAAAATTTCGAGCTAGGAGAAAGGCCTATGTAGAGGCAGAAGGGGGGCATATTAGGCCTACGTAGTGCTCGATCATCCTTCTCAGCTAGGAAGGATCGACACTGAGGCCAAGAGGATTTGATCCATCTATCACTGAGATTGCGCAAAGCCCGAAGAGCTCAGATTCTTCAGTTTCCAGGGCTAATGGAGTTGTGAAGATTGTGATTTGAGGATCCGATGGGACGTTGTTTATGTCTGTGTAGAACAATGTTTAAGGAGACGAAACCAAGGTAGAGAGAAGCACTACCTCGACGAATTTTTAGCTAAGAAAACCATATCCGAGTTGTAGCAACAAAGGAGGATTGGAGAGGAGCGATTCGATAGTTGGCAGAAGGATTTCCAGGAGGGAAGTCGAGATTCAGAGGGAGTCTAGAAGAGGAGAAGAGATGGCAGTCAACAGATTAAGGGATCAGGACAGATTGGTCGGGGCTTCCAATTTTGTCATCTGGAAGGCTAGGATCTTGGCAATCCTGGATAAACATCCATCAAGGACTATGTCTTGAGAACCTTAGTTGCCCTAGTTGACCTTGACGCTAATGAGAAGTATGAGGAGGCCCAAGCAAAGGTGAAATGCATGATTCTAGATGGGGTCAAGGATCATGTCATACCACATATTGCTGAGATGAACACAACAAGAGAAATGTCGGAGACCTTGACCACCTTATACCATGGCTTTTCCGTGCAGCAGAAGATGTTATTAGAGAATCAGTTGAGGTCATATCAGATGCAGAAAGGAGACGAGATATATCACTTCCTCCTCAAGTTGCAAGGAATTTGCGATCATCTTACTTCTGTGGAGTCTACACTGGATCTAGAGTTTATGGTCAGGACTGCTCCGAATGCAGTCTCCAAGGACTGGGAGATGTTTGTCCAAAGCATTTTGGGTAGAGCGACTCTCCCCAATTGGGAGGAGATGTGGGTAGCTCTTCGACAAGAAGAGATCAGGAGGTTAACCAAGGTAGGGAGTAGTGGTAAGGGAGTTTGGGTCAAGAAAGAGGAGGAGGAGGATGCAACTCTAGCATCTGCGAGACAACAAGGGAAGAGGAAGAACAAGGACATCTCCAAGGTCAAGTGCTTCAACTGTGAGGAGCTAGGACATTATGCATCTTAGTGCACCAGGAAGAAAGGCAAGGGAGAAGCTTCTGACTCAAAGACAGCTCCAGCAAAGGCAGAGAAGAATGTCGAGACTGATGATGATTGTGCCATGACTGCTCATGCACGTCTAGAGAAGAGGTGGGGAGACATAGAGTTGTAGTTGAGAGGAATACATGCAGGGATAGGATCCTTGAGGTGCCCAAACTCTTCGATCACATATGGCTACGGGAACCCTTAACGACAATAGCATGATGATAGGTGTTGGGTGGAGCAAAGTGTGGTGGAGTAGTAAGGCAGGGCTAGAGTGCAGAAGTCTGTAGCAACGCAGTAGAGATTGCAACATTGCGAGAGACACATAGGTGTTTGCAGTAGCGTAGTGGTAGCAGAGGAAGCACAGGATAGCAGAAGAGGTAGCCTCAACATCACGAGGCTTCAGACCGACCGGAATGTTAGTGTTTGGGTAAAGTCAGTGACTTACTTCTTGGTAACTAAGTTGCAATGCAGCGGTTAGTAGTGGTAGTGCTATGGGAAGCATGATGTAGCATGTTGAGAGGGAGCTGCAATACATATGTGGTAGTGGCAGTGGCAGTGTCATGGGAAACTGTATAGGAAGTAGCAGTGCAATGGATGTGAGGTAGCAGGCCTCGCATCAACATAGGTACCGATGCGGAGGATCAGTGTTATGTTTCTATGGTGAAGCATTACTAGAGCACATTTCTCGCTAAGAGGGAGTGTTGATTTTTGGTAACATCAGATGTGATCTAGCCATAAAAATTGGTGGAGAGGCTAAGGCACATGAGATCTCCAAGACCTAGAAATCATTTGGGGAAATTTCACCTCGATGGATATATATTAAAATAATTAATATTTTTAATGGGGTTCCTAAGTCTAAACTTAGGAAAATTAAAATATTAATGTGTATTAAGATAATATGGGTGAGAAAGTTTTAAATAACAATGATCAAGCCAAATCTAATCATAGTTGGTGATTAAGGACTTAATCTCGTATGTTGAATCATCAACAGGAAAAGTATAAGAGGAGGCTTGAGGGTTAGTTGGAGATACACCAAGACACCAAGAGAGATTAGTCAGTTCGATTTTTTGGGGCGAGGTTTGCTAAGGAAATTGAACAAGTGATCAGTTGCAGTGAGGGTAGTTCGGTAGGAGGTCGAAGAATACATACCAGAGAGGTAGAAAAGATTTGAAAGAGGCATCACAAATCCTAGGAGGGTTGATGTAGAGGCTAAGGAGGTTAGAGGAGAGGACACAGAAGTCGCAGAGGCAAACACAAAGGACATAGAGGCTGACGCAGAAAGCCACAAAGGCTGACGCAGACAGCTCAGAGGCTGTAGAGGTTGACGCTGGGCTAAAGATGTTGTGCTAAGGAGGTTCTGTGGGGCAGACTGAGAGCAGCTTAGCTGGGAGAGTGTGATGCAGTTCCAGAGAGGGTGACACAGTTCCAAAGGAGTGCTTGGAGCAACTTTCGCTGTCTAGCACAAGCAACAGTCAGAGTCACTATAGGTTGTTCATCTGGCTGCTGATTTGCTGGAATATTTGTCTCTGCAGAGATGTTCTAATGCCAAGGAAATTCTCTGAAGGGTGAGCCATTTTTGGCACCCTAGTTGTATTCAAAATCTGCTTAATAATAAAACCCTCTATATGCTACACTGGTTTTCCTCAATTGGGTTTTTCTGGGGATGATTGTCCAAAAATAACAGTGTCCCTTGTATTGTCTCAATTTATTTTAGTTGTTGATCTTTATATTTGTGAAGGATGCATTTGTGTTTGCTTCGATATTTATGTTATTAAATAACTTGTTAATTTAAAGAACAAGTAGGAGGTAGTAAACCAGACAATGCAATAGGGGTTTCTGATGTGTTAGATTCAGAAATTTTCACATCAAGGGCATTGTCTCCTATGTTATCCATGGCATAGAGCGGGGTGTCGCGCTTTTGAGGGTGAGTTTAAAGGACACATTTCCTTACAGGTACTAGAAATAACTTTTCATGGTAGCTGAGGATATGTAGACGAGGTAGTTGGTTTATTGCGGTAAGAAGGCCAATCTTTGATACTATGATATCCAATATAGGACTAATGATATCCAAGACAGGAGTAGGAGACTTGTTTGTTGTTATCTCTTTGTTCCCATTCCTATTTTTAGATTTGGCAGATGGCTAGGAGAATTGTTTGCTAATATGTCTTTGTAGTGATTGCCATTTTGAGACTTGAAATTACAAGAGAACATTCATTCAGATTGATAGCATAATATAACAAATAAAAACATTTTGAATAAACATAATTCAGTGCTTAAGGAAAGAGAGTAGAGTATAGCAAAAGTTTGCATTGGAAATTTCTCAAAATATTTCAACTAAACAGAATTCAGTGTTTATAAAACTATTTAGTTGACAAGAATCAAAAGTCATGTATAGCAAGGCACAAAAAAAATTATGGACATTACTTCAAAAGATTTAAGTATTTTTGTGCCTGAACATAATAATGTTCATTATTCCTTCGGCATTATCATTTAAGATCTATAATAACCTAGTGTATTATTTTTTTCACTTTTATCATCCTTGCATGAGGAAAAAATAATACAAAGTTCTTATTGATGTTTAAATAAATAGAAAATTGCAGCATTTTGTTATATGACTAAAAAGTAAACTTGAGAGGAAGGGGATGATACCTGAGGAGAGAAGAGGAAGTTGCTAGTTGGAACTTTGGGTTGTTCTGTTGTGTTTGTTGTTGCTCTTAGCATCCAAAATCTCATTGTCGCCATTGAGATTTGTAAATTCCGCAACATATAAATTGTTGCTATTTTTTTCTGTAGATATTCTTGGTAAGACATAGTAGCTAATTCAGGTAGTAGTTTCTTTAGAACTAACATGTTTTTGAGACAACATCACAAGATGCTGTTATTAGGAGTTCTTATAGTGCAATTGATAAAATTTTGAAAAAGAAAAGAGGTTTTCTATTTACACTTAACATAAAATATTGACAGATATACTATCATTATAGAGGAAGACATTTGCCAATTTCATACTACACAAACAAGTTCAAATGGTGTTAAGTATGCATTTGCAATGACAAGTATTCCTTGCACCTGTTACAGAAGAAAACTAGTCAACATATTTGTAGCAAAAAATAAGTAACTGTAGTATGAAACATAACTTGGTTACTGAGTATGTACGTACCTGGATCCATTTGTAAATTATTTTTTTGAGGTATTGTTCTATCTCAATATTCAAATGCGTAATGAAAGTGACCTATGTTGTACGAAACATTTTTTCCTTGGCATCTTTTCTTTTTGTTATGTTTTTGAAGAGCATGGTTGGCATATCTCCAGTTTGCAAGCATTGTTCTATTTCATTGTGATTAGATGCAAAGTTTTCAAATAGTTGTAGCTGTAGTATAAAGCGCGCCCGCAAAAAAAGAAAAAGAAAAAAGATAAATATATAAAAAAATTTAAAAAATGTAATTGTTCAAATTGCATGTAGACAATAAGATGAAATGCATAAGACTAATGGATGAGTGGTGCAAGGTTGAGCATGTTACTGATGCTTTGTCGTCTTCAGAGCTTCCATCTTTAATTTGTAGTGTATATTGCATTCCAACTTTTTGAGTTGTTGTTACAAGTGTTGCAACTGTTGCAATTGGGAATGTTTCTATGCTTTCTCCCAACTGTTTTATTGTTGCATTGGGAACAAATTTGTATTTTTCAGTGCTCATGTTGTCTAACAACATAGTGTGGTTGCAATCACCACAATCATAGTTTGTTTTTGGTGCAATCTGGAAATTTGTGACTACAATTCCTTTTCCTGGCAAGATCTTTTGCTTGTATTTTTTGATGAGGTCACTTGGAACAACCATCGTCATTGTCATCAATCCTTGTTGATCAGTGAAATCAACACGCAATATTTGATGACTTTTTTTTGCTTAGTCCATAAATGTGGTGTCGACTACCATGACATCACCATGAAAAAAATTCCGAGATTTTCGAATGTTTAGTTCTTCAATTGATATCAAAATGGTTGGAAATGCATTCGTGTTGTACATAGATCATGCAAATTAGAGCCAATTACAATGAGACAATGTTGATGTGTATATGGAAGATATGGCACATGCACAAAAACAATATGCATAGGTTGAATTGTTTTTCTGCTTCTGTTGCTGTGTTGTTTTGTTCTTCAAACCTGCAAGTTTTTTTGTTGCAATGCAAGTGGCAATGGGAAGGAAAAACACAATTAGTAATAATGGATACATGCTAACTAGTATATATATATATATATATATATATATGAACAAAAGTTAGGTAGATATGGTATTTGTAAATACTTACCATTTTTGTCTTTGCTCACTACAACTTTGATCCATTTTTCTTCTATAGCAGAAAAGAAATTGTATTAGAAGCCTTCTTTGCATATGGGTGCAATGGATGCTTGCAAAAGGACATTAGTAAATGGTTAAAGTTAAATGGCAACAAAAAGTGGGGGAAATGGTTTAATTGCAAATATGGAAAGTGTTAAAAATGTTTTATGGTTCATTTTCATATATATGGTCCATTATGAAACAAATTGTGTCATGATCTAACCAATATGTATCCAGTTTGTAGATCTTGTAGCTATGTTTTATGTTAGACCATACATGATCAATAAGTGATGTGTGCAAATAGGAATTTGTATCTAGAAGGAAACGAAGGTTGTGGCTATGCATATAGTATGTTAGTGTCTTAGTTCTATTGTTTCTTTGACGCATGTTAACATTGAAATCTCCTACAATGAGCATTGGTTCGCTAATAGCTATATTGGAGAATTTTTTTTCAATAATACTTCTAATATGTTATAGTGTGCGGGGATGCATTGCGGACTGGGGAGTGTTACTAACAAAGAGATTCCTTGATGAGGATTTCAAGCATGGCATTGAGGTGGGAATATCTAGGAAGAAATTTTGGAAGGGAGGCATAGGTGTTGGGATTCCATCTTGGTGAGTCTTGGAGTTGGAGGAGAGAGCTCCCATCCAGTGTGTCTTTCACACTTCTTGGGCTAATGCAGAGGTAGAGTATTGTGCACACGTGGGAGGTGAAGCTTCAGTTGTTGAGGCTTGTCTTTGCAGGAGAGTTGGAGGAAACACTTGTAGAGGAGATTGCTACTTTTCTGGAGCCTTGGAGGAGGATTTTGTTGATATCTTTGCAAGTTTTATTCTTGAGCAGTCTTAGAGGGCGTAGGGCCTCTTGGAGGTCGATTTTGGGAGGTTGGATTCATACTAAAGCCTTTTTGGGTTTTTGTGGGTTTTGGTCAAGGAGCATGGGGTTAATTTTGTATCATTTTCTAAGCATCGGAGGTGAAGTTTCATGCACTTCCTTTCCATCCAGCAGTGTAGTTTTCTGGGGAGCGCAGTGCATTAGAGGAGTAGTCATTTCTAGCATTTGAGATCATTGTATTATCACCTAGGTTCTGTCATGCTTTCCATTGAGGCAAGCCCAGGTGCATTCCTCCATACTATTGTACTTGCTCCATGGATTAATAAAATGGCTCAGTTGGTGCTTATTTCTGGAGTTTTGATGAACCATTTTAGGTAGATTTGGTATTTGTAAATACTTACCATTTTTGTCTTTGCTTGCTGCAACTTTGATCCATTTTGCTTCTATAGGAGAAAAAAAATTGTATTAGAAGCCTTCTTTGCATATGGGTGCAATGGATGCTTGCAAAAGGACATTAGTAAATGGTTAAATTTAAATGGAAAAAAAAGGGGGGGGAAATGGTTTAATTGCAAATATGGAAAATGTTAAAAATGTTTTATGGTTCATTTTCATATATATGGTCGATTAGGAAACAAATTGTGTCATGATCTAACCAATGTGTATCCAGTTTGTAGATCTTGTAGCTATGTTTTATGTTAGACCATACATGATTAATAAGTGATGTGTGCAAATAGGAATTTGTATCTGGAAGGAAACAAAGGTTGTGACTGTGCATATAGTATGCTAATCTCTTCTATTGTTGCTTTGACACATGTTAACATTGAAATCTCGTACAATGAGCATTGGTTCGCTAATAGCTATATTGGAGAATTTTTTTTCAGAAATACTTCTAATATGTTATAGTGTGTGGGGATGCATTGTGGACTGGGGGAGTGTTACTAACAAAGAGATTCCTTGATGAGGATATTAGGCATGGCATTGAGGTGGGAATATCCAAGAAGAAATTCTGGAAGGGAGGCATAGGTGTAGGGATTCCATCTTGGTGAGTCTTGGTGCTAGAGGAGAGAGTTCCCATCCAATGTGTCTTTCACACTTCTTGGGCTAACGTAGAGGCAGAGTATTGTGCACACGTGGGAAGTTAAGCTTCAGTTGTTGAGGCTTGTGTTTGTCGAGGGAGTTGGAGGAAACACTTGTAGAGGATATTTCTACTTTTCTGGAGCCTTGGAGGAGGATTTTGTTGATATCTTTGCAAGTTTTATTCTTGAGCAGTCTTGGAGGGTGTAGGGCCTCTTGGAGGTCGATTTTGGGAGGTTGGATTCAGACCAAACCCTTTATGGGTTTTTCTGGGATTTGGTCAAGGAGTTTGGGGTTAATTTTGCAGAATTCTCTAAGCATCAAAGGTGAAGTTTCTCACAGTTCCTTTCCAATGAGCAGTGTAGTTTTCTAGGCAACACAGTGCACTAGAGTAGTCATTTCTAGAATTTGAGATCATTGTATTATCACCTAGGTTCTGTCACGCTTGCCATTGAGGCAAGCCCGGGTGCATTCCTCCATACTATTGTACTTGCTCCATGGATTAATAAAATGGCTTAGTTGTTTCTTATTTCTTTCTGGATTTTTAATGAGAATTTGTTGATTGTTTAGAATTTTTGTGTTGTAAATCATTTTTGCTTTGCATATCACTGCTTATTCTAGTTTGTTACATTACAACCTCTGTGTTAACCCAACAACATCCAAAATTATAAAATGTATATATGATGTCTCCACAAAATTGTAGAAAGAGTCCTATTGCGCAATGATGAAAAAATCCAGCAAACACAAAAAGAAACCTCCAGTAGCTAACAAGATATGTTTCAAATACATCACCTCCATCTTTTCTTACTAGCTGAGGTCTTACTAGATGATGCTTTGGTAGCCTTGCAAGGGGTCTCAGTTTATTTGATTAACTGTGACTGTGGTTGTGGTTTTGGCACACTTCTAGATGCTCTAGATGCTTGTTTATATTTTTTCAACAATCTCCTAGCCCTTGACACATTTTGTTTCATTAGCCTCAACCTCTTCCTCATAATCAAATTTCTCATATAATAATTTTTCAAATTCTTGCGCAGGGGAAGAGTCCATTTCATGAACTGTTTGGCTCCATCAAGTGCATCCAAGGCTTCTGCAAGTTGAGTATCAACTTCTTTGATGGTCTCATTGATGGCTTCCTTATATCTTTCATTTTTCTCTGTTATCTGGTCAGCTTGTCTTTGGCAAATTTCAATTTATTCAAACAACCTTTGATACTCTTTCCACTCATCAAATGTTGGTTTCTCTATTGCCTGAAATGTTTCTTCATTTTCTTTTTCCACCCAGTTGTAGCCCTTGTTGCTCTAGTCACATGTTTCCTTGGTTTCATTTTAGGTTCTTCCATGTCTTCAACATTTATCACCTACTTGCCTTTCTCTTGTGTAGTAGGTTTAGAAGGCCCTTTAGATGTGTCACCCTCTACTTGTTGAGCTGCTTGTGAGGCTGTATGTCTGAGTTCCCTATTCTCCTTTTGCAAATAGGAAATCTAAATGTGTGCTTTAGCAAGATCATCCTACAGTTTTGCAATTTTGCTTTGTCTTCTTCCATTTGAACATTATGTGCTTCACTAGTGTCTTTCTCTAGCCTGTCTTCTAGAATAATAACAATTTGTTGAGGAGTTGGCTCCTCAATGACTTGCTTGGTTCCCAATCTGGTTCTTGGTCTGAACACAAATTGTGTTTCCTCTACTGTTGGCACCTTTTCTTTCCCTTTTATAGTTTCCTTCTTATCCCTAATCAATTTTTCCATTATCTCTTTCATTGTTGCTTCATTCTTGGGTTCTTCTTATTCTTCAGGTATCTCTATTGGGGAGATGTCTGCATGAAGTAGCAAACCCACACTTTACAAGAAGCTTTCCCATGATATCTTCCTCTTCTCCAGTTCATGCAACACTAACAACTTAATCAAGGAAAAATGGAACAAACTGGGCATATGCCTGTCTCTGTTTGCTTGCACTCTCTCAGCCATTTTACCCAAAATTTTAAACAAATAGTATGGAAAATTAAGACTCTTCTTGGTAGTAAAGTTCATGAGAAGCCTAATATGATATTGGTATACCTTACTAAACCTACCCTCACAAGTAAAATACCTTTGTATGACTTTGAGCATCTGATTGTAATGGTTTAGTAGGTAAGTTTTGGGAAATGTTGTATCATATTTTTCTTTAAACTGAGGCTTAAAAAACTCCTTGAAATAGGTTGCATCTAAATCTTGTCCCTTAAACCAGTTTTCACCTTGCAAAGGAATGGTTGTAGCATTCGAAACAATTTTCTCTGTAATGACAAACTCCATATTACCTAACTTAACTATGTATTCCTTGAAATTTAAAGCAAACATGCTTTCTAGCTGTACATGGTGGCCATGAGACTATATCTTCTCACAAAAGAAATGCAACCAGTGTTTTCAAAGGTCACTTTAATAGATGGGTCAGAATTTACAAGGTCAAGGTTTCTAGGCTCAAAGCGCACTGCATCCCCTCCTTTATTTTTGTTTCTGCCAGCAGTGGTAGCCATGTGTCTTTAAAAAGGTCTTAATTGAACTTGTGGCACGCTCGTTGGATGGTGGTAGGACAACACTATACCCAACCCACTCAACTTCGACAACACTTACACAAACCCTAGGTCTACGGTTCGATCCCTAAGTTTGAACCAAAATGAAACAGGGGCTTACGCAGTGATTAGGTAGCAGCGAACTCACCAAACTTTAATTGACCTAGGTTAAGCTTTTAAAAACAAAATGTGATTAAGGGTAATGTATCCTACCTCAGACCTTCATGAGAACCAATTTTTGATTGTGTGCATGCTCTACAGGGTGTCGGGGAATGTTGCACAGCTGTTGTACAACACTGTGCGATTTCCAGACTGGGTAGCGCTTGTGCAGAAACCTTCTACAGTGATGATCCACTCAATTTGTTAACAGTGTGCTTGCTGGGTTCAATCCTTGAACTTGTGTACTGATGTTTTGTTCTCTAAATAAGCACAATTTGCATGAGTGAACAGTGAGATGAGATGAGGGTGGTAGGAAAATTTGAATTGCACCTTTGAATTTTGTCTTTTGTGTAGTCATTAATTTGGTCACCTTGTCACTTGATTGATTTAACTTTGGCTCTTGCTTGACTTGTAATGAATGTAGGGGTTATGGGAAATGATTAATTTTAGGGGTATGATACATAAATAATTATAAGGCATGAGGGTGTGTAGTGATGGTAAGAGTGAATATGAGAATGTGGATAGTAATGTTTAGAGAATAGGTTTGGAATGAAAAGGGGGAGGAGTATGTAAATGTATATGGCATGGGAATGAAGGGGTTTATGTATGAAGGGAAGGGAAATAGGATATGGGATGGAAAAGTTGTTAGGATATTCCGACACATAGGATATAGTTAAGATCAACTTGGTCTAGTTTAGAGTTAGGTATAGAGTTAGGTAAAGTGTCTTTCTTTACCATTGTACATATTGTAACTTACAATCCGACGGTCACGATATGTAGTGATCCGACGGTTCACTCTCACCTCGGTATTATCGACACTTGATCCGTGGCTTGACACCCGATTGGTCCATGAGTTCTATTTAAAGCGCATGGAGGGTCATTGTTCGGGTAATCCGTGCATGAGAGAAGCTTATGTAAATTTTCATTCTTTGATTAATAAATTGTCTGTACCCACGTTGGGACAGGCCGTGGACTGTTTCCCTCCTTGCACTCTGAGGGTTTTAACCACGTCAAAAATACTGGTGTATTGATTTGAGATCTGGTTGTGAGCGGTGTCCTTTTGGTATTCTTTCTGAGGAACTTACCCTGTAAATTCTTACATGGTATCAGAGCTATTTGAGGGCCGCGTCCGTTGGTGATCCAAATCTGAAGCCGGTAGAACTGCATGCGGCTGTCGTTTCCTAGATCTGCTGTTTCTGACTGCTTTCGGGCCGAGAGGACTGCTCTGTTGCGTTCGGAGCATCTGTTTCAGTGAGGAACCCCTTTCGTTTCACGCGAAAAGGTTTCCGATAGCCCTAGCTGCGTCATTTTTCAGATCGGGAGGTATACAGTGTTTTTTGCAGTTTACTGTCATTTTCTCTCTGCTTATTTCGGTTTCGGTTTATTTAGCCTTTTTTTTTCCCGGATCTATACCTTTCATTTCTGCGTATGCTCCTTGCCCTGCGACTCTGTGCGATCTGGGCAAATCAGAAACAGAAAGAAAGGATTTTTCTCATGCGTATGCTCTTTTCCCTGCACCTTAGTGTGATCTTGGAAAATCAGAAACATTGAGAAAAATATTTAGTTTTTCGGTTAAAAGCTAACTTTGAGATTTTTTTTAAAATTCTAGTTTTTTGGCTAAAGCTAACTTCGAGCCGTAAGGTTCGTTTTTCTTTGCATATTCGTGTTGGGTTTTGTGTTTTGTGTTTTGTAGGGGAAAAGAGCCTTCCCAAGGCAAGCACGCAAATCGAGCCCCCCCCCCCCCCCCTCTCTCTCTCTCTCTCTCTCTCTCTCTCTCTCTCTCTCTCAAATATTTTGTATAGATCAATTGGTTCAAAGACTTTTTAAGAGAGTAGAGGTCTTGGGTTCAAGTCTCCATTTTGTGGGGGCGGACTTTTTCATTCCCGCACATTCGCGCACTTTGCCGGCAACGTCAACAATTTTTTTTCAAAAAGCCATAACTTCTTCATCCGGAAGCCTTTTTCAGAGCCGTTTTTTTTAAAACCGCCTATTTTTTCGAGATCTATCCATTGGACCACTTACTTTCAGCATCTTCAGCTTTAGTTTTTTTTCAAAAAATGGAAAGTCCATGCCAAGTCATTCTTGACAGCACTAACTACTTCCAATGGGTAGCCTACATGGGAGATTTACTTAGAAGTAAAGGTCTCTTCAGAATAGCCACAGACCAAGAGAAGAAACCCAAAGATGAAGACAAGGCCGAAAAATGGGAAAATAGACAAGATCAAGCACGTGGTTTGATAGGAATGTCTGTTTCTCCTGATCTTAGATTCCACATTGCAAAAATTGAAACTCCTCATGAAGCATTAGAAAAACTTGCTAAAGTTTTTGGGATTAAAAATGAAATTAGAGCCCATCAACTTGAGAATGAGTTGCTTACTTTGGATCCTAATAATTTTTCCTGCATTGAAGATTTCTTGTCCAAATTCAAGACCCTTAGATATCTCTTGGAAGGTGTTAAAGTTAAGAAAGAAGATGGTAACCTTATTTATTCCATCCTTACTAAGTTGGGACCAGCCTACTCTGTATTTGTTTCCACTTTCCATTCTACAAGGGAAGCTTTCATTTGTCAAGGCAAAGACTACAAACCCCCTTCCTTTGACTCCTTTTGTGATTCCTTAATAAGAGAACAAGAAAAACTCTTACACCTTGGTCTTCTTAATCTTGGAAACTCTTCCTCGAAAGCGTTAGCCGCCCAGCAGCAACCAAATTCAAAGAATCCTAAGAAGTCTTATCCTCAAAGGAATGGTCCTAAACCAACTCAGCCTCAAGATGAAAGATCATTTCAGCAAAATGACAAGACCAATAAAAACAAATGGAAGAGGACTGACAGACATTGTAACTTTTGTAATCGAGATGGCCACTTAGAATCTAAATGCTTTAAGAAGATGGAAGCCTTGGAAGCCGCAATGAAGAAACATAACATCCATGTGGAGCCTACTTCAACTTCAACTTCCGGAATGGCACTTTCTGCATGTCGTTGTCAATCATCTCAGTCTGGTTATGCTTTAAATGTATCTTCTTCTTCTTCTCATTCTCATGAGTGGCTCATTGATTCTGGAGCCTCTTATCACATGGCCAAAAACCAAGCCATGTTTTCTTCTTTAAAAGATTGTAACACCAAAAATATATATGTTGGTGATGATAGATCTCTTAGTGTTGTAGGGACTGGAACTGTTCATCTAGACAATGGTCAGTTTAATGATGTATTATGTGTTCCAACCTTATCCTCCAACCTTCTATCTGTCTATCAGATAACTCATTCAGGTGAAGGCAAAATTGTTGAATTTTCACCTCATGATGTTGTAATCAAGGATCTAAAAGATCCTAAACAGATTCTAGCTACTGGTCTTGCTGATGATTCCACAAGGTTGTATAAGTTTCACAACTTTGGGTCATCAAATCTTCCCTCAGCATTTGTTGCTCATAATGATGAAGTGAGCAAACTTTGGCATGAGCGATTTGGTCACTTAAACTATCGCTCCCTTCAGCATCTATGTAAAGAAAATATGGTGACAGGTCTTCCTATGATATCTTGCAGAGATGGTGTTTGTTCCGGATGTGTACTCGGAAAACATCATCGAGACAGTTTTGACAAACGTGCCTCTTGGCACGCCTCAGCCCCTTTACAGCTTGTGCACAGTGATTTATGTGGTCCTCTTCCTGTTGCTTCATTCTCTGGTTGCAAGTACTTCTTAACCTTCATTGATGATTTCTCCAGACGCACTTGGGTATACTTCTTAAAACTCAAGAGCGAAGTATTTAACACTTTTTTGGCCTTCAAAGCCTTTGTTGAAAAACAATCTGGACATCAAATTCTTAAGCTACGAACTGATAATGGTGGAGAATATGTTAAAAACACATTCATCAACTTTTGCACTGAAAATGGAATTCAAATGCAACATACTGTTCCATACACTCCACAACAAAATGGTGTAGCTGAAAGGAAAAATCGCACCTTAAAGGAAATGGCTAATTGTATGCTGCAATCTAAAGGACTCAGTCTTAGTTTTTGGGCCGAAGCAATTAATTGTGCAAATTATATAATCAATCGCACTCCTACTAAGGTTCTAGAGAATATCACTCCAGAAGAAGCTTGGAGTTCCATTAAACCAGATGTAAGTCACTTTCGTGTGTTTGGAAGTGAAGCATGGGCCCATATTCCAGATGAAAAGCATAAAGCTTTAGAACCTAAGAGTGAGAAATGCACTTTTGTTGGATATTCTGAAGATGTAAAAGGTTACAGACTTATTCCATTTAAGTCCAAAAATGTTATCATTAGAAGAGATGTAAAATTTGATGAAAATAAATCGGCCTGCGAGCCTAGTCCGGCGGATGTGCCACCTCTTCCTATCTCTTCTACTTTTGAAAACATTTCTTCTTCAGATGATGAAAGTGAGGATGACAATCCTCCCCCACCTTCTCAGGATCCTCAACTTCCAAGATGGGTCCGTGCTACTCGAGATGCAGCAGGTGATCTTGCCGGTGATCCTACAGATCAGCGACGTACACGTTCTCAGTTTGAAAGAGCCTCTTCTTTACTGGCTCAAGCTCCAGTAAATCATGATCCTGACACTTTTGCAGAAGCTTCAGGCCATCCACATTGGGAAGCAGCTATGAATGAAGAATATCAGTCATTGATGACAAATGATACATGGGATCTTGTTCCTCTACCAACGGGACGAAAACTTGTAAGATGTAAATGGGTTTACAGAACCAAGTATGGACCAGATGGCAAAATTGATAAACATAAAGCTCGTCTTGTTGCTAAGGGCTTTTCACAGGTTGAATGAATTGACTACACTGAAACCTTCGCCCCTGTTGCCAAAATGAACTCTATCCGCCTTGTTCTTTCCCGTGCTGCCTCTTTAAAATGGGAAGTCCATCAAATGGATGTTAAATCTGCCTTCTTGCATGGGGACTTGCAGGAAGAAATCTATATGGAACAACCCATTGGCTTCATACAAACAGACTCAAGCCTTGTGTGTCGACTTAAGAAATCCCTTTATGGTCTCAAGCAGGCTCCTCGGGCTTGGTATGCCAAAATGGATAGCTTTCTTTTAGAATCTGGCTTTTCTAGGTGTCATTCTGACAATACTGTCTACACCAAGAAAGTGGGTGACTCTCTTATCATCCTTGTTCTTTATGTTGATGATCTTATCCTTACTGGTAGTGATCCCAACCTTATAAACCATGTGAAGTCTATCCTTAAAAAGAAATTTGAAATGACAGACTTAGGACACTTACACTATTTTCTCGGTCTTCAAGTCTTGCAATCCAAGGAGGGTATTTCCCTTTCCCAGTCCAAGTATGCTTGTGATATTCTTCGTCATTTTCACATGGAAGACTGTAAGCCAGCCCCTTCTCCCTTTCAGTCTGGAGTCAAACTTTCAGTCTCTTGTTCTTCTCCTGAAGTTGATGCTACCTTATACCGTCAACTTGTAGGAAAACTCTTGTACTTAACCCATACTCGTCCTGATCTTTCCTTTGCTGTTGGCCTTGTTGCTCGTTTTATGCAAAACCCCCGTGAAAGTCACTGGAAAGCAGCCAAAAGAATACTTCGTTATGTTCGAGGTACAGTACAGTTTGGGATTCATTACAGTGCCAAAGCAGCTCCTCTATTAGTTGGTTTCACTGATTCTGATTGGGCTGGTGACCTTGATGATCGGAAGTCTACTGCCGGTTATGTCTTCACTCTTGGTTCAGGACCTATTACATGGGCTTGTAAGAAACAGGCTGCCATTTCTCTTTCGTCAGCAGAAGCAGAGTATCGTGGTGCCGTGGAAGCTAGTAAGGAAGCCTTGTGGCTTCGTCAGATCCTATCAGAGTTTGGCTTTGAGCAGCAGCATCCAACCTCCCTTTGGTGTGATAATCAAAGTGCCATTCAGCTATGCAAAGATCCAGTCCAGCATCAGCGCAGCAAACACATCGAACTACACATGCACTTCATCAAAAAACTCATTCATGACCATGCTCTTGAAGTACAATATTGTCCAACAGATGATCAGATTGCAGACATCTTCACAAAGGCTCTCACAGAGGCGAAGTTCACTAAACTTCGATATATGCTTAGAGTTCAGGAAGTTGTCACTAAGGGGGGATAGGCTCTAGTGCCTCCTTCCTTCTCCTATTGTGTCATATTTGTAAATCCTTCAATCCTATCCCAAGTTGTTCTTAAGGGGGGATGTTAGGATATTCCGACACATAGGATATAGTTAAGATCAACTTGGTCTAGTTTAGAGTTAGGTATAGAGTTAGGTAAAGTGTCTTTCTTTACCGTTGTACATATTGTAACTTACAATCCGACGGTCACGATATGTAGTGATCCGACGGTTCACTCTCACCTCGGTATTATCGACACTTGATCCGTGGCTTGACACCCGATTGGTCCATGAGTTCTATTTAAAGCGCATGGAGGGTCATTGTTCGGGTAATCCGTGCATGAGAGAAGCTTATGTAAATTTTCATTCTTTGATTAATAAATTGTCTGTACCCACGTTGGGACAGGCCGTGGACTGTTTCCCTCCTTGCACTCTGAGGGTTTTAACCACGTCAAAAATACTGGTGTATTGATTTGAGATCTGGTTGTGAGCGGTGTCCTTTTGGTATTCTTTCTGAGGAACTTACCCTGTAAATTCTTACAAAAGTAAGGGGGTAAATAAAATAGGAGTAAAATTATAGATCATAATTGGCAGAGTATTTTAATGACCAAACCTCATAACCAATGGAACCTTAGATTGACACAAATTCATTTCGAATGGTTCTGATCAATGAAGACTAACACAAATTCCCCTTTAACCCTGATTAACTTTATAAACATGTGGCCTCAAAACTCCTACTGACTAAGACTTTTCACAACTCCAGTGATGTCAGACAATGACTTTGAGGCTATGACAACAGGAGTAGTAATAGGCTAAAATTCTACTCAAAAAATGAAAATCAATGAATAAGGCAAATACATTTTACCTCAAACACTAGGACCCTAACATTGGCTCCAATGTGGATGGCATCATCCTTGTGAGGTGCCAAGAACATTAACGTGAACTAGTAGCCTAATCAGACCATTGGGCAATGGAGTCAAACATAGACACTGAAAATATAACTGATTGACTAAAATTGACTAACTGACTGGCTGCCTGAACTTATATATGGCAGCAGATCATTGGAACCTTAGGGCCTTCTCCCCGGTCTTCAAATTCCAATGATAATTTCCCACACTTGCAGTATTGAAATTAAACTAGTATATACAATGGAGTGTTGGAACAGCTGCAACTCAGGTAAGAAAATGTTTCAGCAACCTGCCATTGACAGACCCTCCTCCAAGTAGTTCTCCTGACAGATCTTCGAGAAAATAAGCAATTTTTTCCTAGAAAGCAACAATTTTGAAAGGTGCTTTTCTCAAATTTTCAAACTTCAAGTGCTTTCCTTTCTCCTCATTCCTGGCATCCCACTTTAACACCAAGTCTTCAATCTAAAAATCAATTGCCTTAGTCCTTCTGTCATAAATATTTTTGATCTGGTCTTGTATCAACTGAGTATTCCTAAACACCTCTTCTCTAGGCTGTTGTAGTTGGATCATTTGATTAATTCTTCTTTGAATATCATTGGGTTCCAATTCAACCACCTGTAACAATTTCATCACTGGAACTCCTAATGAAGAATGAAAAATTGCATATGTTCCATAAACTAATTGAAAAGGAGACATGCCTATTGACTTTTTGGTGCTTACCTGGTCAGCCCATAGTGCATTCACCAGCTTCTTATGCCAACTTCTTTTGTTTTCTTGCAACAATTTCTTAACGATGTTGACCAGGCTCTTGTTGGAAGATTCATCCAAGCCATTACCTTGAGGGTAATAGGTTGTTGAGTGTCCAAGAATAATGTTAGATTTATGACAGAAATCCACCATTTTCTTTGATCTAAAAGCAACAACATTATCTGTGATGATTTTATGTGGGTAGCCAAATCTGGACAAAATATTGCCTTCCAAAAAATGAATGATAACTGTGTTTGTAGCATGTCTGGTTGGGACTACCTCAATCCACTTGGTAAAATAATCGGTTGCTATCAATATCCATTTGTGTTGTCCAGATGAAGTAGGATGAATTTCACCAATGAAATCAAGTCCCCACTATTGAAATGGTGACTCAACCACTATGGGTTTCAGGGGTAGCGGGAGCAATTTCTTCCTTCCTTCAAATATTTGACATTCACGACAACTAGAAACTTTCTTATACACATCAGCAAACAAAGTCGGCCAATAAAACCCAACCCATATAATTTTGTTTGCAGTCGTCTTCCAAAACAAATGTCCACCACAATCCCCTTTATGAAACTCCTCTATGGTCTTATGTGCTTCATCTTCTAGCAGACAATTTAACAACATACCATTGGGATCCTTCCAATACAAAAATTGATCTATAATACAAAATTTTACTGCTTTCAACTTAAGGAAATGAGCTTTGGTTTTGGTCAAACCTGGAGGTGCTTGTAAGTGTTGCAATACATACAAAATGTCTACATACCATGGAGAAACAACAAATTTTTCTGCAACCTGCTGAACTGACCTTAAATCATCCTCCTCTGACAAGGCAGTCAAGAAATCAATCTCAAGAGCATGCATATTTGATTCTGCCATCATTTTCTCCAGTCCTTGTCCTTTAATCAGCTTCATGGGCTTAATCTCTATGTCATACTCAAGTATGGAGGCAATCCATTTACCTCTCCTACCTTCTGAATCATTCTTAGTAATAATATCCTTGACAGAAGCACTCGGTACATAAGCAACAATATGCGAATGCAAAATATACACCCGAAAATCCTTCAAAGCTTTTACTAGATCAAAGCCCTGTTTTTCCATGATGTTGTATTTTAGGGAAACATCTTTGAGAGTCCTGCTAAAAAATGCTATAGGTTTTTGTACACCTTTCTGATTTTTCTACATCAAAACAACTTCTATACTATGCTTCGAAGCAAAAGAAAAGATGATAAAATCTCGAGTGTAATCCAGACTAATAAGTACAGGGGCAGGGGATAGTGCAAATTTTACCTCATTGAAGGATTTTCTAGTTTCTTCATTCCATTTAACCTCGTTGTCTTTTTTCAGCATGTTTGTAATTTCCCTTAAATTTCTGCCAAGTTGGGAATAAATCTCCTTAAGAAGTTTATCTTGCCAATAAAAGACTGAATTTCTTTTTTGTTTCTTGGAAAGTCCATTTTCTGAATTTCCTGTATTATGCTAGGATATATTCTAATTCCATCTTTAGAAATTATATGTCCTAACAGTTCGCCTTCTTCCAACCCAAACAAAGACTTTTTGGGATTCAGTGAGATGCCATATTTTTTGCACTTTTCAAAAAGTGCCCTCAAGTGTTGTAAATGATCTTCGTCCAACTGTGAATAGATAGTGATGTCATCAATATATATCACTAAAAATTTGTCCTTCTCATCCACAAAAGCTATGTCCATAGCTCGTTGAAAAGTCGCTCCCGCGTTCATCAAACCAAAAGGCATTTTAGCATACTTGAAGGTACCCCACAGTGTAGTAAATGCAGTCTTGTCCTGATCTTCTAGGTGAACCAAAATCTAGTTATATCCCGAAAATCCATCCAGCAGTGACATTATCCTTGCACCCACCACTTTCTGAAGGATATGATCCATTTTGGGCAATGGGTAGTTGTCCTTGAGAGACATTATTTCAAATTCCTAAAATCTACACATAATCTGATTTCTCCTATCTTCTTCCTAACTGGCACTAAGTTAGACAACCATTTAGAAAACCTAAGAGGTATTATGATCCCAACATCAAATAACTTCCTTACCTCCTTTTCGATCAAAGGAAAGAGAATAGGATTTGTCCTCCGCAACTTTTGCTTGAATCTTTTTTGGTCCTCTTTGATCAGTATCATGTGCTGGATGATGCTCTTGTCATATACCTTTAGATCCTCGTATCCCTAGGCAAAAATATCAGAAAATTCCTTTAGCAAATATAAATAATTTTGCTTCATTTCCAGACTTAGGGTCTTGGACAGTTTGACCATCTTAGGCTTATCTGTTGTACCTATATTACACTCCTCTACCCTGGCCTTGGTAGGCATTAACTTTGGCCTTTTAGCCACATCATTTTGATCAAACAGTTCCTCCAATGGTACCAACCCTCTCGAAATGACATTATCTTTCAATTGCAACACCTTCAATTTTGTCCCATGCCTATCCAATTCTTCTTTGATTTGATTTATAAATTTCTCCTTTTCATCTTCTTCCCATTTGCAGTCATTCTCAAACCTCATCTTGGCAAATTCTTCTTTCATCAACAAAATTTTTTCCAACTGCTTGTCATTTTCAAAAACCTACCAATACTTCATGTTATCTGGGACAACAGGACTGTATTTGACCTCAACTGTGTATTTTCCTTTAATTCTGCTAGGAATTTCAAAATCACAAGCTAATGTAGCTAAGGCATCAAAAACAACATTTTGTCTTCTAGGAACCACTGAAAAAGTATACTCGGAAAAATTATGCAAACAATCTAGGACAACATTCTGGTAAGCACGCATTCGGGGATGTTTTGTTTGGTACTCACCTTTAATCTGTTTGATGACTAATTCTGAGTCTCCATAGATAACTATCCTTTTAGCTCCTGACTTCTTCAAAACTTGCAAACCCAAGAGGAGTGCCTCATACTCTGCCACATTGTTGGTGCAATCAAAAGCTAGTTTATATGAGCACAGTTTGGTCTTTACGACTTCAAGATTGATTATCCACACACCTACACCATCACCTTCTTTGCTTGTTGCATCGTCAAAATGCATACTCCAAAGGTGTTGTTTTTCCCCTTCTTCTTCACCCACTTTAGCCTTCAAATTTTCAGATTTCTCATTGACTGTTTTGTTGTCCTGTTGCTCACTTTCCTTGCTGCCCTGTTTTGTATTTTCTCCTTCCTTTAATTTTGTTATAAGTACTGAACTTGTTTTTTCTTCTTCGGGACAACCAACATTAAACATAACAAAGGAATCTAGATCAGAGTGAACTGCATACACAGGATGATTTGTGGGCTTTTCCTTATTGTTGATCATGTATATCATTAATGGTTCCGATACAACCTTCTAGTTTGGCCTCCAAAAAATGAAACAGTGATGTAAGACATGTCGGTCTACATTGCACCTTGCAATTTTGCTATCCATGACATGGATAGAAGCATGCCAAACTTGGGAGGTATTTTTTCTATGAAGAGACTACCATATATTTTATCAACCCCAAACACTTCACCTTGCTAGAATCGAACAAGTACAGGTCCTTGTATGGTTTGGTGATATCAAGCCCAAGCCTCTCCATGATTACCTTCGGCATCAGGTTATGGGAGGCCCCGGAATCCAGCATAGCATTGTGAAGAATTTGATCATGCACATTTAAACTCACATAGAAAGGGGGCACTTCACCATCTTGACCCCTGTCATCAATTTTTGGCCCGAAAATGATAGCAAGATGATCATCAGTTATCTTGACAGTATCAAAAGTCTTGTCAATCCTCAAAGCCTTTAAAATTTGAGTCCTATATTGATCATCCTTGAGAATTTCACCTAGAGGAATAGAAATTTTGAGCTTAGCAAGTTCAGTCTCGAAATTAAAAGGATTATGTGTCCTATCTTCCTCCTTAGGGACTGAATCTTTCTTATCTACATTATCCTTAGAAGAATCATCTTTCCTCTGCAAAATGATGATTGGTGGTGTTT
Source organism: Pinus tabuliformis (assembly GCA_031772625.1). Classification (NCBI taxonomy): domain Eukaryota; kingdom Viridiplantae; phylum Streptophyta; class Pinopsida; order Pinales; family Pinaceae; genus Pinus; species Pinus tabuliformis. The sequence goes on from CM062816.1 coordinate 558,263,788, forward strand.
CTTTTGACCGCTGCTACTTGGCACATATTTCTTTGCGTTGTTGGTTGCTACATTATTTGCTAAACTGTTTCCCACATTCCTGCTCCTTAAATTATACTGCCTTTGGTCCTGCATGATATCATTTTGATAACCCTTTTTGTACTCTTCAGACTCATCCATCAACATATCATCTTGGGACTGAGAAAACAACAATTCTTCTTCCTCAATCACAAAATTTTCGAATTGTTCTTGCTCTTGGTCTTCTTTGGTCAAATACACAGTTTGCTGCCTATCACTAAAAAAGTGAATTTGATCCTTAGGTGCCTTCTCATCTTCCTCATCTTGGTCTTGTGCATAATTTTGTTGGAACGGTGGTCTCACTTGTTGTTGTGGTTGTTCTGGACCTTTCTCCTCTCTTTGTTTAATTTGAACCTGTGGCTGCCTTCTAAAATTGGGGTTTCAGATCTGTGGACCTATTTGAGGCTCTCTTGTAGCAACCTGATCAATCAATGTCATTTTCTCCATAGTCTTGACCAGGGTATCTAACTTTGCATCAGAGGAAGTGGCAATTTCTTCTTTTATGGTTACTCTTCTTTCTGATTTCATTTTAGATTTCTTCACCAACAAATTTACCTCCACGCTGACTACATTACTCTGCATATCTTCAAGTGTTGTTGGATTTCTTTCCTTGAGTTGGTATGCCATCTCGGGATCAAAACCATCGGGGTAATGGAGTAAAGCTATTCTGGTAGGGGGTTTTATATTTGTTGGGATGGAGTTGTACACTTTGTTGAATCATGTTGAAAAATCTTGGATTGTTTCACCAGGCTGTCTTTTCGAGTTATCATATTCAGCAAGGATCTGTAAAGGGTTCTTTTTCTCACCCCATCTTGCAATGAAGGCATCCTCCAGTTCTTGATAGGTAGCAAATGTTCTGGCTCTAACACTTCTAAACCACTTTTTAACCTCCCTAGAGAAGCTCTGTGCAAACAATCTCATCTTTACATCCTCATGATCTACTTCTTCAAGGTCCACAAAGTCATTGACTTTATCTATATGTTGTTTGGTAGTAGTTTCACCAGTACCATCATACTGAGGGAATCTTTGGCCATAATTCTGTGGTAAATTGTGTAACTGAGCAGGTAAAGCCAGAGGGGCTACCTTGCTGCCATAGATGATGTTTGAATAGCTAATGAGCATGTTGTGGTGGAAATTGGTGTGGATGAAAGGTGAGGCAGCAAAACAATTTGTTGAGTGGTGGCTATAGTAGATGATGCAGGAACAACGAACAATGTAGGGATTGCACTGAAAGATAGAATTGGAGGAACTATCAAAGAAGAAACAATAGATGTAGGGACATCAAATAAAGTAGGAGTTGTGGTTGGTGAATGGACTGTTTTTTGGAGAAGAATTGCTTTCTCAACAGTATGTTGTACTTTACTAACTAGACCTCTAAGTTTTATGAACCACTACAATATATTTCTACCACAATTAGTCTTTGGAAGTCGGATGTAAGGACTGATAGTGGATTGATCCACAACAGCTCCAAAAATGCAAGACTCAGATCTAGTTCTGGACAGAGGGTGCTCAAAAGATAAATTGGATTTATTAACTATGCTTGAAATTTCAGGCAAAGAGCAGGACCTTTCAAGATGGATATTACTCCCTTGACTCTCCTCGAATGCTCTCTTTTTTCTTAGCAACCTTTTAGGATTGTTTACAATCTCGAGAGGATTTGGATTAGGGTTTTGCCTAGTATGCCTCTTGGAAGCCATATTTTCTCACACAACTTTGCATGCAACCGATCACAACATAGGTCAAGGTGACTTTCAGCCTATGAATACCTAGCAACCTATCACCCACAAGGCTAGGATATAGCTCTAAAAACAATACATCTTCCTAGGGAAAATTTGACTTGCGTTCCCTAGAAACGATGCCACTATGTTAGCACTATGTAAATTTATCCAGGTTGAGGATAGAAACCCCAGAGGTAACCACAAACCTCTTTGGTTTAGAAACTGATCCTTTCTAACCGGAGGGGGCTCCCTCACTAGTAAAAATCTAAAGATAATTACCCCGAAGCTCAATGACTACAGAGACCAGATATGGAAGAATCTTAGAATTGATGATAATTGTTGGGAGATTTAAGAAAAGGCCACGGAGGAATGAAACCATTAGCATATTTCAAATTCTCAAATCTATAACATCAGTGCATAAGTGAGTCATCTGTAAAGACAGAGGCAAGGTAGGTACGTGCTTCAAGTAGACATCAATTGTAGTATAATGAAAAGGATAAAGAATCACATAACAACATTCAATCAAATGTAATAGAGCAAACTCTAAATTTTGTCACATACTTTTTGATCAAATATTTAGAAGAACAAGGTTAAAAGAGCAAGACTAAATTCCATCATGTATGAAGATCAACAATCAACTAGAGCACTGAAAGGTGAATTCTGGAAACTGCTTCAACAATACACTTTAGAACGAGACATCAATAACATTAGAATGAGATAGCAATAAGACATTTAAATTAAAAAATTTCACAGAAGAAACACAATCACTTGAAAGGGACATACCACATGAATCTCTGCAACTAGTGACAAAATCTGCACTTAAGACTTTATTCAATATTAGAAGTTCACACACACAGGGCCTATTTCTTGATTCCAACCAACCCTTTCTTCATAGTTCTTGTGGCCTTAAATACAATTTTTTACATAACAGGCCCATTGACCAGATACATTGCATGTCTTATCCATTAAGTGGACAGAATTAGACTATGTTTAATAACATGTTTTTTTTTAACCAAAAAGACTAAACAAAGCTAACAATAAAAAATACAACATTTATCTTAAAAGAACATAAAGCACTTTATCCTATCCATCTAATGACTTATTCATTTAGTTTCAAATTTATCCTCATCCTTGATCATGTCAACATAATTCGGATCCAAAACAAAAAATAGAAACAACAAACAACTTGAGTTGTGTAGCAACTCCAGCTTGGCACGCACACCTGTAGCACTGAGGGACAGTTGGATGATGAACGATGATGATTAGGTGGATGAGGTGGAGAAGGACCCATCCAATGTGTCTCTTTGCACATGCAAGCTCCAAACTGCTCAATTCCACTTTTGTGCAGCACATGCGCAACAAAATTTAAACTTGTGGTTGAGCCATGTTTTCCTGCTCCAAACAAAACCAAAATCGACAACCAATCACCTGAACCTCTATGTTAACCCAACAACATCATAAATTGCAAAATGTATCTATGATGTCTCCACAAAACTGCATAAAGAGTCATGTTGCGCAATGATGAAAAACTCCAGCAAACACAAAAGAAACCTCCAGTAGCTAACAAGATATGTTTCAAATACATCACCTCCTTCTTTTCATACTAGCTGAGGGCTTACTAGATGATGCTTTGGTAGCCTTGCAAGGGGTCTCAATTTCTTTGATTAACTGTGACTGTGGTTGTGGTTTTGGCGCACTTCCAGATGCTCCAGATGCTTGTTTATATTTTTTCAACAGTCTCCTAGCCCTTGACAGTTTTTGTTTCATTAGCCTCAACCTCTTCCTCATAATCAAATTTCTCATATAATAATTTTTCAAATTCATGCACAGGGGAAGAGTCCATTTCATGAATTTTTTGGCTCCATCAAGTGCATCTGAGGCTTTTGCAAGTTGAGTATCAGCTTCTTTGATGGTCTCATTGTTAAAATTGGCAATTAGGGCCAAACTCCATGTGGGTCAGCTTATTTATGGAAGCTGATATTTTTATTGGATGCCTCTCGTTGAGAGGTGTAGGATTGATCTAAAGATCATCCGATTCTGATAAGTATTTATGGAGATATGAATTTATTTTGATTATGGAATTATTATCAAGCCAACCAGCAACTTGAGTAGGCTCAGAAGCCCAATAGACATGCCTATTCATCATCTACATTTTAGTATAAATTGGCAAGGACTTGAAGTCATTTGAACACACATTCTTCATGTGATCTCCTCTCCACGTCTTGGGTTTTTGGAGAAGGAGAGACACTAATGAAGGATGCCCTAAGATGATGCCCTAATCCAATGCAGTATTGAAGACACTTAGCCGCAGTAAGGAATACATTATTACGTTGTTCATGATGGAGAGTATTATTCTATTAATAGAGACACATAAATGCTAGCAAACAATGAGGATATTATTCTGCCAATAGAGACACATATACGCTGGCAAACAATGAGGATATTATGTTGTCAATAGAGACACATATACGCTGGCAAACAATAAGGATATTACGTTGTTAATAGAGTCACATATACGCTGTCATTGATATATATAATGAGGAGCTAATACGCTAGTCATGACACTAATACGCAGTACACTTATGCACAGGTCATGGCATATATATATCATCATATACGCTGGCAAATTAACGCAGCAAAATATATTACAACGTGGGCTAGTCTGACTCCAGATTATAAAGGTTTGACATACACATGACAGGAGGACGCAGTCTCGGCATATCTGGGAATGAAGAGACACAGTCTCGGCATAATCATGACAAGCAAAGTCTCGGTGGATATCCCAGTGAAAAAGATTCGGACCTGTCTCCTAGCAGTGGATATCTCAGTGAAAATATCCGGACCTGACTCCTAGCAACCTCATTATATATGTATAGAACATCCTCGCATGGATCATAGTGACACAGTCTCGGCATAGCTACATCAGACATCGATGCAATGAAATCTTAGTTACAGTTCTAAACTGTCATGATCTCAATTGTACTCATGGTCTTGATGGTAGTCTAATGAGGATTTCAGTACGACATATAACCCAGACATAAACATGTTCTGGGCATAATTGCATTCATAGCAAGGTCAAGATCTCAATGAAGCAGTGATGAATGATGATGAAAGATGCAACACCGTGGGCATGACAAGTATGAGATCATGGGCAGCATCAAGAATAATGATCATGGGCAGCATGATGTATGAGATCATGGGTAGCATGATGTATGAGATCATGGACAGCATGATGTATGGGCAGCATAGTGATCATGAGCAGCATGATGATGCGTGATGCAGTATGATGGTGCTACATGGTAAGGTGCAGCAAATGGACGAGATGTGGCACTATGATAGGTGAATAATTCACCTTAGAGAATCAGTTGAAGCAATATGTCTTCAACTGATCTTTGCGGATATCAAAAGTCAAAGTGTTGACTTCTATTGTAAATGTACTATCTCTCTCACTTTCTATGCTAAACTTTCTAGAACATAAAAGAAGAATAGATCAAGGGTTTCCCCACATTGGGGTTTGTCCCTGGCTAGCACCACATCTTGTGTCCTCTTGTCTTGGCTTGTCTTCTGCAATTTATATTTATGTTCTATTTGCAATTTACTTTAATGTTGTTGTGATTGCTAACTATGAAAAATTAAATAAATTGCTCTAGCATAGAACATACCTAAACTTAACACTCATTGATATCTTCCTTATATCTTTCATTGTTCTATGCTATCTAGTCAACTTGTCTTTGGAAAATTTCAATTTCTTCAAACAACCTCGAATACTCTTTCCACTCATCAAATGTCATTTTCTCTGCTACCTGAAAGGTTTTTTCCATTTTCCTTTTCCACCTAGTTGTATCCCTTGCTTCTCTAGTCATAGGTTTCCTTGGTTTCATTTTAGGTTCTTCCATGTCTTCAACATTTATCACCTGCTTGCCTTTCTCTTGTGCAGTAGGTTTAGAAGGCCCTTTAGATGTGTCACCCTCTACTTGTTGAGCTACATGTGAGGATGTATGCATGAGTTCCCTATTCTCCTTTTACAAATAGGAAATCTGAATGTGTGCTTTAGTAAGATCATCCTGCAGTTTTGCAATTTCACTGTCTTTGTCTTCTTCCATTTGAACATTTTGTGCTTCACCTGTGTCTTTCTCTAGCCTGTCTTCTGGAATAGTAACAGTTTGTTGAGGAGTTGGCTCCTCAATGACTTGCTTGGTTCCCAATCTGGTTCTTGGTCTGAACACAAATTGTGTTTCCTCTGTTATTGGCACCTTTTCTTTCACTTTTCTAGTTGCCTTCTTATCCCTAATCAATTTTTCCATTATCTCTTTCACTGTTGCTTCATTCTTGGGTTCTTCTTCTTCTTCAGGTATCTCCATTGGGGAGACGTCTGCATGAAGTAGCAGACCCACACTTGAAAAGAAGCTTTCCCATGATATCTTCCTCTTCTCCAGTTCATGCAACACTAACAACTTAATCAAGGAAAAATGGAACAAACTGGGAATATGCCTCTCTGTTTTCCTGCACTCTCTCAGCGATTTTACCCAAACTTTTAAACAATAGCATGGAAAATTAAGACTCTTCTTGGCAGTAAAGTGCATGAGAAGTCTGATATGATATTGGTATACCTTACTAAACCTACCCTCACAAGTAAAACACCTCTGTATGACTTTGAGCATCTGAATGTAATGGTTTAGTAGGTAAGTTCTGGGAAATGTTGAATCATATTTGTCTTTAAACTGAGGCTTAACAAACTCCTTGAAATAGGTTGCTTCTAACTCCTGTCCCTTAAACCAGTTTTCACCTTGCAAAGGAATGGATGTAGCATCCGAAACAATATTCTCTGTAATGACAAACTCTAGATTACCTAACTTAACTCTGTCCTCCTTGAAATTTAAAGAAAACATGCTTGCTAGTTGTACATGGTGGCCATGAGACTATATCTTCTCACAGAAAGAAATGAAACTAGTGTTTTCAAAGGCCACTTTAATAACTGGGTCAGAATTTACAAGGTCTAGGTTTCTGGGCTCAAAGTGCACTGCATCCCCTCCTTTATTTTTGTTTCTTCTAGCAGTGGTATCCATGTATCTTTAAAAAGGTCTTAGTGGAACTCATGGCACGCTAGTTGGATGGTGGTAGGACAACACTATACCTATGTGGACACACAATGAAAATAACTAAGACTCAGCAGTCTTGTTTACAACACGTTGCGCAATAATATGGAAAGGGTGTACTGAGGTAGGTGTAAGGACTATTTCATTAAAAGACCTTTACAAACTTTTCACCCAACCCACTCAACTTCGACAACACTTACACAAACCCTAGGTCTACGGTTCGATCCCTAAGTTTGAACTATAATGAAACAGGGGATTACGCAACGATTAGGTAGCAGTGAACTCACCAAACTTTAATTGACCTAGGTTAAGATTTTAAAAACAGACTATGATTAAGGATAATGTATCCTACCTCAGACCTTGATGAGAACCAATTTTTGTCTATGTGCATGCTCTGCAGGGTGTCGGGGAACGTTGCACAGCTGTTGTGCAACACTGTGTGATTTCCAGACTGGGTAGCGCTTGCGCAACAACCTTCTACAGTGATGATCCACTCAATTTGTTAACAATGTGCTTGCTGGGTTCGATCCTTGAACTTGTGTACTAATGATGTGTTCTCTGAATAAGCGCAATTTGCATGAGTGAATAGTGAGATGAGATGAAGGTGGTAGGAAAATTTGAATTGCACATTTGAATTCTGTCTTTTTGTGTAGTCATTAATCTGGTCACCTTGTCACTTGATTGATTTAACTTTGGCTCTTGCTTGACTTGTCATGAATGTAGGGGTTATGGGAAATGATTAAGTTTAGGGGTATGATACATAAATAATGATTAGGCATGAGGGTGTGTAGTGATGGTAAGAGTGAATATGAGAATGTGGATAGTAATGTTTAGAGGATAGGTTTGGAATGAAAAGGGGGAGGGGTATGTAAATGTATATGGGATGGGAATGAAGGGGTGTATGTATGAAGGGAAGGGAAATAGGGTATGGGATGGGAAAATAAGGGGGTAAAAAAATAAGAATAAAAGTATAGATCATAATTGGCAGAATATTTTAATGACCAGACCTCATAACCAATAAAACCTTAGATTGACACAAATTCATTTCGAATGGTTCTGATCAATGAAGACTGACACAAATTCCCCTTTAACCTTGATTGACTTTATAAACATGTGACCTCATAACTCCCACTAACTGAGACTTTTCACAACTCCAATGATGTCAGACAATGACTTTGAGGCTATGACAACAACAGTAGTCATAGGCTAAAATACTACTCAAAAACTGAAAATCAATGAATAAGGAAAATACATTTGACCTCAAACACTAGGACCCTAACACTTTCAACCACAAAATTCCATTAATAAACCCTAATGCTAGTATCTATTGGAAAGCCTTGTTCCCTCATTATTGATTATCCTTGATAGGCCTTTTCTTTGGTTGTTATATGACATCCTACACCATGTTATTGAAAACTAGTAAAACCCTAACTTATAATATCCATCTATTTGGTATATTAATAGAGTGCTTGAATATTGGCATGAAATATATAGACCTTTCTAGGCTCCACCAATACTTATTCCATTTATTACACCTAATATATATCATCTTGAGCCATAGTAATTGGATATCCTTTCAATGATTTAGGGAATCCTACCTTGTGGTCAAATGCCACTAAAGAGCCAGATAAAGGTTATTGAGGTGACAGTGGAAGCCCTTTCTCTCATTGCCCTAAGGTCTGGTTTTTCCCAGTGGGGTTTTACACTAGGCTTGCAAGATTTTGTAATAAATTTTTTGGCATCATTTCTAGGGACGAGTTGAGTCCACCTCTTCAAAATCTCAAGTTTTTGCTTCAATAATTCTTGATGAGAGTATCCCAAATCTTATTATAGAACCTCTTGTTATCACACAAACTAGCAGGGGTCCCTATAGAGTGACTACTAGGTCAAGTGGCTACAATGGAGCAACAACCCATTGTCACCTCAGCTAAAGCTCCTTGCTCTTTACGAACTTCCACCGATGGGAGGAGTCCCGATATTAGGGAAATTACTAAGAATGATATATCAATGGTGTAGAGGTAGTGATTTCAAAATCCTATTCAAAGGAGAGAGTCTAATGATAAGGGTTGTTTGCTTTCGAAGCAAGATGTGTGGCTCTCCAAGAAGAGCTAAAGGGAAACCTAGACCCAGGGTTGAGAGGTATTTCTTGATACAAAGTTCCCTAGACCTAAGAATCCTAAGAGAATAGGGTCTAAAATGATCCTTGTGAAATAGGAATGGTAAAAGGTGTGGGACCACAATGAAACCCTAGTGGACCCAAACAAGGTCAAGGGTTTTGGGTAGAAGTTCAAACAAAAATCTTGACCAAGTATGGGAGGAGAAAAGGATCAAAGGAAGTAGGTTTGACTTGATATGTTGATGCAGTGATCCTTAATGAAGCCACTAACCAAAAGAAAACTAGGGAGAATGGTTTTTGATATAGGGCTTGGAAAAACTTGATATTCAACTGTCGGAATAGCTTCAAAATTGGAGGCCCTCTGAAGGACACACCAACACAGCTCTAGACCAAATTTCATCAATTTTGGATGGCTACAATTGATTTTGTGTGATGTCGTAGGAGACCTTAAGGTTAGGGCTTAGAAAAGAGGAAATAGAGGTGAAAAATATTTCCGTTGTGGTGATCACCAAGGACTAGATCAATGCCTAGCTTATTGGGAGAATGGGGTCAATGAGATTTCAATGTTTAGAGTTTCTTTTACCAAATCAAGGAGTTCCCAGCAACTTCGTATGGCTCTAAGGGAAACAACTAGGTTACCAAGGAAATTTATACTTCTTGATGCTGCAATTGATGACTTATCAAGGTAATTATGAAGATCATATACCCCTAGGAACATTTTTTCAATATACCAATCACGAAACATATGAAAAACCCTCACAAAAGCAATCTTCAATAAATTCACACCTCAATTAGGGCAATTACTCCAGCTTCATGAGAAAAATTCTCATACATTATACATGTGACATAATAAAGAAATAGATCATGAAAAAGGCACTTACAAGTATATCAAAATCATCCAATCATCAAGAGAGACAAAAATCAAAGCTCCAAGATTATAGACAAGATTTCCAAACATCAAAATGCATCAAAGACATCCAATTTCTCCTCCAATAGCTATAGAAAAAATCCCAGAAGAAACAATGATCCAAATCCAGGTGATGATCAAATGAAATGATCATCACATCAATATATATCCTCCTCTAAGGGGTTCGATTTGCCTAATTAGGCCTAATGATGCCCCAACTAATAAAATAATGTGCAAAAATAATATTACTTGGTGACAAGCCCACCAAGATAGCTCCATAATAAAAAAATAAGCCTCTCAAGAGGGAAAATGATACATAAAATAGGTCAAAGAACCATTGAAGAGGCCTAATGGAGTCCAATGTGTGGCAAAATGGATGAATGAGCTCTAATCATAGTGATAAAGGGGGTGGCCCTTTGATATCCAAGCAAATGACCTATAGAGTCCCCAAGTGGTCGTGGGGGCACAAAAACATCCTCATAGGTCTCCAAGTGGATTGAACAAGCATGTATCCCATCTGTAAGGGATGGAAGGATGATGCAAGCCCTCCCTTTGTCTCCCATGGTGAGACACATCCTCATCTAGGCCCTGAATCAACGGCGAGGTGTGTGGTGCAAGAGTGTAGTCGGTTGGGCAAGGTGGTCCAAGTGCATCATCATCGTCAAATAAATGGAACACGAGGAAGCAATGAGTGGAACTAATGGATCCCATGATGTGGAAATCTATTCTCTATTATGGTGAAGGCCCATGGCTCTCAACACTCACCCTACAAATGCCAATATGACCCTCTTAAGGGCTTAGATCCCGTATAGGGAGACCAAACCCAATATGAAGACCCACCTGCAATCATGTATAAGATCCAATGTGTCCCCTCACCTTCCAGTACAATAGATCATTAGTGCAATTGAGTAAATAAGCTTACAAATCATGGAACCAAGTGGACACTTCATAGTGGCATGCACTTCCATAGTGGGCTTTAGAACATACAAGTGTCTCCAAGTTAAAGAAGAAGGCTAACTGGGGACAATATTAGGTGGTTTCAACTTCTAAGGGTAGTGACATGTTGATGGTACATCCATTAGATGGTGGGTGGCATGTGATATAATGGTGGAACGGAGTGGGGCATCAGAAGAAGTCTCCAAGCCACATGCCACGGTACAAGGGTAGCTATGATAGGGGGAAACCCACACTACCGTATATGAATGTAGGAGGGAGAAATTGTGGTACATGTATTCATATGCATTTTTCCTTTTATTGATTTTTCTTTTTGTAACTACTCGGGCTGCAGGGGATGAGAGCATGGTGTGTAAGATGCAACAATGAATACCCCCAATAGGTGGGGCAGTTCATCTCCCACAGGGGTTGGGACAATCATGGATTCCTTAATGATGTAGGGGGTCGATACAAGGGACCCTAGGAATGAGGGTGATGGCCATAATGATAGGGGGTAGAACTCATGTTGGCTTTTTCCCACCTGCTAAATTTGTATGTCTCAGCCATCTTTTGCATTTTGTAGTACATTTCCTATTGAGAGTGGCCAAATTATGCTTTTAACTTTCTTTTTGTCTACACCAACCTCCAGGGCATTGTTCCAGGCTAGACCCAAAGTGTGGACAAGGAGAGGGGGAAGCTAACTCCTTGTGGACAAATGTGAAACCCGATGGGAAATATATGAAAAGGGGTTATAATGAGCCGAGGGGAATGATGTATGTGGTGTCGGGAAGCAGTACCATACAACCAAAATCAAGGTGTCCCATGTAGTGCCACCCCTAAATCTTGTAGCCAATAAAGGAAATCCCACGAGACTAGGATACAAGGCTAACCATCAAATTGGAAAGAGGAGACAAGAGTACAAACCAAGCCCACTCTTTCTGTGAATTCCCCACTAATCCATGCCCAAAAGTGTCCATGATAAGTAAAATCCATACCTTTGGGGTTGGAAGGCCCACCTTCACACATACATCATGACAGATGGGCGAGGGTCAGAATGGTTAGCTCAGGTGGCACATTGAGCTATCAGGTGGCTACAAGGGGTTGCTAGTTGTCGGCCGAGGACCATCTAAAAGGAAAATTTTCCCCTATGGATATCACCCACAGGTGGTGGGTAACATCTCACTCCAATTGGGACACGATCTCTCAATAGAGTGCATGAACGTACTCAAACAGGAAGGTCATGAGAACACCAAAAATATCTTGGGACTACAGACTTATTACCTGCACATGTTAAAGACCAAGCACACGGGGCAACGTGTTTGTGGCGTCTTATGGTCGCCCATGCTTGTATTAGGCCATAAAAAATAAAAAAATAAATATAATTTTATTCTAAATGCAATTTAATCTATATGCATCTAATATAGCATGATAATATTACATGAAGTTAGTTATAATGTGAAAAATATGCATGCAATGCAACCTACCCTAACATGCATGGTTACATTATTCGAATGCTAAGTGTAATCATACAACCAATGCAACTAACATATCATTATATCAATATAAGAGTTTTCGTCAATATGATTACTCATGCAATAAATCCAAAAGCCAACATAGAGATAATCATATGGATGATGCGGGTGGGGGGCGGGAAAATATGATATCCATATGGTATAGAACAGAGTCCTGCATGAGGGGAAGGATACCAAATTAGAGGTTTGGAGCCTCTCCTGCAAGCACATAATGGAAGAATAGATGACCAAGCTCAAGAATTCCCTATTACGATCATTGTTCATAATATTATGCTTTGTGATCACCACAAGGTCACGATGGGAAGGAAAAGGGGACCGAGGAGATGGAGGGGCACAACAAATAGGTTGCTCGATATGATGATCACAAGCAGGAGGATAGTCACAGGGATCGAGTACAGTGACCAGTACCAGTATCTCCTCAGGGGTTGGAGATCCAGGGACTTCTCAGCAGATGGAGTAGCAGGAACAGGAGGAGGAATTGATTGAACCTCCTACCACCAGTGGTAGAGCCAGTAAGGAAGTGCGTCAGACCTTGAGGGATGCAGAGGAGTTTGTCAGAGCTCCTAGGACAGACAAGAGACATCGCAGGCAACTTAATAGATATCAAGCTTTGGTAGCTCAGGTTACAAAACCCTCCAGCTTTCAAGAAGCTGCATAGCATCAAGTGTGGGTGGATGCCATGGTAGAAGAATATAGTTCTATCATGAGAAATGATGTTTGGGAGGTAGTGCCTAGACTAGGAAACAGATCAGTTGTAGGTTCTAGATGGATCTACAAGATCAAGTACGTTATAGATGGCAGTGTAGAGAAGTAGAATGCTAGATTCGTGGCACAAGGGTATGCACAGAAGGAAGGGATAGACTATGAGGAGATCTTCACCCCAATGGCCAGATATACCTCTATCAGATCTGTTATATCCCTAGCAACGTACTTAGGATGGGAGATTCACCAGATGGACGTAAAGGCAACATTCTTGAACAGGGTGATAGAAGAAGAGGTGTATATAGAGTAGCTTGAATGCTTCGAAACACATGAGAAGCACACTCATGTATGCAAGTTGAAGAAATCCCTATACGAGCTCAAACAGGAACCAAGGGCATGGTATAGTCGGATTGATAGTTATTTGCAGCAGTTGGGATTCATCAATAGTGATGCAGATCCCAACCTCTACTATTTGATGGTGGACAATGAGCCTCTCATTCTAGTTTTGTATGTAGATGACCTATTTTTGACAAGATCACCAAGGCTCATAAAGGACTGCAAAAGGAACCTTGAAGCATAATTGACATGAAGGATATGGGGTTGATGCATATTTTCTAGGATTGAAAGTATGGCAGAAGAATGGGGAGATATTCCTTGGGCAAGGGAGATATCCTACAGATATTCTGAAGAGATTCAGAATGTAGTATTATCAACCCATGACGATGCCCATGATTACCAATTGGAAGAAGATAGATGCATCTGGGGACAAGAAAGTTGACCCCACCTTATACATACAACTCATTGGGTCACTCATGTATCTGGTTAAGACTAGGCCAAACATTTGTTTCGCTATCAATACCCTTAGTCAGTTCAAGGTAGAACCGAAAAGGGCACATTGGGCAGCAGCTAGGCACATTCTTAGATATGTAAGTGGAACAATCGGATATGGGTTGAAATATACTCGAGGAGATGACGTCAGATTATGTAGATTCACAAATGTAGATTGGGCAGGTAGTTGAATGAACATGAAAAGTACATTCGGGTACTGCTTCAGTGTTGGATCAGGGATGGTCTCTTGGTGCAAAAGGAAGCAAAAGTAAATATCACTTGTGAAAATTCGAGAATACCACCCAAATCTACTATTGTAGCAACTGATTAAACTTATACTATTTGTTAATTATTGAAACAAATTATTTACTGATTCCTACAGAAAATATCGAAGCTAATACAATTGCAACCTTCACTTAATTAATTAATTTTCCCAAAACAAGAACAGAACAATAGAGAAAAAATCCACACAAGTGACAATATTTTTTGGACAAATGTCCCCAGAAAAACCCAATGCGGGAAAACCAGTGCAGTAGCTCTGAGTGTTTTATGTTATTAAGTAGTAGTTTCCAAATACAACTCTGGATGCCCTTCTGACAATCCACTTATAGAGAAAATAAACTAGCAGAAAAACTTAGTGAGATTACCTCACTCTACCCCTAATTCTAGTTGTTCTGGCAGCTGAACCAACTATCCCCAACTATCTCTACGCTGGACCTACATCAGCCTCAAAAGGCTCTGCGTCAACTCAACTGGGAAATGTTTTCCATCTGGAGAAGTTTCCAGCCCTCCCATCTCAAAAATGTAAGCTCCCTCAGTAAACTCGGACTTCTGCACTGAAGACAGCACAACTTCTGCATGAGCCCTCCTGGCTCAGCCTCAAGCTCTGCGTAGGCCCTTCTGGCCTAGTTTCAACTCCTCCTAGGTTTGCGCTGCCTCCTCCTGGTGTCTCTCTACCTCTCTTCTATGTATCCTGGGCTCTGGAGAAGATACTCCAACCCAACTATCCTTGCCCCTCACTCCAACAACTCACTACCGAAATTCTCCTTGCAGCTCCTCTGCTCTACTTCATAAAATCGAACTTCTAAACTCTTTGTGTGTATTTCCAAGTAACCCTCAAGCCTCCTTAAATAATCTCCTCATTGACATTCAACGACCTAGATTAGAAACTAATCAATGACTAAGATCATTTATGCTTGATACTCATCCTCTTCTAGAAGTTACACCCACAGTTAGATTAATACCCATTAATTATTTTATTTTCCTAAGTTTAGACTTAGGGTCCCATTAAAAATAATTAATTATTTTAATAAAACTATTTTTTGGGTGGAATTTCCCAAAACGTTTTCAGGGTTCTTTGGAATACATGTGCCCAAGCCTCTCTGCAAATTTGATACTTAGAGCACATCTGATGCTATAAAAAATCATCACTCCATCTTAGCGAGGAATGTGCTCTAGTAATGCATCCTATTGAAGCATCACTATGTTATGTAACATTTACCTCTGTGATGTTGATGTCTGACATGTTTTCCACCAACCACTGCACAAATGTTGCATTTGTATTGTTGTTGACCTTGCCATTGTCAACTCTGCATCTGTACTGCAAATCCCTTTGAGTTTCTACATCCGTGCTGCTGCTGGCACTACCACTACCAACTGTCCCTACACCGTAAACTGTTGTTGCTACTGCATTAGCAATAGAAAAACATCCCAAATTATTGAAATAACTGTGTTCAGTATGGAACCATGTGAATGTTGGAGCATGACTACTGTTAGTCTTTGCACTGACCCTCTGAATCTTTTGTGTTGTTGTTGACCTCTGCTCTGTGCCATCTACACTACTACCAACTCTGCTCTAAATTTTTCATTCTCCGACGCTCCTAACCACTACAACTGTCTCTCTAACACTCCTCGACACCATCTGACACTAGTCCATCCTGCTACTTCTGATCTAGGCTCCCGTAGCAAGGTATTGATCCAAGAGGTGGGCTCCTCAAGGATTCTGACCATCTGTAGCTCCTTCGAACTGCAACTCCAAATCATCCCACCTCCCTCCTAGAGGTATCTTGGCTGTCATGGTGAACTCCTCTTCCTTGATCTCTATGGGTGCAGTCTTCGGTTCGTGCTTCTCATCTTTTTCCTTCTTCCTGAGAGGACACTGAGTTGCGTAGTGACCCATCTCACCACACCTAAAGAACTTTATTTTCAAGACATCCTTCTTACATCTCTGCTGCTCCTGCTACCCCTTAGATGCAAGGGCTGCATTATCCTCCTCCTCCTTGGGCTTCGACCCACTGTTGTTGCTTCCATCAAGCTTGCACTTGACTAGATCTCTCCTCAGCTCTTCCTGATTAAGAGTTGCCCACATACTGTCCCAGTCTGGAAAAGCTGCCTTGCCCAGGGTGCTCTGGACAAATACTTGCCACTCTTTTGAGACTGAGTTTAGGGCCAATCTCACCATCTCAGAACCTTGAGGTGTAGACCCCACAACAGATAACTCGTCTCGGGTCTCTTGAAGCTTCGTGAGGAATGGATCCACACGTCCATCCTTCTGCATGAGGAGATCTCAGCGTCTACTCCAAGTACATCTTCCGCTGCTCGGAGGATCCCTAATATATCTTAAACAACACATCCCACATCTCCTTAGAAGTCCCTATGCTAGCGATGTGACATCCATGTGATCCTTCACTCTGTTAAGGAGCATTCTTTTCGCCTTCGCCATCTCAGCTCGGTACTTCTTCAACAGATATGCATCTGCAGACACAACCACCATGTTACCGACATATGTCTTTGGGGCATGCTCATCAATAAGGAATGACATTCTAGCCTTCTAGATGACGTAGTTGGATGCTCCATCCAACCTCTGCTGATCCCTCAAACCACTGGTTTCCATATCTGCCATGAAAATTTCGAAAAACTCCTCTCTGCTTCTCACTGTTACTGCTCAGCCAATAAGAAAAAATACTTCTTGGCAGGAATTCTTCCGAGGAAATATTCCTCCACAGTGCTTCTCTTCTCTTCTAACATCTCTTCCCAGCAAAACAAACTACAAAAAAACTATGTCCCACCAACTCTTCCTCATGCTGAGGCTTTAGTGCTGCTCCCTCTACCACAACAAGATTTCAATCTTGGAAGCCCTTCTCTCTGTAGATCACTTAGAGAGATACTGCCTCGAAATTCAACCCTCTAGCCTGGACTACGCAAACCCTCTGGGGTTTCGAATTGCTGCCTCCTGCAGCTTTTTTCGACCTCCTTTTCTGTTTAGCGTTGGGTTCTCTGGTACCATTCTTCTTGCTTCACCTGCACTAGCTTTGATACCATGTGAAAATTTGAATCCCACCCAAATCTACTACTACAACAACTAATTAAACTTCTCCTATTTGTTAATTATTGAAACAAATTATTTACTACTTCCTACAACAAATATAGAAGCCAATACAACTGCAGCCTTCACTTAATTGATTAATTTTCCCAAAAAAAGAACAGAGCAATAGAGAAAAAAATCCACACAAGTGACAGTGTGTTTTGGAAAAACGTCCTGGGAAAAACCTAATGCAGGAAAACTGGTGCAACAACTCTGAGGGTTTTATATTATTAAGCAGTAGTTCCTGAATAAAACTCTGGATGCCATTCCGACAATCCAGTTACAAAGAAAATAAACTGGCAAAAAAACTTAGTGAGATTACCTCACTCTACCCGGCAATTCCGACGATTTCGGCAGTTGAACCAACTGTCCTCGGCTATCTCTATGTAGGCCCCCTGTCAGGCTCAAAAGGCTCTGCGTTAACTTAACTGAGAAATGTTTGCCCTCTGGAGCAGTTTTCAACCCTCCCGACTTAGAAATGTTAGCTCCCTCAGCAAACTCAGACTTTTTCACTGAAGACTGCAAAACCTCTACGTGAGCCCTCCTGGCTCAGCGTCAAGCTCTGCGTGGGCCCTTCTGGCCCAGCTTCAACTCCTCATAGGTCTGCACTACCTCCTCCTAGTGTCTCTCTTCCTCTCTTCTGTGTATCCTGCGCTCTGAAGAAGATACTCCAACCCAACTATCCCTGCCCCTCATTGCAACAACTCACCATAGAAATTCTCATGGCAGCTCCTCTGCTCTGCTCAAAAAATTGAACTTCTGAACTCTCTGTGTGTATTTCCAAGCGACTCTCAAGCCTCCTTAAATAATCACCTCATTGATATTCAAAGATCTAGATTAGAAGCTAATCAATGGCTAAGATCATTTCTGCTTGATTCTCATCTTCTTCTAGAAGCTACACCCACATTTATATTAATACTCATTAATTATTTTATTTTCCTAAATTTAGACATAAGGTCCCATTAAAAATAATTAATTATTTTAATAAAATTGTTTCTATGTGTAATTTCCCAAAACTTTTTTTGGGTTCTTTGGAATACATGTGCCCAAGCCTCCCTGCAAAATTTGAGACATAGAGCACATTCGATGCTACTAGAAATCAACAACACTGAGCTCAGTAGAAGTTGAATATATGTCAGCCAACACAACTACGTGCGAAGCTATATGGCTTAGGAAGCTTCTCGTGAGTTTGTTCAGGTAGATGGGAGCGACCAATGTTTACTGTGATAATCAGAGTTGCATAAAACTCTCTGAGAGTCCATTATTTCATGATAGGTTGAAGCATATTGATATCAAATGTCATTTCATCAGAGACTGCGTTCAGCGTGGGGTAGACCAGCGGTAGTATGTTCCCACAAGAGATTAGGTAGCATACATACTGACGAAAGCTCTGGGGAGAGCTAAGTTCATCCAGTTCAGGGAACAAATGGGTGTGGTAGAGAACTCGTTTCAGTAGCAGAAACATATGGATTCTCAGTTGCAACAATAGCATATGAGAGGGAGTTGCAGTGTAGATACAGTAGTTGGCAACAATACAGCAGGATCAGTAGCAACACAGATGCAGCGCATATAAGAGTTGTGCAGTAGTTGGTGTGTAGTAGCAACGAAACATCAACAACGTGACAAAACCAATGTGTTGTGGCAACAGTTGCAGCACTAGAACTCTTTCCTCGCTAAGAGAGAGTGTTGTTGTTTGTAGCATCAAATGTGTTCTAGCCATGAAATTTTGTGGAGAGGCTAGAATACATGAGATCTCCAAAACCCAAAAATAGATTATGGAAATTCCACCTAGAAATGACTTAATTAGATTATTAGTTGTTTTTTTTATATTTCCTAAGTCATAACTTAAGGAATCTGACTAATTAATCAAATTAATTAAGTTAAGGTGTGAATGTTCTAGAAAATCACATGGATCGACAGGGAAATAATCTAGGCCATCGATTATGTTTTAATCTTCGTCGTTGGTGCTCCAACAAAATATTATAAGTAGAAGTCGATGGGTAGATGGAAGGCACACTAGTGCAGTTACTGAGTTTCCCAGGTAGATCGATTTTTTCAGTGGTTGAAGTTTAGCAGAGGAGATAGAACCATAAGGTGAGTTGCAGGAGAGAGAGAGGGTATCAGCAGTGATCTGGGAAGTGCAGGACGAATTTAGGAAGAGACAACATGAGGAGAGATGTAGTCCATTAGAGCACTACACAAAGGGTGACTCAGAGACACCAGTGTATGGGCAGAGAGTCCATCTCAAGGTCAGGGAGTCGCTGTGGAGAGTGAGAAATTTGTCACTAAATTTCTCTCAGTATTTTTCCTCTGTTCTGTTGTCTGAATTCTTGTACTTGAATTACTGTTGAAGGATTAATAAAGAAACCCTCATCTGCTTCACCGGTTTTCCCACATTGGGTTTTTCCAGGGACAATTGTCCAAAAATAACCATGTCAATAATTTTATGTGTGTGCTAGAATTTCTCTAATTTTCCAGCATTTATTTTTCTTCTGCAATATTTTTTTGTGAAGGCTACAACGTATATGTTTCAATATTTGTCGTAGGAAACTGCAAATAGTTTGTTTAATTAATTTAACAAACAGAAGAAATATTATCAATTGCTGCAATAGTATTCCAAGTTTCAGAATTCTCATAGGAAATTCTTCTGTAAATTCCCGACTCACCCAAGCTACTGAAGCTGACCCAAAATATGTCACATGAACTACCTTTGCACCTAGGAAGTGCCTAGAACTGGTTGTCTTGCTACAATATAGCCTTGTAGGAGCCCAAAAGTAGACTCCCCTTTGTCCTAACTAGGGAGACACTCAAATTTCTCTGAAGAATGGGGTGGGATTTTGCTTGAAATCCATATGTTGAACAAGACTCCAAATCTGGTGCTAAACAACTCCAAGAGAGGTTGAATTGGGTAAATGAGATAGTCAAAAGATAGTGAGAAATTATTCTTTGCTTCCTTAAGTAGTCTAGCCCCCTTAGCCTCCCTTGATGGCCCCCACAATCCACTAGTTTGACTCTCCTCCCTTGGTGATTCGAATGGTCTCCCTTGGTGGCCCCCATGCTCCACTCAAGATTTGATTTTTCTCTCTCCTATGAAGAGACCTTTGCCCCAGTAGCTCGGTATACCTCTATCAGATCCATTGTATCCCTTGCAGCACAGATGGGATGGGAGATTCAACAAATGGATGTCAAGACAACATTCTTGAATGGGGTGATAGAAGAAGAGGTATATATCAAACAACCAGAAGGTTTCGAAACACATGAAAAGAGAACTCATGTGTGTAGATTGAAGAAAACCTTGTATGGGCTGAAACAAGCACCCAGAGCTTGGTATGGTCGAATTGACAACTTGTAGTAGTCGGGATTCATCAAGAGCGATGTTAATCCCAATCTTTATTATCTGTCGGTAGAAGGTGAGCCCTTAATTTTGGTGTTATATGTGGATGATCTATTTTTGATAGGATCATCCAGACTCATAGAGGATTGCAAGAAGAACCTAGAAATACAATTTGACAAGAAGGTTTTGGGGATAATGTACTACTTTCTGGGATTGGAATTTTGGTAGAAAGATGGTGAGATCTTCTTTGGCCAAGGTAGATATGCATCAGAAATTCTGAAAAGATTCAGAATGTAGGATTGTCGACCTATGGCTACGCCTATGATTACCAATTGGAAGAAAATAGATGCTTCCGGAGACAAGGAAGTGGACCCCACCTTATACAGATAGCTCATCGGGTTGCTTATGTATCTGGTCAACACCAGGCCAAATATATGTTATGATGTCAACACCCTTAGTCAGTTCATGGTGGAACCAAAAAGGGCACACTGGGCAACAGCAAAGCACATTCTCAGGTATGTGAGGGGAATAATCAATTTTGGATTAAGATACACCAAGGGCGATGATATCGAATTGAGTGGATTCACTGATGCAGATTGGGTAGGAATTTCAGTAGACAGGAAAAGTACCATTGGGTATTGCTTCAGTATTGGATCTAGGATGACCTCTTGGTGCAGTAAGAAGCGTCTGTAGCACTGAGATTGGCTGAAGCTAAGTATACGGAAACTAGGAAAGAAACATGTGAAGCTATATGAATCAAGAAACTGCTTGTAAATCTATTTAGGAAAAGGATGGAAACAACAAAAATATTCTGTGATAATCAGAGTTGTATCAAGCTCTCTGAAAATCCAATATTTCATGATCGCTCCAAACACATTAATATTTAGTGCCACTTTATCAGGGACTTTTTTCAACGTGGGGTAGTACAGTTGGAGTATACTCCCACAAGAAATTAGGTAGAAAATGTACTCACCAAGGCTCTAGGAAGAACAAAGTTTTCTCAATTTCGGGAGCAGATGGGTATGATGGAAAATCCCTTTCAATAGCATGGTGAAACATTTGAGAGGGAGTTGTAGTACAGGTGCAATGGTGTCATGGGCAACAGTACATTAGCAGCAACAACACATTTTTGGTGGCAGCAATAGTGCGGAAAAGGAAATGCTTCAGAGACAGAGCAACATGTTGTTGGACATTGTTGCTAGAGCACTTTCCTCGCTAAGAGGGAGTGTTAGTTTTTGGTAGCATCAGATGTGCTCTAGCCATAAAAATTGGTGGAGAGGCTAAGGCCCATGATTTCTAAAAAACCCAGAAACTGTTTGGTGAAATTCCACCTAGATTGTATTTTATTAAAGTAATTAATATTTTTAACCGGGTTCCTAAGTCTAAACTTAGGAAAATTAAAGTATTAATGGGTATTAATAAAAATATGGGTGAGAATGATCTAGAAGGTAGATCAAGTCAAGATTTAATCTTAGCCATTGATTAGAGACTTAATATCGACCGTTGAAGTCTCAACGAGAAAAGTATAAGAAAGAAGGCTTGGGGTTCATTTGTAGACATAGAGAGTTGATCAGTCAGTTCGATTTTCCTAGGGAAAGGTTTGCTAAGGAATTCGAACAAGTGATCAAGTAGTGAGGATCAGAGAAGTACTGCAAGGAAGTGATTTCCAGTTCCAATGAATATACTTCAGAGAAGACAATGAAGGATCAAAGATCCATCGCAATGCCAAGGAGGGACAACACAACATCTAGAGAAGGTTAACGCAGAATTGCTGGGGGAGAGCAAGGATCAGTGCCAAGAATCATTGTGGGTGATTGGCAAGAGAAATATTGATTTCTCAACAGTAGAATCAACAAAAACTAGGGTGGCACATTGAGAGGGAATATCCACGCAGAAGTCACACAGAGACTGCGCAGTGGGTCATCCAGGAGCTGGGGTTAGTGTCGAATCTCCAGATTCAATGTGAGAAAAATCTCACTATTTATCTATCAGTTATATTCTCTGAGTGGATTTCCATTTTTCTTTGGGGCATCCAAATTGTACTCAGAAATTTACTACTAATAATAGAAACCCTCATATCTGTTGCACAGTTTTCCCGTATTGGGTTTTTCCAGGGACGATTGTCCAAAAACAAGTGTGTCAATGTGATTGTTTATATGTTGGTGTTTCTCTTGCCTATTTAACTTTCAGTTCTTAATTTGGGAAGTCTACAGCTGAATTTATTTTGATATTTATTGAAGCATTGGTGAATAAATTATTATTGTAAATAAGTAGGAGAAATAAATCAATCACTACGGCGAAATTTTCATAGGGAGCACCATAGGTTCATTATTTGGAGAACAAAGGGCCAACCCCTTGTCCACTGCTTTTGGGAGTCCTATTTCACATTATGGCACCTACGCACTTCATTAGGCCTCCTTTAAGGCATAATAACATGTATTATTGATCATTTGACCTCTTGCGAGGCTTACTCTTTTGATTTTGAGCTAGTTTGATGGGCTTGTCACCAAAAGATTGTTATTTTGCACATTATTTTATTTAAGGAGTTCTATTAGGCCTCATTAGGAAAATCGAATTCATTTGGACATGTATAAATACAAGTGAGATTATTTCATTTCATCATCATCACTTGGGTTGGACTTGTATATGTTAAGAGAACTTCGGTATCCTTCTTGGAAGACGAAATTTTGGAGCATGGAATGAATTTTGATGTTTGGATCATTTTCTTTTGTCTTGGAGTTTCTTGATTGGCAAAACTTTAATGGTTGGATATACTCTTATACATGTAAGTGAAATTTAATGCTATTCTTTCTTTCTATTTTGTCAAATACATCGTTGCTAGGATTTTTCTATACTAGGGCTATTTTACTACATCCATTTATGCGAAGTTGTGGAAATTTTGTTTCTAGATAGTGTTGCTTCATGTATGGGCCATGTATAATGAATGAATGTTCCTAGGGATGTTTCATGGTTGAAATTCATCTTGATAAGCCATATATTTTTCAAAATGAAGTGTAAAGTCTTTGAAGTTGCTTTTCTTCTGTCCTAATGCTAAGCGAAGTTGTCTTTGAAGCCTTCTTGACCTAGAAAATCAAAATCCATATTCATAATCATTCTTGAATCCAATATCCCGAAAGGATTAGGCACTGGTCCACCATAGGTGATCACCCTAAAATCCTAAATTTTTCCCTTCTTCCTTTCTTTTCTAGGTCTAGCCCCATTGGGTCTCTTAGGGCATCAAATTTCTTGCAAACCACCCATAAAAAAAATTCGATCTCTTGGCTCCTACTACACTGGTGTGTTTCCTAGGTGCCCTCCAATTTTGAAGAAATTCTGATAGTGGGATTTTGAGATATCCCAAGCCCTAGCCTCGAAATTGAATCTTTCCCTTGGTTCCCTTAGGCTAGAAACCTCACTGGGATCATTGCATTACCTTTCATTGAAAATTCCTTCCTTGATCCCATTCTCCTCCCTGATTTGGTCAAGCACATCATTGGTTGCTCAACCCCATTCTCTTGACCTAAACTTGAGTCCACTTGGTCCCATGTGATCCCACAACTTATTGAAGTTGATTTGACAAAGATCACTGGAAGCCAATTTTCCACAAGGATTTCAGGAACTAACAATCTTGTTAACAATTCATATACTCAAACCCTATCTCTTAGAATTCCCCTAAGCCCTTCCTAGAGAGCGTTTCATCTTTCTTTCAAAGCAAGCAAGACATATATCTGAGCCTCTCTTGTGAATAGGCTTCCAGGATCACCTCTCATCATATCATCGATCCATTATTTTGTGATCCTTAGTGTAACGAGTCTTCTACCACCGCTGAATCCATAAAGAGTAGGGAGCCTTAGCCGAGATGACAGTGGGCTATTGCTCCATTGTTGCCCTCGACCTAGTAGTAGCCCTTCAAGGATCCCCCTTTAGGACGCCTGCTAGTTTGAGCAGTAACATTTTTGACACCGTTGTCGGGGACATGAGTCATGTCTTGTTCTCCATATGACAACATTGACATATCATTCTTGGCGACTCCATTGATCTCTAAAGTGAATGCTTGTAGGGTGAAGCAAGCATTTGTCGAGGAAATTTCATTCACCCTTGTGACTCCCATGTCATTCAAGACCCAACAACATCTTGACCAGTTATTTTCCCACCATAAAACTAACGGGGATCCCGCAGTATCCCTCATTGGAATTCATGATAAATATGCCAATGTTCGATATGGACCCACATTCCATAGCCAATCACATTGTAAGGTTCATGAGGTATCTTTCGAAGCAAAATATAACTCGACCTTGTGACCAAATGGAATTATTTGTCCTATCCATTGCCCCTAATATCGATTGGCTTGGGTCATGTGAACCTAAAATCATTCCTTCTCTTTCAATGTTGGTCGTGCACTTCTTCTTGCATGAAGGGCTAGGTTTCCAATCTCATGAAGATGTGTGCCAAATGTTGGACATGGCCTTTCGAGAGGAGGAAGCTATTGAATATGGTTTTATGCTTGAGGAAGAGTATCCTCATCCTTCTCCAAATCATTAGGATCAAGTGATTGATGCACACCTTGAGGATTGTGCCTAAAAAGAAACTCATGAACCAAAAGGAAGGTCCTCCAAGGGTGATGAAGAAGATTTGGATCCCGAGAGCTTTCAGGTGTTGCAAGATAGGATGATGGAATATGAAGAGTCTTGCAAGAAATTGATGGCTACATATAACTCCAAAGATATTTTCTCCCTCTATTGTGAGCAATCGGAAAGGCTCCGTAACATGAAATGTGAATATAACAAGAGCCCTACTGATGACCTTCTCCTTGAAGCATACTATCAAAATCACGTAGTAAATACCTTAGAAAGCATTCTTCGAGAAAGAATGAAGGAGGAAAAGTCCTCCCTACTTGACAAAGAAGAAAATGAATTGCAACTCAGCCAATATCAAATATATAATGAAGAACACGATGATTCTAAAGGAAATCATGATCATCAAATGAATGAAGAATCTATGAGTGATTTTTGGGTTGTTGATTGGGGAATTGGGTATGATTATAAAAATCAAGACTCCATGCTATCCCAAATCCATAAAAATGAGCCCAAGGAAGATGAAAATGATCCACCCCTTCTGAATGAAAATGTTGGCCCTTATGAAGCCTGGTCTCTTCTTTATGTTTCAAGATGATCCAATCAAAGAAGAGCCTTCCAAAAATTATGGGTAATCCTGATGATTCTAATGTAAAAGAGATTGATGAAAATGTTTCCTTTAGCCATACCACTGACAAAGGGTTTTTCTTCATGTTTGAGCATTCCTCACCTTATGTCCCTATCCCGGAGATGGATGTTTATGATAAGGTTCATTCCCCTAGTTTTGAAGAAGAACTGGTTTCCCCTATGAAAAACCAGGAATCATGGTTTTTCCCCAAATATGATGATGACTTTGCCTCTTGTTTTCCCAATGACCAAGATATTATCATCTTAAATGTGTCTAAATCATCTAGTCCTTCTTACCCCGAGGATGATAGGCTCGAGATAGTTCTTCATCAAAGATTTATGTACCTGGTCATTAACATTTCCATCTTTTGGTTAGAGGAGAAAATTCAA
Source organism: Pinus tabuliformis (assembly GCA_031772625.1). Classification (NCBI taxonomy): domain Eukaryota; kingdom Viridiplantae; phylum Streptophyta; class Pinopsida; order Pinales; family Pinaceae; genus Pinus; species Pinus tabuliformis. The sequence goes on from CM062816.1 coordinate 558,289,966, forward strand.
TCATCTCGGTTGGTGTCTTTCCCTTCTTTCGAGATTCTTTTCCATGGCATATGGGTCTCTTATTTTCCCACCTCCTACCCTCGCAATCCCTCATACTATTCCTCATATTTGTGTTTTTGGATCTGTTGCATGAATAATCATAGAACCACATGTTTCTCTATTGATCAACTAACATGTTGGTTGCATTGTAGCTATGATTACACTTAGCACTTGACATTGTAGCATATGCATGTTAGGGTAGGATGCATTGCATATTGTTTTCTCATTTGAACTAACATCATATGATATTTCTCATGGTAGATTCGCTGAATTTAGATTAAAATTTGCATATTTTATTTTTCTATTGATTTTACAGCCTAACACCAAGCATGGGTGATAATAAGACACCTTAGAAACATGTTGCCCCGTGAGTTCATCCTTTGATATGCGGAGATAACAAATCTACGGTAACCAAGAGATTTTTTGTGTTCTCGTGACCTCCCAATTGAGTAGATTAGCCCACTTTTCGAGAGATCACAACTCAGTTGGTGCCAAATGTTACCCACCATTTTGTGGGTGGTATCCCTAGGAGAAAAAAAATTCTCCAATATGATCCTCAGTTGACAGTAAACAACCCCTTGTAGCCATCAACTAGCTCGTTGTGCCACTTCTCCGCTACCTAAGCTAGCCATGTGGTCCCTCACCCATCTCTCATGAACGTATGTTTGAAGGTGGGCCTCCCAAACCTAAACGCATGCCTTGTAATTTGGTAACTGCATATTGTAGTTTACTTATCATGGAAACTTTTGGGCATGGATTAATGGGGGGATTCAGCAGAAAGAGTGGGCTAGGTTTGTGCTCTTGTCCCCTAAACCTCTTTTGGATGTTACCCTTGGACCTTAGTCCCGTGGGATATCTTTTACTGACCTTTGGGATTTAGGGATGGTACTACATGGGAAACCCTGATTTTGGTTGCATGGTCCCACTCCCTCATCCACATATATCACTCCCCTTCTGCTCATTATAATCCCATTCATCATTCCTCCCACCTAGGTCCACATTCCTCCACTAGGTCCACATAGGGTTAGCCTTCCCCTCCTCTTGTCCACACCTTAGGTCAGGCCTGGAACGATGCCCCAAAGGTTGATGCAACTAAAAAGAAAAGAAAAAGCATAATTGGCCACATTCAATAGGAATATGTACCACAAAATGCAAAAGATGCCTGGGACAACACATTTATGTTAAGTTATGGTATGTTCTATGCTTATAACAGTTTACTTCTTTTTCTTATTGTATTCCACAGATTAGCAATCACATGTACATAAAGTAAAGTGCAGATAGAACATTAAACGATCAACAGAAAACAAGCCAAGACAAGAGACACAAGATGTAGCGCTAGCCAGGGACAAACCCCACAATGTGTGGAGAAACCCTTTGATCAAATCTTCTTTTATCTTTGTTGACCACTATGTGTCAACTACCCATAGCAGTACACCCCCTTTTCTTCGCAAAAGGGATAGCGTTTGATCGACGTCTCCGTGCCATTCGATTGTCATCATCAACCCGATCGTGTTATGTTGTAAACCCAGTCTGCATGTGTAAATTGTAAATAATCTTAGCAGATCTAAGTCATGTGTGTAAATTGCCTAGGAAAACCTAATTTTCTAGTGATAATCTACGTTCTAGAAGGTTTTTTGTCTCACCGATCCATGATCGGCAGAGTTTTCCTTCAGCCTAACTCCAAAACCGGAATGACTTTTGTCATTAGAATCTTAGGGGAATCCTAGTGTGCTTCGAGTCTATGTAAAAGTAATTTGGAAATAATTATAACTATTTGGTTAGGTTATTACAAATTGCTTGATCTGCTAGATTATAGTTGTGTCGCAGAACTGGGTGGTCTATGTCAAATGGGTTTTCCCCCTTGAGATGTAAAATTGTAAAAGTCATGATATAAAGTGTCTTGACGGTTAGAAAATGTTTTAATCCCCTTGTGAGTCCTAAGTCCTAGGTCCTAGGTGATTTTTCCAAAGGCTAAGTTCGAGGATCCAACAATATTAAAAAAAAAAGATATAAATAATAAAAATTAAAATTTAAAAAATTTAAAAATAGATAAAAATAATAATAATTAAAAAATATTTTTTTTTGAAAAAAATAAAATAAAATAATAAAATAATAATAAGTGAAAGTTTTTAGTAAATAAATGCAGAATTTCAATTTTTTAATATATTAAAATGCATTTAAAAATTCGACGGATGAGATTAAAAGGGATTTTGATCCTCATCGACGGTTGAGATCATTTTGACATGGATAACTCGAACTAGCCATTGGGAATTTTTCCTTTAAATAGGGTGTCAAGGGTCATTTGAGATCAAATTGGACCTGCAAGTCTGATGCTAAAGAAAGCTCTCTTGTAGTCATTTTTTGTGCAATAAAGAAAAACTTTGGGGTTAAAAATCTTGCTGGTGTTACTCTCTTGGAAATGATGTAAGATGTTTTATTTTTCTGCATAATTTTATTTTCAGCCATTGATAATAGCTTGATGAAGATTGATTTAGGCACAGGTATCTTCTCTGATCTCTAGGGTTTGAATGATAGTTTAGATTCTAAAATATAATGGCAGTGTCTCCATTTGATCTGGATTTCACTATTGTTTTCTCCCTCTATGTTAATGGTTGATTTTAAGCTGTGCAGGAAATCCTTTTTTCAATATTACCGTGCATTAGGGGAAGTTCTCGACTGAACCAGCCAACTCTCGAATTGTGTTTTATGAAAGAGCTCAGCCAATTTTGATCACAGGCTTATCATTTGAATTTTTTTTATTATTTATGAATGCATGAAGGGTTTTCTGAAGTATCTCACATCAAATTTAAATTCTGAAATATTACCGTGGATTATTGACAAATCTGGCTGCTTAAGAGTCAAAAATCTGTAAATATTGTAAGTTTTTAGCTGGTTTTAGGGTTTTTAGGTTTTGTTTCTTGCACATTTTACTTCTCGGTGTTCTTTTCTTTTTTTTTGCCATTACAGGTTGCAGGTACAAATTTTAAAAGTTCTTCAACATTTTCCATCAGGCAATTAGGGTTTCCATTATGCAAATCTGAAGCAGGAAGGGTTTAAAGCTTTCAGTCTCTGCCGCTCAAGGAAAATTTTTATTTTCTGACTAAAAACTCATTTTTTATGCTATATGGATCTGCAAACCTTTCCGCAAGCTGCCTGGTCATTTTCTGCCACTGTTGTCTAGCTTTCTCCACATCGCCTTCATTGGGCTCCCTTCCTCGCTGTCTAGATTTGTGTCCTTCCCACGCTGCTCCAGAGCTTGCAAAAACTAAATTTAAATCCCTTCATTTGCTGCCAGATATGCACGCAATCTTCATCAGGTTTATCCACTCCGGCAGCCTTTTCTCCCTTTGCATTTTCCTCCATTATTGAGCTCTTTACTGCCTGCAAAACGTTGCCAACATAGCCATCTCCTTTCTGTCCCCACGCAAGCTTCTATTCCAAAACTGCAACTCCATTATAGTGGCAAAGAAACCCTTCACGCTGATTCATCGAACTTTTCTCTGTGAAACCCTCTTCTCAGCCATTTGTCAGCTCCATGCAGCCATTTCCCACGTTGTCCACCTGCCAAAACCAACCCGTTTCCCCTGCCATCGTGCCCCATTATGTCCTCCATTTCCTGTGTATCCTTCAACGCAACCACCTTCAGCGTCTTATCTTTGCTCCACCCACACTTCTTCACGTTGCCAATCCCTTTGTGTCTTCACCCTATGCACCGTCCAGTCTGCACGTATCATCCCACACAACTCCAGCTCTCTGGTGATCTCAGCGTGCAAAGAAAAATCGAAATCCACTTTGCCTGTGTCCTACTCCATTGTTTTTTTTAAATCTCTGCCACTTCCAGCTGCATACCTGCAAGTTTCTTGTGTATTTCTCATCTACCGTCCAACCTGCGTACATAGCTCAAAGCATTCGAATTTCATATGTTGTGGTTTGATGATTAGGGTAGCGTATATTTTTTGTGTAGTTTAGTCTTAGTTTTAGTTTTATTTCAGTTTTGTTTTATTTAAATTTTGAGTTTAGAACTTCAAAAAATTAAAAAATAAAATCGATTGCATAAGTAGAGCGTAGGTAGTATTTTATTTTAGAACTTTAGTTTAGAATAGATTTTCATTTTTAAATTTTAAAATATAAAAAAAAAAATTAAAATTTAAAAATTTAAAAAAGCCATAAAAAGTTTTCTTTTTTTTAGAATTTAGATTTTCCCTTTTTTATGTATATATGATAAAGTGTTAGTTTTAGTTTTAGATTTTATTTATTTAGATTTCAATCTTGTTTTATTTTAAACTTAAAATTATATATATATATATATATTAAAAAAAAAAAATTGAAAAATTCATTCTATGTTCCATTTCCCTGTAGTTAAATACGCTTAATTTTTTGTTTAAAGATTAACTATCGAAAAGTGGTGGATCATTGCGTGAACTGGTCAGCATTTAAAATTGCATGGTTATCTAAAGCATTTAATCTTTTGGATTTTAAATCGTTGGAGCATTGTGCATTTATTGAGCATCTTGCATCGCTTGGTTTATTTGATGATAAATGATTGTTTTATATGGTTTATATTTCTGCAACATTTAATAAATAATCATTTAATCATTAACTCCATAAGGCACTGGTACATTAATTTCTAAATCAATCAAGTGCTAAATTGACTTGTTGTGTCTCCCAATCCAACTGGTCCACAGTTGGTCATCCTTTATCCCATGGGGTCTACCCCCCTTAGCCTCGGAAGACAGCTTAAACGGAGAGATCGAGGATCAGAGTGATAGCCCCCGGTCTGAGTGTTGTCGTGACAATCTGTGCGACAACATTTTTTGGCGCCGTTGCTGGGGATAGAGCTTTTCTGTCCCTAGCGTTTTAACAACATTCGTCTTCTTATTTCTCATCATTCTTTCATCTTTCTCATCTTTCATTTGAGTTCAGAGATTCAATATTTTTTGCATCATTTGGATATTTTCATCACCTTATCTTTTGTCATATCAGCAGCTACTCTTCGGTTCATTTCTTGTTTGGGTGGCGACTCCATTTCTTTTATTTTTTCCAGGCAAGAAACCTCCCTCATATCTACTTGTTGGTTTCTTTTTGGATCCTAGAATTAGATTCATTGTTCAAGTGGCGACTCCACTTCTTTCATCTATTGATTTTCTTGAGCAAAGATCTCGTTCTATCATCCATTTGGTCTCTCGTTATTCATCATTGATTATTCGTTTAAACCATGTCATTTTACTGATGATCTCCATGATTTTCCGGAAGAGGCCATTTCTAAATTACTTTTGTTCTTAGGTGGTGATTCAGTCGTTGTTAGAAAGCATTTAAACAAGTTTACTTATATGATGATCATATATTGTAGACTTCCTCAATATAACCATGAAGATGTCAAAATGCGTCACTTTTTCCGTTCTTTAGAGGGTAATGCTTTGAATTGGTTTACTAATTGTCTTGAATATTCTTTCACTTCTTTACAAGACATTGTCGATGCTTTTAAAGATAGATATGGTGATCCAAATAGCTCTCCTTGTGCTCCTAAAATTGTGCAACATAATGAAAGTAATCTTATAAAAAGTCCAGCTGTCGATGAAATATTTCAAGACAATTCTTCATATCAGAATGTGCCATCCACCTGTACCATTGCAGATCTAATCCATGATAGTGGAAAAGCAGGGACAAATGACAATGAAAAGGAAGATCAAAAGCAAATTATACAAGAACTAATGCTGCTGGTAAAAAATATGGAGATCAATCAAACTGATTACGCCAATGATGTGAGAACTTTATGCACCCACCTAGAAAAACGTAATAAGGAGATGGGGATCATGCAAAATCATCATGCTAAGGAAATTGAGGCCATGAAGACTAATCATGACACAGAAATTAGTTTTATGCAAAGCAAGTTATCAGGCTTAGAGGAAAATATGATGACCATGAAAGCTAATCATGATAGGGAAATTAATTCTATGAAAAATAAATTATTGACCATGGAAGAAGACCATGCCAGGGAAATCAGTGCTATGAAGGTTGAACACTCTAGTCAGATGGATTCCATTGCAATACAGGTTCAGATATTTCCACAGCTATCAAAGGATGAAAGAAACTAGGGAACGTCAATAGATCAGGAGCCTCCTTATCTGTTACAACAAGCTCCATCTTATTATGAGGTCATTTATTCCATTGAAAAATGGATAATTGAAGGTGACCTGGATAAAAGGGAAATTAATAATCAGGTTGATGCTCACACGGTTAATCCACCACTCATTGAAGATCAAGTTATAACTCATGGCACCTGTGAGATTGATCCATCATCCTTGACAGAGCAAATGCATAATGAACAAAGACATGTCACGCATATCTTACATACTTCATCTGAGAGCTTTGAAGCAGAAAGTTCCACGTCATTGGTGATACAGCCTGCCACGAAGAAAAAGCGCAAGAAAAAGAAAATGAGAAAAAGATTTGATGCATCAGATGACAGCGAGCAGCTTGATTTTCAGATAGGAAAAAGTCCTACCATATGCAGAATTGGACATGGTACATCCGACAAGCAGCCAACAAATTTGTCTGAAAGCAGGAAAATGCTCAGTATACACTATATTGAACACCTCTGATGCCATGGGGCATCCTCTGTATTTCTAAACCTACTCCTTGTTTTTTCAGCATTTTCATTTCTGTTTTAGGATTAGATTTACTTTTTCATGTTGTTGGACTAGTTAATAAATGAAGAGTTTATATCTTTCCTGTGCTTAATGTTATATGATGATTTTTTGATGGAAGCTACTTATGTTTTGTTGTGTTGCGTGGATGCAGATTCTGGATTCTCACATTCCTACAGTGAAGCAACGTGTCCCCCAGTAGAGCCAGATGTTGACCACTACGTGTCAACTACCCATAGCATTACACCCCCTTTTCTTCGCAAAAGGGATAGCGCTTGATTGACGTCTCCTTGCCATTCGATTGTCATCATCAGCCCGATCATGTTATGTTGTAAACCCAATCTGCATGTGTAAATTGTAAATAATCTTAGCAGATCTGAGTCATGTATGTAAATTGCCTAGGCAAACCTAATTTTCTAGTGATAATCTACGTTCCGGAAGGCTTTTTGTCTCACTGATCCATGATCGGCAGAGTTTTCTTTCAGCCTAACCCCAAGGTATGAAACCAGCTCAAGAAAAGATAGATCAACACCTTAGAATTCAGCCTCTTCGAGGGGGAAACCTCCTTTACATTACATAAATGAACAATTCTTCGATGATACAAATGACAAAACCTCCTTTCTATATATAGGAGTCTAAGGAGTCACAATATAATCCAGCCGACCTAACAATAATAATATAAAGCCACAAAAATAACAATAGAGGGATTCTATGGGGCACAGAAATAACAATATGGGGGTAATATGGGCACAACAATATAAATAAGGGGTATAACTACAATAGTAATGGGGTAATCACTAGTATTATAGGGACCCAACATGCCCCTCTCCTTCAAAAAAGTGTTTTCCTCAACGCTTGAGTAGTTCTGGATACTTCTGCATAAAATTCTCATCCTCCCATGTGGAATCTTCAGCGGATAAGTTCTTCCACTTGATAAGATACTCTGAAATTGATCGATTTCGTAGCTGTCGAGTTCTTGTTTCTGTGACTGCTTCCGGTTCCAATATAATTTTTCCTTCCTCGTCAAGTTCTGGCAATATTGTTTGAATTGGGAGCTTGTCACCTATAACCTTCTTTAAACATGAAACATGGAAAACTGGGTGCAATCGAGAAGCTGCAGGAAGCTCCAATTTGTATGCCATAGTACCAATCTTTTGCAACACCTTGTACGAACCATAATACTTTGGTGATAATTTATTATCCTTCTTAGCTTGCTAGAGGGACATTTGCTTATATGGTTGTAGCCGTAGGAATACCCAATCACCTACATCAAAACTTCTTTCACTGCGATGTTGATCTGCCTGTTGTTTCATTCTATTTTGTGCCAACACGAGGTTATCCTTTAAGAGTTGGAGGACTTGTTGTTGATGTTCGATGTGATGTTCCACTGCCTGAACCTTAGAATTTTCTCTTAAATATGATGTGATGGATGGTGGTTGATACCCATAAAGTGCCATAAATGGGGTCATTTTTGTTGCTGTATGGAAGGAAGTGTTATACCACCATTCAGCCAGAGGCAACCATTTGACCCATTGTGTCTGTTTATCAGATACAAAGCAACGAAGATATCCTTCCAAACATTTGTTTACTATCTCAGTTTGCCCATCAGATTGAGGATGATAAGATGAGCTATGAGCTAACTGAGTACCAAGACAAGAAAATAATTCTGTCCAAAAATTTCCAGTGAAAATGGGATCTCTGTCACTTACAATAATCTTTGGGTTTCCATGTAGCTTTTGAACTGTTTCCATAAATGCAGTAGAAACTGTACTGGCTTTAAATGGATGTGATAATGCACAAAAGTGTGCATACTTGGTAAGTCTGTCAACTACCACCATGATGACACTCTTTCCCTCAGACTTGGGTAAACCTGTGATAAAATCCATTGAAACCTCCTCCCAACGTTGGCTTGGAATGGATAAAGGTTGTAATAGACCCGGTGTCTTAATTGTTTCAACTTTATTTTGCTGGCAAACCAAACATTCCGCCACAAACTTTTGAATATCTGATTTAAGGCCATCCCAAAAAAATTCCTTCTTAACCCTGTGGTAAGTTTTTAAAAATCCTGAGTGCCCTCCTAAGGGAGAAGTGTGCAATTCCATAAGAATCTTTTGTTTTAGCTGGGAATTCTTACAGAGGTATAAGCGATCTTTGTACCATAACGAATCATTTTGCCAGCTAAATGTATCAGAAGTACTGGAATCTTGTTGTAGCTTTCGAATAAGTGCCCACACTTCTTCGTCATTCTTCCATTCCTCCCTTGCTTCGTTTATCCAATCTGGTTGGATAATAGAAATGGCACACAACAATGCTTCCACATCCTCATCCTTTCTTGAGAGTGCATCTGCCACCACATTTTGCTTCCCTTTTTTGTAGATGATTTCAAAGTCATAACCCAACATCTTTGTGACCCACTTTTGTTGCTCTTCAGAGGATAATCTTTGTTCTAAAAAGTATTTAAGGCTATCATGATCCTTTTTTACCTTGAAGTGTCTTCCCATTAGGTAGGGTCGCCATTTCTTAAGTGCATGGAGTATTGCCAACATTTCCTTCTCATAAATAGCTTTGCTTAAAAACTTTCCCTTGATTGGACGACTTTCAAAAGCAATGGGTCTTTCATCTTGCATTAGAACAACACCAATTCCATTTCCTGAAGCATCACATTCCACAATAAAGGTTTTTGTGAAGTCCGGTGTAGCTAAGACCGGTGCTTGGCACATTGCCTCTTTAAGATGTTCAAAGGCCTTTGTTGCTTCCGGAGTCCATGAAAATGAATCTTTCTTCAATAATGTTGTTAGAGGTGCTGCTATTCTCCCATAATTCTTAACAAACTTGCGATAATACCCTGTCAACCCAAGAAATCCTCGCAGATGCTTTATGGATGTGGGGATTTTCCATTCCTTAATGGCTTTAATTTTGCTAGGGTCTACCTTAACTCCTTCATGAGATACAATATGACCCAAATATTCCACCTCCTGGACTCCAAAGAAACATTTGGATCTTTTTGCATATAATTGTTTCTCCTCCAATAGTTGTAGCACCCTGTCAACATGTTCAACATGATCCTTCCAAGACTTGTTGTAGATTAGTATATCATCAAAAAATACTAACACAAATTTTCTAAGGAATGGTTTGAAAATTGAATTCATCAAACCTTGAAATGTTGAAGGTGCATTGGTAAGGCCAAAAGGCATGACCAAAAATTCATAATGACCCTCATGAGTTCTAAATGTCGTTTTCGGAATGTCTTCAATCTTCATTCTGATTTGATGATATCCCGAACGAAGATCCAACTTGGTGAAGTAAATTGATCCATGCAATTCATCCAGTAATTCATCAATACAGGAATGGGGAACTTATCTTTAATAGTGAGCTTGTTGAGCTCCCTATAATCCGGACACATGCGCCATGATCCATCCTTCTTGTGCACCAATACTACTGGAGCTGAGAAAGAACTTTGACTTGGTTGAATTATACCAGCCTCTAGCATTTCTGCAACCATACGTTCAATTTCACTCTTTTGGACATAGGGATATCTGTACGGCCTGATGTTTGGAGGAACACTTCCTGGAATCAGATGAATAGCATGATCATGATCACGCATAGGTGGGAGACCTTTGGGAGTCTCAAATACCTTGGAATGATTGTCCAGGACTTTTTGGAGATCTGGAGAAATAGATGATTCCAATGTGGAAACATCTAGCGAACATAATTGTGCAATTACACCTCTTTGCTCCTTTTTTAGAAGCTTTGTCATGCCATTAGAGCTGATTATCTTTCCTGGTTTCCCTGCAATACCCCTTAATTCAACTTCCTTTCCTTCCGTAGAAAATTTGATGAAAAGTTCTTGAAAATTAAAAGCTATTGTACCCAAGGATTGTAGCCATTGGACTCCTAGTACAACATCAGCACCTCCCATTGGAATGGAAAGCATTGGGCTAGTCAATACATATTCTCCCATGGATAGCTTGATATTATGGCACTTTCCAGAGAAATTTATTGTTCCTCCATTTGCAATCATCACTTGACACTCTGGTGCTGGATATAGGAAGCAATTCAATTCTTTTGCTACCCTACAATGAATAAAATTGTGGGTGCTTCCTGAATCAATCAACACTATTACCTTTTTCTTCTTGATTTGTCCTTCTATCTTGATGGTTTGAGGAGTGGTAATTCCCGCCAATGCATTACAAGATATGGTCGGATTTATTTGTTCTTCATCTAGGCTTTGTTCCTGGAGTATATCTTCTTCTTTTGACCTTTCTTGCTCCTTTTCTTCTTCCTCTTCACAATCTATGTAGAATAATTTCTTCTCAGCACACTTATGACCTTTAGTGTATTTGCTATCACAACTGTAACAAAGCCCTTTTGCTCTTTTTTCTTCCAATTGTTGTGGTGTCAACCTTATAGGTTGTGGAAGACTAGGGGCAACAACACTTCCGTCTTTATAGTTGTGAGTGGTATGCTTCCTGGTTGCCATAATTTTGCTTTCCATTTTTCTTGCTAACCTGAATGCCTTCTCTAATGAATCAGGTTCCCAAAGGCGAACATCATGTTGGATATTATCCTTTAAAGACCCTATGAACACATCAATCCTATGCTCCTCTGGAATATCTTTTACCCTTATGTTCAATTTTTGGAACTCCTCAATGTGCTCCATTATTGAACCCTTTTGTTTGAGACTTATCAATTGGCTAAAAAAAGTGTTGCTTTTTGTATCTTCATAATGTGCTATCAATTCTTCCGTAAAAATTGCCCAAGTGATAAATTGTTTACGAGAGCAAAGCCATTGATACCATACAAACTGATTTGGTTCCAAATATACAATTGCCATACGTACCTTTTGTGTGTTTTGCACATTATTGAGATCGAAGAATTGCTCCATCTGTAATATCCATGTGGCGGGATCCTTGCCATCAAACTTCCTCATATCGATTTTTGGAATATGGTGATTCTTCGATCCAACATTAGCGTCTATGGAATCATGATTAACATTTCTTTTGTTCTCATCATGAGTTTCCTTTACTACCTTTTCACCATTAGTGACCCTTGTAGCAACTTCTTCAATTCTTCCATGTCTGTCTTCAAATCTATCTTCAAATCGTCCATCTTAGCTTCCACGCCATTTATCTTAGATTCTACGCCATTTATCTTAGATTCCACGCCACTTATCTTAGCTTCTGTTAGCTTTTGTGAGCGTGACATTTGTTGCACTTGTTCTTGTAATTTTGATATATCATGTAGCATTTCTTCCTTTTCTTCATGAGTCATGCTAGAGCTTTCAGGTTCCTTACTAGGTGTTTGCATTTTCTTTCCTTGGGGCATCAGTTACCGATAATAATGCTTTACTATGCCCTTTGAATTCTGTTAAACCAAGCTTACACAAAAATTTAAAAAAAAACTACACACCTTTTTTCACTTTATAGAAGCCTGATATTGAATCTGATGTATCTCTGTAATTTTGGATCATCCAGTTTTGAAATTTCTACCTGTAGTAGCCTTCTGCGTCCTCTTTCCAATGCCACAAGTCTGAGCCAAATTGGATTCTCCAAGGAAGAGTTATGTGAAATCTCCCACAGTGACTTTCTTTTAGACTAGTTCAGTAGAGCGAACTTTTACGACGTGCCACGCGTCACTGTTTCAACCTTTGAATCTGAAACACACACACAAGAAACTACAGTCTGCCCTCTTTCTGTACCTCCTTACGAAATTTCAATCTGATCCTCAGAGAGAAAGTTATGACGATTTTCCCTAGGTCACCTATTTTAAATGTAATTCAGGAGTGTGCAAAAAGACCAACTTTCTCAGATCATATCTCCAAAAATATCACACGAAAAGCTCTGAAATTCGGACCCAAGGTTTAGCGCCAATTCTTCTCAAATGGGTTTTTTTTTAGACTTCTGAAACGTCACAGGAAAAAAGTTATAGCGAAAATTCCACGATGACCTGTTTGGAGCAGCGAAACCCTAGAATCCAAAGCTCTGATACCAAATGTTATGAAACCATCTCAAGAAAAGATAGAAAAGATAGATCAACGCCTTAGAATTCAGCCTCTTCGAGGGGGCAACCTCCTTTACATTACATAAATGAACAATTCTTCGATGATACAAATGACAAAACCTCCTTCTATATATAGGAGTCTAAGGAGTCACAATATAATCCAGCCGACCTAACATTAATAATATAAAGCCACAAAAATAACAATAGAGGGATTCTATGGGGCACAAAAATAACAATATGGGGGTAATAGGGGCACAACAATATAAATAAGGGGTATAACTACAATAGTAATGGGGTAATCACTAGTGTTATAGGGACCCAACAGTCTCCTTGCCATTCGATTGTCATCATCAGCCCAATCATGTTATGTTGTAAACCCAATCTGCATGTGTAAATTGTAAATAATCTTAGCAGATCTGAGTCATGTATGTAAATTTCCTAGGCAAACATAATTTTCTAGTGATAATCTACGTTCCGGAAGGTTTTTTGTCTCACTGATCCATGATCGGCAGAGTTTTCTTTCAGCCTAACCCCAAGGCCGGAATGAATTTTGTCATTAGAATCTTAGGGGAATCCTAGTGTGCTTCGAGTCTATGTAAAAGTAATTTGGAAATAATTCTAACTATTTGGTTAGGTTATTACAAATTGCTTGATCTGCTAGATTATAGTTGTGTCGTAGAACTGGGTGGTCTATGAGGGTCTATGTCAAATGGGTTTTCCCCCTTGAAATGTAAAATTGTAAAAGTCATGATGTTAAGTGTCTTGAGAGTTAGAAAATGTTTTAATCTCTTCATGAGTCCTAAGTCCTAGGTCTTAGATGATTTTTCCAAAGGCTAAGTTTGAGGATCCAACAATAATAAAAAGATATAAATAATAAAAAATAAAAAATAAATTAAAAAATAGATAAGAATAATAATAAAATTAAAAAAAAAATAATAATTAAAAAAAAATTGAAAAAAATAAAATAAAATAATAATAAGTCAAAGTTTTGAGTAAATAAATGCAGAATTTCAATTGTTTAATATATTAAAATGCATTTAAAAATTCGACGGATGAGATTAAAAGGGATTTTTATCCTCATCGACAGTCTAGATCATTTTGACATGGATCACTCGAACTAGCCGTTGGGAATTTTTCCTTTAAATAGGGTGCCAGGGGTCATTTGAGATTAGATTGGACCTGAGATTCTGATGCTAAAGAAAGCTCTCTTGTAATCATTTTTTGTGCAATAAAGAAATATTTTAGGGTCAAAAATCTTGTTGGTGTTACTCTTCTGAAAATGTTGTAAGATTTTTTATTTTTCTGCATAATTTTATTTTCATCCATTGATAATAGCTTGATGAAAATTGATTTAGGCATAGGTATCTTGTTTGATCTCTGGGGTTTGAAGGATAGTTTAGATTCTGAAATATAATGGTAGGTATCTCCATTTGATCTGGATTTCACTATTGTTTTCTCCCTCTATGTTAATGGTTGATTTTAAGTTGTGCAGGAAATCTTTTTTTTTTAGGTTACCGGGCGTTAGGAAAAGTTCTCGGCTAAACCAGCCAACTGCTGGATTGCGTTTTCTGAAAGAGCTCAAGCAATTTTGATCCCGGGCTTATCATTTGAAAATTTTCTTTTATTTATGAAGTATCTCCCATCAAATTTAAATTCTGAAAATATTACTGTGGATTATTGACAAATTTGGCTACTTAAGAGTCAAAAATCTATAAATATTGTAAATTTTTAGCTGGTTTTAGGGTTTTTAGGTTTTGTTTCTTGCACATTTTATTTCTCGGTGTTCTTTTTTTTTTCCATTACAGGGTGCAGGTACAAATTTTAAAAGTTCTTCAAGGTTTTCCATCAGACAATCAGGGTTTCCATTATGCAAATCTGAAGCAGGAAGGATTTGAAGGTTTCAGTCTCTGCTGCTCAAGGAAAATTTTTATTTTCTGACTGAAAAGCTCATTTTTTATGCTATATGGATTTTCAAACCTTTCCGCGAGTTTCCTGGTCATTTTCTGTCACTGTTGTCCAACTTTCTCCACACTGCCTTCGTTGGGCTCCCTTTCTCGCTGTCCAGATCTATGTCCTTCCCACGCTACTCCAGAGCTTGCAAAAACTAAATTTAAATCCCTTCATTTGCTGCCAAATCTGCACATAGTCTTCATCAGGTTATCCACTCTGGCAGCTTTTTCTCCCTCTGCGTTTTCCTCCAAATCAAGCTCTTTATTGCCTGCAAAACATTGCCAACACAGCCATCTCCTTTCTGTCCCCACGCAAGCTTCTATTCTAGAACTGCAACTCCATTACGCTGGCAAAGAAAGCCTTCACGCGGGTTCATCGAACTTTTCTCTGCCAAACCCTCTTCTCAACCATTTGTCAGCTCCACGCAGCCATTTCCCACGCTGTCCACTTGCCAAAACCAACTCGTCTCCCCTGCCATCGTGCCCCATTACGTCCTCCATTTCCTGCGTATCCTTCAACGCAACCACCTTCAGCCTCTTATCTTTCCTCCACCCACGCTTCTTCACATTTCCAATCCCTATGTGTCTTCACCCTATCCACCGTCCAGTTTGCACGTATTATCCCACGCAGCTCCAGTGCTCCGGTGATCTCAACTTGCAAAGAAAAATCGAAATCCACTTTCCCTGTGTCCTGATCTAGTGTTTTTTTTAAATCGTTGCCACTTCCAGCTACAAACCTGCAAGTTACTTGCGTATTTCTCCTCTGTCGTCCAACTTGTGTACATAGATCAAAGCATTCGAATTTCATATGTTGTGGTTTGATGATTAGGGTAGCGTATATTTTTTGTGTAGTTTAGTCTTAGTTTTAGTTTTATTTCAGTTCTGTTTTATTTAAATTTTGAGTTTAGAACTTCAAAAAATTAAAAAATAAAATCGATTGCATAAGTAGAGCATAGGTAGTATTTTAGTTTAGAACTTTAGTTTAGAATAGATTCTGATTTTTAAATTTAAAAATATAAAAAAATTTAAAAATTTAAAATTTAGAATTTAAAAAAGCTATAAAAAGTTTTCTTTTTTATAGAATTTAAATTTTCCCTTTTTTATGTATATATGATAAAGTGTTAGTTTTAGATTTAGATTTAGATTTTATTTGTTTAGATTTCAATCTTGTTTTATTTTAAACTTAAAATTTTATAAATATAAAAAATATATATACTAAAAAAAAAATTGAAAAATTCATTTTTGGTGTCTCTATGTTCCATTTCCTTGTAGTTAAATACACTTAAATTTTTGTTTAAAGATTAACTATCGAAAAGTGGTGGATCATTGCATGAACTGGTCAACATTTAAAATTGCATGGTTATCTAAAGCATTTAATTTTTTGGATTTTAAATTGCTGAAGCATTGTGCATTTATTGAGCATCTTGCATCGCTTGGTTTATTTGATGATAAATGATTGTTTTATATGGTTTATATTTTTGCAACATTTAATAAATAATCATTTAATTATTAACTCCATAAGGCACTGGTACATTAATTTCTAAATCAATCAAGTGCTAAATCAACTTGTTGTGTCTCCCAACCCAACTGGTCCACAGTTGGTTATCCTTTATCCCATAGGGTCTACCTCTCTTAGCCTCAGGAGACGGCTTAAACGGAGAGATCGGGGATCAGAGTGATAGCCCCCAGTCTGAGCGTTGTCGTGACAATCTGTGTGACAACAATCTTCAATAATTCAGCAAAGAGAAATAGTACAATAAATCTGATTTATATCAACAGTAGCAAACCCTAGATCAGTGTTAGCGGCTTCATCATCAAAACTAGGGCAGTTGATATCTCACAAACCAACCGTCGGATCGGCTTGATTCCACCACCAAAAGTTGCAGCCTTCAGAGGAGGTTCAAATGAACTTATAGCATAGATCAAAAGAGGAGGTTAGATGGTCCACGCTGGTCAAACTTTGGATCTACAGTTGCAGCTTCAGTTTCAGCAGCTTCCTTCAAACTAGGGCAGTCGATATCTCGCAAACCGTCTGTCGGATCGACTTGATTCCACCACCAAAAGTTGCAGCCTTCAGAGGAGGTTTGATGGTCCACGCTGGTCAAACTTTGGATCTACAGTTACAGTTTCAGTTTCAGCAGCGTCCTTCAAACTAAGGTAGTCGATATCTCGCAAACCATCCGTCGAATCGACTTGATTGCACCACCAAAAGTTGCAGCCTTCAGAGGAGGTTCAGATGAACCTACAATGCAGTTCAGAAGATGAGGTTTGATGGTCAACACTGGTTAAAGTTTGGATCTGCAATTGTAGCTTTAGTTTCAACAGCGTCCGGCTTCACATGTGTGAGAGAGAGACCCTTTTCTGTGTAGTAGAGAAGAGACTCTTTTTTGCGCAATTGAGAGAGAGAGATGTGATGAGATGAGTGATTGCAAATGAGGAAAAGTGATACTGTATTTATACACAACGTTGACGTTTGAATAGGTGTGACTGTTGGGCTTCTAAGCCTACATGAGTTGTAGGTCGGCTTGATAATAATTCCATAATCAAAATAAATTCATATCTCCATAAATACTTATTGGAATCGAATGGTCTTTAGATCAATCCTACCTCTTGACTAGAGGAATCTAATAACAATATTATTAGCCATGAATAAGATAACCCACATGAAGTTTGGCCCAAATTTCCAATTTAACACTCCCTCTCAACTAGGGAGAACTTCATCTACAATCTGTCTGTCGGTTGCTACTATTCATCCATCAAATGCACTGCCCTGTACAGCCTGACCCTTGCCCTGCTTTGCTCTATTCTCCCTGTTCTTCTTTGTCTTGTTCTGCCTTGAACTGATTTGTACTGCTCTGCTCTGTTTTGTTATGCTCTGCTTTTGTTTTGTTCTGCTCTGCTTTTGTCCGAATTATGAAGAAGAAGAAATGATCGAGGATGTATCATATTGACTTAAAGTCAGCCTCAGAGTATGTACCACTGGTCCCAAACCAGTGTCAACCGACCCGAAGTCAGTGTCATAGTAAGTACAACTCCTACCACTGATCCCAGACCAGTAACATCCTCCACTGACGCAAAGTCAATCTCTGAGTGCGTACCACTAGTCCCAAACCAGTGTCAACTACCCGAAACCAGTGTCATAGAATATACCACTGCTACCACTGGTCCCAGACCAATATCATTGATCCCAGATCAATGGAGGTCATCCTCGCATAGGGAGTACGGTAGATACAACGATGCATCCATCGGTACTACTATGGTTCCTAACTTCATTTCCCTGTTCATTGATCAGATGAGAGGTACATCCCATGAGTTCCAGACTGCATGGGTAGGATGTCTCAACAGGAGAATTTAATCAATCCCATTCTCACAGGAGAACACATCAATCCTGCTACAATCGCCATGGAGAACACATTAACCTAAGGTGCCATGGAGAACACATCAATCCAAGCCTCACAGGAGAACACATCAATCCTGCTACAATCACCATGGAGAACACATCAATCCTGCTACAATCGCCATGGAGAACACACCAATCCAGGCCTCACAGGAGAACACATCAATCCTGCTACAATCACCATGGAGAACACATCAATCCAGGCATCACAGGAGAACTAATCATCCTACTCCACAGGAGAGCGAATCATCATGTTCCCACAAGAGAGTGAATCATCTTGTCCCACAAGAGAGCGAATCATCTTGTTCTAATGCGCACCACCAGGGGAGGGTGAGTCACCCTGTGGTCGTATGTTGCTCCAGTAAGAACCACAAACCCTCAAAGCTCCTAGAGCTCAATGTATGCAACATGCAGGACCCTTATACAAGGGTTTCTTGATGAATCCAAGTCGTTTGGGAAAATCACAGATTAGATCTTTCCTCGGGGCTTTGACAAGGTGTATCGACCTATACATCATCTTAATGCGATGGAGCCTCCTTGCTCATCGACTTACCATATCCCAGATGATGTCTATCTCCTGGAGTAATCGACGAATACGGGATTCCTCAATAATCGAATCCCACCTCTGGTTGTTAGAGAGAATCACAGTGGTATGTGTTCAAATAGCTCATTGAAGAGCTTCCCCAACCAGGCAGCTTCATACGAGATCATACTCGTAGATATGTATCTGGTCTCAGCGATGCTTATGGAAACCGACTTCTGCTTCCTGCTCATCCATTATATCAAAGTAGAATCCAAAGAGAAACAACACTAAAAGTGCTCTAGTGATCCTCCACACTACCTGCCTAATCAGCGTTCGAATAATCATGAAGTTTCATATTTTCCGCAGTGTATCTCAATCCATGAGAGATTGTGTCCTAAAGACATCTCAAAAGATTCTTGGCACCAATCTAGTGAGGCTCAACCAAATATGAGCTCACAATGCTAACTGCAAAACATATGTTCGGACGAAGGTTCACCAAGAACATCAACGCGAATGAGTTTTTGAAACTCAGAGGCATTTCCCAAATCTGGTCCGACATCACTACCATATAACTTCTGAAAGTTAAGATCCTCGAGGTAGTCACAAGTTTGCAGTCCATCATACCAAATCTTTTCAGAATCTTCACCACATACTTTCCTTGAGATAGGAAAATTTCCCTTGGCTTCTACCACACTTCAAGTCCTTGGTTCTTCTTTTCAAATTCAAAAGCCAACTCCCGCTTACATTTGTGAATGAGAGGGTATGCACCTGTTAGAAAGAGGTTATCCACATACAACACCAGTGTGAGAGGCTTGTCATCTTCAACCTTAAGGTAAAGGTTAAGATCGACTTCACTCCTAGTGAATCCCAGCTTCATCAAGTAGCTATCGATCGTTTCATACCATGCTCGGGGCGCTTGCTTCAGCCCACAGAGAGCCTTCTTCAACCTACATAAATGACATTTTCAATCATAAATCTCAAATCCTTCGGGTTGCTCCACATAGACCTCTTCTTTGATCGAACTGTTCAAGAACGCGATCTTGACGTCCATCTGATGTAGGTTCCATCCTTGTGAAGCCACAAGGGCTATGATCAAGCAGATGTCGTATATTCGGCAACAGGTGCAAATATAATAGTCTATACCTTCCTTCTAGGAGAAACCACGAGCAACGAAACGAGCCTTATACTATTCCGTACTTCCATCTGTTGCAGCTTTATCTTGTAAATCCATTTTGAAGTAACAATTGTCTTGTCGTGGGGTCTGGGAACTACTTCCCAGACATCATTCTCCATACTAGACTCATATTCTTTGGTCATAGCATCCTTCCATACTTGATGCTTGACGGCATCTGAGAATGATGAAGGCTCATTTTGTATGATCGTGCTCATGATGGTCAGGTATCCTTGATACAGGTTTCTTACTTTCACGGAAGGTTCCTCGGGATGCAGCATGTCCTTCAGCATCATCAAGTATTCCCCTAAGCTATGAAGGCCTCTTCCTAGAAGAGGAAGGCTCAGGTGGATAAATAAGATCCATGGGTTCCTCCACATCAAGCATTGTTACATCATCTACCCATAGTGACAGCTTCCACAATCGTACGGTTCTTCCTTTCCGCCACACCATTCTCCTCAAGAGTATGTGGTGTAGTAGTCTCCCTCTTAATCCCAGCCTCATATATGCTTGAGTGAACCAACTGTAATGTATCGGAGGTCTTTCTTTGGCTTGAGGAGAATGGTCCCCTTGTGAGCTTTCCTTCGACACATCCTGGACATACACCTTCTTTCACTACTCAGAATTCGGGCATCCCTGTCACCATTTGTCTTACACTGAGTAGAGATTTATAATGAAGGGGGGCAAACCTCTGATGCCAAAGTTTGGACTGAAGAGATGTGTCATAAGACATGACACCTATCGGACTTCCATTGACCTGATATAATGAATCAACACGAAACCCAAGAGTAAAGGCATATTTAACATTATTTTTCCATATACGTACCTTTTCATCGTTGAAGGTTACCTTGTAGCCTTTGTCTTCCATTGCCAAGATGGACACCAGGTTCTTTTTGAGGTCAGGTGCATTTAATACATCCTGGAATTTCTAGCCTTCTTGAATGGTTGTCCACTTCCTTGATTCCCAACTTTCCTCTAACCTTTGCTATTGAATTTGTCATTCCTTTGATTGCCATCAGAGGGATTTTGATTATCGTCCCGGTGTGAGTCTTTTCTATCAAGGCACTCCCTTGCATAGTGACCTACTTTATCGCAGATGTAAAATCGTCCTTTTCTTCCACCCTTAGGTCCAGCATTTCCTTTTGATTTAGTCCCAGAATTATTTCTTTTCTTAGCATGAGAAGAAAAGGCAGCAAGAGGACCTTTAGGCATGGGCATTTCTTGCTCTTCTACCCTTGTTTCTTCTTAAATGCATCTAGCCATTAATTCCTCGAAACTAGGAATTATATTATTGTTCAGAATAGTCCTGAACACGTACCATTCGGATGGTAATTCAGTGTATCATAGATTTCCTTGGAGGTGTCCAATTCAGAAATGTAGGCCACCTAGTGCTTGTCGATAGAGTCTTGAATGATCTTCTTTGTTTAACTTCTCTGTTTTTCCATTTGTTCTAGGCAACAGTGGATGCATTTGATGGAGCCTCAACAATATTGCCTCTTACATGGTCCAACACTCCTTATCTTCTAGGGTTAGATCAATAGACATCTTCCATCCATGATAGTCAGCTTTCTCACGGAGCTTGTCTTTGGCAGGAAAGAGTGTTGAAGACCCCATAGTTCTTTTAGGATAGCCTTGCCAATCTTCTCTTCGGTAATTTCTCTTGCTCTTGCTCGGGCTTTGTCTTCACCTTAGCTCTGATACCATGTTAAGTTATGGTATGTTCTATGCTTATAACAGTTTATTTCTTTTTCTTATTATATTCCACAGATTAGCAATCACATGTACATAAAATAAAGTGCAGATAGAACATTAAACGATCGATAGAAAACAATCCAAGACAAGAGACACAATATGTGGCGGCTAATCAGGGACAAACCCCACAATGTGTGGGGAAACCCTTTGACCAAATCTTCTTTTATCTTCAATAATTCAGCAGAGAGAAATAGTACAATAAATCTGATTTATATCAACAGTAGCGAACCCTAGATCAGCAGCATCACCATTAGCGGCTTCATCATCAAAACTAGGGCAGTCGATATCTCACAAACCGACCATCGGATTGGGGCTTGATTCCACCACCAAAAGTTGTAGCCTTTTGAGGAGGTTCAGATGAACCTACATCGCAGATCAGAAAAGGAGGTTAGATGGTCCACGCTGATCAAACTTTGGATCTGCAGTTGCAGCGTCAGTTTCAGCAGCTTCCTTCAAACTAGGGCAGTCGATATCTCGCAAACCATCCGTCAGATCGACTTGATTCCACCACCAAAAGTTGTAGCCTTCAGAGGAAGTTCGGATGAACCTACAACACAGATCAGAAGATGAGGTTTGATGTTCCACGTTGATCAAACTTTGGATCTGCAGTTGCATCTTCAATTTCAGGAGCTTCCTTCAAACTAGGGCAGTCGATATCTCGCAAACCGCCCGTCGAATCGACTTGATTCCACCACCAAAAGTTGCAGCCTTCAAAGGAGGTTCAGGTGAACCTACAACACAGTTCAAAGGAGGAGGTTTGATGGTCAACGTTGGTCAAAGTTTGGATCTGCAGTTGCAGCTTTAGTTTCAGCAGCCTCCAGCTTCACATGTGTGAGAGAGAGACCCTTTTTGCGCAATAGAGAAGAGACTTTTTTCTGTGCAGTAGAGAGAGAGAGAGATGTGATGAGATGAGTGAGTGAAAATGAAGAAAAGTCATCTTGTATTTATACACAACATTGATGTTTGAATAGATGTGACTGTTGGGCTTCTGACCCTACATGAGTTGTAGGTCGGCTTGATAATAATTCCATAATCAAAATAAATTCATATCTCCATAAATACTTATCGGAATCAGATGATCTTTAGATCAATCCTACACCTCTTGACGAGAGGAATCTAATAAAAATATTATTAGCGATGAATAAGATGACCCACATGAAGTTTGGCCCATTTAACAATAGACCGTGCGAAAAAGCCAATACGTAAGTTCTACCCCATTTCCATGGCCATCACCCCGGTTCCTATGGGCCTCCTCTATTGTTCAAGAACCCATGATTGTCCCAAGTTCCAAACCTTGGTGGGTAATGAACCACCCCACCTTAAAGGGGGTATCTACTACTATACTTTACACATCATGATCTCATTCCTTGAAGCCCTAAGCAATTAACCAAAGAAAAATCATAAAAGGCAAAAGGCATATGAACAAGGGTGGAAAAATCAAGGTCGGGGTAACTCATGTACCACGATTGCTCCCTCCTATACATTATTTACCCAAGTGTGGGCTTCCCTTTGTCAGCTACCCTTGTACCCTGGCATGTGACCTAGGATTGCCCCTTCATCCCCTACTCTGTTCCATCACTTTATCACATGCCACCACCATTTGAAGGATGTACCAAGGACATACTATCCCCTTTAAAAGTAGAAACCACCTAATAAGGTACTTGGTTAACCCCCCTTGGAGCTTGGAGACATTAGCACATGCCACAACCCACTATGGAAGGGCATGCCATTATGAAGTGCCCACTTGTTGTCCATTGTTTGTAAACTCTTTAACTTGATTTATTTAATGAATTGGTGTGTTGGAAGGCAAGGGGATGCATTGGATCTTATGTAGGATTGCAGATGGTCTCCATCTTGGGTTTGGTCTCCCTATATAGGGTCCTAACCCTCCAAAGGGCTACATTGGCACATGTAGGGTGTGTGTAGAGAGCCATGGGCCTCCATAGCAACAGAAAACATTCTATGGATCCCCATAGTTATTCAAAAATTGCTCGTGGTTCACCTACTGGACGAGGAAGATGCATCTGGTTCACAATGCCCAGTCAGCCCCACAGTTATGTCATGTACTTAGCAGATGACCTAGGGCATGTATGATGATGTGGCATCACTTATACCATCATCCGAACCCTTGCAGATTTTCTACATGCATCTTTGATCTGTTTGGAGGCCGATGATGACACTTATGTCCCCCCACACCCATTTGGGAGCACCACAAGATCATTATTTGGAGAATAGGGGGCCAACCCCTTGTCCACTACTTTTAGGAGTCCTATTTCACATTATTGTTGATTTGTGGTAGCATCGAATGTGCTCTAGCCATGAAAATTGGTGGAGAGGCAAAGGCACATAAGATCGCCAAGACCCGGAAATGGTTTGGGGAAGTTCCACCATATTGGAGAGATATTAAAATAATTAATATTTTTAGTGGGGTTTCTAGGTCTAAACTTAGGAACAATCTCAATTCTTCCTTCATCGACTCACTTTTAAACAATCTTATGTTTTGCTTAATCAACCTTTATGCTAATTCAGAAGTAGCATGTGAGACAATTTGTTCTTTCCTCCAAATGGCCAACAACTTGGACTATAGTGGCTTGCAAATGGCATCATGGTTGCCCATAACTCTGGCCATGATTTCTAGAATCTTGAGCCTCTTTTCACAAGTAGGACCCATGGTGTTATGCAACCCTTGAAAGCTTTCTTCTATCAACTGGAAAAATTCCCTCATAATGTCATCATTCTAAAGAGGTATAGGTGAAGTTATCCTTGTGATCTCACTACGACAAGAAGCAACCATAAGTCTTATCACTTCACAAGTGTGTTCTAGGAACTTGTGTTGTATCAAGGCAAGCATGGATGGTTCTAGGGCCCAATTTAAACTCCTCCTTGAAAAGAAGTGAGTCTAACTTATCCAATTTAAGAAGGGCTTTCACTGTCACCTTCATGATCTTCAAATCTGACCCATGTGCAAACAGAAAATTTCTTACGTCCTATTCTTTCTGTAGATCCCTTGGTTTCTCTCACTGTAGAATAACAGGGACTCCTCTTGATAAGTGTCTATCGTTTTCTCTTGTTCTTTGCTCCATACTACCTCTACAAAACATTGTCAGACGACATCTATACAACCCACTCTCAACCTCAAACCCCGACTCATTGTAAGACAACTACAATATCCATTCATGAACATGGCATTAATGGATATCAACATATGCTCTCTACAATCTATGCTCTATAAATACTATTAGCAACACAAATATAACTTGGATCAGTCCTCTACCAATTATGCATAGCCATCCGTATCTTTCACTGCTCAGCCTCAATCTCATTCCATACACCCTAATACTCTACCACATTGATCAATCATTTGCACACAACTACCTTTCTACCATCACACCTCTATATTCTCGTAGAATGCAGGAAAAACTCCCTACAATAGGTATGCACAACGTACAGATCAAGGCCTCTAGTCGATCCTCAGCAGCACTTGATGCATCTCGTCTTGGCTTTGCCCCCTGATACTATTAAGTGAATTACACCGAATTGGCCTAGGAAAAACTGATAAACTCAGCCACAATAACACAATGAATTCATCCTACTTGACAATGTCTTCGTCCTCAAGTGCACGACCCACAAATTTGACACTTGCCACTCAGGGAAAATTTAGCTTCAATATACATTGACTCATCGACCATGGAAACAGTAAAAATTAGGCTTCCGCAAGGGCTAAATTTTTCCCAAGAGAAACCCATCAATTTGGCTTCATGAGCTGTAGAAATCAGCCCTAATAATTTCGACGAAATTCGGCCTTGAATTTTGCCCTCCACACACTAGCAAATTTTTCCCTAATTTCAACCTCTGTGGACTAGCATATTCGACCTCCACGAATTGGCAATTTCAGCCCTAAATTCGACCTCCACACACTGGAAAATTCGACTTGTAATATTTTGAATGGCCATTGGAGAGGACAATAACGAATTCGGATCAAAGAGATTGATAAACATAGCCCCTTCAAGGCCCCCAAACAGTTAAATTTGGCGCCACAATTTCATCTCAGGAAAGCAAGCTAGTACGACCTTGTTACTGCAATCAATTTTGATCCCAAGCGAGGTGATAATTTGGCCCTTTAAAAGATTCACAATTTTTCTACAATAATTTGGCCACTGCAAGAACAATAATTTCGACTTCAAAGAATAGAAGATTTTAGCTCCGGAAAACCCTAGAAATTCACTCTCGAGTTTGGCTTCAATAATTTTCGTATCTGTCTCTTATTATATTAAATTGGCCCAGTCATCTCCATAAATTTATCTTCAATCTGGCCCAACAAATTGACAAGAAAACCCTTAGGCTAGTAAGAAAACCAACTCTAATACCACTGTAATCACTACTACATATTGAGCCCATTTTTGACGGCTCTTTGTCTCTCTTGCGACGCTCATTCGTAGCTATAACGACAAAAAAAAATATTTTGCAAAACGCCGAACATTTTACAGTCATATTTTGGACGTCTTCTTGGTCATCGGAAGTTCGACATAAATCGTCATCGCAATTTGTGTTGTCGGAATTTCAACAATTATTGTCGTCGCATCTCATTTGAAGACAACTTGTTTTGTGTCGTCGCAAGTGTGACATCAAGGGATGGAAATTGCGACAGTTTGGTGTGGAAATTGCACGTTCAAGTTTCGAAATTGCAATGTTCAGGCATTGAAAGTGTGATGCTTAGGTGTTGAAATTGCAATGTTTAGGCGTCGAAATTGTCAATATGTGCACATAGCAATATATTTCTGTATGACCTATATGTAGCAGATCTAAATGTCCTCTTTCCATATCTGAAGGTCTTTATATGGATTTTGCTGTACATATTTGTTGGATGAATATAATACAACCATATAGCTATTTTTTTTCGTGCTGAAAAAAAATGTTTAGGTGTCGAAATCGCGACGTTTGAAGATTCGTCAGAATTCCGATGAACTTGTAGCTTTAAAAAAGAATTAACAAGGTATGAGGATGGTTTAGTTCCCACCTTTTTTCCTCCATTGATACCTAAAATCTTCCTATGTTTGACTAACTGTAGCTTTGACAACCTTACATATAACAAGTATATTGATTGGTAATTGCTTCATGATATAAAATCCCTAGAGTTGTATTGTCGTCGCATCTCATTTGAAGACAACTTGTTTTGTGTCGTCGCAAGTGTGACATCAAGGGATGGAAATTGCGACAGTTTGGTGTGGAAATTGCACGTTCAAGTTTCGAAATTGCAATGTTCAGGCATTGAAAGTGTGATGCTTAGGTGTTGAAATTGCAATGTTTAGGCGTCGAAATTGTCAATATGTGCACATAGCAATATATTTCTGTATGACCTATATGTAGCAGATCTAAATGTCCTCTTTCCATATCTGAAGGTCTTTATATGGATTTTGCTGTACATATTTGTTGGATGAATATAATACAACCATATAGCTATTTTTTTTCGTGCTGAAAAAAAATGTTTAGGTGTCGAAATCGCGACGTTTGAAGATTCGTCAGAATTCCGATGAACTTGTAGCTTTAAAAAAGAATTAACAAGGTATGAGGATGGTTTAGTTCCCACCTTTTTTCCTCCATTGATACCTAAAATCTTCCTATGTTTGACTAACTGTAGCTTTGACAACCTTACATATAACAAGTATATTGATTGGTAATTGCTTCATGATATAAAATCCCTAGAGTTGTATAGATTTTCCATATGGTTACTTCTCATTGGTTTCCGATACCTCTTGTAAGAAAAAATGAAGCACTTGTTATTTCATCCATTCTGTGAACCGAAACCAATTAATATCAGAAAAGGTAAAGACTAAACAATTATTCAAGAACATGAAATTGCGTTGAAAGTAGGTTTTTTGGAACATGAATTTTTGAGGTCTCCTTGGCCAATAAAAGTTGTCATATTACCTAACTTTAACAATAACCTGCGTTTATTTTGCTTCAAAACTCAGTAGAGCGTTTCTCTTAAGAGATTACTTGTTAAGATCTTCCTTGGAAGATGAAAGTCCACACATCACCTCAAAAAACCTTTCACAATTTGGCCAAGTATGAACTAGATAGGCAGAACACTTACTGATGTTTGTTATAACATTAGTAAATGTAAATATGAAATCTCTAGCTGCATAACCACAAAACAAGACAATTTAGCAATCAAGTTCTTTCTGCTAAGCAAAGAAATATGTAATCCATAATGTTAAGTCTGCTAGCAGTTTGTACAGGAATATTATAGCATTTCACTTATGGTACAAAAACCTTATAGCTTTTCACTTGAGTATTTTGGCATCACGCAACCATAACTCCTTTCTCATTTAAAATGATCCCCTTTCATCTGAATGCAGTGATCAGAATTTTTTTTCCACAACATCAGTTTTCTCAAAGACATCTTTGATGAAGTCACTACAGATATTTGTTGAAGTCCTTCCATCGCTATCAGTGGCACATCTTTGCTTGCTAAGCTGATTAGGTGATCTATATCAAGGCATGCTGCCTAAGGAGGAGGGAGGTTTCCCTTTGAAGGTTGAATATGCAGAATTTACCAGCACTGCCCAGAGCTATTGACGATGAACAATTGGTGACAACTTACTGACACTTGCAAGGAAATGTTCCAAAAAATGCACATATGAAAATATTAGAGAAGATATGGCCTAAAGAATATCAATATATCAAGGCATAGAAAAAGAGTATACTTCATAGCAGGTTGTAGGTCATAAACTTAGTTGTGCATAGGATGATCCATATTGTATATGAAAAATAGGCACGACTGTCAATTCATTAGGACTCAGGTTTTGGACCATGTAAACAAAGACACTGCAAACTTTCTTCTAAGAAAATCAGGAAAATGCCTTTGGCTCATTAGCATTGCATAAGGATATAGGGTTGAATCCTTTTGAAGTTAACATGGACATCTCTCTTAACAATACAAGTACAAAAAGGGCAGTGTTGAATTACTTGGCACAATGAGTCATGAAAACATATAATCTTTCGCTGGAATCCATGTTGCACAAAGTATATGAACGCAAAGACCTTTTTCTAGATATGAAGCTGCCTTTATCAAATAGTGAAATGTATCAAAGAATCATCGTTGATAGGTCTCAATTTTTAGTAGCAACGTTGGAAATGGAAGAGAAACTGGAAGAAACATGAACACTTAAAAACAGGAGGTAATATTGCTGGCATTCTCACATTCCACTTTTGGTCTATGCGCAATGGCTGCATGATTTATAGAAGTGTATAAGAAAACTGTCCTTGGACATGGCGCATGTGGTTGATAGGCAAAATATAGTCTTTTGGAATTAACAGAAAAATATTAGAATCATCACTTACTGAAAAAGGTCCACGCATTATCATATAGATGAGAAACGATAAAATGACTAGGCATTGTCAGATACATATGAATACATTATTTGACTAAAAATTATAATTATAAGCTTCATGACTTGAAAAGTTTAGGTTTGAAATATATACACAAAATGGCTCCTAGTTAACAGCCATTCACAAAAGCACAATCACCAAAGTTAATTCAAAGCTCATTCTTCATTATGTACAACAAAGAAAAGCGCCAGTGCCTTCTTTCAAATTTGTACTCAAGTATAGGAATATTACAATCTAGGGAGTTCAATGGCCCCTCCCAGCAGTTTGAGATAACATACACATAAATACTTGAACAACATACAATGCTCTAACTCATCCCTAATTCATAATAATTCTTTTGATGAAACTATACCCCACAAACCAATAAAAAATTTGATCTAGTGACTACTATATTTCCAAGAATATATTACAACACAAGCTGTGCTTTAGCGGAAACAAAACTTTTGCTTCAAGATTGCCAAACTTATGGAACCCTCACCGACATATGAACTAATTTTGGGGATGTGAACAAGACAGAAGAAAAATAATCCCATAATTACAGACTTCCTAGAATCTGCCCTCATAGAACACAAAAATTAATGTGTTCAGGGGAAAACTACTGTCAAAATGCAAATAATAAACCTAAGGAGAAAAGAATCATATTTTCTTGAGAAAAAACAACAAATGGGTTGTAACTACAAACTTTCCTTGGGTAGATTTAATGGATACTTTTTGAGCCAAAAAAACAACAATAAATATACAAAACCAACCAATAGATGTACTTCAACGCACAAGTATTTGACGACAATAATTGGCAAGGCAAAGGAATAGTGATACTAAGGAACATTGGAACTTTGCCTCTCAAAAATATTACTCTGCACGCAACAATAAGAAGTTGAAAGCTGAATTTTAACGAATAAGAGGAGGCTCAATTTCTGACAAATCAATCTCATTCATGGACTTCGATATATCATCCACAGAAAAGAGAATACTGCATTAAGAAAAATGGCATTACGCAGTTAGGCAATAATATAAAAAGAGAAATCTCTGTCCCATTCTAATGATATTTGATTCATCTACAATGTTGAATATTATTGGGTGGTTTGGGAAAAATTGAGCACATTGAGACTTGTGTTGTACCTAGAGTCATCATCCAACAGGAAGGAATTGCTCAAAGCATTGTTAGAGTCTTCTGTCATCAAGACTCTCATACTGGCAATAACACGGAAAAGAAATTTGGCATTAATTGATTCAAAACACATCTTTACATGAAGGCCAAGGATAGCCTGAAACAAGAGTATATTCAACAAAAGAACCCTCTATGTATGAAAACTTTTGACTTACATCTAGAGCCACGCTATGTGTGCCATATTTATCATCCCAGTACATGATGTTGATCCGACACAGTTGTTGTATACTCAAAACCTGAAAACAACCAAAATTAGATTTACAATATTAGTTAATGAATAAACTTGAAGAAAAGTGCCTTCACATATTGGAGTATATTATTATTAACATATATGATATATCACTAAGTGGGCACAGATCATGTGTAATTTCATCCAAGGATTTCTTTGGCTTTTGATGTATGACCTGCTCCATAGAAAAGAATGAGCTAGGATTAACATTTGATCTAGAAAGAGCTAGGATTAATATTTTTAGTGCTTGGAATTCTAGAGAATTGATCAGTCCTGAGAGGTTGAATGGGTCATTTTCATTTTCATCGAGGGTGTACTTCCATATTGAAGTTGTACCATGAATTTTTTCTGTACCGAATTGTATTTGAATATGTATTCAAATTCGAATCTTTCCACTATGTGTAAAACACCAGTTGGTCTTCTCAGGACTAGGAAAAAGCATTCATGTGAGGATCTTTGTTGTCTAGAACAGAGTAGAAGCCTCATAGCACATTTCAACTCTTAGAGAAGAAATACTGGTACATGCACACAGAAGCGCACTCACTTCAGCCATGCTTACAATAAAATTGCCAAAGAAACCATTGGTGTTTGCAGATTATTTGGAGAATACTCTAGGTCATCCTGTCTGGGAATGTCTCAAGTGTGTCTTTGCTAGCAGATACTACTAGATCATTCCTCTGACCTACAACCTCTAAAATATAAAACCAACTGTAGAGCTTGAATTTGGCCATTCAGAATTCCCAACTTATAAATACTTCAAGGAAGTTGGAATTTAAGCCCAAGTAGCTGAAGCCTCGGTGTACTCGCCACACTATGTTATTAAGCACCTACAGGCTCTATAATGAAACGAGGTACCTACTGTGCACATATGGAAAAAGGTCCCAAGGGCTAGGGCAAAAATAGGTAACTGGACCGTGTTGGATGCAAGTCTAACAAAAGCTTCTTCATCCTAGAACATGGAAATGCTGGACAGACAAATAGATGTGCATCCAGGACAATGTCTTTAATCTTTTTCTTTTTGAGGTAATACAACCAGAAATAAGGAAGATAATCCACTAAATTTCAGAGTCAATGATAACCAAAATGGAAACATTGAGACCCAACAAGATTTATTTAGCCATCGTAGAAGGGGTGATTCATCACTGTTGAAATATAATTTCAACGCAGCCGTACGCTCCCCAAAACCGCCAGCAAAAACCACAAACCGGTTTAAAGATTTCTCGGACCGCCTACCTGCAGAGAATGGTTTTCGTACACAAGGGCCCGAGAAAATGTGGAGCTGACACGTGGTTCAGCCCTGACGTAACGCAACGTCATTTTCTCGGAGGTTAATGTTCAGCACTTGTTGCGTTTCCGATATTGTTGTCCACCGTTGGATTTGCTCCCGTGTTCTCCGCCGTTGATCACCTGGAGCTGCATACGAACCCACATCAATTCAATGTTTTGCGTGGAGTAAATTAAAAGCATGGTTGACCATACCTTTCATTAATGCTTGTCATAAACTTAGGTGAATAGTTAAGTTTTTTACATAGGGCACGTAATGCATTTAGTTTTATATATACGGCATATATTTATTTAAGTGTTGACCATATGTAATGTAAAAAAAAAAAGGGGCCACGGTAATATAGAGTTTTTACGCATTATGTTTTATATAGCGAGCAAAACATATATGCTTGAGTTTTTGCTCATTGTATTTTTTGAAAAAGGGAAAAACACACAGCAGTGTGTAGAAAAACAAGAACAGGGGTGTGAGTTTTTTTTGGCGATGTAATTTTTTTGTATTAGCCATAGCTAAAAACCATGTGTGGTTTTGCACAGCAGTGCATAAGGAAAATGGTGGAGCGAATTTTGTAAGCCTGTGTAAGTTTTGCTTTTACAGCAGTATGTAAAATTGTTTTACACCAGTAAATGTGAATGGAGGTTTTACAGCAGTAAATGTTAATGGGAATTTTTCCAGCAGTGTAAATTCTCATATGGAGACACAGTGAATGTTTTTTTTTTTTTTTTGTTTTAATGAATAGAAATATTTTATGGTGAAATCCTCTGTTCCTCAGTGAATTTTTTTTTAAGTCTTCTGTGTGCACAAAAGATCCTGGAGCAAAAGAAACAGAGCATTGCCTCTGTGTGTTTGAATATTTGGTTTTTGGTATTTTCCCCATTAGAAAATATCCAACAGTGGTATCAGAGCAGGCTTAGGCTCTTTGAAGGAGACAAAGAAGCTGAAGGGAGAAGGTTGTTGCTGCAGCAAAACTTCTCAGGCAGACAGAAGACTCAGACAACAAAGGATTCAGGTATTCTTCATAGCTATCTTGTTTGTTATTGAAGAGACAGTCAGTGTTTTAAATACACAGTCAAGGAATGGCCAGCACAAGCACTGGTATGGGTTTGTTTAACACCCAGCTCCCACAGTTTAATGGGAAGAACTATGACTACTGGTCAATAACTATGACAGCTCTGCTTGCTTCCCAAGATTTATGGGAAATAGTTGAAGAAGGCTTTGAAGAACCAGCAGATGAAACTGAGTTCAATGCATTAACTCAAGGAGAGAAGGATCTGCTGAAGAACAATAGGAAGAAAGATTCAAAAGCCCGTGTGTTGTTGTATCTAGCAGTAGACCAGAGTATGTTTCCAAGGTTAGCAGCAGCTAAGACAGCGAATGAAGCATGGCAAACCCTCAAGACAGCCTATCAAGGCATGGAGAGAGTGAAGACAGCAAAGCTACAATTGCTGAGAAAGGATTTTGAGAACTTGAACATGAAGGAGTCAGATAACATTGACTCATTCTTCACTCATGTGATTGGTGTAATCACACAAATGAGAACTCATGGAGAAACCATTGAAGACAGAAGAATTGTGGAGAAAATATTGAGGGTCTTACCCTCAAGGTTTGATGCCATAGTCACCACCATTGAAGAGACAAAGGATCTCTCAAGCTATTCAGTTGATGAGCTGCATGCATCACTGATAACACATGAGCAGAGGTTGAGTAGGAATGAAAACTCATCTCTTGAGCAAGCCTTTAAGACCCAGATGTCCTTTGGAAGAGGCAGAGGTCAAGGCAGAGGAAACAAAAGAGGAAGAGGCAGAAGCCAGAATAGAGGTGGAAGGAACAACTCATCAAATGCACAAGGAAGAGGCAACAATCCAAATCAGAACCAAGGCCAAGGCAGCAGCCAACAAGGAGGACAACATCATGCTCAAGGACAAAGGTATGATAAATCTAATGTTCAATGCTATTATTGCAAAAAGTATGGACATTATGCTAGTGATTGTAGAAAGAAACAGCATGATATGAACAGCAGACAAAATGCAAATGTTACAAGAGAAAACAGCAGTCAAGAAAATGTCCTGTTAGCTTGTAACATGGCTGAAACACATAGTGAGGACATATGGTTTTTAGACTCAGGTTGCAGCAACCATATGACCGGAAACATAGCCTTCTTTTCTGCCCTAGATAAAAATGTGAAATCAGAAGTCACACTAGGAACTGATAGTAAAGTGTCTGTTATGGGAAGAGGAGAAATAAAAATACTTTCAAAGCAAGGAGAAAGGAAAACCATAGCAGATGTATACTATGTCCCCGGAATGAGATGTAATCTCTTGAGTATTGGACAGCTTGTCCATAAGGGCTACAATGTTTTCTTTAAAAATGATGTATGCACCATCATGGATATACCACCCAGCAAAAGATGCATTGCTGAAGTGAAGATGACAAGGAGCAGGATGTTCCCTTTGAGGATCAGGGCAGATTTGAAAAACAAAAATGAAATTGCAGCAGTTACCCAAGAGGCCTTCCAAAGCGTGCCAAAGGATGAAAATTGGTTGTGGCACTTGAGATTTGGGCATCTCAATTTTGGAGGTCTGAATTTGTTGAGTAGGAAAGGAATGGTAAAGGGATTACCATTGATAGAGAAACCGGACAGCCTATGTGAAGGCTGCATTTTGGGAAAACAACATAGAGAAAGTTTTCCATCAGGGAAAAGCATAAGGGCAAAGACACCCTTAGAGATTATCCACTCAGATTTGTGTGGGCCAATGCAAGCTCCATCATTAGCTGGCAGCCTATATTTCTTAACATTCATTGATGACTGTACAAGAAAGACTTGGATATATTTCCTTAAAAACAAAAGTGAAGTGTTTGAGAAATTCCAAAATTTCAAGGCATTTGTTGAAAACCAAAGCGGGCTGCATATAAAAGTTTTGAGAACTGATAGAGGAGGTGAGTATATCTCCAAGGAATTCCTAAGATTTTGTAGAGAAAATGGAATTCACAAACAGTTTACAACAAGGTACACTCCGCAGCAAAATGGAGTTGCTGAAAGGAAGAACAGGACCATCATGGATATGGCGAGGAGCATGCTAAAGGCAAAGCATTTGGGAAATGACTATTGGGCTGAAGCTGTACATTG
Source organism: Pinus tabuliformis (assembly GCA_031772625.1). NCBI lineage: Eukaryota > Viridiplantae > Streptophyta > Pinopsida > Pinales > Pinaceae > Pinus > Pinus tabuliformis. The sequence goes on from CM062816.1 coordinate 558,324,642, forward strand.
TGCAGTTTATATATTGAACAGGTGTCCTACAAAAGCAGTCATGAACAAAGTGCCAGAAGAGGCATGGAGTGGGAGAAAGCAAAGTGTCACCCACATGAGAGTTTTTGGGTGTGTGGCCTATGCACACATTCCGGATCAGCTAAGGAGGAAGTTGGACAGCAAAGGGGAGAAATGCATCTTCATTGGATACAGTGATGAATCCAAAGCCTACAGGCTGTACATTCCATCTACCAAGAAGTTCTTTGTCAGCAGGGATGTTCAATTCATTGAAGAGGAAGCTTGGGATGGAAGCATAGAGAAGACAGTTAATGTTAAACACTGTTTGTCTCATGATGAAGATGAAGAGGAGGTGGCTGAAATGAATCCCCAAACAGCAGCACCAACACAAGGACAGCAAGGGACACCATTGAGGATCAATGAGAGTGCTTCTCCAAGCACACCACAAGGAGGAAATTCAAGTGCATCTTCAAGCACTTGCACACCAAGTGAACGAGGTAAGAAGTTTAGAAATCTAAGTGAAATTTATGAAGAAGGAATGAATTCCTTATTTGCCTTGTATTGTCATGTTGATGATCCTATTCATTTCGAAGAAGCAATCAAAGATAGGAAATGGATAGAAGCTATGGATGAGGAGATGAATGCCATAGAGAGAAACAAAACATGGGATTTGGTTGAGTTACCAAAAGGCAAAGAAGTCATTGGTGTAAAATGGGTCTACAAGACCAAGAGCAACGCTGAAGGCAAGATTGAAAGGCACAAGGCAAGGCTGGTTGTCAAAGGCTACAAGCAGCAGTATGGGAGAGATTATGAGGAGACTTTCGCCCCGGTTGCAAGAATGGAAACCGTGAGAGCAGTGCTGTCCATAGCAGCTCAAAACAAATGGAAAGTCTACCAAATGGACGTGAAGTCAGCATTCCTAAATGGAGTGTTAATGGAAGAGGTCTATGTGGAACAGCCTCTTGGATATGAGAAGAAAGGTGAAGAGCACAAAGTGTGCAAATTGAAGAAAGCTCTTTATGGGCTGAAGCAAGCGCCAAGAGCATGGTACAGCAGGATAGATTCATATCTATTGGATAATGAATTTGACAAGTGTGAAGGAGAACCCACAGTCTACATCAAAGAAAAGGATGGTAAAATTTTAATTGTTGTCTTATATGTTGATGATGTTATTTTCACAGGTAATGATGATCAGCTCATTAAGAATTTTAAATCAGTCATGAAGAATGAATTTGAAATGACTGACATGGGTTTCTTGAGATACTTCTTAGGCATAGAAGTAGATCAAAATGAAAAAGGAATTTTTATATCTCAAGCAAGATATGTAAATCAAGTTCTGGGCAGATTTAACATGCAAGAATGCAAGGCAGCAATCACTCCCACAGTGATGGGATTAAAGCTCAGCAGAGAGGACAGCAGCAAGGATTTTGATCCTAGTTTGTATAAAAGTATTGTGGGTAGCCTTATGTATTTAACAGCTACTAGGCCTGATTTAATGTATGCTGTTAGTTTAATTTCCAGGTTCATGGAGAGGCCAAAGGAGGCACATTGGCAGGCAGCAAAGAGAATTTTGAGGTATGTCAAAGGCACCAAAATGTTTGGAATTTTATATCATGCCTCAGAACATTCAGATTTGGTTGGATACACAGACAGCGATTGGGCTGGAAGTGTAGATGATCGGAAGAGCACTTCCGGTTATGTTTTTAATATGGGTTCAGGAGCCATTTCATGGGCTTCTAAGAAGCAGTCCATTGTAGCATTGTCTACAGCAGAGGCTGAATATGTGGCAGCTACAGCAGCAACATGTCAAGCAGTGTGGATGAGAAGAATGTTGAGAAGCTTAGGCCAAGAGCAGGCAAAAGCGACAGTGATTTTTTGTGACAATAGCTCAGCTATTGCTTTGTCAAAGAATTCAGTGTTTCATAAGAGAACGAAACACATTGATACAAGGTTTCACTACATCAGAGAATTGGTGAACAATGGAGAAATTGTCCTAGAACATTGCAGGACTCAAGAACAGGTAGCAGACATCTTGACAAAGCCATTGGATCAGAAGAGCTTTGAATTTTTGAGAAAGTGTCTCGGTATGACCGAATGCCCAGCTGTTGAAATTAAAGGGGAGTGTTGAAATATAATTTCAACGCAGCCGTACGCTCCCCAAAACCGCCAGCAAAAACCACAAACCGGTTTAAAGATTTCTCGGACCGCCTACCTGCAGAGAATGGTTTTCGTACACAAGGGCCCGAGAAAATGTGGAGCTGACACGTGGTTCAGCCCTGACGTAACGCAACGTCATTTTCTCGGAGGTTAATGTTCAGCACTTGTTGCGTTTCCGATATTGTTGTCCACCGTTGGATTTGCTCCCGTGTTCTCCGCCGTTGATCACCTGGAGCTGCATACGAACCCACATCAATTCAATGTTTTGCGTGGAGTAAATTAAAAGCATGGTTGACCATACCTTTCATTAATGCTTGTCATAAACTTAGGTGAATAGTTAAGTTTTTTACATAGGGCACGTAATGCATTTAGTTTTATATATACGGCATATATTTATTTAAGTGTTGACCATATGTAATGTAAAAAAAAAAAGGGGCCACGGTAATATAGAGTTTTTACGCATTATGTTTTATATAGCGAGCAAAACATATATGCTTGAGTTTTTGCTCATTGTATTTTTTGAAAAAGGGAAAAACACACAGCAGTGTGTAGAAAAACAAGAACAGGGGTGTGAGTTTTTTTTGGCGATGTAATTTTTTTGTGTTGGCCATAGCTAAAAACCATGTGTGGTTTTGCACAGCAGTGCATAAGGAAAATGGTGGAGCGAATTTTGTAAGCCTGTGTAAGTTTTGCTTTTACAGCAGTATGTAAAATTGTTTTACACCAGTAAATGTGAATGGAGGTTTTACAGCAGTAAATGTTAATGGGAATTTTTCCAGCAGTGTAAATTCTCATATGGAGACACAGTGAATGTTTTTTTTTTTTTTTTTTTTAATGAATAGAAATATTTTATGGTGAAATCCTCTGTTCCTCAGTGAATTTTTTTTTAAGTCTTCTGTGTGCACAAAAGATCCTGGAGCAAAAGAAACAGAGCATTGCCTCTGTGTGTTTGAATATTTGGTTTTTGGTATTTTCCCCATTAAAAATATCCAACAATCACTACATATTTCCATACATGATAAATCTAGTCATCCAAGGAAACTTGTAGACCCGAATGATATACATATACTGCACAAAATGACACTTACACGCCTGCAAGGTGAGATACAATCAATTTTAGAAGAATTATAATGTGCCACTTATTTGATTTGTTTTTTAATATTACAAATACGGACTTCAAATATGGCCTGCACCTATATAATACAAAAAGATCATTTTTTTTCTATCCAAAAAACATATGTCAATAAGAAAAATAAAAAATAAATGCCCATGATATTTTAAGCAGAAATAATTCCCAAATATTCTTCATCAATAGGAGTTCATAGCTTGAATTATTTTTGCAAAGATCTGGTCTTTTGATGAAAAGGCAAGCATGTCTTCCAAGAGAGCCTAGCTCTACCTCTGTTATGTTGGAAAATGTAGCTATGTTCAGTCTACAATAATGTACATGAGTCATTATGTAATGTATTTGTCAAAAGAATAAAGAAAATAATTATTATTATTATTATTTTGACTTATTAAAGCATGGGTTTCATGCTTGGGTCACCTTGTTTTAAGTCAAAGTCCACATTGAGGACTTCTAGGATTTATTCCGAGTCCATAGAGTTATTGTACATTTAATGAGACCCTTCTTGGGCTTTTGAATCATGTAAAAAGGTAAAGTATTGAGTCAAATATGAATTATGTAACTTCCACGCCATGTTGGCCTAAGAGAAGATCAAGTTGGCCTAAGGACCCTATTCCACCCGACAAGAAGCCTATAAAAGGAAGCACATCGAATTTATTTGGAGCATCACTCTCTCATCAAGTTTGAATTCACTTGTAACTGGGAAGAAGTGCGAAAATCTCTTGTTGCTGGGCAGAAGTGCAAGGTTCTCTTGTAGTTGGGAAAGTCTGTTGCTGGGAAGCCGAAGTGAGTGCAAGTTTGGGGAAGTCTAAGGAGACAAGGAAAATTGAACTTTTGGTGTCTCTCTCTCTTTGTTTTGGGTCCTAGATTAGAAGATTGAAGTCTTCCAAATTTCTGTGAAAATTCCAAAACCCGGAATCCCTACGGCAACAAACTGTGTTACTCCTCCTACTTGTTAATCCATACAAGTTATTTACTGTGTTCTATGGTAAATATCAAAGTAAATACAACTGCAACATTCACTATTTAAAATAATATGCCGAAACAAGAAACTGAACAAGAAAAGATACAACACAATCACATAGTTATTTTTGGACAAATGTCCCTCGAAAAACCATATGCGGGAAAACCAGTGCAGCAGCTCTAAGGGTTTTATTATTATGCAGTAGTAAATCTGAGTACAATTTGTTGGAAGCCCAACTGGCTATCCAATATAGAAAGAAACTGGAAAAAACAAATAGTGAGATGATCTCACCCTGTCACTAGAAGAATCTGACCTTGATCTCGTTGGAAGGAGGTTTTGTGCCCCTTCTATGTCATCCTCTATGCAGATCTGCGTCAACCCTATGCAGTCTCTGTGTCACCTCAGTTGGGGACTATGCTTCTCTTCCTCCGGATCCTCTGCTGCCCAGAAACTTCGATTTCCAGCCTCCCGGTCTCACACCCTAGCTCCCGGCTTCTGAAACTCGATTTCCTCAGCAGGAATTTGATCTTCCTTTAGGCTCTATGCTACCACTGTGTCAGCTCTACGTGGTCCAGCGTCAACCTCTCTTTGGACGTCATTTTGCCCTCTCTGGCTTGTACTCTCAGGCCCAGGAAAACTTTCCTCTTCCGGATACTATCTCTGCCCCTCACTGCAAAAGATCACTTCGAATTTCTCAATGGCAACTGCTTTGCTTCAGAAATTCGATCTTTTGAACTCTCTCTGTGTATCTTCTCCAAGTGCCCATTAAGCCTTCTCTTATAATCCTCTTGTTGAGCAATCAACGACTCAGATTAGATTCTAATCAATGGTTAGGATCATATTGACTTGATCTCCACCTTTTTCTAGAAGTTTCACCCTCATTTTATGTTAATGCCCTTTAATTATTTTAATTTCCTAAGTTTAGACTTAGGGTCCCATTAAAAATAATTAATTATTTTCATAAAACCACCTTTGCGTGGAATTTCCCAAAACGATTTCTGGGTATTGGAGAATCCATGTGTCTAAGCCTCCTTGCAAATTTTCAATCTCAGAGCACATCTGATGCTACCATAAATCAACACCCCCTATTAGCGAGGAATGTGCTCTAGCAATGGAACTTGCTGAAGCATCACTCTGTTATGTAACATCTCCTTCTGCGCTCTTGATTTCTCACATCCTATCCACCAACTACTGTGCAAATGCTGCATCTATACTACTGCTGACCCTGCCACTTCATTCGTACTGCAACTCCCCTTTAATTCTGCATCTGTGCTACTCCTGGCACTGCCACTGCCAACTACATCTGCATTGCAACCTTCTCCAACTGTTGTTGCTACTACATCAACAACGGAAAAGCATCCCAAATTACTAAACTAGTGTTCAGTATGATGCATCTCGCTGCTGGAGTATGACTGCTATTAATCTCTACGTTGACCCTCTAAAGCCTCTGCGATGCTGATGACCTCTACTCTGTGCCATCTGCATTGTTGCCAACTCTTCTCTACACTGCTCAGTCTCTCGCGCTACTAGCCATTGGAACTGTCACTCCTACACTCCTCTGCATCAACTGGCCTGGTCCATCCTGTTACCTCTGTTTTGGGCTCCTGTAGCAAGGAATTTATCCGAGAGGTGGGCTCCTCAAGGATCCTGCCCATTTGTAGCTCTTTCGAACTACAACTCTAAATCAGCCCACCTCCCTCCTGGAGGTATCTCGGCTGTCATGGAAAATTCATCCTCCTTGATCTTCACGGCTGCAACCTTCGGATCATGCTTCTCATCCTAGTCCTTCTTCCTGAGAGGACACTGTGTTGCGTAGTGACTGAGTTCACCACACCTGAAGCATTTGATCTTCGAAACGTCCTTTCGCCTTTGTTGCTCCTGCCGCCCCTTGGATGCAAGGGATGCATTCTCTTCCTCCTCCTTGGACTTTGACCCACTGCTGCTGCTTCCGTCAAGTTTACACTTGACCAAGTCCCTCCTCAACTCTTCTTGCTTAAGAGTTGCCCACATCTCATCCTAGTTTGGCAAAGTTGCCTTGCCTAGGATGCTCTGGAAAAAGACTTGCCACTCCTCTGAGACTGAGTTGAGGGCCATTCTAACCATCTCAGAACCTTGAGGTGTTAACCCCACAACTGCCAATTCATCTCGGGTCTCCTAAAGCTTCGTGAGAAATGGATCAACGTGTTCCCCCTTCTGCGTCTGCGTAGATCTCATCTTCTGCTCCAAGTACATTTGCTGTTGCTTGGAAGATCCTCGATATAGCGTCGACAATGCATCCCACATTTCCTTGCCAGTGTTTCTGTCAGCTATGTGATAGACTATATGATCCTTCACTCCGTCGAGGATCATTCTATTTGTCTTCGCCATTTCTCCCTTGTACTTCTTCAGCTAATCTGGATTTGTGGGCTCAGCTACCACGCTGTCGATGTAGACTTTGAGAAAATGATCATCCTGAAGGCATGACATCCTTGCCTTCCAGATCACATATTTGGATGCCCTATCCAACCTGTCCTAATCTCTCAGTCCACTGGCTACGATCTCTGCCAAATAGAAAAATGTCAAATAGCCTCCTCTCTCCTCTGTGTAGCACTAGATTGGCCTACGCACTCCCTTTTGGAGCTTGTAGATCTACGCCTCTCCGTTGCTGCAGCCCCTATGAGGATTTTATTATTATGCAAGAGAAATAATATGTACAAATCTAGGATGCTCAACTAGAAATCCGATACAGAGAGAATAATGAACAAAAGACTGGTGAAATGATCTCACCCTGTCACTGGAGAATCAGTGACTGATCCTGCTGCTCTGGAGGCTCTGCATGTCCTCTGCACAAAACTGCATCACCCTGGGCAGTTTCTGCATCACCCCTCCTGGGTATTACACTACCTCTCCTTTAGAACCTCTGCTGGCTAAGAAATCGACTTTCTGCCTCCCAAACTCACACCCTAGCTCCTGGAAACTAAATTTCGACTTCCCTCAACAGGAACTCGAGTTCCCTTCAATGATTGCGTTGCCTCTGCATCAGCACTGGGTGGGCCAGCACCAACCTTCCTCTAGACGCCTTTCTGTTCTCCCTCTATCTCGTACTCTCTGGAAACTCCTTCTCCTGGATTCTCATTATCCCTCTGCTATAAGATATCTTCAATCGATTTTCATCCTGAGAACTTCTCACTTCAGAAAATCAATTTTCTCAATTTCTCTGTGTGTTTTCCAAATGACTCTCAAGCCCCTTCTTATATCTTCTTGTTGGACAATCAACGGCCTAGATTAATTCATAATCAAAGGCTCAGATCATTTTGGCTTGATCCATGTCTTTTTCTCGAAGTTTCACCCCTGATTAGATTAATACCCATTAATATTTTAATTTTCCTAAGTTTAGACTTAGGGTCCTCATTAAAAATATTAATTATTTTAATAAAATCACTTATGGGTGGAATTTCCCAAAACTTTCTGGGTTCTTTGGAAGACTTGTGCCCAAGCCTCCCTGCAAAATTTTAGGCTTAGAGCACATCATATGCTACTCCAAAGAAACACACCACCACATGGGGGAGCATCTTTTGCACCAGTTGGGGGAGTCCTAGCTTCTTTGTGCCGGATTTCCAAATTTTTGACCATGAGGATCAGAGGTACAGTGCAGGGGAAACATGTCTCAGTTTTAGTAGACAGTGGTGCCACCCACAATTTTATTGATGCTTAGATGGTCCAGAGGAGAGGCATCACCACTGCAGAGTTTGAGGGGTTTTCAGTCCTAGTACCACGATACAGGACTATGTAGTGCACTCGATATGTTCCCACTCTGACAATGACCATGGGGAACTATTCGATGATAGACCACATTTTCGCGGTGGATGTACCAGAAACCAATGTGGTGATGGTTGTTGAATGGTTGTATTCCCTTGCTCGAGTTACCACTGACTGGAAGCAGTTAGTGATGGAGTTTACTTGGCCGAATGGCAAGCAGGTGGTTCTTCGGGGCATGCATGTAGGAATTTACAGGGTAAGTTCCTCAGAAAGAACACCAAAAGGACACCGCTCACAACCAGATCACAGATCAATACACCAGTATTTTTGACGTGGTTAAAATCCTCAAAGAGGGAAACAGTCCACGTCCTGCGCCAACATGGCTACTACAGGCAATTTATTAATCAAAGAATGAAAATTTACATAAGCTTCTCTCATGCACGGATTACCCGAACAATGACCCTCCATGCGCTTTAAATAGAACTCATGGACCAATCGGGTGTCAAGCCACGGATCAAGTGTCGGTAATACCGAGGAGAGAGTGAACCGTCGGATCACTACATATCGTGACCGTCAGATTGTAAGTTACAAAATGTACAACGGTAAAGAAACACACTTTACCTAACTCTATACCTAACTCTATACTAGACCAAGTTGAACTTAACTATTTCCTATGTGTCGGAATATCCTAACATCCCCCCTTAAGAACAACTTGGGATAGGATTGAAGGATTTACAAATATGACACAATAGGAGAAGGAAGGAGGCACTAGAGCCTATCCCCCCTTAGTGACAACTTCCTGAACTCCAAGCATATATCGAAGTTTAGTGAACTTTGCCTCTGTGAGAGCCTTTGTGAAGATGTCTGCAACCTGATCATCTGTTGAACAATATTGCACTTCAAGAACATGGTCATGAATGAGCTTTCTGATGAAGTGCATGTGTAGTTCAATGTGTTTGCTGCGCTGATGCTGGACTGGATCTTTGCATAGCTGAATGGCACTTTGATTATCACACCAAAGTGTTGTTGGATGCTGCTGCTCAAAGCCAAACTCTGATAGGATCTGACGAAGCCACAAGGCTTCCTTACTAGCTTCCACGGCATCACGATACTCTGCTTCTGCTGACGAAAGAGAAATGGCAGCGTGTTTCTTACAAGCCCATGTAATAGGTCCTGAACCAAGAGTGAAGACATAACCGGCAGTAGACTTCCGATCATCAGGGTCACCAGCCCAATCAGAATCAGTGAAACCAACTAATAGAGGAGCTGCTTTGGCACTGTAATGAATCCCAAACTGTACTGTACCTCGAACATAACGAAGTATTCTTTTGGCTGCTTTCCAATGACTTTCACGGGGGTTTTGCATAAAACGAGCAACAAGGCCAACAGCAAAGGAAAGGTCAGGACGAGTATGGGTTAAATACAAGAGTTTTCCTACAAGTTGACGGTATAAGGTAGCATCAACTTCAGGAGAAGTACAAGAGACTGAAAGTTTGACTCCAGACTGAAAGGGAGAAGGGGCTGGCTTACAGTCTTCCATGTGAAAATGACGAAGAATATCACAAGCATACTTGGACTGGGAAAGGGAAATACCCTCCTTGGATTGCAAGACTTGAAGACCGAGAAAATAGTGTAAGTGTCCTAAGTCTGTCATTTCAAATTTCTTTTTAAGGTTGGACTTCACATGGTTTATAAGGTTGGGATCACAACCAGTAAGAATAAGATCATCAACATAAAGAACAAGGATGATAAGAGAGTTGCCCACTTTCTTGGTGTAGACAGTATTGTCAGAATAACACCTAGAAAAGCCAGATTCTAAAAGAAAGCTATCCATTTTGGCATACCAAGCCCGAGGAGCTTGCTTGAGACCATAAAGAGATTTCTTAAGTCGACATACAAGGCTGGAGTCTGTTTGGATGAAGCCAATGGGTTGTTCCATATAGATTTCTTCATGCAAGTCCCCATGCAAGAAGGCAGATTTAACATCCATCTGATGGACTTCCCATTTTAAAAAGGCAGCAAGGGAAAGAACAAGGCGGATAGAGTTCATTTTGGCAACAGGGGAGAAGGTTTCAGTGTAGTCAATGCCTTCAACCTGTGAAAAGCCCTTAGCAACAAGACGAGCTTTATGTTTATCAACTTTCCCATCTGGTCCATACTTGGTTCTGTAAACCCATTTACATCTAACAAGTTTGCGTCCCTTTGGTAGAGGAACAAGATCCCATGTATCATTTGTCAACAATGAATGATATTCTTCATTCATAGCTGCTTCCCAATGTGGATGGCCTGAAGCTTCTGCAAAAGTGTCAGGATCATGATTTACTGGAGCTTGAGCCAGTAAAGAAGAGGCTCTTTCAAACTGAGAACGTGTACGTCGCTGATCTGTAGGATCACCGGCAAGATCACCTGCTGCATCCCGAGTAGCACAGACCCATCTTGGAAGTTGAGGATCCTGAGAAGGTGGGGGAGGATTGTCATCCTCACTTTCATCATCTGAAGAAGAAATGTTTTCAAAAGTAGAAGAGATAGGAAGAGGTGGCACATCCGCCGGACTAGGCTCGCAGGCCGATTTATTTTCATCAAATTTTACATCTCTTCTAATGATAACATTTTTGGACTTAAATGGAATAAGTCTATAACCTTTTACATCTTCAGAATATCCAACAAAAGTACATTTCTCACTCTTAGGTTCTAAAGCTTTATGCTTTTCATCTGGAATATGGGCCCATGCTTCACTTCCAAAAACACGAAAGTGACTTACATCTGGTTTAATGGAACTCCAAGCTTCTTCTGGAGTGATATTCTTTAGAACCTTAGTAGGAGTGCGATTGATTATATAATTTGCACAATTAATTGCTTCGGCCCAAAAACTAAGACTGAGTCCTTTAGATTGCAGCATACAATTAGCCATTTCCTTTAAGGTGCGATTTTTCCTTTCAGCTACACCATTTTGTTGTGGAGTGTATGGAACAGTATGTTGCATTTGAATTCCATTTTCGGTGCAAAAGTTGATGAATGTGTTTTTAACATATTCTCCACCATTATCAGTTCTTAGCTTAAGAATTTGATGTCCAGATTGTTTTTCAACAAAGGCTTTGAAGGCCAAAAATGTGTTAAATACTTCGCTCTTGAGTTTTAAGAAGTATACCCAAGTGCGTCTGGAGAAATCATCAATGAAAGTTAAGAAATACTTGCAGCCAGAGAATGAAGCAACAGGAAGTGGACCACATAAATCACTGTGCACAAGCTGTAAAGGGGCTGAGGCGTGCCAAGAGGCACGTTTGTCAAAACTGTCCCGATGATGTTTTCCGAGTACACATCCGGAACAAACACCATCTCTGCAAGATACCATAGGAAGACCTGTCACCATATTTTCTTTACATAGATGCTGAAGGGAGCGATAGTTTAAGTGACCAAATCGCTCATGCCAAAGTTTGCTCACTTCATCATTATGAGCAACAAATACTGAGGGAAGATTTGATGACCCAAAGTTGTGAAACTTATACAACCTTGTGGAATCATCAGCAATACCAGTAGCTAGAATCTGTTTAGGATCTCTTAGATCCTTGATTACAACATCATGAGGTGAAAATTCAACAATTTTACCTTCACCTGAATGAGTTATCTGATATACAGATAGAAGGTTGCAGGATAAGGTTGGAACACATAATACATCATTAAACTGACCATTGTCTAGATGAACAGTTCCAGTCCCTACAACATTAAGAGATCTATCATCACCAACATATATATTTTTGGTGTTACAATCATTTAAAGAAGAAAACATGGCTTGGTTTTTGGCCATGTGATAAGAGGCTCCAGAATCAATGAGCCACTCATGAGAATGAGAAGAAGAAGATACATTTAATGCATAACCAGACTGAGATGATTGACAGCGACATGCAGAAAGTGCCATTCCTGAAGATGAAGTTGAAGTTGAAGTTGAAGAATGCTCCACATGGATGTTATGTTTCTTCATTGCGGCTTCCAAGGCTTCCATCTTCTTAAAGCATTTAGATTCTAAGTGGCCATCTCGATTACAAAAATTACAATGTCTATCAGTCTTCTTCCATTTGTTTTTATTGGTCTTATCATTTTGCTGAAATGATCTTTCATTTTGAGGCTGAGTTTGCTTAGGACCCTTGTTTGGTTTAGGACCATTCTTTTTAGGATATGACTTCTTAGGATTCTTTGAATTTGGTTGCTGCTGGGCGGCTAACGCTTTCTTGGAAGAGTTTCCAAGATTAAGAAGACCAAGGTGTAAGAGTTTTTCTTGTTCTCTTATTAAAGAATCACAAAAAGAGTCAAAGGAAGGGGCCTTGTAGTCTTTTCCTTGACAAATGAAAGCTTCCCTTGTAGAATGGAAGGTGGAAACAAATACAGAGTAGGCTGGTCCCAACTTAGTAAGGATGGAATAAATAAGGTTACTATCTTCTTTCTTAACCTTAACACCTTCCAAGAGATATCTAAGGGTCTTGAATTTGGACAAGAAATCTTCAATGCAAGAAAAATTATTAGGATCCAATGTAAGCAACTCATTTTCAAGTTGATGGGCTCTAATTTCATTTTTAATCCCAAAAACTTTAGTGATTTGTTCCAATGCTTCATGAGGAGTTTCAAGTTCTGCAATATGGAATCTAAGATCAGGAGAAATAGACATCCCTATCAAACCACGTGCTTGATCTTGTCTATTTTCCCATTTTGCAGCCTTGTCTTCATCTTTTGGTTTCTTCTCTTGGTCTGTGGCTATTCTGTAGAGACCTTTACTTCTAAGTAAATCTTCCATGTAGGATATCCATTGGAAGTAGTTAGTGCTGTCAAGAATGACTTGGCATGGACTTTCCATTTTTTTTAAAAACTAAAGCTGAAGATGCTGAAAGTAAGTGTTCCAATGGATAGATCTCGAAAAATTAGGCTGTTTTAAAAAAAACGGCTCTGAAAAAGGCTTCCGGATGAAGAAGTTATGGCTTTTTGAAAAAAAAAAATTGAAGTTGCCGGCAAAGTGCGCGAATGTGCGGGAATGAAATAATCCGCCCCCACAAAATGGAGACTTGAACCCAAGACCTCTACTCTCTTAAAATAGTTTTGAACCAATTGATCTATACAAAAAATTTGAGAGAGAGAGAGAGAGAGAGGGGGGGCCTTGGTTTGCGTGCTTGCCTTGAGAAAGCTCTTTTTCCCTACAAAACACAAAACACAAAACCCAACACGGACATGCAAAGAAAACGAACCTTATGGTTCGAAGTTAGCTTTAGCCAAAAAACTAGATATTTAAAAAAATGAACTTTGCGGCTCAAAGTTAGCTTTAGCCGAAAAACTAAATATTTTTCTCAATGTTTCTGATTTTCCGAGATCACACTAAGGTGCAGGGAAAAGAGCATACGCATGAGAAAAATCCTTCCTTTCTGTTTCTGATTTGCCCAGATCGCACAGAGTCGCAGGGCAAAGAGCATATGCAGAAATGAAAGGTATAGATCCGGTTAAAAAAAAGCTAAATAAACCGAAACCGAAATAAGCAGAGAGAAAATAACAGTAAACTGCAAATAAAGACTGTATACCTCCAGATCTTAAAAATGACGCAGCTAGGGCTACCGGAAACCTTTTCGCGTGAAACGAAAGGGGTTCCTCACTGGAACAGATGCTCTGAACACAACAGAGCAGTCCTCTCAGCCCGAAAGCAGTCAGAAACAGCAGATCTAGGAAACGGCAATCGGATGCAGTTCTACCGGCTTCAGATTTGGATCACCAACGGACGCGGCCCTCAAATAGCTCTGATACCATGTAGGAATTTACAGGGTAAGTTCCTCAGAAAGAAAACCAAAAGGACACCGCTCACAACCAGATCACAGATCAATACACCAGTATTTTTGACGTGTTTAAAACCCTCAAAGAGGGAAACAGTCCACGGCCTGCGCCAACGTGGCTACTACAGGCAATTTATTAATCAAAGAATGAAAATTTACATAAGCTTCTCTCATGCACGGATTACCCGAACAATGACCCTCCATGCGCTTTAAATAGAACTCATGGACCAATCAGGTGTCAAGCCACGGATCAAGTGTCGGTAATACCGAGGAGAGAGTGAACCGTGGGATCACTACATATCGTGACCGTCGGATTGTAAGTTACAAAATGTACAACGGTAAAGAAACACACTTTACCTAACTCTATACTAGACCAAGTTGAACTTAACTATTTCCTATGTGTCGGAATATCCTAACAATGCATTCCTACCCTCCATAGGAAGTCTCGTCCCCACAAGATGGAGGCCGATTTGAGGCATGGAGACACAACATGGGCAGTAGAGCTGAGGATTTCAGAGGCTGGGGGGAAGGCCAAGCCACAACATCTAGACATACAGGCCGTACTGGATAGATATTCGGTAGTCTTTGGAGACATACCGCTGGGACAACCACCTGACAAGGGGTTCGAGCACACTATAGATCTAGAGCCTGGTGTTTAGGCAGTCATTACTACACATTATAAGCATCCCAAAACCTATAAGGATGAGATTGAGAGGGTCATCAGGGAGCTATTGGCATTGGGCCACATTAGACTGAGTTCTAATCCATTTGATTCTTTGGTTGTGCTGGTGAAGAAGAAGGATGGGACTCTTCGCATGTGTATTGACTACAGGGCCCTCAACAAGAAGGCACTGAAGAACAGGCATCCCATTCCGCGTATTGATGAGTTGACAAACGAAATTAAAGGAGCCAAGTACTTCTCTAAAATAGATTTGTGGTCTGGGTATCATCAGATTTGGGTGAGGGAGAAGGACATCCCAAAGACGGCCTCCAGATGTCATTATGGGCATTTCGAGTTCTAGGTCATGCCTTTCGGGTTGACCAATGCACCAGCTACTTTCCAGTCGTGCATTAACAATGTGTTCAGAGGCCAACTGAGGAGCTTTGTACTAATATTTTTTGATGACATCTTGATCTACAACAGGATGTGGCAGGAGCACCTGAAGCACCTAGAGACAGTATTGCATATCTTGGAGGAGCAGCAGTTCTATGCCAAGATGTCCAAGTGCGAGTTTGGGCTGACAAAGATGCTCTACTTGGGACACACCATAGGCACAGATGGGGTCAAGGTGCATGAAGAGAAGATTCAAGCCATTTGGGATTGGCTAGAGCCTCAAGATGTGACAACGCTGAGAGGATTTTTGGGCATTTGTACTTATTATTGAAAGTTCGTGAAGGGCTTCTCATAATTGGCAACACTCTTTACTGATCTGACTAAGAAGGGGGCTTTTGCATGGACAGATGGAGCTTAGGCAACATTTGATCGCCTCAAGGAGGTGATGAGTTGTTGCCTAGTATTGGCACTTTCGGATTTTACACAACCTTTCGCATTGGAGTGCAATGCATCGGATGTGGGGATAGGGGCAGTGTTGTCCCAAGGAGGGCACCCCATTGCCTTTGAGAGTCGAAAGCTCCTACGACATGAGATGTCATATTTGATATACGATAAGGAGATGTTGGCCATAATGCATCCATTGGCCAATTTTAGACAGTACTTGGTGGGAAATCGATTTCGGGTGAAGATGGATCACAACAATCTTCACCACTTCATGGGGCAGCAAGGCCTCAATGCTAGGCAGTAGAGGTGGGTCAACAAGGTGTGGGCCTACGATTTGTATATTGAGTATGTGTCGGGGAATCACAACGTGGTGGTGGATTGCACTATCTAGGAGACTTGCAAGACTTTCACTCATGAGTATTTGCCATGATTGGAAGGCACAACTATTAGTAGAGTACTCCAAGGATCGTCCAGCATGCGAGATGTTGGAGGGAAGCTATGCAGATGAACGCTACAGGGTGATGAATAAGATTATATATTTCAAAGGTGCATATTTTTGTTTCAGGGGTCCCAATTGAGGGAGCGCGTCCTTTATGCAGCTCATGATTCTCCTTTGTTTGGACACCAGGGGTTCAGGAAGACTTATATGGAAATGAAAGAGTGCTTCATTTGGAAGGGCCTCAAAGGGGACGTGTTGAGGCATGTGCAAGCGTGTGAGGCTTGTTAGAGGAACAAACGAGAGTTGACCCATCTAGTAGGACTATTGAAACCTCTTCCCATCCCTGTGTGGAAATCGAAGAGTATCTCTATGGACTTCATCACCAGAGTTCACTTGGTACAACGGAAGGATTGTATTTTTGTGGTGGTCGATTGACTGACCAAGTTTGCACATTTCTTTTCCATTCCGACACAATATTCAACTTCACAGGTGGCAAAGTTGTTCTTTAGGGAGGTCTTTTGCTTGCATGGACTTCTTAAGACTATAGTCAGTGACCGAGATAGCCGATTCATGGGGGGATTTTGGCAGGAGCTTTTCAGGTTAGTTGGCACGGAGCTCACCCCGAGCACCAGTTATCATCCACATACCGACTGCTAGACAAAGAGGGTGAACTAGTTGTTAGAGGGCTATCTCAAGAACTGTGTGACAGGGCAGCAGAGGGTTTGGAGTCGATGGTTGCATTTGGGAGAGTATTGTTACAACACGCCACATCACATGTCCATTGGTATGACTCCTTTCTGTGCTTTATATGGGTATGATGCTTTGTCTTTTGCTGACATTTTTTTTGGAGACAATAGGGCCCCAAAGGCCAAAGATTGGATCCTAGAGAGCCAAGATATCCTCAAGGCTCTTAAGGATAACTTGCAAACAACTCAGAATCAGCAGAAGATGTACGCTGACAGGCATAGAGTGGAGAGGCATTTCAAGGAAGGGGACTTGATGTAAGCAGAAGGGGACCAAGAAGTTGTAGTCGAGATTTTTTGGGCCTTACAAGGTGATCAGGAGAGTTGGAGAGGTGGCTTACGAGTTGGAGCTACCACGAGGGAGCAGGATCCATAATATTTTTCATGTTTCATGCCTTAAGAGGGTGTTGGGGCAACAGGCTCCAGCAGTTGTGGAGTTGCCTCCACTTGATGATGAGGGGCACCTGATTTTAGAACTGGAGACCATCTTGGAGACTAGGCAAGGAAGCTCAGAAGCAAGATTATCAGAGAATACTTGGTGCATTGGAAGAGCTTGCCAAATGAGGATGCTATTTGGGAGGGTGAGCACATACTTGAGCATCCAACATTGAAGTTGCTTGGGGACAAGCAACATTTGGGAGGGGAGGACTGTCATGTCCCTTCCTAAATTAATTTGGAACAAGATTAATTACATTTTGGGGCCAATTTTGGAGGTGATGGGGCCCATTCGATTTTATTAGGAGGTTAGACTTAGTATAAGTTATTTTGATGTGATTAAGTTGATGTGGTTAAGTTATAATTGGGGGCCACCCACACTAGGAGAATACACATTCCCTAGTCCAATTTGAATGGACGGGAAGTCGTTGGTTAAATGAATGACCCACGAGGGAAGGAAAATGGAGGGAAAAGTGCTCCACGTAATCTATATAAGGAAGACAGCTCTCCTCATTTCATCATCTTTGGCATATCGAATTTCTCTTTAGTTGCTTGCGCTGCTTATTTGAGTCACTTATTGTTTAGCAAGAGTTTTTCAAGTGGAGAGCTCACCCTTTCTTCAGGGGACTTCGAGTGCAACCCTAGAGAGGTTCATATTCAGTCTTTCGGAGGAGGTTTTCATTGTGATTTCCAGTAGTTGCATCCATCTTCTCCAGGTGGTTTATATTTCTGGAGGATGCAGGGAAGGGAGGCCAAGTTGTGATTGTGGCATCTTTCTGAGGAGGTTTTGGCCAGGAGAAATTCCAAAAGGGAGGCATAGGTGTTGGGCTGCCATCTTGGTGAGTCTTGGAGCTGGAGGAGAGAGCTCCCATCCAGTGTGACTTTTGCACTTCCTCGGCGAGCGTAGAGGCAAAGTATTGTGCACATGTGAGAGGTGAAGCTTCAGTTGTTGAGGCTTGTCTTTGCTAGGAGAGTTGGGGGAAACATTTAAAGAGGAGATTGCTACTTCTTCGGAGCCTCAGAGGTAGATTTTGTTGGTATCCTTGCAGGTTGTATTGTTGAGCAGTCTTGGAGGGCAAAGGGCCTCTTGGAGGTCGATTTTGGGAGGTTGGATTTAGACCAAACCCTTTATGGGTTTTTGTGGGTTTTGGTCAAGGAGCTAAGTGTTAATTTTGTGGCATTTTCTAAGCACCATAGGTGGCGTCTCTTGCAGTTCCTTTCGAGCTAGCAGTGGAGTTTTCTCGAAAGCGTAGAACATTAGAGCAGTCATTTCCATCATTTTAGATCATTGTATTATCACCTGGGATCTCTCACATTTGCCCTTAAGGCAAGCCCAAGTGCATCCCTCCATACTATTGTACTTGCTCCATTGACTAATACAATGGCTTAGCTGGTTCTTATTTCTAGAGTTTTAATGAGCATTCACTAATTGTTTAGAATTTATGTGTTGTAAATTTTTTTTTCTTTGCATATCACTGTTTATTCTAGTTTGGAACATTACACACATAAATATGAAAAGAAAGCTAATATATAATATGTGTAACAACTTAAGAAGTCTAGTACTACATCACATATCAATAGTGAATCAAGTCCTAAATCCTGAGCCTTGACTCAGTTGCAAGAGTCAATATATCAACAAAAAATATAATAGATATATATCATCCAAATGTCATAAATTAATCAGTCATTGAGTTCCTGTGCCCCTTTTATGAGAGGAGGGAATGGTTTTTCCTTTGGAGGAAGAAGACCTTGCCCTTGGGGCTAGAAATGGACTCTGCGATACTCTAGAAGCAAAAATAGGACGTCGCCTTTGTCCTCTGATATTGCCCATGCTCCAAATCCATGCCACAAAACTGGTCAATTCTCCTCCTCGATAGTGACAAACTCCTCTCTCCATAGGGTCAAATCATTAAGGATTGACTGCAAAATGAGTTTAAAAAATCAATTTTCCCTAACTTATACATGGCTTGGAAAAGATTCACGATTTTTTGGATTGAATCGTAATAAAATCACGAGTTTATCGATTAAATCATGATGTTTTAAGTTTGAAAAACTCCTGAAAAAATTGGTCAGTAACATCAGTGAGTTAGAAAACTTCTGATTTCCTGATTTTATCTGGATGTTTTCCACAAAGCTTTGCACTAGGTTTGAATATTCTCTAGAATGATACACCTAGACTAGCATGCCCCTAGGATGACCTTCGTACCTTCTGAAGGGTGGTAGTTGATTCAGGGCATAGATGAGGATGGTCTCGCATCTAGAGACTAGGGAGGGCTAGTGGCACCTAGAAATTCCTCAACGTTGGAGTATAAATGGACATTTTGAGCAGCATGAGACTCAACACTTCTCCGATTGGTGAAAATCCATAAAGAGCAGGGGGTAGTAGCCGTGGTGACAATGGGATATTACCCCATTGTTGTCACTTGTTATAGTGATAGCCTTGTAGGGTACCCCTCTTGAAGCCCTGCTAAATTTTGCGACAACATGTTTGGCGTTGTTGTTGGGAACAAAGCGAGTCTACCTACCCATAGCTTGAAGACTTATCTTCACTCTTTTTGAAGAGAAAAATCTCAAATGACAAGATAGATGCCCTTATGGTGACTCTTGAATCAGTTAATATTGAATCCCCTAGTAGCTCTTTTGATGAAGCTAGAGCTCCATGAACAAGAAACACTACTAAGAAGGCTACTGAGGTAGGTACTTCCCCTATTAACCTAACTACACTTTTGGTTAGGAAACTTTTTCCCAAAAATTGTCCCCCTACCAAAGCCATGAATAGGCCTTGGAATCTCGCTGCTATCAAACCATTTGATTTTAGTAGCCACCCTAATGCCCCTCATCACTTTCCTGATAAATATCATGAGTGGTTCCCTAGATTCAATGGCACTAATGTCACCACTGCTAAGAGACATGTTCACAATTACTATTGGTGTAATATTCTTTCTAGGAATTGACCCAAAAATAACACTCTAATTTTTGAGTCATTTTAAATTTCCTAGTGGAGTATTTGGTCAAACAATTTACTGTGGTACTGTTCGGAATCACGATTGTCGTTAGACCAAAACCCACAGGTGTTAGTCAACAATCGCATCACTAGAGATAAGGATCCACGAGAGGTAGTTAACCCATGTCACGAAACACACAGGGAGCGTTGGTTTATCCAATCTCCAACAATCTACCCCCAACGCGGGCTAGGTCTGTATTGAACTCGTGACCTACGCTATGATACCACTTGTTGGGAATCACGATTGTCGTTAGACCAAAATCCGCAGGTGTTAGATAACGATCACATCGCCAGAGATAAGGATCCACGAGAGGCAGTTAGTCCATGTCGTGGAACACAAGGGGAGCGTTGATCTATCCAAATGTCCAACAGTGACTACTATAGGTATGATTTTTGTGTTTTGATTTCAGATATGCCTTGAATACCAAATGTATGCGCTCATAACAGATCTCAGAGCAATGATTTACATATTAAACTCAACTATAAATATGCCATTCGACAAGCAACATACCATAATAAATTTTGCCTTTCCATTTAAGTATTCGGTTCAAAAATATATAACGAAATACCATTGAATAAGGATCTAAACAATGGATTGATATAACAAATAATTTTAGCTAACGATCTAGAGTAGAATCTGATTTTATTAGAGGCTCTCAATGATTACACTTGCAAAAGGGAGGATGGTACCTAGAAATTTCCCAAACTGAGAAGGGAATTATAGCTAGACAGTTCAACCCCTTAATTACCAATTTCTATAGGACATATAATTTTCTTGGATGCACTGGATTCCTTAACAAGCTGCTACAGGACAAGAATATAGTTTGGCCCAAGAGATAAGACCCAATTCTGGAAATGACAATGGTTCTTTTCTCAGTTTTTGTCACAGGAACTTCAGGAGAATTCGACCCATTTCTCCCCAAAGAAAACCTTCAGAAATTGCTACACGTACTTAAGGCAGAACCGCTCCCACAAACCACTTGGGGTCTTGGAAATCTAGTGCTGGTATCATATGAAATTCACTCTCCTTTATTGATAGAAATTGATATCATATCTTGCATTGGAAATTTTGAATGAGACTTAATAATCAACATGTTCCTCTTGGAGAAATGCATGAAACATCTCAGTTCCCTTAGATTATAAACTCGACCTCTTCTTGGCTCCCAGTTTCTGGTGCCCTTTATTGATATATATCATATCGACCTTTCGATGCAAGAAACACACCTACTTAACACTAGAATCTTTGGCATCAGTAAAATTTGAAATACGAACTCCTCCTTGGCTTAGACCAAGGCCAAGCAAGTGTGATTTTTTTTGAATCTAACACATCAGAAATCCCTACTTCTCTTTCTAGTTTATTATCTCCTACTTGTTCTTTACATTAACAAGTTATTTAATCATATAAACATCGAAATAAACACAATATCAGCCTTCACAAATATACAAATCAGCGACTGAAATAAACTGAGACAACACAAGGGACACCATTATTTTTGGACAATCGTCCCCGGAAAAACCCAATGCGGGAAAACCGGTGCAACAGATATGAGGGTTTTATTATTATGCAGTTTTCTGAATACAACTAGGGTGCCAGAATTGGCTTACCCTTCAAATATTTTCCTTGACAGAAGTACCTTGCTCTGGAGAGATATTCTAGCTAATCAGCAACCAGATGATTGGCCCTATAGTGACTTCGATTGTTCCTTAGTTGGATAGAAAAAGCTGCTCCAAGCTAACTTCTAGAATTGCGTCACCCTCTACGGCTCTGCGTCTACCTCTCATCTCTGATTCTGCCCCACGAAAACACCATAGCACTGTCTCTTTAGCCCAATGTCAGCTCTGTAGCCCTCTGTGCTGCTTGCGTCAGCCTCTTGGCCCTTTCTGTCCTCTGCACTGGCCTCCTCAACCTCTGCATCAACCTTGTTGCCTCTACGTTAGCCTTCCTAGGTTCTTCACTGTCTCTTTGGCACTTTCTCTACCTCTCTGAAATGTATTCCTGGCCTCCCGCTGAATTTCCCCTCGCTGCAACAGATCACTAACTCGATTTCTCAGCAAATCTTGTCCCAGAAAATTGATTTGACTGATCAATTTGGTGTGTCTCCAACTGACCCTCGAGCCTCCCGTTGACGATCAATGATCAAGATTAAGTCCCTAATCAACAACTAAGATTAGATCTAACTTTCTCGTCGTTATTTAGAACTTTTTCACCCATATTATATTAATACACATTAATATTTTAATTTTTCTAAGTTTAGACTAGGAACCCCATTAAAAATATTAATTATTTTAATATCTCTCCATCCGAGTGGAACTTCTCTCAATGATTTCTGGGTCTTGGAGGTCTCATGTGCCTTAGACTCTCCACCAATTTTCATGGCTATAGCACATCTGATGCTACCAAAAACAACACTCCCTTTTCGTGAGGAATGTGCTCTAGTAATGCTTCACCACAAAAACATCACACTGATCCTCCGCATCAGTACCTGTGCTGATGCTTGGCCTTCTGTCTCACGTCCACTGCATTGTTTCTTTCTATACTTCTGCCCATGACACTTCCACTGTCACTGCCACATCTGTACTGCAGCTCCCTCTCAACATGCTGCATCATGTTGCCCATAGCATTGCCATTGTTAACTCCTGCACTACAACTCAGTCACTGAGAAGTAAGTAATTGTCTTCTCCCAAATACTGACATCCTGGTGAGTCTCGAAGCCTCGTGATCTGAAGCTGCCTCTGTTGCTATCCTGTGCTCCCTCTGCTGCCACTGCGCTGCTTCAAACACCTTTATGCCTCTTTCACTGCTGCAATCTGCAATGCGCTGCCTCAGATTTCTGCACTCCAGCCCTGCCTTGTTGCTCCACCACACTTTGCTCCACCCGACACCTATCGTCATGCTACTGTCGTTAAGGGCTCCCATAGCCGAATGTGATCCATGAGTTTGGGCACCTCAAGGGTCTTGCCCCTAACATGTAGTCCTCCTGACTACAACTCGATGTCTCCCCACCTCTTCTCTAGAGGCACATTAGCACTCATGGCACAATCGTCATCAGTCTCGACATCCTTCTCCATCTTTGCTAGAGCTGCCTTGGAGTTAGAAGCTTCTCCCTTGTTTTTCTTCTTGGGGCACTGAGATGCATAATGTCCCAACTCCCCACAGTTGAAGCACTTGACCTTGGAGATGTCCTTCTTCTTCCTCTTCCCTTGTTGTCCCGCAGATGCTAGAGCGACACCCTCCTCCTCATTCTTGATTCAAAATCCCTTACCACTACTCCTCGCCTTTGTTAACCTCCTGATCTCCTCCTGTCGAAGAGCTTCCCACATCTCCTCCCAACTGGGTAGAGTCGCTCTGCCCAAAATGCTTTGAACAAATGTCTCCCAGTGCTCGGAGACTACATTCGAAGCAGTCCTAACCATAAACTCTGGATCTGATGTAGACCCCACGGAAGTAAATTGGTCCCGAATTTCTTACAACTTGAGGAGGAAGGGATCTATCTCCTCTCCCTTCTGCATCTTATATGACCTCAGCTGATTCTCTCACAAAATCTTCCGTTGCACGGAAGAGCTCTGGTATAAGGTGGTCAGGGCCTCCCACATCTCTCTTGTTGTGTTCTTCTCAGAAATATGTGGTATGACATGATCCTTGACCTCATCTAGAATCATGTATTTTGCCTTCACCTATGCCTCCTCATACTTCTCATTAGCATCAGGATCAACTGGGACCACTGTGGTTCTCAAGGCATAGTCCTTGATGTGATATTTATCCAGGATTCCCAGGATACTGGCCTTCCAGATGACAAAATTGAAAACCTCATCCAATTTGTCATGATCCCTCAATCCATTTACGGCCATCTTTGCTCCTAGACTCCCTCTGAGTCTCAACTTCCCTCCTAGAAATCCTCTTTCCAACTGTCAAATCACTCCCCCTTTGCTGTTGCAAATCGGATCTGGATTTCTTGGCTAGAAATCTGTCACGGTAGTGCTTCCCTCTACCTTGGTTCTGTCTCCTTAGACACTATTCTCCACAAACAGAAACAACGTCCCACCAGTTTCTCAAATCACAAGCTGCATAGCTCCCTTAGCCACGACAACTGAAGAATCTGAGCCCTTCGGGTTGTGCGCAATAACAGCTTGGGTTGAATATGCTCCTCTTGGCCATAGCGTCAATCCTACCTGGTTGAGAAAGATGACTGGGCACTACGTAGATCTGATTTGACCCTCTCCGCCTCTGCGCTGGCGCTCCTCCTGGCTCAAAATGCTTATGCAGGCTCTACATGAGCCTTTGCGTCACCCTCTAAGCACTGCATCACCTATTCTCTTGCCGCTTCAGCGCTGGAATAGTGCTGTCTCTCGAGACAGCTGCTTCTACTGCAAATTTTTCAGATTTCCCCTGCTGGTGTCTTTAGTCCTCTTGTGATCTGCAATCGATCTAATACCATGTGAAAATTTATGAATCTAACACATCAGAAATCCCTACTGCTATTTCTAGTTTATTATCTCCTACTTGTTCTTTACATTAACAAGTTATTTAATCATATAAACATCGAAATAAACACAATAACATCCTTCACAAATATACAGATCAACAATTGAAATAAAATGAGACAACACAAGGGACACCGTTATTTTCGAACAATCGTCCCCGGAAAAACCCAATGCGAGAAAACCGGTGCAACAAATATGAGGCTTTTATTATTATGCAGTTTTCTGAATACAACTAGGATGCTAGAAATGGCTCACCCTTCAGAGATTTTCCTTGGCAAAAGTACCTTGCTCTGGAGACAAATATTTCGGCTAATCAGCAACCAAATGATTGGCCCTACATTGACTTCGACTGTTCCTTAGCTGGACAGCGAATGTTGCTCCAAGCTAACTTCTGGAACTGCATCACCCACTACAGCTCTGCGTTTGCCTCTCATCTCTTAGTCTGCCCCACGAAAACACCACAACATAGTCTCTTCAGCACAACATCAGCGCTCTAGGCCTCTGTGCTACCTGCGTCAGCTTCTTGGCCCTTTGCGTCCTCTGTGCTAGCCTCCCCAACCTCTACGTCAACCTTTGCTACCTCTGCATCAGCCTTCCTAGGCTATGGACTGTCTCTTTAGCACTTTCTCTACCTCTCTGATATGTATTCTTAGCTTCCTGCCGAACTGCTCCTCGCTACAACAAATCAATATCTCGATTTCTCAACGAACCCAGCCCCAGAAAATCGAATTGACTGATCAGTTTGGTATGTCTCCAACTAACCCTCAAGTCTCCTCTTATACTTTTCATGTTGACAATTCAACAATTGAGATTAAGTCCCTAATCAACAGCTAAGATTAGATCTGGCTTGATCCTCATTATTTAGAACTTTCTCACGCATATTATATTAATACACATTAATATTTTTATTTTCCTAAGTTTAGACTTAGAAACTCCATTAAAAATATTAATTATTTTAATATCTCTCCATCTGGGCAGAATTTCTCCAAACGATTTTTGGGTCTTGGAGATACCATGTGTCTTAGCCTTTCCACCAATTTTCATGGCTAGAGCACATCCGGTGCTACAAAAAATCAACAGAAAGCTCTAGCCTTGGAAGTGCATCCCAAAGGAAGGACAATCCTCATGTACCAAATAAACCTAATTCAAAATATCAAAACAATGGCATTCCATTAGATGTGGATATGACTAGTGTTTTGGCTAAGGTTAATGTGCAAGTCCCTCTTATAGAGATGGCGAAGCTTCTTGCTCAAAGGAGGAAAGTTAGGAAGGCTTTTCACTTCAAGGATGAGCTTGAGGACCCTCCTCTCATCCTACAAAATATGGATGTCATGAACCATTCTTGTTATCCCTGGTTATCAACACCCTTATATTGCATAGTTGTATGCTTGATTCCGGTGCTTCGGCAATTGTTATGCCCCTTAGGGTCATGCATTAGTTAGAAATGGACATCACTAGACCTTATAAGAATGTGTGTGGTTTTGATTCCAAATATATACCTGTCTATGGTCTTATTAAATATGTGAAGGTATCTTTGGTAGCTAACAAGGATATATCTATGTTAATGGATATTGTAGTCATTGATGTGTCAAATTCCTGGCATATGTTACTATCAATAGAATGGTGTGCATCAATAGGTGGCCAATTGCAAATGGATTTATCATATGCCATAGTCCCCACTTTTGATGGGACATAATTTGTCTTATATAGGGAACCACAAATGCCTGATCATGTTGAAGATATTGAGCCTTTCCTTTTCCCTGCCCCTATTAACAAGGCCATAATTAGCAAGAATTAAAGAGTTGTGAGTCAAGACCATTCTGGTGGGCCCCCGAATTCAATCAAGCCTCTTATTTTCCAAAATGTATGTCACATTAAAAAGTCTATCAAGATATGGAAAATATCCAAAAAACAATGGGTCATATTACCAACAAAAAAAGGGTGATCCTATAGGAGAAAATTGTTTCTTCCATTCTTTACACCTAGTCATCAACCCATGCAGCCCCTGACAATAACCACTAGCTGACGACGTGCCATTTCATCTCTGCCACCTACATCAATCATATGATTCTCACCCATTCAGCAAGAACAAATTGATGAAGGTGGGCTTCCAATCAAAAGGTATTTTATTCATTTTGCAATCAGGTGCTTATGTGTGTTTGTATTTGGGCATTTGATATGGATTATGGGGTGACTTGGAAGGAGGGGTTTTGACCGTGATCTTGTTCCCTCACCTTAAATGGGGGGTTAATCTTCGATCTAGTCTAGTGGGACCTCCCCTAATGGCCCAATGGGTACAAGAGGGGCACTACTCAGGAAGTCCTGATCAAGATAACATAGTTCCATCTATCCCTATTCATACTTACCACTTTCCATCTTACACTATCCCTATTCCATACTTACCACTTTCCATCTTACATTATCCCTATTCCATAGTTACCACTTTACGTCTTACACTATCCCTATTCCATACTTACCACTTTCCATATTACATTATATGCCTGTTGACCACTACGTGTCAACTACCCATAGCAGTACACCCCCTTTTCTTCGCAAAAAGGGATAACGCTTGATCGACATATCCGTGCCATTGACAGTCATCGTCGACTTGATCATATTATGTTGTAAACCCAGTCTGCATGTGTGAATTGTAAATAATCTTAGCAGATATGAGTCATGTATGTAAATTGCCTAGGTGGACCTAATTTCCTAGTGATAATCTACATTCCGGAAGGTTTTTTGTCTCACCGATCTATGATCGGCAGAGTCTTCCTTCAGCCTAACCCCAAAGCCGGAATGGATTTTGTCATTATAATCTTAGAAGAATCCTAGTGTGTTAATCTGCTAGATTATAGTTGTGTCGCAGAACTGGGTGGTTTATGAGGGTCTATGTCAAATAGGATTTCCCCCCTTTGAGATGTAAAATTGTAAAAGTCCTAGAGTTAGAAAATGTAAAGTGTCTTGAGAGTTGTAAAAGTAAAATTGTAAATGTAAAGTGTCTTGAGAGTTAGAAAATGTTTTAATCCCCTCATAAGTCCTAAGTCCTAGGTCCTAGGTGATTTTTCCAAAGGCTAAGTTCGAGGATTCATTTAAAAAATAAATTAAAAATTGAAAAATTGAAAAGATAAAACACAATAAAAAAAGAATATATATATATAAAAGATATAAAAAATAAAAAAATTAAAATTAAAATAAAAATAAATAAAAATTAAAAATTAAAAAAAAATAATAATAAAATAAAATAAAAACTTAAAAAATAATAATAAAATAATATTTTTGAGTAAATAAATGCAGAATTTCAATTTTTTAATGCATTAAAAATTCGACGGATGAGATTAAGAGATATCTTGATCCTCATCAACAGTCGAGATCATTTTGACATGGATCACTCGAACTAGCCGTTGGGATTTTTTCCTTTAAATAGGGTGCTAGGGGTCATTTGAGATCAGATTTGATCTGAGAGTCTGGTGCTAAAGAAAGCTCTCTTGTAGTCATTTTTTGTGCAATAAAGAAGACTTTGGGGTTAAAAATCTTGCTGGTGTTACTCTTCTGAAAGTGTTGTAAGATGATTTATGTTTCTGTATAATTTTATTTTCAGCCATTGATTTTAGCTTGATGAAGATTGATCTAGGCACAGGTATCTTGTCTGATCTCTGGGGTTTGAATGATAGTGTAGATCCTAAAATATAGTGGCAGGTATCTCCATTTGATCTAGATTTCGCTATTGTTTTCTCCCTCTATGTTAATGGTTGATTTTAAGCTGTGCAGGAAATCCCTTTTTCAGATTACCGGGCGTTAGGGGAAGTTCTCGGCTGAACCAGCCAACTCCCGGATTGTGTTTTCTGAAAGAGCCCAGTCAGTTCTTGATCCCAGGCTAATCATTTGATTTTATTTTTTTATGAATGCATGCAGGGTTTTCTGAAGCGTCTTACATTAAACTTATACTCTGAAAATATCACTGTGGATAATTGACAAATCTGGCTGATAAAGAGTCGAAAATCTATAAATATTGTAAAAAAAAATTTAGCTGGGTTCTAGGGTTTTAGGTTTTTGTTTACTACACATATTATTTTTGGCGATTTTTCATTTCAGGTTTGTAGAGTTTTTGAAGCACTAGAGGGTTTATCAATGCTGCACAGCTGCCGGGCCTACGTTCTACGCTTTCTCTCACCCCTACGTTGCCACTGTTATTGCTCTGCGTGATTTGTCCTTCTGCGGAGCTTTCTTCACCCTCAACGCTTGCAGACAACATTGAGAACAAGCGTGTCTTTCCTGAAAACGCCTATCCAAACTCCTGCGTGCTGCCATCTTACACCTCTGCTCCACGATTTTATTACCTCCACACTGAAAACCTGCTCCTCCTATCCATCAAAACTCTCTCACGCTCATCTGCAGTGACCAAACATCACCATACCTGCAAACAATAGACTTCTGCGTTTTCACTCTAAGTCACGCGTCACCTGCGTCAAATCTCCGCTGGCCTACATCTAATCAACGCATAAATTGTTGGGCGTAAGAATCACGTGTTTCTCGTAGGCGTCAGGTATTTTTTGAGTTTCAATACGGTTCAGGGTTCTCCCACTGTGGTCGCCAAAGAGCATTCCGCCATAAAAAAATTGTTGGAGGTTGCAAACTCGAAGAGCATCCTCCATCCACCGTCCAAAGAACCTACAAACTGTAAGAAATCACGTTTTTTACGGGCCAGGTAAATTTTATAACTGTTATACGTAAGTCTGCCTGCGTTTTTGGTTTCAACGTAAGTGTGCCTGCGTTTTTGGTTATACGTAAGTGCAATTAGATGAATTTAGACTTTGACTTTTTTTTTATTCAGATTATAGTTTAGATGTTTAGCGTAGGTTTAGTTTTCATCGTCATTTTATTTCATAGCGTAGGTCCGGTTCCTTAGTTTTAGTTTTATAAAAAAAGAAAAATTTCGATTTTCATTTCTTTTTATTATTTGTGTTAGATTTAAAATTTTTCATGCATTAGATTAATTTTGTTTTAGTTTTGAATTTATTTAAATATAAAAAATAAAAAATATCGTTAGATTTTAGTTTTTGTTTAAATAGTTTTAGATTAAATATCATTTCTTTGTTTTATTTTGAGCTTAAAAAAATAAATTTAAAATTTATAAAAATTTTAAAACTTTAAAAAAAAATCATAAAAAATATAAAATTATAAAAGGCAAAAAAGATTTTCTTTTCTTGTGGTTTAGATTTTAATTTTTAGGTTCCTTTTTTTTTAAATTTAAAGTTTCACTTAGTCTTTAATTTTTATTTGAAAAATATAAAAAAAAAAATTGCCAATTTCAGTCTTGGCTCGGGAATTTCTTAGGTTTCATCTTTTATGCTGAGGCTAAAATTTTGACCTGGGAATTAGTGTTTAATATGATTCAATGTTCATCTGAGGATTAACTGCATGAATGTGATCTCTGGTTAATATTTTACGTGATTGTTCAAAGCACTTTATCTTTCGAAATTTCAATTGCTGGAGTATCATTTAAGCATTTTCTCGCATTTGATAAAAATTAATTTTTGTTTGAGTTATTTGATGATAAATGGTTGCTCTACATGGTTTATATTTCTGCAGCATCTGATAATTAATCGTTTAAACATTAAATCCACAAGGCACTGGTCTATTAATTCAATAAAATCTATTTAGTGCTTGTTTCTTCGTGTCTCCCAACCCAACTGGTCCACAGTTGGTCTTTATCATCTCATAGGGTCTACCCCCCTTAGCCGCGAGAGACAGGCTTAAACAGAGAGAATGGGGATCAGGGTGACAGCCCCCGGTCTGAGCGTTGTCGTGACAATCTGTGCGACAACAATGCCCAAGTTCCATCTCCATTCTTCAAGTTCAACTTACCATTCGTTCTTTGGGATCTTGTGGCCATACATTTGCATACCTGTGTAGGGGCCAAAACTTTTCCCTAGTAAGTTTATGTAGCTAAAAGAAAAGGAAAAATCATATTTTGGCCACAGAGAAAAATAAAAGGAATATCAAAATGCAAAAGATGGCTAGGGCATACACATTAACACACGGGAAAAAGCCTAGCATGAGCTATGACTTACTCGTTATGGCCATCACCCAACTCCTGAGCACATGTTGCTCCATTATATAATAAAAGAAAACCTTGCATGTCCCAACCCCATTCACTAATGAAATGACTCATCCTTAAGGGGTAATACAATTGCTATATAGTAATACAAAGAAAAATCAAGCAAAAGTAAAAGGCGCACTAGAGGGCTAGAAAAGCAAAGGACGAGTTGGTAACTCATGCATCCACCAATTCTCCCTCCTCACATCTATACAATCAGGATGTGGATCCCTATCATGTTGATCCCTTTGACCATGAAAATTAGCCATGAAGTCCTCTCCCCTCCATACCATCATTATTATTCGCTAAAACCTATCAATTGAAGAGTGGCTTGAGGTAGAAACACCTAATAGGGTTCTCCTTTAAACACTTCTACCTAGGGTGGAAACACCATTGTGAATTCAAGGCCCCAATTTTGGAATGGAAGCCTTAATTAAAATATTAAATTGCCCTTTACGTTCAAGCTTGGTTCAATTGGAAAAAAAAATGATTATTGTCTATCGTGATTGGTTTCTTTCACTAGACTTTATGTTACGATTGTTCGGTTGTTTAGCAACCCAAGACTCGAGAACCTTACCCACAAGTACCCAGGCCCTAGAGAAGTATATTGGCACCCATAGGTGAAGTGTTGAGAGCCTTGGCTCTTCGAGCAGTTGCAACACATCATACCTACCCTTAGGCACCTCTTGCACCCAGGATGTTCTACCACTTTGCACTTTTACGGAAAAAGTCAAACTCTGAAATAAATAAGCAAGGGTATGAAAATTGAAAAGTCGTAAAAGTCTAGAGAAAATTGAAAAAATCAACAAAAACTTGGCAAAATTAAAAAATTAAAACAATATTCATTTCTTTTTTAATTTTTTAGCATCTAAAGTATCCACAACATCAGATAAATTCATTTCCACATTGTCATGTCCCTTCCTAAATTAATTTGGAACAAGATTAATTACATTTTGGGGCTAATTTTGGAGGTGATGGGGCCCATTCGATTTTATTAGGAGGTTATACTTAGTATAATTTATTTTGATGTGGTTAAGTTATACGTGGGGGCCACCCACACTAGGAGAATACGCATTCCCTAGTTCGATTTTCATGGAGGGGAAGTCGTTGGTTAAGTGAGGGACCCACGATGGAAGGAAAATGGAGGGAAAAGTGCTCCACAAAATCTATATAAGGCATCTCTCCTCATTTCATCATCTTTGGCATATCGAATTTCTCTTTGGTTTCTCGAGCTGCTTAGCTGAGTCACTTTTTGTTTAGCAAGAGTTCTTCAAGCAAAGAGATCACCCTTTCTTCGGGGGATTTCGAGTGCCACCCTAGAGAGGTTCATATTTAGTCTTTCAGAGGAGGTTTTCGTTGTGATTTCCAGCAGTTGCATCCATCTTCTCTAGGTGGTGCGTATTTCTGGAGGACGCAGTGAAGGGAGGCCGAGTTGTGATTGTGGCATCTTTCTGAGGAGGTTTTGGCCGGGAGAAATTCCAGAAGGGAGGCATAGGTGTTGGGCTGCCAACGTGGTGAGTCTTGGAGCTAGAGGAGAGAGATCACATCCAGTGTGACTTTCGTACTTCCTGGGCTAGCGCACATGAGAAGCGCAGCTTCAGTTGTTGAGGCTTGTCATTGTCGGTAGAGTTGGGGGAAACACTTGCAAAGGATATTTCTACTTCTACGGAGCCTTGAAGGCAGATTTTTATAGTATCTTTGTAGGCCATATTCTTCAACAGTCTTAGAGGGCGTAGGGCCTCTTGGAGGTCGATTTTGGGAGGTTAGATTTAGACAAAACCCTTTCTGGGTTTTTGCCGGTTTTGGTCAAGGAGCTTGATGTTAATTTTGTAGCATTTTCTGAGCACCGAAGGTGCTCAGAAAACAACATCCCAGACAGAAACATTATCTCCTTAAACATTGTTCTGCCCAAACAAAAACAGTGTCCCACCAGCTTCTCAAATCACAATCTGCACAGCTACCTTAGGCCTGACAACTGAAGAATCTGAGCCCTTTAGGCTCTATGTAATCATGGCTTGGGATGAATCTGCTCCTCTTGGCCACAACGTCGATCCTTCGTGGCTGAGAAAGGTGATCGGGCACTGCGTAGGTCTAATCTGCCCCTCTCTGCCTCTACGTTGGCCCTCCTCCTGGCTCGAAATGCTTACTCAAGCTCTGCATGAGCCTTTGCATCACCCTCTAAGAACTGTGTCACCTCTTCTCTTGTCGCTTCAACTTTGGAATAGTACTGTCTCTCGGGACAACTGCTTTTGCTGCAAATTTTTTAGATTTATTTTGCTGGTGTCTTCAGTACTCATGTGATCTGCAATCGCTCTGATACCATGCGAAAATTTCTAAATCTAACACATCAAAAATCCCTACTGCTATTTCTGGTTTATTATCTCCTACTTGTTCTTTACATTAACAAGTTATTTAATCATATAAACATCGAAATAAACACAATAGCAACCTTCACAAATATACAGATCAACAACTGAAATAAATTGAGACAACACAAGGGACACCGTTATTTTTGGACAATCGTCCCTGGAAAAACCCAATGCAGGAAAACCAGTGTAGCAGATATGAGGGTTTTATTATTATGCAGTTTTCTGAATACAACTAGGGTGCCAGAAATGGCTCACCCTTCAGAGATTTTCCTTGGCAGAAGTACCTTGCTTTAGAGACAGATATTTCGGCTAATCAGCAACCAGATGATTGGCCCTACATTGACTTCGATTGTTCCTTAGTTGGACAGCGAACGCTGCTCCAAGCTAACTTCTGGAACTGCATCACCCTCTATGGCTCTGCGTCTGCCTCTCAGCTCTCAGTCTACCCCACGAAAACACCACAACGCAGTCCCTTCAACCCAACATCAGCTTTGTAGCCCTTTGTGCTACTTGCTTCAACCTCTTGGCCCTCTGCATCCTCTGTGCTGGCCTTCTCAACCTCTGCGTCAACCCTTGCTACCTCTGTGTCAGCCTTCCTAGGCTTTGGACTGTCTCTTTGGCACTTTCTCTACCTCTATGATATGTATTCCCGGCCTCTTGCCAAACTTCCCATCGTTGCAATAGATCACTAACTCAATTTCTCAGCAAACCTTGCCTCAGAAAATCGAATTGACTGATCAGTTTGGTGTGTCTCCAACTGACCCTCAAGCGTCTTCTTATACTTTTCATGTTGACAATTTAACAACTGAGATTAAGTCCCTAATCAATGGCTATGATTAGATCTAGCTTGATCCACGTTATTTAGAACTTTCTCACCCATATTATATTAATACACATTAATATTCTAATTTTCCTACGTTTAGACTTAGAAACTCCATTAAAAATATTAATTATTTTAATATCTCTCCATCTGAGTGGAATTTCTCCAAACGATTTTTGGGTCTTGGAGATCTCATGCACCTTAGCCTCTCCACCAATTTTCATGGCTAGAGCACATTCGGTGCTACCAAAAATCAACATAAAGCTCTAGCCTTGGAAGTGCATCCCAAAGGAAGGACAATCCTCATGTACCAAATAAACCTAAGTCAAAATATCAAAACAATGGCATTCCATTAGATGTGGATATGACTAGTGTTTTGGCTAAGGTTAATGTGCAAATCCCTCTTATAGAGATGGCGAAGCTTCCTGCTCAAAGGAGGAAAATTATGAAGCCTTTTGACTTCAAGGATGAGCTTGAGGACCCTCCTGTCATCCTACAAAATATGGAGGTCATGAACCATTCTTGTTATCCTTGGTTATCAACACCCTTATATTGCATAGTTGTATGCTTGATTTCGGTGCTTCAGCAATTGTTATGCCCCTTAGGGTCATGCATCAGTTAGAAATGGACATCACTAGACCTTATAAGAATGTGTGGTTTTGATTCCAGATATATACCTGTCTATGGTCTTATTAAATATGTGAAGGTATCTTTCGTAGATAACAAGGATATATATATGTTAAAAGATACTATAGTCATTGATGTGTCAAATTTCTGGCATATGTTACTATCAGTAGAATGGTGTGCATCAACAGGTGGCCAATTGCAAATGGATTTATCATATGCCACAGTCCCCACTTTTGATGGGACGCAATTTGTCTTATATAGGGAACCACAAATCCCTGATCATGTTGAAGATATTGAGCCTTTCCTTTTCCCTGCCCATGTTAACAAGGCCATATTTAACAAGAATTAAAGAGTTGTGAGTCAAGACCATTCTAGTGGGCCCTCGAATTCAATCAAGCCTCTTATTTTCCAAAATGTCTGTCACATTAAAAATTCTATAAAGATATGGAAAATCTCCAAAAAGCAATGGATCATATTACCAACAAAAAAACGATGATCCTATAGGAGAATTGTTTCTTCCATTCTCTACACCTAGTCATCCAGCCATGTAGCCCCTGACAACAACCACTGGTTGACGACGTGCCAATTCATCTCTACCACCTACATCAATCATATGATTCTCACCCATTCGGCAAGAACAGATTGATGAAGGTGTGCTTCCAATCAAACAGTGTTTTATTCATTTTGCAATCAGGTGCTTATGTGTGTTTGTATTTGGGCATTTGATATGGATTATGGGGTGACTTGGAAGAATGAGGGGTTTTGACCGTGACCTTGTTCCCTCACCTTAAATTGGGGGTTAATCTTCGATCCTAATCTAGTGGGACCTCCCCTAATGGCCCAATGGGTACAAGAAGGGCACTACTTAGGAAGTCCTGATCAAGATAACATTGTTCCATCTATCCCTATTCATACTTACCACTTTCCATCTTACACTATCCCTATTCCGACTTACCACTTTCCATCTTACATTATCCCTATTCCATAGTTACCACTTTCCATCTTACACTATCCCTATTCCATACTTACCACTTTCCATCTTACATTATATGCCCAAGTTCCATCTCCATTCTTCAAGTTCAACTTACCATTCGTTCTTTAGGATTTCGCGCCCATACATTTGCATACCTGTGTAGGGGCCAAAACTTTTCCCTAGTAAGTTGATGTAGCTAAAAGAAAAGGAAAAATCATATTTTGGCCACAAAGAAAAAGAAAAAGAATATCAAAATGCAAAAGATGGCTAGGGCATACACATTAACACACGGGAAAAATCCTAGCATGAGCTATGACTCACTCGTTATGGCCATCACCCAGTTCCTGAGCACATGTTGCTCCATTATATAATAAAAGGAACCCTTGCATGTCCCAACCCCATTCACCAATGAAATGACTCATCCTTAAGGGGTAATACAATTGCTATATAATAATACAAAGAAAAATCAAGCAAAAGTAAAAGGCACACCAGAGGGTTGGAAAAGCAAAGGTCGAGTTGGTAACTCATGCATCCACGATTTCTCCCTCCTCACATCTATACAATCAAGATGTGGATCCCTATCATGTTGCTCCCATTGACGATGACAATTATCCATGAAGTCTTCTCCCCTCCATACCATCATTATTATTCACTAATACCTATCAATTGAAGAGTGGATTGAGGTAGAAACACCTAATAGGGTTCTCCTTTAGACACTTCTACCTAGGGTGGAAAAACCATTGTGATTTCAAGGCCCCAATTTTGGAATGGAAGCCTTAATTAAAATATTAAATAGCCCTTTACATTCAAGCTTGGTTCAGTTGGACGAAAAAATGATTATTGTCTATCATGATTGGTTTCTTTCACTAAACTTTATGTTATGATTGTTCGGTGGTTCAACAACCCATGACCTGAGCACCTTACCCACACGTAACCTAGGCCCTAGAGAAGTATATTGGCACCCATAGTTGAAGTGTTGAGAGCCTTGGCTATTCGAGCAGTTGCAACAAATCATACCTACCCTTGGGCACCTCTTGCACCCAGGATGTTCTACCACTTTGCAAATTTACGGGCCATCCCCAAGACACGGGTACCCTTTCCTCCATGCACTCCCTACCCTCAAGAGGGAGGTGACACTAGAGCACCTGCAACACAGAGAGCAGCCCAAGGGCGGGGACTGTTGGATGATGAGATCAGGAGGGACTTCAGGAGGAGGAACTTATGTTTTACATGCCGAGAGTCGTGGGCACCAGGCCATCGATGCACAGTGAGCAAGGCTCATTACATCGAGGTCTTCTCAGATAGTGATCAAGAGGATGAGGTGGCGTTGGAGCTTGGTGGGGGCGACAGTGAGGATCCAACAAAGAGGGGACCACCACCATGTGAAAATTCCTCAACAGGAACCCCTATTGCAGCAAACTGATGTTACTTCTCCTACTTGTTAATTCACGCAAGTTATTTACTGTGAAGTACGTAAATATCGAAGAAAATACATCTGTAGCCTTCACTTAATTAACATATATGTGGAAACAAAATACTGAGCAAGAATGAAAAATACAACACGTAGGACACAATTATTTTTGGACAAATAGTCCTAGGAAGAACCCAATACGAGAAAATCAATGTAGCCCCTCTGAGGGTTTTATTATTATGCAGGAGAAATTCTGAGTACAAATCTAGGAT
The DNA here is from genome assembly GCA_031772625.1 of Pinus tabuliformis. Classification (NCBI taxonomy): domain Eukaryota; kingdom Viridiplantae; phylum Streptophyta; class Pinopsida; order Pinales; family Pinaceae; genus Pinus; species Pinus tabuliformis. Next base: position 558,361,598 of record CM062816.1, read on the forward strand.
ACTCAACTAGCAATCAGATACAGAGAGAATACTGAACAAAACACTGGTGAAATGATCTCACCCTGTCACTAGAGAATCAATGATTGATCCTGCTGCTCTGGAGGCTTTGCATCACCCTCTACATGTCCTCTGCACAGAACTACGTCACCCTGGGAAGTTTCTGTGTCAACCCTTCTTGGTATTACGCTGCCTCTCCTCTAGATCCTTTGCTGGGTGAGAAATCGACTTTTTGCCTCCCAGACTCACACCCTAGCTTTCGGTAACTGAATTTCGACTTCTCTTAGCAGGAACTTGACTTCCCCTCAACGACTGCGCTACCTTTTCGTCAGAACAGTGTGGGCCAACGTCAGCCTTCCTCTGGACATCTTTTTATTATCCCTTTGCCTCGTACTCTCCGGAAATTCCTTCTCCCGGATTCTCACTGCCCCTCTGCTGCAAGATCTCCTTAATCGATTTTTGTCTTGAGAACTTCTCACTTCAAAAATTCGATTTTCTCAATCTCTCTGTGTGTTTTCCAAATGACTCTCAAGCCCCTTCTTATATCTTCCAGTTGGACAACCAACGGCCAAGATTAAATCATAATCAAAGGCTCAGATCATTTTGGCTTGATCCATGGCTTTTTCTAGAAGTTTCACCCTGATTAGATTAATACCCATTAATATTTTAATTTTCTTAAGTTTAGACTTAGGGTTCTCATTAAAAATATTAATTATTTTAATAAAATCACTTTTGGTTGGAATTTCCCAAAATGCTTTCTGGGTTCTTTGGAATACCTATGCGCAAGCCTCCCTGCAAAATTTGAGGCTTAGAGCACATTGGATGCTACCCCAAATCAACACACCACCACATGGGGGAGCATCTTTTGCACGAGCTGGGGGAGTCCTAGCTTCTTTGTGCTGGATTCCCAATTTTTTGACCATGAGGATCAAAGGTACGGTGCAGGGGCAACTTGTCTCAGTTTTAGTAGGCAATGGTGCCACCCACAATTTTATTGATGCTCAGATGGTCCAGAGGAGGGGCATCACCACTGTAGAGTTTGAGGGGTTTCAGCCCTAGTACCAAGAGATAGGACTATGTAGTGCACTCGATATGTTCCCGCTCTGACAGTGGCCATGGGAACTATTCGATGACAGAGCACTTTTTTGTGGTGGATGTACCGGACACCAATGTGGTGATGGGTGTCGAATGGTTGTATTCCCTTGGTTGAGTTACCACCGATTGGAAGCAGCTAGTGATGGAGTTTACATATCCGAATGGCAAGCAGGTGCTTCTTCGGGGCATGCATTCATACCCTCCACACGCAGTGTTGGCCCACAGGATGGTGGTCGATTTGAGGCATGGAGACATAGCATGGGCAGTAGAGCTGAGGATTTCAGAGGTTGGGGAGAAGGCCAAGCCACCACATCTAGACATACAGGCCGTACTGGATAGATATCCAGTAGTCTTTGGAGACATACCGCCAGGACAACCACCTAACAGGGGGTTCGAGCACACTATAGAGCTAGAGCCTGGTGTGCAGGCAGTCATTACTACACCCTGTAAGCATCCCAAAGCCTATAAGGATGAGATTGAGAGGGCCATCAGGGAGCTATTGGCATTGAGCCACATTAGACTGAGTTCTAGTCCATTCGCTTCTTCGGTTGTGCTGGTGAAGAAGAAGGATGGGACTCTCTGCATGTGTATTGACTATAGGGCCCTCAACAAGAAGACACTAAAGAAAATGTATCTCATTCCACATATTGATGACTTGATGGACAAACTTAGAGGAGCCAAGTACTTCTCTAAAATGGATTTGCGGTTTGGGTATCATCAGATTCCGGGGAGAGAGGAGGACATCCCAAAAATGCCCTTGAGATGTCATTATGGGAATTTTGTGTTCCTGGTCATGCCTTTCGGGTTGACCAATGCACCAACTACTTTCCAGTTGTGCATAAACCATGTGTTCAGAGGCCAGCTGAGGAGGTATGTACTAATTTTCTTTGATGACATCTTGATCTATAGAAGGACGTGGGAGGAGCATCTGCATCACCTAGAGATAGTATTGTGTATCTTGGAGGAGCAACAGTTCTCTGCCAAGATGTCCAAGTGCGAGTTTGGACTGACAAAGATGCTCTAATTGGGGAACATGATAGGCGCAGATGGGGTCAAGGTGCACGAGGAGAAAATTTGGGCCATTCAGGATTGGCCAAAGCCTCGAGATGTGACAATGCTGAGAGGATTTTTGGGCATCTGTACTTATTATCGAAAGTTCATGAAGGGCTTCTCACAATTGGCAACACACTTTACTGATTTGACTAAGAAGGGGGCTTTTGCATGGACAAATGGAGCTCAGACAACATTTGATTGCCTCAAAGAGGTGATGAGTTGTTGCCTAGTATTAGCACTTTCGAATTTTACACAACCTTTCACATTGGATTGTGATGCATCGGGTGTGGGGATAGGGGCAGTCTTGTCCCAAGGAGGGCACCACGTTTCTTTTGAGATCCGAAAGCTCCTACAACATGAGATGTCATATTCCATATATGACAAGGAGATGTTGTCCATAATGCATGCATTGGCCAAGTTTAGATAGTACTTGGTGGGGAGTTGATTTCGGGTGAAGACAGATCACAACAATCTTTGAAACTTCATGGGGCAGCAGGGCCTCAATGATAGGCAGCAAAGGTAGGTCAACAAGGTGCGGGCCTACGATTTTGATATTGAGTATGTGCGGGGGAAGCACAATGTCGTGACAAATGCACTATCTAGGAGACCTGTAGGACTTTCACTCATGAGCTTTTGCCATGATTGGAAGGCACAACTATTAGTAGAGTACTCCAACGATCGTCGAGCATGCGAGACCTTGGAGGGAAGCTTTGTAGATGAGCGCTACAAGGTGATGGATGGGGTTATATATTACAAAGCAAATATTCTTGTTTGCGGTGTCCCCGTTGAGGGAGCACGTCCTTTATGCAGCTCATGATTCTCCCTTGTCTGGACACCAGGGGTTTAGGAAGACTTATATGGCAGTGAGAGAGTGCTTCACCTGGAAGGGCCTCAAAGGGGACATGTTGAGGCATGTGCAGGAGTGTGAGGTTTGTCAGAGGAACAAAGGAGAGTTGACCCATCCAGTAGGACTATTGCAACCTCTTTCCATCCCTAAGGGGAAATGGGAGAGTATCTCTATGGACTTCATCACCAGACTTCCCTCGGTACAAGGGAAGGATAGTATTTTTGTGGTGATCGACTGGCTGACCAAGTTTGCACATTTCTTTTCCATTTCGACACGATATTCAGCTTCACAGGTGGCAGAGTTGTTCTTTAGGGAGGTATTTCTCCTGCACGGACTCCCTAAGACTATAGTCAATGACCGAGATAGCCGATTCATGGGGGGATTTCGGCAGGAGCTTTTCCGACTAGTTGGCACTGAGCTCACTCCAAGCACCAGTTATCATCCATAGACTGACGGCTAGACAGAGAGGGTGAACTAGTGGTTAGAGGGATATCTCAAGAACTATGTTACAGGGCAGCAGAGGGCTTGGATACTATGGTTTCATTTGGGAGAGTATTGTTACAATACGACACATCACATGTCCATTGGTATGACTCCTTTTCGTGCTTTATATGGGTATGATGCTTTGTCTTTTTCTGACATTATTTTTGGAGACAGCAGGGCCCCAAAGGCCAAATATTGGATCCTAGAGATCTAAGATATCCTCAAGGCTCTTAAGGATAACTTGCAAACAACTCAGAATCAGTAGAAGATGTATGTTTTAGGTGGTGAGCCCCAGTATTGCAGCGATAATGTTACAACTCCTATAACTCCCCTCTTTAATTTTATCAACCCGGTAGTTCGTAACAAACTTGGAAGCGACGGTGTTGTATGCACAAGTACTAGCTCTTGCCGCAGCTGTCACTTGGTCAGCTAGAACAAGTCTGCTAGGGGCTTAAGCCAACTTCTATGAGCTCTTAGAAGAAGCTTTTTAACTGATGGATGAAAGCTAACTCAAAGAAGGCTAATCTACTTGCAAAGAGAAACTGGAAAGCTGAAAGGAAATGTAAACCCTAGCAAACCCTAATTTTACTAACTAGCCCTACTGATGCAAGAAAGAGGATGAAAGTTACTGAAAGAGAAGCCATTGACTTCTAGGAAGGTAAAATTCATGTGTCTAAGCTACTTCTACAGTAACATCTGAAAAGAAACATCTTTTTGTATTTTTTAATAAGTTGTTAGAATTATCATGCATGGGATTTAACTGTTTTTGACTGTGCAGAGGTGGATTGGCGAGAGGAAATGCTTGGAGGAGGTCGGGAAGGTTCAGAGAGGACCTAAGGGGTCCCTAACACCCTTCCAAAGAGTTTCACAGAGTTTGGCTATTAAGAAACCTCATTCGTGAGCTTCTACAGGAAGTCTGCAGCGGTTCTACAAGATGTTCTGGAATTTCTACAGGATGTTCTGTAATTTTCTACAAGATGTTCTGAAAAGTGGATTTTGGAGGGTTGATGGAGGAAAAATGGTGGGAAAGTGGAAATGGAGGTTGGATAATGATGTTAAGGGGTTTAGGACCTGGCGCATGAGGCTAAGGAGCGATTGGATTTGGTTCAAGGATGGAGGAAGCGATGATGCACAAGAATGTAGAAATTAGGGCAAGGTGGGAAAAGTATGGCAAATGAAGGGTAGGAATCATCGATTAAGGGTTGGAGTAGATTATCTGATGGAGGAAAGGTAGATAGAGAGGTAATACAGGTGATCTGCACACAATTTTCTAAAACTGACCAAACAAAGACTATGCAAACCCAAGATCTAGCTATCTTGACCTAATTTGACCTAAATAACAGCAAGGAAAATGAACAACAGTTTATTTGCAACGAAATAATGTGAAATGCTATGAAAACTAAGCAATCAAGACTCTGAACATGTAACCAACTTCTGCAAATAAAAATCGAACACTAATGATTGCATGGCGAAGCAAAGACTGTGTTTTTGTTGGCAGCAAGGTCACCTTGATCCCAGCTCCTGATCCCACTAAGGGAGAGGTGAAATCAGAGGTGCTTGATGGCCTTTTTCTGAAGCTCTTCCCTGTTAATAACCTATCAAATCAATTTGAACATAAAAAGCCTTTTTAATCATCAAAAGCAATCTAAATAACAACGCAAGATTTAAATCTAAATAACAGATTTTATTCTAAGAACGCAGCAAAGACACATGAAAGTAAACAAAGGAGGTACTGGGCACTTGAGATGGGCCCAACCCCAAGAGCTACAGCCTCCTAAGAGAGATTTAGAGCTGGTGCAAAGCTGGATTCATCTTTTTTAAGCAAACGAATAATTACATTCCAAAAACTGTCCACAAGGAAAACTTGAAAATGTGTTGAAACGCTGAGCTAACCTACTGCCTAAAAAAATGACTAAAATCAAACTACAAACTAGCTAACTTCTGCCTACAAAGTGACTAACTGAAATGAGGCCCTAAGCCCTCTTATTTATACAAATTGAGGACCCCAACAACCCTTCTAAACTTTAGGAACTCAACTGCCAAAACTTGTAGTTAACAACACTTTTACTAGCACTTGCTTGGCTACCCTTGTGTTAATTGATTTGGTGGCCCTTGAACTCCGAGCTGATGGTGGAGAATTCGAGGTAAGGGCCCACAAATGAAGGGGACACCTTCCTACAAATCCTCTCCCTTGTTCCCCCACGAATTTGGCTGCCAAGTGCTCATTAAAACCTTTGATTTTGTCTCCAAATTGACCAAAAAGACTACACAAAGCACACATTAGACTTGTTGGCATAATGACTAATCCAATTCACTCTATTAGAATAAATATAATCAAAAACATGCAATAAACTAATGAGAATGGTGGATTAAGTCGAATTAGGAGGTTGAATGAGCCCATATAATTATCCTTTTTTGGGGCTCATCAATAGGCATCAAGTGGAAAGGCATTTTGAGGAAGGGGACTTGGTGTACCTTCGATTGCATCCATACCGACAGTCCACACTGAAGTAGAAGGAGGACAAAAAGTTGCAGTCAAGATTTTTTGGGCCTTACTGTTGGAAAATACTGAGAGGGGGGGTGAATCAATATTCCTTAGCTATTATCACTTTTAAATCTTTTCAAAGCATTAGTTAATCTTCAATTATTATTAACGTTTATGCAATAATAACAGTAAATAAAAGAACCCAGGAGGCACAAAGATTTTAGGTGGAAAACCCCCTCTAGGTCAAAAACCACTGAACACTTTTCTAATAAATTCATTAATCTTCAGCCCCAACTGAAATAAAAGCAAAAACTTCCTAGAATTCTAGGAAAGCTTTCTTCTCCAGCTCCCATTGGATGGACGCTCCAACGCCCGAGATTCTTCAGTGGTCAACTAAACAGATGCCCCAACACCCAATGAGCTACAACTCACCCTAGCACCACCCTACCACCCTGAAGTTTTCACAGGCTTGAACCTATTGGTGACTTTATGCACCATCCTAGCACCACCCTATAGAAGAATAAAAGAAGAATGGACTCCCGTACCAGGGAAAATGGTCCACTTTACAATGATATAGAATGATGTAGAAGAAGAAGACGCACTAGACCATAACCCCAACTATGACACAACCACCTAATGATGATCCTCGACCTCCCAACAATGCCACTTCAACTCTTGGCAGATAGACACTTGTACAACTTTTCAATGATGCTTTTACAATGACTTTGTACAATGATACTTTTACAGTGATTGTATGCAGTGCTTCCCACTTGAAGACTTCATATGGTGAACTTCTTGCTGTTGTTCTGCACCTTGATTGTTGCTCTTGTCATGCTACCCTTTCTCACTCTTCAGAACATTAGATTATGCATTGAGTCTTCTCTTGATGAATATATAATACCTACAAAAAGTCTTCAAGGAAATACCCATGGCATGATAATAACAAAACTTACCTCATCCTGCAGAGCATATGTCAGTGCTAAACAAAAACAACAAATCAGAATACAAATAACCTAATGAAATTAAGAAATGAACATGCATATACAGAAGATACTTACCTATAGCTTACCTTTGTTGCATCATTTCGCTGCACCTTGCTCTTTGCTGCCCTAGAAAGTCTGGTCCTTTGCACCCTTGACAGTACTTGATCTAGTTTTTCTCACCTTCTAGGAGCACGATATTTAATCTGATGTATCTTTGTGATTTCAGATCCCCAATATGTGATCTTCAGTCATGTAGTATCCCTCTGAGTCTTCTTTCTAATGCCATAGGTCTGACGTGATTTGGACTCTTCAGAGCAAAGTTATGCCCAATCTCTCACAATGACCTAATTATGGACTAGTTCAGTAGAGCGAACTTGTACGGCATGCCACGTGCCACTGTTTCCTCCTTTGGCTCTGAAATTGATACACATAATACTATAGTCCGTTCACTATCCGCCACATTTTACAGATTCCAATCCTCTTTTCAGAGAGAGATTTATGACGATTTTCCCAAGGTCACTTCTTTGAGATGAAATTCGGCAGCCTGCAAAGACCCTAACATTGATCTATCATATCTTCGACAATATAGCGAACCAAGATCTGAAATTCGGTCACGACATTCATCAGGATTGCGAATCAAATGGGTTTTCCTTTCAGAATCTAAGACCTCGCATAAATGAAGTTATAGCGAAAATTCCATGATCAATACATTTGGAGGATATATGATATTTCTTTTTATAGAGTTGAGAGGGGCTTCTATAGAGAATGTTGGAGGGATTTTAGGAGCTTAAAAAATTATTAATTATTGACTATTCAATGATCAAAACCAATTATGAGTGCCATGCCACAACCCCATAGGGTTTTATCCCACTAACTGGGGTTACTAACTTCAAACATGAATATCTCTCAAACCATGAAGAATTACTTGGCGTGCCATATATCAACAGAAACATCTCGATGAATAGAATCTATCTAGAAGATCCTTGACTCAAAATAGAGTAATTTTTCAAGTCAAAATTCCCTTGCAATATCAGGGTAGCCCCTGGTGCTGCTTGGGTTGACATTAATGACAACCTCAGATCATCTTTAGATCAACAATCTCCCCCTTTTGAATTGATGGCAACACAAGTACTCCCCCTGCGATCAGGGCACCTCTTCCTACTGCCTTCTCTCCCCCTTTGACATCAATGGCAAAGGGTAACTCCCCCTAACACACAACCATCTTGCGGACCTGTACACACTTCCACTCCCCCTTTATTTTTTGAATAAGGAAAATCTAATGAGAACTTGGGAGAATCTCAAGCTTCTGGTGAAGATATTCAAATGCTTCACGAGGTAAAGGTTTAGTGAAGATATCAACGATTTTTTCTTTTGTACCAACATATTCAAGGTTGATATTGTTTTCGGCGACCTGCTCTCTAACGAAATGATATTTAATCGGAATGTGCTTCGTTTTGGAATGCATCATAGGATTCTTGGAGATACTGATTACACTAGTGTTATCACAAAATATGGGAATAGGCTCATCAAACTAGACCTGAAGATCTCGAAAAGTTTTCTTCATCCAGAGAACTTGAGTACAACAAGTTGCTGCCATGATATATTCTACTTTTGCTGTGGATAACGAGATTGAGGTTTGAATTTTGCTCAAACATGATACGAGACAACCACCTAGATAGAATGTTGCTCCACTAGTACTCTTACGATCATTAACGCTTCCTACCCAATCTACATCTGTAAAGGCTTGAATAATGAGATTGTTGCCCCTGGGATACCACAAGCCATATTCCATTGTGCCCTTTAGATATCGAAGAATTCGTTTAACGAAAATAATATGTGATTCTTTTGGTGCTGCTTGGAATCTTGCGACTTGTCCAACTGCTTGCATAACATCTGGCCGAGAGGCTGTTACATATAGAAGACTGCCAATCATAGATCTGTACAACCTCTGATCCACATCCTTAGATGCGTTGATCCGGATTTAAACAGGAACGCAACAAATTACAGAGATAACCATATACACAAAGATGTAGCGAAAATAATACTTCATTTCATTAATGGAAAATACTGAAATATGCTTACAACCAGAAATGGAAATAAACCAGCTAGGGTGATGGTAGCTTATCTCTAAGAAGAGATGTGTGGCTACATGCCTCTGAACTGTTCTGAACTGTGTTACAATGTTTTGAGAAACAATGGAAAACCCTTCACATTCCAAAACCTAACCCTAGAAGATGAAACGCCAAATTGTGGGCCCCGTTTTTGGGTAATCTGGTATATCAAATTCCCGGGGTCGCGAATTGGTTGTATTATCTCCGTTTGACGCGCATGATAGCCCATTGGAAAGATCTCTATGAGGACTACGACGGAAAAGACGATTTTTAAACAGAAAAATTGCTGGCGGTAGATTTCCCAAAAAACTTCGTTTAGGGCCTTAAAACAGCTCCGAAAGTTTAGGAACCGAAAAACTGCTAAAAGTAGTAAAAACGGCTCTGGAAGTTTAGGACCCGAAAAAATGCTAAAAATAGTAAACTGTGCTATAATTAAGGAAACTGAAAAACTGAAAGGGACAGTTGTGGGGGTCCAGATGGGATAGGTGGGTGGCCACCAACATCCACCTGGATCATGCGTCGTCTATGCTCAATTTGCAACCTGTTACCATCAGAGTAAGGATGGGTTTGCAATCTTCCATTTTGAATTTCTTGAGCATTTCCTTGATGTACTTGGCTTGACATATAAATATTCCTTTCTCTTGCTGAGATATTTGAAGCCCTAAGAAGTATGTCAACTCACCAAGTAAAGACATCTCGAACTCACTTTGCATCTTTGTAGCAAACTTTTTACTTAGTCGATCATCATTGCTACCAAAGATTATACCATCCACATATATCTCAATGATTGTTAAATTATCTTTATCTATTTGTACGTAAAGATTGCTATCAGAAGTACCTTTCTTGAACCCTTGTTGACGTAGATATCCATCAAGACGAGCATACCATGCTTTGGGAGCCTACTTGAGACCATACAGAGCCTTCTTTAACCTGCAAACATAGTCTTGTTTTTCTGATAGCAGAAAACCTTCAGGTTGTTCGATGTAAACTTCTTCTTCTAATTCTCCATTCATAAATACTGACTTAACATCCATTTGGTAGACTTTTATTTTTCTTTAACATGCATAAGAGATAAACATCCGGATGGCTTCCATTCTGGAAACTGGTGAAAATGTTTCGTCGAAATCAATTCCTTCCACTTGTGCATATCCTTTGCAGACTAATCTTGTCTTGTTCCTGGTGATTTGTAATCCTTCCACTGTTTTGCTCCCCCTGAACCTTTAATGAAACTACCATCTTGTTCAAACTACCTTTCTGAATCGTAGACCTATGCCATATACCACTGCATAGACTCCTCTTGTACAAACATTAAGGAGTCAACAAGCCAGATTATTCAAAATAGTGAGTCACCTAACCGGCCATCTTGACTTGAGTCATTATCTGAAGCAACTGCTAATTCCTCATGACCTTTTGCTTTTACAAAGCCTGAAAGCATAACTGCTAAAACCTTGTTATTTTCTTTGTTTTCCTATACCTGTTTCCTTTTCCAGACCTTATTCCTGCAATCTCGAGCCATGTGCCCATAGTTATGACACTTGAAGCATTCAATGTTGTCCATGGGCGATTCCATCTAATATCTGCAACCACAAGCGCTATGGTCATAGTTATGGCATTTGAAACATTCAATATTTGGCCCATCTAGCATGTATTCTCTTATGACAAAATCATTGTTGAACCTGTCTTGTGATCCTGCAAACTTGCTTCTAGGGTTTTGCAAATAATGGTTGCACCTGTCAAAAACATCACAATCCCTAGCCATATGTCCATAGTTAGCACATAAAAAGCAATAACCATTAAATAAACGAACATACCTGGAAGATTTTTCATTCTTCTTTGGAGGCAGTGTTGTAGTTTCTTGTGGTCCTTTGTTCTTGATTGCTTTGGTCTTGTTCTTTGGAGTTGCAACATTCTTCTTTGGCTTTTCACTTTGATCAACTTCCTTCTTAGAATCATCCTGCGAAGCTGTGGAGCTTGTACCTTCATCAACTGGAGCTTTACCATCTTTAATTTCCTTCATTTTCGCTTCTTCATCTGTCTTATCTTGTAAGTATTCTTTTTGTGATCCCTTGAGTTTGTTGATCTCATCACGAGTTGCATCAAGTTCTTCTTGCTTTTGAGCAAGATCTTCTTGAAACCATCTTTTCAAGATCTTCCTTCTTTTTTCTGCCTCCTCAACCTGTAGCTTGAGAAGAGTGGTCTTCTCTACTTCTTTGTTGAGAACCTGTATCTGTTCCTTCTGCTTCTCATTTTCAATCCTGAGCCTGCTTATTTCTATTGAAGATGTTTCTAATTCCTTTTGCTTTTGGTCAACGGCGAATATGTATCTTTGATCAGATTCCTTCCTTTCAATTTTTGCTTCCTGCATCTGTTGTGTGATCCTGCTAATCTCTGCAAATGTTGTGTCGAGTTCTTGTTGCTTCTGTTGGACTTCTCTCTTGAGGTCTCATGTCGTTGTATTATTGATTTCTTCCAACTTCTTTTGAAGTGACTCTTCAATACATTTGTGTTCTTCAACTTCAATTTTGATACCTTGAACTTGTTCTTCAAGAGTATTGGAACGGATCTTCTCAGCCTTGAGCTCTTTTATAAGTTTGATTGCCTCCTTCGAAAATTATTCTACGGTCAACCCTTCTTCATCATACTCAGAAGGATTTGAGTTTTCAATAACACCTTGACCTGATTTATTTTTTGAATAGAGATTATGAAGCTTTTCCCAAAGAGCTTTAGGTATTGAGCATTGGCCAACTTTTGTTTTCACAAAATTTGGAAAAACATTCAAAATTACATTCATGACCTTCAAATTGTACCTTTAGCTTTCTCGGTAGATGTGTATCCAGAAACAATTGATTCCCATACTCCATGTGCCTGCAAAGATACTTCCATCTTGGATTCCCATATCCAATAATTATCTGCATCAAAATTAGGGGTTGGTACCAATACTTACTTTCTTGAGATTTTGTTGTACCTGTACCTTCCTTTGAAATCCTTGTAACCCACTTCTTTGACTTTCCCATCTTTATGCTCTGAAAACTGACTTCGAGAGGTTAAGTTGTTACTGAAGGAACCAAGCTCTGATACCAATTGTTGGAAAACACTGAGAGGGGGTGAATCAGTATTCCTTAGAAATTATCACTTTTAAATATTTTGAGAGCATTAGTTAATCTTCAATTATTATTAACGTTTATGCAGTAATAACAGTAAATAAAAGAACCCAGGAGGCACAAATATTTTAGGTGGAAAACCCTCTCCGGATAGAAAACCATCGAACGCTTTTCTAATAAATTCTTTAATCTTCAACCCCAACTGAAATGAAAGCAATAACTTCCTATAATTCTAGGAAAGCATTCTTCTCCAGCTCCCACTGGATGGACGCTCCAACGCTCAAGATCATTCAATAGTCAACTGAACAGATACCCCAACACCCAATGAGCTACAACTCACCCTAGCACCACCCTACCACCCTACAAAAGAATAAAAGAAGAATGGACTCTCGTACCAGGGAAAATGGTCCACTTTACAATGATATAGAATGATGTAGAAGAAGACACACTAGACCATAACTCCAACTATGACACAACCACCTAATGATGATCCTAGACCTCCCAACACTACCTCTTCAACTCTTGGCAGATATACACTTGTACAACTTTTACAATGATGCTTTTGCAGTGACTTTGTACAATGATACTTTTACAATGATTGTATGCAGTGCTTCCTACTTTAAGACTTCATATGGGGAACTTCTTGTTGTTGTTCTGCACCTTGATTGCAGCTCTTGTCATGCTACCCTTTCTCACTCTTCAGAACATTAGATTATGCATTGAGTCTTCTCTTGATGAATATATGATACCTGCAAAAAGTCTTCAAGGAAATACCCATGACATGATAATAGCAAAACTTACCTCATCCTGCAGAGCATATGTCAGTGCTAAACAAAAACAACAAATCAGAATAAAAATAACCTAATGCAATTAAGAAATGAACATGTATATACAGAAGATACTTACCTGTAGCTTACCTATGCTGCATCATTTTGCTGCACCTTGCTCTTTGCTGCCCTAGAAAGTCTGGTCCTTTGCACCCCTTGATAGTACTTGATCTAGTTTTTCTCGCCTTCTAGGAGCATGATATTTAATCTGATGTATCTATGTGATTTCAGATACCCAATATGTAATCTTCGGTCCTATAGTATCCCTCTGAGTCTTCTTTCCAATGACATGGGTCTAACCCAATTTGGACTCTTCAAGACAAAGTTATGCCCAATCTCTCACAATCACCTAATTATGGACTAGTTCAGTAGAGCAAACTTGTACAGTGTGCCACCTGTCACTGTTTCCTCTTTCGACTCTGAAATTGATACACAGAAAACTACAGTCCGTGCACTATCCGCCACTAGTTACAAAATTCCAATCCTCTTCTCAAAGAGAGAGTTATGACGATTTTCCCAAGGTCACTTCTTTGAGATGAAATTTGGCAGCAAATATCTCCGACAATATCATATCTCCGACAGATCATATCTCCGACAATATAGTGAACCAAGATCTGAAATTCGGTCATGATGTTCATCAGGATTGTGAATCAAATGGGTTTTCCTTTCAGAATCTAAGACTTCCCAGGAATGAAGTTATAGTGAAAATGCCACGATCACTACATTTGGAGGATATATGAGATTTCTTTTTATAGAGTTGAGAGGGGCTTCTATAGAGAATGTTGGAGGGATTTTAGGAGCTTAAAAATTATTAATTATTGACTATGCAATGACGAAAACTAATTATGAGTGCCATGCCACAACCCCATAGGGTTTTAGCCCACTAATTGGGGTTACTAACTTCAAACATGAATATCTCTCAATCCGTGAAGAATTACTTGGCGTGCCATATATCAACGGAAACATCTTGATGAGTAGAATCTATATAGAAGATTCTTGACTCAAAATAGAGTAAGTTGTCAAGTCAAAATTCCCTTGAAAGATCAGGGTAGCCCCTGGTGCTGCTTGGGTTGACATCAATGAAAACCTCAAATCATCTTTAGATCAACACTTACAAGGTGACCAGAAGAGAATGATAAGTGCCTTACGAGTTGGAACTGTTAGCTACCTATACCAATAGGTTTCATATTTCATGATTGGCAAGAGAAGTTCCAAATATGCTCTGCTTTGGCTATGCAAAGATCCCATATTTCCTGAAGGAGACAAGATAGGAAAAGAGCTCAACATGGTTCCAAATTTTGATGGATGATTCAACAGTATAATCTGGATCATGCCATGTTTGAATTTTCTGTTGTAGAATAGAGAAGGAAGTCTGTCCAAACTGTCTAATCTTGGCAGACAAAGTAGTTCAGGTAGAGAAAAGAAGGCTCCCAACAGCTTAATCTGGGACCTTGGAAGAAATAAGGGCAGAAGTAGATAGAAAACAAAAGAAAAAAGCCAAAGAAAAGAAAAGGCAAGTAAGGGTCTGCAAGTCCAAATGCACCCTCCAAGAAGGAATAAAAAATGCTAGGCAAATAGATGGGTAGGCAGTTGGAGTTGCAGAAAGGTCATTTCCTACAAGTTGCATGGGTGCTGACTTGGTTGACCAAAGCAAAGTTAATGAAATTCAGATGGAGTTACTCTTCATCAAGTTACAGCAATCAAGAAGCATGTCTAACCTCCCTTCTCCCCCTTTCCATTTCATTACTAACAATCCCTCAACATCTGAGATTCATGGGATAGATTATGGTTTCATAGTGGTTCTTAATCTTTTAGAAGCCACATTTCTTGTCTAAAAATCTTTTCATTTTGATCTACTCTCTAAACTAAGTAAGTTTCAAATAAGCTTAGTGGTTTCCCCTCCATTTACCCCTTCATCCATATTAACTCTAACACTACTATGTAAACCCCCTACATTACCTTTCCCCTACTAGTATTAACACCATGGTGTATAAACCCCAAAATTTGTATAAATATCCCTCCCTTTGGCATTATAGCCAATAAGTTCTCTGTCAGGAATCAAATGGCATCTGGTCACTTTGATGAACCTAACCCTAACCCCCTCCCCTCCTCTCAATTCATTTGGCCCCTTGGAAAGCTTCATTTGATAAAAGAGCCTCACAAATGACCTGGTTTTGCCTATACCCACTTCATTTACAAAAATAACCCCTAAATACCCACTTCGTTCTCTTATCCAAAGTATTGGCGCTGTCTTATTGCGCATCGGAAAACCTTACAAAACCCCTTTATCCATGAAACCCCTTTGAAACTACCAAAAAACCCCGAAAAACCCACTTTCCGCTGCTTAACCAAAGTTTGCGCATATATTCAATTTTTCGGAATATATTGAAAAGACATCAAAAAATATATATTTATTCCTCCGCCCGTGGCCGTATCCACCTATCATGTCATCATCCCGTCCACCATCGGATCAGATCCAAGAGATCCGACGGTCCTTATGGATATCGGAGCGGTCCCCGCGACAGAGGTTTAGCGCCCGAGAAAGTGACGTTGCGTTACGTCAGGGCGCGGCCACGCGTCGCCCATTGAGGGCTCTCGGAGCAACCTCTGACAAGTGCGGGGCCGTATCATAACCGCCCCGAGAAACCGCAACTGTTAGGGCTAAACCGTAACTGTTAGGTCATTCACCGCCCGGTTTGCGGGTCCAGCGCCATCCCCACGTCATCACCGTGCCTGCCACCTCATTACCCCGTGGACCAATGGCAGCCGCCACCTCATCCGATGATGTCATGCTGACGTCATCCGAGGCTGACCCCACCCTATGACGTCATGCGGACGTCATCACAGAAAAAGCGCCAAATTGCAAAAGGTCCATATTTTAGCCAAAAAACGCGTTTTTTCATACTTTTCGCTCATTTGCTATTATTTCCTCTGCATGCTATTTCACGTCCTGAACTGCGCCACCTGCGGGAAACGACCTGAAGACCTCCAGAGCACCAATTCCACCCACAGTTACGACCTCTGTTTGCGGTTAGCCAGGTATTTCTCATAGTTCATCCTCCATACGCCGAAATTCACTGTAAATTGCTCAGAACGCTTAAGGAACACTGAAACTCACTATTTCACCGACAGTTTTCCTCTGCAACACTTCTAAATTACAACTGCAACCTTGAAACCACCGGCTGAGCCTTCATTTCCCAAGTTTTGGTCGAAAACTGTAAACTGCTCGCGCAAACGTGAGACAGTTGGTCAAGCTATTTAAACCTGCCATAGAAGACAGAGGGAGACCAGGCATTGGTCTTATTCATAATTCGAGCAGTATTTCAATTGCTGCGTGTCCACTCCACCCTCTGGTCCCTATAATTCACAGTTGCATTGCAAAAAGTCACCTCGGTGCTGTACTACTCACTTGAACTAATTCACCTGCAAGACAGAAACTGAATAGACCATGGAGACTCCAATTGCATTGAACATCAAGCCTCTCAATGCCCCTCACCAGGAATTAGAATGGAAAGCCCTGGGAGATATGGATTATCAAATGCTAGACTGGTTTCCATTAGGCTCCAAATATAATATCCAGATGCTGAATGAGTTGAAAGCCCAGCACCTTAGTGGAGCTGACATCCTAGGGATTTGGGACTCAAACTTGCCCATCTACAACCTCCCCCGGGTAAATCCTATGCCAGAGTTGATCTACAGATGCCAGGAGTGCTATGATCCAGGCCAAAGAGTTGTCCTCAGCCCTACAGGCGCAATTCTGTTTCACATCACCCCAGAAAGCATAAATGAGATGCTACACTTCCACACTGCAAAGCCATTGACCCCCCTCCACATGCAGAACTTGATAAAGAAGGGGAATAAGTTGTCAAATGACCAGACCATCAAAATCAACCAGCTGTTTGTACAACCAGGGTCTGAAGCCATCAGAACTCCTCCTATTGGATATCATTACTTGAATGAATTGGGCAGAATGCTAGTGGATTTGATCAGCTATGTCCTAGGCTTCAAGGGAATGGAGGATGTGGATGAAATCATAATGGCAATGCTGTCTATATTCTTTCCTGGAAAACCCCCAGCTATACATTATGATTATGCCACATACATTGCAGATAAGATCCATGACCAGCTCATGAACTTGAAGAGGGAAAGACTGTTCAGGTATACTTCATACATATACCACCTATTCTTGTTTTATCAGCCAGCCAGCTTCTCGATTCCCTTGAAACAAGTCAATGCCCAGGGGAATCCAAGGTCAGTTGTGTTTTGGACCTCTGTTTTTCATTGTGCCTCTGTATCACCATACACATACTCTGAGTTCATAGACTTATTCATTCATCCAGCCATGACAGTATTGGATGGTGTTCCTCCTCCAAGGTTAACTGATGACATGAGGAGAATTCTCCACCTGAACAAAACCTACAACATTGGTAATTGGTACCTCTACCAAGACCACACAGTCATCAGAGTATATGGCTGTGAGTTGAAGCCTTTTAGGTTGCCAAGGTATGTCCCCATGAGGCTTTTTGCCTTAGAATATTTCAGGCAATTTGGGAATGCCGACTACCTCCACTTTCAAAGCAAGAACAAGAAGGCACAGTTGAAGGTAAGGAGCCAGCTGGGCCCTTTCCTATACAACAGAAAAGAGGAGGGGTGGAAAGAGGCAAACAGTATCCTAGAGGCCCTCAAACTGCAAACTAGCTTTGAATGGATACCCTATGATCCCAATCACTTTGTCTCCCTCAGGAGGATAAGATACAAATTGGGCAGCTATTCACACGTAAGGCAGCCTGAGATTGAGCAGTATGCCAATAAATTAAGCTGGGAAGAAGGTACCCTAGAAGAAGAAATTACTAGTGAGGAGCTGCTAGAGAGAGAGGCTAGAAATATTCAAAAGAAAGCTGACTTAGAAACTTGTGGACAGGTTCCCCTCTCATACAAAAAACAACTTGGAGCAGCTGCCTCGTCCTCAACAACGCACCATCAAGCTGCCATGAATCCTCCACAGACAGTCAACAAAGGCAAAGAAAAGCAGGTGGAACAGCCACCTCCTATGACCGAAGAGCAAATGGAAACCCTAATGCAGCAACAAGAAGAGATGGAGCAGCAGGGAGAAGGGCAGCAGCAAGAGGAGCAGCAACAACAACAAGAACAAAGGCAGGAACAGCCTGCCCAGCAAAAGCAAACAGTGGAAGCCCCTAAATCCACTGAACAAACTGAGCCTCCAAGGCAAGAGACTTCAGCCGAGGCATCTACACTCCAGACTCCACAAAAGGAGGACACAAGCAGGAAAAGGGACAAAGAAACTCCCCTTACAATATCAGCAACTCATGGGGAGAAGAGGCAGAGAATCAATCCTCTTTCAGAGGAAGAGATGCCAATAAGGCAGCCTCTGGGTATGGTCCCACCCAGCAGGGAAACATCAGCAAGTTCCTTTCAACAGGAACAGGATAGAGCAATGGGAGGAGAAGTGAGTTCCTCTAGGCAGCAAAGGGAAGGTGGGCCTAGTATTAAACAACAGTTCATCGATATTAAGATGAGAAATGAGCCCATCAAGAGACAGCTGTACAACCATCTGCTAAACTTGGCTCCCACCAATCAGCAAAGACTCATGTCTGCATATGATGTGCAGGAAGGCAAAATGATCATGAGTCATTTCATGCCAACAGCAGTACAGCCCCAATCTGCCTCTGATTATTTGAGGACTAACTTGGAAATCCTTGCCAAGGATATCCACCCAATGGACAAGATAGAACTGCACAAGCAAACGGGTGAGATGGTCTATGCTTCCCTGGCAGACCAAACCTTGGATAACTATAGGCTACAAAATAGCCTTAACAATACAGCCTCTCAACTGGAGTTGGAGAGGGCATCATCCCAGGCAAAGGACAACAGAATAAGGTCCTTGGAAGACATAATCATTGAGATTGGACATGATCCCAAAGATATCAAAGGGATACAAGAGGTATTGAAGTTGAGGGATGCTGACATGGCAGCCTTGAGGAGAAAGATCAAACTCCCTGCCACAATCCACCCTCAAACAGATGAGGTGGCCCAGCAAAGGCATGATCAAGAGGCCACGACCCTGTTGATATCTCTATACAAGGAGCTAATCCGGACTCAAGACAAACTAGGAGAATCAGAGGCTGCAAAGGCAGCACTACAGGCAGCATTGAAGCAAAGAGAAGAGGGTCAAACCTCCCAGCCTCCTCCTGAAATAATCAATCTTGAGGAAGCTCCTCCAACAACTGCCCCTCCTCCTCAGCAAACAGAGCCTACAGCACCAACTACATCAACAACTGCACCAACAACAGAGCAGACTCATAGTCTGGATATGCAGAAGCTCCAAAATGAAATTCAAGTCCTGGAAGCTCAAATGTTGGAGCTCAATTCAGCCAAAGAATCTTTGGCTAAAGTAAATGAGAGATATGATAAGAGCAAACAGAATGCAGCTGAAAAGGAACGAGAAATAAAAGCTCTAAAGAAGAGGATAACTGAGCTTGAGAAGGAGCTCACACTAGAAAAGGTGACAGCAGAGCTAAAAGCAGTCCTTTGGGCCAATATTGGCCGGTCTATCACCAATCAGTGGCAGTACATTGAGACTATAGATGAACAATCAATACTCATTGCAAAGGCAAGCAGGGAAATACACAGAGCTAGAGCAAGCCTTGGCAACATGCCTGATGCTGCCACCAGAATGATCAATATTTTAAATAACAGGACAAGCTCTCAACTGGCCACCATGGGAATTGCTCACAGGACTGAGACAATCTCAATGGTTAAAAGGGTCCTGACACTACGAAACCTGGTTGGAACATTGGAAAGAAGAACCCAGGATATGCAGACTGAAATCAACAAGTTCATGGACAGATTTCAGGCATTACAGAACAGAGGCCTCCCCAGCATATTAAGCAGTGTAGGAAGACTGCTTACCCTTGAAAACTACACTAAGAGGGTTGATGCCTATGCTGCAGGACAAATTGCAAGACAGCCCAGCACTTCAGCAGAATCAGGGCCAGCATCAGGGCAAACTTTATACAATAGGGTGGACAACCTATTTTTTATTATGAATGAGATCAATCATCTGTTTGATGTGCCTCCAAATTTTTTTTAAGTATACAGAAGCAGATGAAACCATAGAGGCAATTGTGAAGCACCAATTGCCCACACAGGAAGTCTGGAAGAATTTGACACAGATGATATTATCAAGCCAGAACCTGTAAATGTTAATTTTTTCCAGTTTATAAGTAAGTCATACACAGGCAGAATTTTGATAGATAAGCATACAGAGCAAAGATGAAAGGCTGAGCCAACTCAGCGGGGCTATTCGGTCGCCACAGCAGCAATCACAGTCACAGGTGGCAAACCCGAGAAAATACAGCGCAGCAAACATAAAGACGCGTTCGCCAGCATTAAAGCAGAGCGGCTCAACCGACTCCCTGACCTCCAAAGGTCAAAATTATCCTCTGACAAACTTAAAGAGCACTTATGCTGCATTCAAAGTTGTAATAACTTCTTTTCTACTTTCTGTACGAATTTATGAAGATATTTTCTCTCTCAGATAACTCAATGCCTGAGATATTTTGTATAAACATTCCTATAAAGTCCCCTTCGCATGAGCTTGCAAGGGTTGTTGTTGATTTCTCCTGAAGAAATTCTTATGCTGTAATCCTTTCAGAAGTTTAATAAAGAAAGTGATGGAATTTCTCGGATTTCTGAGGTGTTGAATGCGTTCTGGTGTCTGTTGATAACTGCTGGATTCCTGTGTATTTCACCATACAATAAGTCTCTGTAACTCTCTCTGTTATTTACTTGTTTTGTTAAAATCCATATATGTTATCTGATTTTCAATACTAAGCAACAAGGAAAAAGAATAACTTTCAGGATTTATTCACTGAGTACCCTGGGTTCAATCCGTGTTGTTCATGAATGTTTTCTTCAGCTGTAATCTAGATAAGTGTAATTCTTAATTGCTGCACTTTCAGAATACACCTTTCACAGTGGCCTTTGTCACAGGAATTCAAGTTTTGCTCCTGTGCAGCGTGTTCACTTTCACCTCACCAGCTTAATAGAAAATTCTTAATTGCTTTCTGTTGGTTGACATATATCACCATTTAAGCTAAATTTGTTTGTCTAAGATACACAATAGGCCCTGCAGTTTGAACACCACCAATCCTGCATATCAAATCATTTCACAATTCCAGACTCCATTGCCCAATGGTATTTTACTCTCTAAACACTATATCATAAGACCTGAAAGAAATCCTTCAACCAAAATATAAACCAAAACCTGAGCAAAATAGCTAGCCTAAAACACCATCATAACAGAGACAAATCATAAAGAGAGAGCCCTCTCTGATTACAGTTTGGCTAGAAACTGTGATCCAAAGATTGGTTAGTGGTTACCCCGGCCGTATTCCCTTGGGAGTCATAGGGAACAACCTGGGTGTTAACAGGAGCTACCACCAGGGAGCAGGATCTATAATATTTTTCATGTTTCATGCCTCAAGAGGGTGTTGGGGCAACAGGTTACAGCAGCTGTGGATTTTCCTCCACTTGATGATGAGGGGCACCTAATTTTAGAACTAGAGGCCATCTTGGAGACTAGGGAAAGGAAGCTCTGAAGCAGGATCATCAAAGAATACTTGGTGCATTGGAAGAGCTTACTATATGAGGATGCTACTTGGGAGGGTGAGCACATACTTGAGCATCCAACATTGAAGTTGCTTGGGGACAAGAAACATTTGGGAGGGGAGGACTGTCATGTCCCTTCCTAAATTAATTTGGAACAAGATTAATTACATTTTGGGGCCAATTTTGGAGGTGATGGGGCCCATTCAATTTTATTAGGAGGTTAGACTTAGTATAAGAATTTTGATGCGATTAAGTTGATGTGGTTAAGTTATAGTTGGGGGCCACCCACGCTAGGAGAATATGCATTCCCTAGTTCGATTTGAATGGAGGGGAAGTCGTTGGATAAGTGAGGCACACACGAT
Source organism: Pinus tabuliformis (assembly GCA_031772625.1). NCBI lineage: Eukaryota > Viridiplantae > Streptophyta > Pinopsida > Pinales > Pinaceae > Pinus > Pinus tabuliformis. The sequence continues at coordinate 558,383,573 of CM062816.1, forward strand.
GGAAGGAAAATGGAGGGAAAAATGCTCCACGAAATCTATATAAGGAAGAAAACTCTCCCCATTTCATCATCTTTTGCATATCGAATTTCTCTTTGGTTGCTCGCGCTGCTTAGCCGAGTCACTTGTTGTTTAACAAGATCTTTTCAAGCAGAGAGATCACCCTTTCTTCAGGGGACTTCGAGTGCGACCCTAGAGAGGTTCATATTCAGTGTTTCAGAGGAGGTTTTCGTTGTGATTTCAAGCAGTTGCATCCATCTTCTCCAAATGGTTTATATTTCTGGAAGACATAAGGAAGGGAGGCCAAGTTGTGATTGTGGCATCTTTCTAAGGAGGTTTTGGCTGGGAGAATTTCCGGAAGAGAGGAATAGGTGTTGGGTTTCCATCTTGGTGAGTCTTGGAGCTAGAGGAGGGAGCTCCCATCCAGTGTGACTTTTGCACTTCCTCGGCCAAAGTAGAGGCTAAATATTGTGCACATGTGAGAGGTGAAGCTTCAGTTGTTGAAGCTTGTCTTTGTTGGGGGAGTTGGGGGAACACTTAAAGAGAAGATTGCTACTTTGACGAAGCCTTAGAGGCGGATTTTGTTGGTATCTTTGCAGGTCGTATTCTTGAGCAGTCTTGGAGGGCGTAGTGCCTCTTGGAGGTCGATTTTTGGAGGTTGGATTTAGACCAAACCCTTTCTGGGTTTTTGTGGGTTTTGGTCAAGGAGCTAGGTGTTAATTTTGTAGCATTTTCTGAGCACCGTAGGTGGAGTTTTTTTCAGTTCCTTTCCAACAAGTAGTGTAGTTTTCAAGGCAGCACAGAGCATTAGATGAGCAGTCATTTCCAACATTTGAGATCATTGTATTATCACCTGGGTTCTGTCACATTTTCCCTTAAGGCAAGCCCAGGTGCATTCCTACATGTTGATGCCTCGAAAATCGCTGCATCAACATCGGGGATAACCACCCGGTCCGAACCTTAAAGGCAGCTCCTTTTCCGTTTGGTGTGGTGGCTTCGACTGGATATAATGGGACCAGTTTCCCAATGATTGGTGAATAGGATGGATAAATGATTGATTCTCTAATATCTAATGATAATGGATGAATGATTTAATCTAAAAGTAAAATTATAAACAACTATCCTATCCCGGGAAATTGCTGCTTTTAGTGTAACTTTGGATGGTCTTCATTCATAAACAGGCATATAGATGACTCTTGTTGGTAAGCAAAGATGTTTATTCATATGATAATTACTAAGCCCAAATAGTTGAACAAAGCAATCAAGCAAAAATTATTACACTATTCCTCATATATATCATAGACATAGATATGATTGAAAGAATAACAGTCCTTAGACATTCAATAGTGAAAAGTACAAGGATTGTTGTTAAAACACATACGTATATTCAATGATAGCAAAATTTAAACGAATGTCGATTCACATAAAAATGACACAAGAGCATAGATAATAGTACCATATGTTTATTTGAGTCACTCCCAATATCAACCGCATTCAAATTCCTTCTTTTAACTTAGGAACACTTCCACAAAAGGCAATAGTGCACATATCATTAAAGCCTTCTTCGTCAAAATTCAGAATACTGGCCCAGTCTTTATAAAAAATAGATCAGAAGCACAATAGTGTGACTTCCTGATTTGAGTTTATACAAAAACTGAGGACCCTTTCCAAATGCATGAAAGGGCCTATAAATACTAATTAAGCTAACTAATTACAAAATAAAAGTGTTATTTAATTGGTACAACTATGCTATGAATATCTCCTCAAAATCATCTTGTCTTCAGTCGGCACCATGATTCATTGTTTTGAATGATCTCCCTTCGGCTTGAGCTGGCAGATATCTAGCATCGGTTGCAACTTTGGAGGGCGACTTAGGCAAGAATTCAATTGAGCTGAATATGTGGCATCTTGGATCTCGAGGATCATGCAACTGATGGCATCAGTTAAACATTTGAGTGCGGCCCTCTGACTGTATGGCTTGATTAAGAAAAACCAAAAGGTATCCCAAGTTAAACTTTGGATGCCAGCGATTAGTCTTCCTTTCTTTTCCAATTCCTGATTGCATGTTTGTTCCAAGGCTTTGGCCGATGTCAATTTTCCTGGATTACACTGTGAAATCATATTAGACAGATAAAGAGTGTCGTTGACAAATTCAATTAAATTGCTAGTAGATAACCGACATCTTGAGGTTTCTCTTTCTGTCTTCATTAGTTGCGTCTGCCATTCTAGGAACAGGATGTCTTTGTGTGACTCTAGAATTTTGGGCAGATCCGAAGCCTGTCCTTCAAGGGAGTCTTGCCAAGCAAGAAAACTGGTTAAGGTCTCATCGGCCTGTTCTAAATCCTGTCTAGCTTCAACTGATTTATCAACTATCGATGTAGTAATCTCACAAAGAGGTTCAGCCAGAGAAATGTTATGACATAGCAGTTTTAGCTGTGTAATCAATGCCTTATTGATTTGTAGAGCTTCTGTTCTGAACTCTGCTACTTGAGGAAGGCTCCTGAACTTTTCTACTTCTTGTGACAGTTGAGCAATTTTCTCATCCTTAGTCTTGCTCATTTGTTCATTCATCGCCTTTAATCTGGCCACTGCTTCGGACAATTCCTTCTGTTTCTGCACTGCACTTGAATCTATCCTCTGTTTCTCTTTGAGCAATTTCTCATTTAATTGGCTGTTTGTCTGCCGCTGTGTTGATAGTTGTTGTTCCAATTGTTCTATTTTCCGCTGTGCTTTAGACACCTACGACTGCAATGAATCAATCATTTGATCTTTTTCCTTAAGGAGACTGCTCACTTCCGAGGCTTTATCCATGGTGGTTGCTGAATATGCTCTGACATACTGGGAGAGTTTCGTAAGGTCATCGGAAGGGTTCAATTCCTCCTTCCACACCACATTAGCCATCTCTGTTTGATCTGGCAAAAGGGAAGATTGATCAAGTCTCCTCCTTTTCCTCTATCTTTTCACCACAGCCCTATGTTTAGGACTGTAAAAGACATCTAATGGTGGTATGTCTTCTATCTATAAAAAAATCTGATCGGATGGGTCTGTGGGAATTATTTCCGCATCTTTGCTACTGGGTAGGCCGTTGGTTCCTTCACTTGGAACCGTAGTTGTGGTTGTTTCTTGACTGACTGTCACTTGGGGTGTGCCGAATCCTTGAGAAGTCTCGGGATTGTTTATAATAGAGTCAAATTGTTGCCACTCTTGGAGGAGTTTGGGATCAATTTGAGTCTCTAAATCAATAACTTCACTGTCCTGCTTCTTTTCTTTCTCCTGCTTTGTTTCCTTCTCTTTACCTTTTTCTGACTCTTTTCCCTTTTCAGGAATTTTCTCTGTAGCAGGAGGCTCGTCAATACTCTTCTGCCCAGGCTCGCTTGACTTAGTTGTTGGTGTAGTAGCCAATAAATCCAGAGGCAGAGTTTGCAACCTCTGTTCTCTGAGCCTATTGAATTCTACCAGTCCTTCATCATTATATTTCATCCTGGCCAATGTTTTAACCTGAGACAATGATTCTGCTAAAGAAAATAAATCATCAAATTCATCTTTTTCATGGTCAAACTTAGTAAGTTTGGCCTGTTCAAGCACATTATAGGCAACCTTCTAGGGATCGAATTGCCTGTTAGGGATGGTCGCAAGATTGAGCATATTTATTTTTCCTGCCTCCTTCTCAGCATGTTTCCAATCAAGTATGGTATAAACACCGCATCTCAAAGGGAATATGGGCCATAGCTGCTTTTTGGAAGTCCTAAGAGTTTTGGACATTCCAGCGGTTGTGATTTGGTAAGCTAATTCTCGTGCCAACAATTTATCCGATACATACAATGGGAGGACATGGGGTCTTGTGGCACTACCAAACACCCTTATATATGTGAATTTATCTTCCCCGAACCAATTTCCCACAACAGTCAAGTCAATTTCTGCCTCCTCGGAAATCCTTGGGGCAGGCTTATCAAAAATAGCATAATAGATAGGCAACATGAAACCATTACAGATTTGATACAAGTGGTCTTTATAATGTGCCTTCCATAACATCTGATGGTAGATGTGGATTGGCTTAGGGTCCTGTGGCGTCCACCTCCACCCAAGTATCGGGTATTTGGAATTAAAGCAAAGCATATCCATAACATAAGCACTATAATAGAAGGGGGGAATAGTCCTGGTCGTTTTGCGTGAATTGAATCTAAAATCAAGAATTGCAGAGGCTAACTTATCAAACAATATATTCTTCCAATCCATGACATAACTACTAGTTGCCGCTTCCATTAAAGGGACCATTTCGATATCAAATTTTGTTGAATCATGCATTCCCCATATCCTACACATCATTTCCCCAATGTAACAGTAAGGAGATGCTAAGGAATCCACGGAGTACTTACCCGATGATTCATGTTTGTGCTTTGCGGGATTCTGTCTCCACTGTCTAATCGGGGCTGATTCCGTCTCATTCTCCTCTGCGAATTTCTCCAGAAAAGCTTTGTTGTATTTCTTTTCAGGTTCGGGCAAATGGTACATTTTCCTCAAGTCGTCAGGCTGAAATGAACCGAAAACTCTTCCATCAACTGTACAAAAGGTCCTATTAGAAACAGGAATTTGTTCGACCACCCATCTGACCACATCAGTGTAAGGGAGAATTTTCTCCCGAGCTGCTATCCTGTGTAAAAATGAGTCGGCCAAATCTTTCAGCGAGGCTTCTGATTTATTAGTTGAGCCTGCAGTAGCTTCTTCCGACACTTCCTCCGGTTCTTCTGCCTCAATTAAATTATAGATGCTTTGCCAGCTTGTATTTCCAAGGCCGAGACATGTAGTGTCCAAAATTAGGCTTTTTTTGCTTGGTCCTAGGTCACTGGTGGGCTGGACTGTTACTGCAGGGGCTGCTGCTGCAGCGGATCTCTTAGATTTCTTTCCCATTTGCTTTAAACTTGATACTTCGATGGAATTCTGCACAAGGAAGGAAACCAGCGTGATACAGAGAAATAGATAACATGAGCCAATATGAAAGAGTTATATCTATTGGCGAGTAAACAAAGATCATGGTGAAATTGCCACAGATAGAATCTAAGTGGAAAATCTCGGCATAACTGCTTCATTAATTGGCCGCTTCACCTGTCAATCATGATAAGGAAGCTTTTAAATATCCATCATAACGTCTATATGGTGAATAATTGATTCAAGCGTGGCTTAGATTTTTGGCGGCTAATCGCATTTGATGATTGGCAACGTGAAAGGGAGGGTTTTCATAATAGTCCAAAATATCGTTCAATCACCAAAGGTGATATAATGCATGCCAATCTTTAATATGCTTAGAAACACGTGCCCTGATTTAATGCATCGCAATCAGGACAGGGCTCGGGTCACTTTACTTACGCCATTGCAAAATCGCCGATCGCCGATAGCGATACGCCTTATCGCATCAGAGGATTTGAAGGTGTCATAGTTAATGCGTTGATTACCATAGCCGATTGCCGATAGCGATACCTTTTATCGCATCGGAGGAATGGGGGATGCCTTATAAATGATGCGCTTTGCCTTTCCCCGATATCCGATAGCGATTTCCCTTTTCGGATCAGAGTAATTCAATGGGCCTTTATTTATGTTTCTCTTATTATTGCGATATGCGATCTTGCGATCGCTTTATCGTAATAATAAAAAGCTTTATGATTTGTTTAAAAGACCTATTTTATCATTGTTTAAAAGGGATATCATATTTCAGTCGGACCTTTTGATGAGGGTTTTTTCTAATAATAAGTTAATACCAATTTATTCACACATCTATGTTTAAAAGGGACCCATTTCATATTATGATTATTAAAGAAAATTCTATGAAATGGGGGGTTGTTGTACAGCACAACACTACATACTATTGTACTTGCTCCATTGATTAATAAGATGGGTTAGCTAGTTCTGATTTCTGGAGTTTTAATGAGCATTTGTTGATTGTTTAAAATTTATGTGTTGTAAATTGTTTTTGCTTTGCATATCAATGTTTATTCTAGTTTGGAACATTACACACATACATATGAAAAGAAAGCTAATATATAAGATGTATAAGAACTTAAGAAGTCTAGTACTACATCACATATCAATAGTGAATCAAGTCTTGAATCCTGAGTCTTGAATCAGTCGCAAGAGTCAATATATCAACAAAAAATATAATAGATATATATCATCTAAATGTCATAAACTAATCAGTCACTGAGTTCCTTTGCCCCTTTTACGAGAGTAGGGAATGGTTTTTCCTTTGGAGGAAGAAGACCTTGCCCCTCGGGTTAGAAATGGACTCTGCCATACTCTAGAAGCAAAAATAGGAGGTCGCCTTTGTCCTCTGTTACTGCCCATGCTCCAAATCCATGCCACAAAACTGGTCAATTATCCTCCTCCTTGATAGTGACAAACTCCTCTCTCCATAGGGTCAAATCGTTAAGGATTGACTGCAAAATGAGTTAAAAATTCAATTTTCCCTAACTTATACATAGCCTTGAAAAGATTCACGATTTTTTGGATTGAATCGCAATAAAATCACGAGTTTACCAATTAAATTGTGATGTTTTAAGTTTGAAAAGCTCTTGAAAAAGTGGCCAGTAACATCAGTGAGTTAGAAAATTTGCGATTTCTTGATTTTATCTGGATGTTTTCCAGAAAGCTTTGCACTATGTTTGAAGATTCTTCAGAATGATACACCTAGACCAGCATGCCCCCAGGACGACCTTCGCACCTTCTGAAGGGTGGTAGCTAATTCAGGGCCTATATGAGGATGGTCTCACATCTAGAGACTAGGGAGGGTTAGTGGCACCTAGAACTTCCTCAACGTTGGAGTATAAATGGACATTTTGAGCAACTCGAGACCCAAGACTTCTCTGATTGGTGAAAATCCATAAAGAGCAGGGGGCAGTAGTTGTGGTGACAGTGGCATACTACCTCATTGTTGTCACTTGTTATAGTGATAGTCTTGTTGGGTACCCCTCTCGAAGGCTTGCTATATTTTCAAACAACATTTTTGGCGTTGTTGTTGGGAACAAAGCGAGTCTACGTACCCATAGTTTGAAGACTTATCTTCACTCTTTTTGAAGAGAAAAATATGAAATGACAACATAGATTCCGTTATGGTGACTCCAAAGCCATGAATAGGCTTTGGAATGTCGTTGTTATCAAGCCATTGGATTTTAGTAGCCACCCTAATTCCCCTCATCACTTTCTTGATAAATATCATGAGTGGTTCCCTAGATTCAATGGAACTGATGTCACCACTGCTAAGAGACATGTTCACAATTACTATTGATGTAATATTCTTTCTAGGAATTGACCCAAAAATAACACAGTAATTTCAGAGTCATTTTAAATTTCCCTGTGGAGTCTTTGATCAAACAATTTACTGTGGTACTGTTTGGAATCACGATTTCCGTTAGACCAAAACTCGGAGGTGTTAGTCAATGATCGCATCACCAGAGATAAGGATCCACGAGAGGCGGTTAGTCCATGTCGCGAAACACATAGGGATTGTTGGTTTATCCAATGTCCAACAATCTCACCCCAACGCAGGCTGGGTGTGTATCGAACTCGTGACCTACACTATGATACCACTTGTTGGGAATCACGATTGTCGTTAGACCAAAAGCCGCAAGTGTTAGATAAAAATCACATCGCCAAAGATAAGGATCCACAAGAGGCAGTTAGTTGATGTAGTGAAACACACGGGGAGCGTTGGTTTTTCCAATGTCCAATAGGCGCTACTATAGGTATGATTTTTGTGTTTTGATTTCAAACATGCCTTGAATACCAAATGTATGCGCTCATAACAGATCTCAAAGCAATGATTTACATATTAAACTCAGCTATAAATATGTCATTCGACAAGCACCAAACCATAATAAATTTTTCCTTTCCATTTAAATATTCAGTTCAAAAATATACAGCAAAATATAATTGACTAAGGAGCTAAACAATGGATTGATATAATAAATAATTTTAGCTAATGATCTAAAGTAGAATATGATTTTATTAGAGGTTCTCAAAGATTACAGATGCAAAAGGGAGGATGGCACCTGGAAATTTCCCAAAACTGATAAGGGAATTATAGCTAGATAGTTCATCCCCTTAATTACCAATTGCTATAGGACTTATAATTTTCTTGGATGCATTGGATTCCTTAACAAGCTGCTACAGGACAAGAATATACTTTGGCCCAAGAGATAAGACCCAATTCTGGAAATGATAGTGGTTCTTTTCTCAGTTTTTGTCACAGGAACTTCAGGAGAATTCGTCCCATTTCTCCCTAAAGAAAACCTTCATAAATTTCTCCACATACTCAACGTAGAACTGCTCCCACAAACCACTTGGGCTTGGAAATCTAGTGCTGATATCATATGAAATTCACTCTCCTTTATTGATAGAAATTGATATTTATCTTGCACTGGAAATTTTGAACGAGACTTAATAATCAACACGTTCCTCTTGGAGAAAGGCATGAAACATCTCGGTTCCCTTACATTATAAACTTGACCTCTTCTTGGTAGGGTAAAACCTTTCACAATTTGGTTCCCAGTTTCTGGTGCCCTTTATTGATATATATCATATTGACCTTTCGATGCAATAAACACACCTACTTAACACTGGAATCTTTGGCATCAATAAAGTTTGAAATACAAACTCCTTGTTGAAATTTTTAAGTCTATCCGCTAGAAATTTAATCTATATTCTTGTGGTTTATTTCTTCTACTTGTTAATTCTGAACAAGTTATTTAAAACATATAAATAACGAAATAAGAACAGTACAGTCTCAACAGCTACAGATCAACAACTAAAAGAAAACAAACACACAAGTGACACTGTTATTTTTAGACAACTCATCCCTGGAAAAACCCATTGCAGGAAAACCAGTGCAGCAATTCTGAGGGTTTATTATTATGCAGTATATCCTTGAGTACAACTAGGTGCCAAACTGGCTCACTCGACAGAGAAAAATAACCGACAGTAATACCTCTCTATTCAAAAGTAGGTATTCAGAAAACCTGTCCAACGAAACCCTCTCCAATGACACTAAAGCACTGCATCAGCCCTCCTGGCCTCTGCATCAGCCCTCTGAGGCACTGCGCAACCTCTGGGAGCCTCTGCGTCACTCTTGCTGCCCTATGCGTGGATGACACAGGCCCTTCTGGCTCTGCACTATCTCTGGTGGGCTCTACCTAGCCTTCTCTGGCTTCTGCGTCTGCCTCTTTGCCTCCGTGCTGGCCTCTCGACACTATCTTTGCCTCTCTGTCCAGTACTCACTTCCCCTCGTTGGTGATCACTGATTCAAATTTTCTTAGCAACCCCGCTCTAGCAAATCTAATGATTGAGCACTCTGGTGTGTTCTCCAACTGACCCTCAAGCCTCTTCTTATACTTTTCCTATTGGTCCTTCAATGGCCAAGATTAAATCTATAATCAATGGCTAAGATTAGATTTGGCTTGATCCATGACTTTTGGAACCTTCTAACCCAGTTTTATATTAATATCCATTAATATTTTATTTTTCCTAAGTTCAGACTTAGGAACTCCATTAAAAGTATTAATTACTCTAATATCTCCCAAACCGGATACAATCTGTCCAAACCGTTTCCGCATCTTGGAGATCTCATGTGCTTTAGCCTCTCCACCAATTTTCATGGCTAGAGCACATCCGATGCTACCCCAAATCAACACTCCCTCTTAGCGAGGATTGTGCTCTACAAATACTCCTCATTGAGCATCACTCTGATTATCCGGCATTGGTACCTGTGCTAATGCTAGGCCTCCTCGCCCAACATCCTCTGCATTGCTACATCTTATACTGCTTCCCATGGCTCTACCACTGCCACTGCCACATCTGTACGAAAGCTCCCTCTGCGTCTGTGCTACTGCTGGTCTATCCTCCCAGCACTGCATCTGCACTGCATCCCCCTCTCATCATGTTGCATTGTGCTACTGCACTGCAACTCAATTACTAAGAAGTAACTGATCCTCCCACCTCCTGACATTCCTATTAGGCTAGAAACACTCCCGATGCTGAAGCTCTCTTTGCCGCTATCAAGTGCTTCCTTTAATGACCTCTGCGCTGCTGCAACAACTCCATGCATCTTGCACCATTGCAAACCCCTCTGTGCCATCCGCACCATTGCAACACTCTCTGTGCCTCTCGCACTTCTGGAGCCTGCTAGCCTCATGTTGCCCGAGGACTCCTGCACTGTAGCACTCTTTGTCACTTCATCCGCATCCGTCTCTACCAACATCCACCAGTCCTGCTACTCTCTTTGGGGCTCCCGTAGCAAGGTATAATCCAAGAGGTTCGGTACCTCAAGTATCCTACCCCTCATCGCCTATAGTTTTCCTGACTACAACTCGATGTCTTCCCACATCTTCTCTAGTGGTACATGATCACATCTTCTCTCTTCAACTCCTATTGAGTCTCTCTACTTCCCGCCTGGAAGTTCTCTCTTCGACTCCTGCTGAGTCTTTATTTCCCTTCTGGAAATCCTCCTACCAATCATCAAGTCGCACCTCTCTAATCTTCTATGCACCTACAACGCTGACCTTTGGTAGCGACTCCCTCTACCTTGGTTTTTCCCTGTTAGGTATTGTTCTGTCCACAACACCCCACTAGCTTCACTCCTCGCAAACTACCCACAGCTTCCTAAACCCTAGCAACCGAAGGACTGAGCCTCTAGGCTTTGCGCAATCCCCGCACTGGCTGAAATGCTCCCCCAGCCAACTACGTCAACCCTCCTAGTTTCCGCATGGCTCTGCGTGAGCTTTTTCTGTCTTCCTCAGCCTCTGCGCTGGCCTCTCTCTGGCCTAGACTGATGATGTAGTCCTTCTGCGTCAACCCTTCTTTTGCTGCTTTTTGCAAGGATCAACTTCTCTCACACGGGACAGCTGATTCTGTTGCAAATTCTCTGCTTCAGTTGATGCCCTCAGCTCTCCTGTGATTTGCAACCACGCTCTGAGACCATGTTGAAATTTCTAAGTCTATCCGTTAGAAACTTAGAAATTTAATCATGTATTCTTCTGGTTTATTTCTTCTACTTATTAGTTCTGAACAAGTTATTTAAAACATATAAATAACGAAATAAACACAATAAAGTCTCAACATCTATAGATCAACAGATGAAATAAAACAAACACACAAGTGCACTGTTATTTTTGGACAACTCGTCCTCGGAAAAACCCAATGCGGGAAAACCGGTGCAGCAATTTTGAGGGTTTATTATTATGCATTATATCCTTGAGTAAAATTGGGTACCAAACTGGCTCACCCGACAAAGAAAAATAATCGACAGTAATACCTCTCTATTTAGAAACAGGTATTCAGAAAACCTGCCCCACGAAACCCTCTCCAGCAACACTGAAGCACTACATCAGCCCTCCTGGCCTCTGCGTCAACTCTCTAAGGCACTGTGCAGCCTCTGGGAACCTCTGAAAACACTCCTGCTGCCCTCTGGGTTGATGACGTAAGCCATTCTAGCTCCGTGTTGTCTTTGCTTGGCCTGCTCTGGCTTTTGCGTCTGGCTCTCGACCTCTGCACTGGTCTCTCGGCACTATATCTGCCTCTATGTCCAGTCCTCACTGCCCGTCCCTGCTGATCACTTATTTTACTTTGCTTAGCAACCCCACTCTAGCAAATCGAATTACTGATCACTTTGGTGTGTTCTCCAATTGACCCTCAAGCCTCTTCTTATACTTTTCCTGTTGGTCATTCAATGACTGAGATTAAATCTCTAATCAATAGCTAAGATTAGATTTGGCTTGATCCATGACTTTTGGAACTTTCTAACCTAGTTTTATATTAATACCCATTAATATTTTATTTTTCCTAAGTTTAGACTTAAGAACTCCATTAAAAATATTAATTATTTTAATATCTCCAAAAACAGGTACAATCTGTCCAAACCATTTCTGGGTCTTGGAGATCTCATGTGCTTTAGCCTCTCCACCAATTTTAATGGCTAGAGCACATCCGATGCTACCCCAAATCAACACTCCTTGGCTTAGAATAATTCGGCCCTGATTAATATGATAAATAAATTTGGCCTTGATCCTATGGTGCTCAATCTTGGAATTAGTAGTGCGTTTTACCTTTAATATTTGCTTCATGATTTGCTCTCTACATCTCTAGTACTCGGCCCTCTTGGAGAAGAAATGAACTCGACCCCTTTTTATGAACAATTGTTCTTGCAATTATAATAATCACTACTCAACGATTCTCCCTTTAGATCAAGGGGTTTCTCCTTCATCAAACTCGCTTTAACACTTGCAATAGACACAAATGGGAGACCTGAAGTGATCTCCCCCAAGAGCTAACTAGGGTGACACTTGAAGTCCACCGCAATCAACTTGAGTTTTACTTGAAACCCTTAAGTCTGAAACTCGCTTGAGTTTCTTTACAATATCAATGAGATAGATGGGAATAGAATCCTCAACAAATGAGTCCATCCTTCTATAATTTCTCCCCATGCTTCTAGACTTCCTTTTAGTATTATTTTATTGGTGGGGGCCATTTTCCACTAAATGACTCTTTTCCGCCATTTTAATAAAATAATATTTTGCCTCCATCCTCCAATAAAATAATATTCGTTGCCATTTTCCAATAAAATAATATTTGTCACCATTCTCTAATAAATTAATATGAGTTTATTGAGCTGAGACTTCTGTGATCCATATCAATTTTATTGAAGAATCTTCGGCGAAAATCACATAGAAAAAATTATGTCGGCGTGTTTCGAACCATCCAGTGTGGTTCATCTTCAGGACAAGTTGAATGAGCAGATCATATTTAGCACATTAAATAGACTTGGCAGAGAATCCATGACTCAACGGCTAAAAATAACAGCTATGATAATGGCTAGTTTGACCAAGAAAAAGGGAAATTTATTATTATTAATATTGTCTTTTTTTTTTTTTTTTAAAGTAAATCAAAAACTAATAATTTCAAGTATGTTGAAAAATTAAAATGAATAAAATTAAAAAATTATATAAAATGAATTACTTTTAAAATTTTAATAGTTAGTTATAAACGTCAAACATATTGTTATTATTAATAATATTTACTTTTAAACCTAAAATTAATAATAAGAAAATAAATAAATAAATAGATAATAAATAATAAAATAATAATAATATGTTGAAAAATTAAAATGAATTAAATTAAAAATTATATCAAATGAATTACTTTATATATATATATATATATATATATATATATATATATATATATTTAAACGCTGAACATAGAGTAAATGTTCGTCAAAAAAGAAAGATATTACAATAAAAACAATTAATTTAAGGAACCCAAAAGTATATTAGTTTAAATTAGATTAATTTAAAATTAATTTTTATAAAATAAAATAAAATTAATACACAAAGAGACTACAAAAATTAATAAGTAATTATAAATAAAACTAAATATATTAAGAACAATTAGTAGTTTAAATTAAATAACTAATATGAAATTAATATTATAATTAAATAAAAATGAAACACAAAACTTAAAAAATGAAACACAAGGTTTAAAATAAATAATAATATTAATAATAGATAAAGTAATATATATATATATATATATATATATATATATATATATAATTAATAAATAAATAGTAATAAAAATAATAAATAAATAAATAAAAATTAAATTTAAAGGAGAGAGAGAGAAGGCAAACCATTAGGAGGAGAGGGCTGGGACCCAACAACTACTAATCTTCTAGCCATCCTCTCTATTCAGATTGATCGGCCTTTTTTCAATCTCAAGGGCTTCCCTTAATTTCTGGTGATGGAATTGAGACACTCTAGCAATCACGCTAGCCTCCTCAATGCAGACATGATGATTGGTTTTATCTACATGCTCTGCTAACGCAGAGGATTTAGTTCTCATATGCTTTAGGTTAGCCGCGTGCTCACTAATCCTTTGATTAATGGAGCGACCAGTCTCACCAATATAGGGGGTTCCACAAGAACAAGGAATAATATAAACCCCTTTCATGTCTTTGGGGTCGATGGGATCCTTTACAGATTTTAGGGATTTACGAATGGTGTTAAGAGGTCTAAACGTTGCGGGGATATTATGCTTCTTAAGAACCCTCGCAATCTTATCCGTGGTCCCCTGAACATACGGAAGATGGACACCAGGAATTCGCTCTTTGGGCTCCTTCCTGGTAAATGAATTCTTAGCTGCTTTGAGGAAAGCCTTTTGTCCCAAGTGTCTACTATAACCATTCTCGACAAAGACCTTAAGGAGATGGGATTTTTCCTCATCGAAGCTATTTTTATCAGAGATCCTTAAGGCACGAGTTGCAAGGGTGTTGAGAACCCCCAACTTCTGGGCCGGGAAATGATGGGAACTAGCATGAAGATACTGCTCCGTATGAGTTTTCTTGCGAAACACTCGGTTTTTATTGTAATATCTTTCTTTTTTGACAAACATTTACTCTATGTTCAGCGTTTAAAAATATATATATATATATAAAGTAATTCATTTGATATAATTTTTAATTTAATTCATTTTAATTTTTCAACTTATTATTATTATTATTATTATTATTATTATTATTATTATTATTATTATCTATTTATTTATTTATTTTCTTATTATTAATTTTAGGTTTAAAAGTAAATATTATTAATAATAACAATATGTTTGACGTTTATAACTAACTATTAAAATTTTAAAAGTAATTCATTTTATATAATTTTTTAATTTTATTCATTTTAATTTTTCAACATACTTGAAATTATTAGTTTTTGATTTACTTAAAAAAAAAAAAAAAAAAAAAGACAATATTAATAATAATAAATTTCCCTTTTTCTTGGTCAAACTAGCCGTTATCATAGCTGTTATTTTTAGCCGTTGAGTCATGGATTCTCTGCCAAGTCTATTTAATGTGCTAAATGTGATCTGCTCATTCAACTTGTCCTGAAGATGAACCACACTGGATGGTTCGAAACGCATCGACATAATTTTTTCTATGTGATTTTCGCCGAAGATTCTTCAATAAAATTAATACGAGTTTCTTTTCTCAATAAAATAATATTTGCCCCTTTTTTCATTAATATCACCAAAATTGGGAAAAACTCCTTAGTGATTTCCACATTCACAAACTTGGGGATATTACAGTCCTCCATGCAAAAAATTGATTCTCCTCAAGCAATGCTCGAACAAGCGCTCCCTCTATCTTCTGACCTAAATTGTAACTACAAATAATACCGGGGTCCCAAATGTGCCACTGAACCACCCCACACTGTTGTGCCACCTCAACATGAATAAATCCCCTGATACCGTCTCAGTCCCTCCTAATTGATGTGAAGCATCTCTTGCTCCACTCACTGTCCAACAAGTCATAGCTTCCAAAAACACTCCACCTATCGCCCATATGTAGGGTACCCTAATAATGTACAATCCTGATTAACTCCTCGACAAGTTGCTACATTGAGAAACCAATCTTGTGTCCTATTATAGTAGACTCATGAAGATACCATCCAACCCAGGTGGAGAAGAACCCTCGTCAGCACAAGCTCTCCATGGTCTCCTCCAGTTGATCATCCTGCCATGCTAGTGTAGTGCCCCTTGTCATCAACGAATCACTAGGGAGAAAAATACTCTCCGTAGAACTGAAACCCAATGGATGATTTGCATGATCTTCCCCTGTAGAAGCTAGTTCATCCCTAAGGGTAGTTGAACTGTGAATCCTTGTAATGTTAGGGTCCCATGTTAATCTCAAAAGGATGCCACCATGTTGACGCTGCGACACTTTGACTATAACTGACTGCCCATCATGCTCATACTGTATCCTCCTCTCTTGGAACCCAAGGGAGAAATATCTATAAAGGCCAAACACATCTTGCCTAGGCATCTCCATGATGTGAAAGGCTACCCATCCAAAGCTAACCCTAATCTTGAGCAACAACAGGGAAATCCTACCTCACCAGACGATGAAGGCCTCAACGATCCCCCATGTGTCCACGCAAGAGTGAACTAGATCATTTTCTGCCATGATTTTGCTCATCACGAGATAGAGTGACCTATCAACCAACTAGATCCCTAGATCCCATAGCCAGATCTACTGTGACATAGCTCTGACAACTGTTGGAATCCATCTGTGCATCGTCTCTGATTCCTGCATGTAATCAATATATAGGATCCATATATCATGAATCAATTAGATACATGCTAAACTGCCCTACGCCTACCATATCACACAGTGAGTTCTGCTATCCTATCTCCTAATGATGCATCCTAATACTTTCTGGAGTCTAAACATCCTCCTGTAAGAAGGGTCTACCACCCGCTATATATGCTCCTGTAACACCTCGGGATGTCCTACCCAAAGTGTGTCATGCATCTCCCTAAGTGTGAGATCAAGGACAGAGCATATGCTACCTCTATAATAAATCGGGCCATCCCCAAGTTTGCATCTGCCAACTTGCGCCCTAACCATATGCCACAACCATGTAGTCTCTCTCCTAATGCACTGTGTCCCATCCAACTGTCTTTGATGAACCTCCCGCATCCTGCTGCTCGTGTTGAGAGAATCAAGGAAAGACAACCAAATCCTCTATGATTGTAAGCAACCTGAAGGAGAAATAGATGTGTGACTCCCGAGAGGTATGATCAAGAGATGCTCATCTATGCCCTCATTGATCCTGGGTAAGCCAAACCCAATGGTACACCTGATGTCCCCTTCAAGAGATCTCTCTGGAGGCAATGCTTCACAATCTCGTTGTGCAACATCCCACACTACTACACACAGACACATATCCCCGTACCCCTCTGCATGGCATTGAACTCCGCGACATATCTCTGTGCACCCCTAGATACCACTGCCTACTGTCGTACCACCCTGTAATGCCTGGTATCCCGCATGTGCCACTCTGATAGTGAAACCAATATGGTGTGAGTCATATCTCCTCATCTGTCCTAGTAGACTTGAGCGACCTAACTCCTCACATGTTAATGGGAATAACACCACTGTGTCAATCCTCAGTGGCTCATATGCCCAATACATCAAAGGAAGAGAATCATTTCCATACAATGCCTTGTCTGGTGGCCTGCCGATGCCACCTCCTCCTCTAACAAGCTCCTGGCAGAGTATGCTAATCATCCTGTGACCCCATGCATGGCCCACATGCCAAGACAACTCACAGAGTCTACTTTCTCCCCTATCAATCCAGCCTATCACTAGTGTTGTCCGGGACTCTGATGGAGGTATGAAAGTGTGTGTGCGCTTAATCATCGGATCCATCACACATCTCCTACCATCACCTACCGACTCCATGATGGGATGGGGGTTCCCACATGGATCCCAACAATAGTCTGGCCCTCAAGCCCCTCTGGTAGCCCATGCCCCCCGTTGAACTATGGCCTCGGATATATCTAGACACCTAGCCCACTCCATTGTGTACCTGCTCAATACCTCTCGCCACCCAACCCTGTGAGAGGGATCGAATGCAAGAACTCTTGTACATGTAACAACTCCATCATGTGAATGCTATGTCCTATGCAACTCATGTCGCTTCGTCCCATTGGCCTGGTCAATACATAAGATTTGTCTAAGTAATCTGCCTTCTTCTCTCCAATGCGCAGAGGTAACCTAGTGCTTCAAGCTCCACCTATATATGCCTGAAGAGAGCTACTATCTGAAAGTACTGCAGCTCTGCTGGTTGCTTGAGCATCTTCCTGCTCCCCATAGATGGTTGACCCAAAAGATGATTGCTCATCCTCCTCCACAGATAGCTCATCATACATAATATCCTCATCCAGCTCACACCCTTGTTCTCTCCATGTTGATGTAGGTGGCTGCTATCTGGAAACTCTATCACGACTCTGGGTACCTCTGTGCCTACTGGCACCTCGTAAATGGATGGCTATACGGGTGCATGCTCTACCCTCTTTTCCAATGTCTCAACCTGAGCCGTCAATGGTATCTCCAATAGTGGTGACTCCTGAGTCACACTAGGCTGATATAAGTCCTCCTCACAACCACCAGGGTTATCTACCTCATGCATAATCTCCTCCTCAAGCTCGCTGTTAGGAAACACCTCCATGTAGTGGGCCTTGCCCTTAGTGTACCTGTGACATGGGGTGCACGACTCCTAACATGTGAAACAAAAGTTCCGCCTGGTCTCCTCATCTAACTATTCCCTTCCTGTCCACTCCTTTTGACGAGGTCTGGTGTCCTTCCAATCGAATCTCTCTACGAGCCTCTGAGTGAACTCCGTGTATGATGTGATGCATGCATGACCCAAAGTGATCAAACCTCGGTACCACCACTCCTGTGCATCTCCATCCAAATGTAAGGTAGCATACCTAATAGCATCCACCTCTCTCATGGGGTTTTGCTAGAGGTAAACATCCAATTTCTGCACCCATTCTCTGGTAGAGCTCCTAGCTAAACCATCAAAGCTGGTGAGGGTTGTTTTTTCCCACCATCTTCTGTATGCCCTGATTCGGCTGCTACCCTATATGGTGTGGATGGATTCACCCTCGTGGCATGCACATCTCTAGGGTCTCTACCATAAAAACTAGGATGGCTTTGGTTTACCCTCTTGCTGCTACTCAACTGGGCCAACATTTCTATTAGCTTTTTATTATTTCTGAGGATCTTGTCCATGATCTTGCTGGCGTCCCCACAGCTGGCCAAGATCGTGCTTTGATACCACTGTAATATTCTTTCTATGAAATGACCCAAAAATAGCACTGTAATTTCGTAGTCATATTAAATTTCCCAATGGAGTCTTTGGTCAAACAGTTTACTGTGGTACTACTGTACGTATGATTTTTGTGTTTTGATTTCATATATGCCTTGAATGCCAAATGTATGAGCTCATAACAGATCTCAAAGCAATGATATATTTACATATTAAACTCAGCCATAAATATGCCATTCAACAAGCACCATACCATAATTAATTTTGCCTTTTCATTTAAACATTCAGTTCAGAAATATACATCGAAAATTCGAAATATCATTGACTAAGGAGCTAAACAATGGACTGATATAATAAATAATTTTAGCCAATGATCTGGAGTAGAATCTGATTTTATTAGAGAGGTTCTCAATGATTACACTTGCAAAAGGGAGAACAACACCAGGAAATTGCCCAAAACTGATAAGGGAATCAGAGCTAGACAGTTTGGCCCCTTAATTACCAGCTGCTACATGACTGATAATTTTCTTGGATGCACTGGATTCCTTAACAATCTGCTATAGGACAGGCATATACTTCGGCCCAAGAGCTAAGACCCAATTCTGGAAATGACAGTGCTTCTTTTCTTAGTTCTGGTCACAAGAACTTTAAGAGAATTCGGCCCATTTCTCCTTGAAGGAAAACTTCAGAAATTGCTCCATGTACTCAAGGCAGAACCGCTCCCACAAACCACTCGGCCTTGGAAATCTAGTGCTGGTATCATATGAAATTTGCTCTCCTTTATTGACAGAAATCAATCTCTTATCTTTGCACTGGAAATTCTGAAGGAGACATAATAATCAACCCATCCCTCTTGGAGAAAGGCATGAAACATCTCAGCTCCCTTAGATTATAAACTCGGTCTCTTCTTGGCAGGGTAAAACCTTTCACAATTCGGCTCCCAGCTTCTGGTGCAAATATATCAGCTCAGCCTTTTTTGATGAAAGAAACATGCCTCCTTAACACTGGAATATTTGGCATCAATAAAATTTGAAACACGAACTCCTCCTTGGCTTAGAATAATTTGGCCCTTATTAATATGACAAATAAATTCAGCCTTGATCCTATGGTGCTCAGTCCTGGAATTAGCAGTGGGTTTTGCCTTTAATATTTGCTTTAGGATTTTCTGCCTACATCTCTAGTACTCGGCCCTCTTGGAGAAGAAATGAACTCTGCCCCTTTTTATGGACAATTGTTCCTGCAATTATAATAATCATTGCTAAACAATTCTCCCTTCAGATCAAGGGGTTTCTCCTTTATCAAACTTGCTTCAACACTTGCAATAGACACAAATGGGAGATCTGAAATGATCTCCCCCAAGAGCTAACTAGGGTGACACTCGAAGTCCACCAAAATCAGCTTAGAGTTTCGCTTGAAACCCTTAAGTATGAAACTCACATGAGTTTCTTTACAACGTCAATGAGATAGATAGGAATAGAATCCTCCACAAATGAGTCTATCCTCCTTTTATAATTTCTCACCATGCTTCTAGATTTCTTTTTCATATTATTTTATTCGTGGGGGGCATTTTCCACTAAATGACTTTTTGCTGCCATTTTAATAAAATAATATTTTGCCTCCATCCTCCAATAAAACAATATTTGCCGCCATTCTCCAATAAAACAATATTTGTCCCTTTTTCATTAATATCACCAAAATTGGGCAAAACTTCTTAGTGATTTCCATGCTCACAAAATTGGGGATATTACAATTGGGCAGTGGGTCCTAGGTATATTGATCATGAAGATGTTGTCATGATGTTTTCCCTATCACTTGATGGAGATGCTAGAGATTGGTACTTTGGCTTGCCCCAAGGAAGTGTCACTAATTGGGATATGTTCCATGAGGCCTTCAAGAAGAGGTGGGAAACAAAGCTAGATGGAGGTATGTGCCTTGATAGATTCCTGGTTGTAACAAAAACAGATAAAGAATCTGTAAAGGAATTCACTCAAAGGTTTGATAACCTCCTTAGGGAAGTCCTTGATAGGTTTAAACCCTCTAATGCAATTATCCTTAACAAGTATATCAAGTGTTGTCGTGGACATTTGAATTATGCCCTCAAAGAAAAGAACCCCACAAACTTAGCTAACACAAAGAAGATTGCTTCCAAGGTTTAACAAAATCTAAATGTTGCTCGCATTGACATGTTCAACTATCCTAGGGTCAAGGTTGAGTCCAAGCCTAAACCTAGTGCTCAAACTGACCCTATCATGCAAGCCTTTGCCCAAAAGTTTGACAATTTCACCACTGAGATTGTGCAAGGTAAAAAGGCTCCCATAAATAGAATGATGGTGATTGAAAGGGAGTGAGGGTCTAGGTCCAATTTTCTCTTAAGAACCAATTCAACAAGGACAAATCCTTCCCTAGGAAGAACACCGATGGAGACTGTGCCATGGAACAAAATGTTCCAAACACTCTTGCCCCAACCAACTTGGTTGGGCAAGGAGGGTCACCTCGGTATCAATATTTTGAAGACCCTTAAGAGGATGGTCCTTTTGAGCAAGAGGAAAAGGAGGAAAACACTGAGCATCTAAATGTGATAAATGAGACTCATCCTTTCAACATCTTGCTTGTGGAAACTTACTTCCACCCAAAGCCGTGCCAAACCCAAATTGATACTAGCCAAGCCAAACATGTGTTGGCTTTTGAAAATAGTGGAATATTTAAAGGTCTTCAATACTCTAGAAAGAGTAGTGAGCAAGCCCAAGCAAGCTCTAACTTTACGAATCCATCTCAAGGGAAAGATAGTCCCTAACGGCAACCTAAAAATAAACCAAAGCCAAAACCCAAGAATGATGAGATTGAGCTAGATGTTGACATGGGTAATATTTTGGCTAAGTTTAATGTGCAGGTCGACATGGATAATATTTTGGCTAAGTTTAATGTGTAAGTCCCCCCTAAAGAGATGGATAAGATTCCTCCCGATAGGAGGTGTTGACCACTACGTGTCAACTACCCTTAGCAGTACACCCCCTTTTCTTCGCAAAAGGGATAGCGCTTGAGCGACATGTCCATGCCTGTCATCATCAACTCGATCATGTTATGTTGTAAACCCAGTCTGCATGTGTGAATTGTAAATAATTTTAGCAAAGCTAAGTCATGTATGAAAATTGCCTAGGTGGACCTAATTTTCTAGTGATAATCTACGTTCTAGAAGGTTTTTTGTCTCACCGATCCATGATCGGCAGAGTTTTCCTTCAGCCTAACCCCAAAGCCGGAATGAATTTTGTCATTAGAATCTTAGGAGAATCCTAGTGCATTGATCTGCTAGATTATAGTTGGTCGCAAAACTGGGTGATCTATGAAGGTCTATGTCAAATGGGTTTTCCCCCTTCGGATGTAAAATTGTAAAAGTCATGACGTAAAGTGTCTTAAGGGTTAGGAAATGTTTTAATCCCCTCATAGGTCCTAAGTCCTAGGTCCTAGGTGATTTTTCCAAAGGCTAAGTTCGATGATCCATTTAAAACTAGAAATAAAAAAAATTGGAAGAGTAAAAAAACAAAATAAAAAATTAAAGATATAAATAATCTAAAAAATATAAAAAATTAAAAATAAATAAATAAAAATAATAATAAAATTTTAAAAATAATTAAAAAATAAATAAATAAATAAAAATTGAAAAAATAATAAAATAATGAAGTAAAATAAAATAATAAAATAAGTCGAAATTTTGAGAAAACAAATGCAAAATTTTAATTTTTAATTTATTAAAATTTCGACGGATGAGATTAAAAGATATCTTGATCCTCATCGACGGTCGAGATCATTTTGACATGGATCACTCGAACTAGCCGTTGGGAATTTTTCCTTTAAATAGGGTGCTAGGGGTCATTTGAGATCAGATTGGATTTGAGAGTCTGGTGCTAAAGAAAGCTCTCCTGTAGTCATTTTTTGTGCAATAAAGAAAGACTTTGGGGTTAAAAATCTTGTTGGTGTTACTCTTCTGGAAATGCTGTAAGATCTTTTATTTTTTTGCATAATTTTATTTTCAGTCATCAATAATAGCTTGATGAAGATTGATTCAGACACAGGTATCTTGTCTGATCTCTGGGGTTTGAATGATAGTTTAGATTCTGAAATATAATGGCAGGTATCTCCATTTGATCTGGATTTCACTATTGTTTTTTCCCTCTATGTTAATGGTTGATTTTAAGTTGTGCAAGAAATCTTAGTTTTCAGTTTACCGGGCATTAGGGGAAGTTCTCCGCTGAACCAGCCAACTCCCGGATTGCGTTTTCTGAAAGAGCCCAGATAGTTTTAATCCCGGGCTTATCATCTGAAATTTTTTATGAATGCATGCAGGGTTTTCTGAAGTATCTCACATTTAATTTAAATTCTGAAAATATTACTGTGGATTATTGACAAATCTGGCTGCTAAAGAGTCTTAAATCTATAAAACTATAAATTTGTAGCTAGTTTGTAGGGTTTTAGTTTTAATCCTTGCATATATATTTTCTGGGTTTTTGTTTTCCCATTGCAGGGTGCAGGTCTGAGAAGAATTTTTTTTTTGTGTGTAAAGCCAGATCTGGCCCCAGAAAATAGCCTTTGCAGGTGCATCCTTTTTGCAATCCAGGGTTTTAAATTTTTATCTGGAGAAAAGTCTGCAGGGATTTCATAAATAAATTTGAGACAATTTAATCTCGAATTTTTGGGGGATTTCATTAAGCTGCGATTTTCTTTGTTGCCTAGAATTATTTTCAGGCTTATTTTGCTTTGGGTTTTGTTCCTCACGCAACTGTCTCATTTCCTCAACGCTGCTGCAATCACATTTTCCCTTTGGACTCCATTCTCCAAGCCTGGAAAAGGTATTTTGCTATCACGCTGCCCAGCTTTATTGCAACCCTGATCTACGCAGTTTTCACAATTGCTGAAAGCGTTGGGCACTCATTACCGCAGCTATCCAGCATCATCTTACAGCCCCACGCAGCCTTCTATCATTGCATAACCGTTTCCTCTCCTCACTGCATCCATTTCCAGCTGTCTGCAGCTATTCCTTTCATCTCCCCGCTCGTCCAAACCTGCAGTTGCAAACAAAAGACATATATATATATAACCTACAATCAGAACATGCCCATTGCATTCACCCTACAGCTTGATCCCCATCTGCCTGCGTGTGGTTTTTCCCACGCATTTCTCTTCCACATTCAGCTCTTCTACAGCCCATACTTGCAAAAAACTCGTGCTTTCCCCCTATCCACGCTGCTCCAGCGACCTGCACACACAGAAAGTCAGCGAATCCATTGATCCCTCCACGTTCCACGCATATTCCGCAGCCTTCAACCTGCAAAATCAAATTCTCTACGCTGCCGTTAAGTTTCTCCTTCCTCAAGCATGCCTACCAATACTCCAAAACAGCGAATGAAAATCTGATTATCGCATGAGCACATTTTGATTGTTTGTTGGGGCAACGTATTATTTTTTTTTTCGTTTCAGTAAAAAGGATAAAAAAAAATAATAAAATTTAATTTCAGTTTTAACTTTTTAATATGCGTTAGTTCATTGTAGTTTTATATCTATTAAATTTTTGTTTTAACTTTAGACTTAGATTTCTTTAATTTTGTTCAAATTTAGATTTTAATAATATAAACAAAATAAAATAAAAATATAAAAATTAAAAAAATCAAAAAGATTTTTATGGTTTTGTTTTATTTTCTGAGTTAAGGTCTTTTAGAGTTAGTTTTAGTTTAGATTTTTATTTTTTATTTTTAGTTTTAGTTAAGATTTTTATTTTTTATTTTTATATATGTATGATCACGTGAGTGGTTGTTTTTTTTCATTTTTTTTTTTAGATTTAGATTATTTTTAAGATTTATTTTTAGTTTAGTGCATAGTAGTTTAGGGTTAGATGTTAATTTAGAATTTCAAAAAAAAAAATTAAATAAAAGAATTTGACTTTCATTTTCATATAGAGATTTCTTTTAGGCTTTTTTTTTTTAATTTTGTTTTGTTTTGATCTTAATTTCAAAAAATCATAAAATATAGAAATTTCTTTTATGGTTTCAAGTTAGATTTTAATTTAAATTTTTAATTTTGTTTTGTTTGTTTTTTTTGTTTGTTTGTCTTTTTTTTTTTTTTTTTTTTTAACCAAAAAAAAATTTGAAAAAGCTTAGCTAAGAAGTGAAAAATCATTTTGGTGTCTTTTGTGGTATTTTCCTATAGGTAAATGCACTTAATGTTCATTTTGAAGTTAGCTATGTAAAAGTGATAACTCGTTAGCATTTGAAATTACGTGGTTATTTCAAGCATTTAATCTTTCGAATTTTAATTGCTGGAATATCGTTATTGAAGTTTAATTACTGGCTCATCATTAAGGCGTTGTGCGTTTGTTGAATATCTTTCATCGTTTGGGTTATTTGATGATGAATGATTGTTTTACATGGTTTATACTTCTGCAACATTTAATAAATAATCATTTAATCGTTGACCCCATAAGGCACTGGTACATTATCTCTTAAATCAATCAAGTGCTAAGTCGCCTTGCTGTGTCTCCCAACCCAACTGGTCCACAGTTGGTCATCCATTGTCCCATAGGGTCTACCCCCCTTAGCCGTGGGAGACAGGCTTAAACGGAGAGATCGGGGATCAGGGTGACAGCCCTCGGTCTGAGCGTTGTCATGACAATCTGTGCGACAACAGGAGGCAAATAAAAAAGGCTTTAGTTTTTGAAGATGAACACGATGATCCTCTTGTTATTTTACAAAATAAGTACTTTGACAAGAAAAATGGGGGTCTGAGCCATTCTTATTATCCCTAGTGATCAATGATCTTATACTTCACAATTGCATTCTTGATTTACGGGCGGTTTTGATTCGAGATCCATTCCTATCTATGGTCTTATTAAAGATCTTAAGATGTTTTTGGAAGCCAAAAACTATATTTCTATTGGTGGATATTGTGGTCATTGACATGCTTGATGCATGGGGGATTTTTTCATTTGTAACATTCCTTTCAGAATATTTGGTTAAAATCCTCAACATTTCGTTCCATAAAAATTCACCATAATAAAATTGCACAATTTTATCAAAACAAGTAAAATTGCATATATGAAAATAAACCAAAAATGTTGCAACTTAGAGTGGCATGAGATATATGCAACAAGACTCAACTTTATTTTACTGGCCCAACATCCTTCTGCGTCCCTCTACGTCAAACTTCTCTTACTGGCCCAGTGTCTACCTGCCCACGTAGGCTCTGCGTCAATCTACCTCTGTGTTGCCTCTTTCTGTGTCACCCTGTTCCTGCTCTGTGTCTTGTTGCCTTGCACTCTCGAAAGATGTTGATGCGCTCTCTTCCTTTCTCACCTGAAACTCTCCCTCTGATTCGATTTTCTCTTGCCGAACTTCGACCAGTGAGAAAATCGAACTTACTCAGGTAACTGAGTATCTGCCTCTGCTGTGTTCTCCAACTACAAATCAAGCCTCCTCTTATAATCCTCTCGTTGATCAATCAACAGCCCAGATTAGATTCTAATCAATGGCTAGAATCATATTGACTTGATATCCAACTTCTTCTAGAAGTTTCACCCACAATTTAGATTAATACCCATTAATTATTTTAATTTCCTAAGTTTAGACTTAGGGTCCCATTAAAAATAATTAATTATTTTAATAAAACTGTCTCTGAGTGGAATTTCCCAAAACGATTTCTGAGTATTGGAGAATGCATGTGTCTAAGCCTCCTCGCAAATTTTGAGACTTAGAGCACATCCGATGCTACCAGAAATCAGCACTCCCTCTTAGCGAGGAATGTGCTCTAGTAATGCAACCTACTAAAGCATCACTCTGTTTTGTAACATCTCCCTCTGTGCTGCTAATGTTTGTCATGTTGTCCACCAACCTCTGTGCAAATGCTGCATCTATATTGCTGCTGACCCTGCCACTGTCAACCTTGCATCCGTACTGCAACTCCCTCTGAATTTCTGCATCTGTGCTGCTGTTGGCACTGCCACTGCAAACTACTGCTGCTACTGAAACGGATTTTCTACCATACCCATCTGCTCTCTGAACTGAGTGAACTTAGCTCTTTCGAGAGCCTTTGTGAGTATATCGGCTACCTTCTCTCTTGTGGGGACATACTGTAGTTGTATTGCCCCACGCCTTGTCTCTGATAAAGTGACATTATATATCTATGTGTTTCGACTAATCATGAAATACTAGATCCTCAGAGAGTTTGATACAACTTTAATTATCACAATAAACTCCGGTCACCTCCATCCTTTTTCTTAACAAGCTCACAAGCAATTTTCTGAGCCATATAGATTCGCACGTAGTTGTGCTGGCTTCCATATATTATGCTTCTACTGAGCTCAGAGCTACCGATTTTTTCTTCCTGCTACACCAAGATATCATCCCTGATCCAACAGTGAAGCATTGCCCCGAGGTGCTTTTTCGGTCTACTGAATTACCTGCCCAATCTACATCTGTGAACCCATTCAATCTGACGTCCTCCCCTCGGGAGTATTTGAACCCATATCTGATTGTTCCGCGCACATACCTAAGAATGTGCCTAGCTTCTGCCCAATGCACCCTTTTTGGTTCTACCATGAACTGACTAAGAGTGTTGACAACAAAGAAATTGTCTGACCTAGTGTTGACCAAATACATGAGCAACCCAATGAGCTGCCTGTACAAGGTGGGGTCTACGTCCTTGTCTCTTGATGCATCTATTTTCTTCCAGTTGGTGATCGTGGGAGTAGCCATGGGTCGACAATCCTGCATTCTCAATCTTTTTAGAATTTTTGTAGCATATCTTCCTTGTCCAAGGAAGATCTCCCCATTCTTTTGCCAAACTTCCAACCCTAGAAAATAATGCATCAACCCCATGTCCTTCATGTCGAATTCAACTTCAAGATTCTTCTTGCAATCTTGTATGAGCTTGGATGACCCAGTTAAGAACAGGTCATCTACATATAATACCAGAATAAGTGGCTCATTCTCTACCATCAAATAGTATAGATTGGGATCAAAGTCACTTTTGACAAATCCTAACTATTGCAAGTAACTATCAATCCGACCATACCATGCTTTGGGTGCCTGCTTGAGCCTATACAAGGCATTCTTTAATCTGCAAACATGAGTTCTCTTCTTATGAGTTTCGAAGCCTTCCGGTTGTTCTATATACACTTCCTCTTGTATCACCCCGTTCAAGAATGTTGTCTTGACATCCATCTGGTGAATCTCCCATCCCATTTGAGCTGCTAGGGATATAATGGATTTGATAGAGGTGTATCGAGTAGCTGGGGCAAAGTTCTCTTCATAGTCTATTCCTTCTTTCTAAACATACCTCTTTTCCATGAACCTTGCCTTGTACTTCTCTATATTTCCATTTGCAGCATACTTGATCTTGTAGATCCATCGTGATCCTACAATTGATCTATCTTCTGGTCTAGGTACTACTTCCCAGACATTATTCGTCATGAGAGAGTTGTATTCTTCTACCATGGAATCCACCCATACTTGGTGTTGAACAGCTTCTTGAAAGCTAGAGGGTTTTTCAACCTATGCTAACAATGCTTGGTATCTGTCGGGTTGTCTACGTTGCCTTTTCTCAGTTCTAGGAGCTCCAACTATCTACTATGCATCCCTCAGCGTCTGTTGTACTTCTCTACTGGTTCTACCACTAGTGGTGGAAGTATCAACCAACTCCTCCTCCTCATCCTGTTGTTCCATTTGCTGAGAACTATCCACATTTCCTCCTTCTGAAGGGACACTGGTACTGGTCACTATACTCAATCCAGGTGAATGTCCTCCTGCATGTCCTCATTGCTACCCTTGATGCTCTTGGACTAATGGAACATCTCCTAACTGATCTTCTGCAGACATATCACGAGATTTCCTGAAAGATCTATCCTCCATGAACTTTGCATCCTATCTCACTACAATATTCCTGCTGCCAGGAATGTAGATTCTTTATCCCTTTGAGGTCTTGCTGTATCCTACGAGATAACCCTTTTCTGCTGTCTGATCTAGTTTACTGCACTTCTCATCTGGAATGTGACAATAAGCCACGCTTCAGAATATCCTGAGATGACTGACTTCCGACTTCTTCCCTGTGAAGACCCCTTCGGGTGTTTTCTTCCCCAATGCTCTATGAGGAGTTCTATTTTGGATATACACTGCTGGGTTGCAAGCTTCTGCCCATAGATACCTAGGTAGATCCTGATCATACAACATAGATTTGGCTGCCCCAACAATAGTTCTATTTTTCTGTTTTTCCACTCCATTTTGCTCTAGATTATATAGAGTTGTCCACTCTCTTTTGATGCCCTCCTTTGTGAAGAAATCTATGAAGTCTTTGTTCGTATATTTTCCACCATTATCTGAACACAATGCCTTTATCTTTTTCCCTATCATATTTTCAACAAGAGCTTGAAACTCTCGGAAACGATTCTTTAAAGACTTCATCTTCTTACCAGTTTTGGAAGAGTTCCAGGAATTGCATTAAGCATTCCAGAGTTGGTGGTAATCCTTAAACCATCACAGTGAGACCTCCCTTTTCAGGTTGAGGTTCTCTCTTTTATGCGGGGTGAGACCTCCCTTTCATGGTTGAAGGTTTCCCTCTTCAAAACATTCGGAGCACTTCCTCTAGCAAAAGACATGAGCTTCATGCCAGACTTGGAAGAGTTTCGGGAACTGCACTAAGCGTTCTAGTGTTGGTGGTCATCCTTAAACCACCGCCCTTTATACCAACATTTTAGAGAGCACATTCAGCTTAGTGCAGCCATGCATTTTTGCACATTTTGTATTACAACTCTCTTCTTGGACTCATACATACCCCTTCGGATTAAGGGGGAAATGTTGGACACCTAGTCCTGTATGGGTTAGTGTAGAATGTGAACAACCATGAGAGTCCAAGAGACCTTGGGATGTGAAACCCAATAGTCACACGAATGTACTATAAATATATATCATTGTCAATAATAAATATAATCTCATATTTATATTTCCTATCTTGTCTCTGCCATGTGTGTGTTTAACAGAAGTTACACCCACGGTTACATTAATACCCATTAATTATTTTAATTTCCTAAGTTTAGACTAAGGGTCCCACTAAAAATAATTAATTATTTTAATAAAACTTTCTCTGAGTGTAGTTTACTAAACCACTTTCTAGGTTCTTCGGAATACATGTGCCCAAGCCTCCCTGCAAGACTTAGAGCACATTTGATGCTACCAGAAATCAACACCCCTGGTGGGCAATGAGATGCCCCACCTTATAAAGGGGTATCTACTACTATCCTACATTCCATGTTCTCATCCCTTGGAGCCCCGAGTAGTTATAAAGAAAAATTAATAAAGGCATATGAAGAAAGGTGGAAAAAACAAAGGTCGGGGTAACTCATGTACCATGATTTTCTCCCTCGTACACTCGTATACCCAAGTGTGGGCTTCCCTCATCATAGCTACCTTTGTACCATGACATGTGGCTTGGAGCCTTCCCTTGATCCCCAGTCTGCTACACCACTATATCACATGCCACCTACCCATTAATGGATGTACCATGGACATGTCACCCCCTCTAAAGGCTAAAACCACCTAATGGGGTCCTTGGTTAACCCCCTTATTGAGCTTGGAGACACTAATACATGCCAAAGCCAACTATGGAAGGGCATGCCACCATGAAGTGCCCAATTTATTCCATGGTTTGTAAGCTCTTTTACTTGATTACTCTAATGATTTGTTGTATTAGAGGGCAAGGAGACGCATTGGATCTTATGCCAGATTGGAGGTGGGTCTCCATTTGGCGTTTGGTCTCCCTATACAGGGTCCAGGCCCTCAATTGGGTCATTGCATTTGTATTTCAAAGAAAATTAGTCGTTTGATCCTATTCTCCTCCCTACTAAGGTCAAGCACCTCAATTGGTGATCAACTCCATACTCTTGACCTAGCATGGGTCCACTTAGGTTCTTTGTGGTCCTGCAACTTTATAACTCAAATTTCACAAGGATTACATAGAAGTTATTCCTCCACAAGGATTCTTAGGTCTAGGAAACTTATTATCAAGAGATATCATGTAATAACCCTGATTTCAAATTAATTTTAAATACCAAAACATGAAATTTGAATGCTGAATGGACTGAGGAATGTAATAAAGAATTCTCTAAACTCAAAAGACCGCTGACCAGTGCATCAATCTTAAGAGTCCCTGATATGGACAAAGATTTTACTGTATGTACTGATGCATCCAAGCAAGGGTTAGGTGCAATATTAATGCAGAATAGAGGAGTAATAGCATATGCCTCAAGAAAGTTAAAGCCTCATGAAGCACACTATGCCACTTATGATTTAAAGTTAGCCGTTGTAGTACTAGCTTTAAAGATATGGAGACACTATCTAGTAGGGCGAAGCTTTATGCTTAAAAGCGACCATCAAAGTCTACAGTATTTGTTCACCCAAAGAGACTTGAATGCTAGACAAAGACGATGGAGTGAATTCCTAAGTGAATATGACTTTGGAATATCATAAATTAAAGGAAAAGAGAACGTAGTGGCAGATGCTTTAAGCAGAAGACCCCAAATATTTTCTCTCATACCTATCAAAGTAGACTTAAGGCAATGAGTACTAGAACATATCATAAAAAATAACTGGTATTTAAGGGTAAGATCTAGTCTTGATAGTAAAAAGCCAAAAGAACCTAAGTTTGAGGGATATGAACTAGAAGATGATGGAATCTTGCGATTTTATGGAAGGATGTATATTCTTGATAATGGGGATCTCCGAGACACCATTCTTAAGGAATCCCACAGAGCAGTGTATTGTGCACATCCTGAAGTAAAGAAAATGTATAATAATACCAATAAACTCTTCTTCTGGTCAGGCATGAAGCGCGATATCGTTCAATTCGTTGCAAAATGTCTTGAATGTCAACAAGTAAAAGCTGATCATTGTCATCCAGTAGGTCTCCTACAACCTCATGACATTCCTATGACCAAATGGGAGATCATTTCTATGGATTTTATCACTGGGCTACCTCTTACTTCACAAAGACACAATGTTATTCTGATGGTAGTGGATAAATTAACGAAAAGCGCCCATTTCATTCCCGTAAGAGATACTTACGAAGTTGCTGACATAGCTCGAGTATTTATAAATGAAATTATTAGATATCATGGAATACCTAAGAAGATTATATCAGATAGAGATTCGCGATTCACTTCAATATTTTGGACTTGCATGTAGTCAGCCTTAGGAACTCAACTAAATTTGAGTACAACTTATCATCTTGTAACTGATAGGCAAACAGAAAGGGTAAATCAAGTACTAGAAGATATGTTGAGAATGTATATTATGAACCAACAGTCACACTGGGAAAAGTAATTATCCTTAGTCGAATTTGCATACAATAAAAGTTACCACAATTCAATCAGAATGCCTCCATTTGAAGCATTATACGGCAGACCTTGCAGAACACCGTTAAGCTGGGACAGGTTAGAAGATCAGGTGATAGTAGGGCCAAAATTAATCCAAGAGATGGAGGAACAGGGAAAACAAATTAAACAATGGTTAAAAGAAGCACAGAATAGACAAAAGAGTTATGTTGATGCCCACAGAACTGACGAAAAGTATGAAGTAGAGGATCAGGTTTTCGTCCGCATCAAACCAAATAAAAGCACTATCCGATTCGAAAAAGCGACAAAGTTGTCACCCCGATTTATCGAACCATTTAAAGTCATGGAAAGAGTTGGACCCGTTGCCTATCGTCTTGCATTGCCACCTCACTTGCATAAAGTTCATAATGTATTCCATGTATCTATATTAAGGCATTACATAGCTGACAAATCTCATAACGTTCAATGGAAAGAATTGCAGGTATCGGAAGAGCGAATAATTTCGGTCGAACCATTACGTATACTGGAACGTAGGGTTCGACAGATCGGGAATCGTCTGGTATACCAAGTTAAGGTCCAATGGGAAAAGTATAGCCCTAGATCGGCTACTTGGGAAGATACATAAATAATATGTCAAAAATACCCCAACTTGTGTCAATTTTGAAGAACTTTAAGCCATATTTTGTATATATTTACTTTACTTTAAATCAAATACTCAAAACCATTTTGGAAGGATCACATATAAACGTGAATTTTTATGTTATTGAAATATGATATATGTTATCTGCTTAATTCTACTGGTACGTGGATACCAAGATGGAATATGTTATTTAAATTAACCTTACTGAGTTATGGATACCAAAGTGAAGTTTAATATTTGATTAATCTTGCTATAAAATCTAAATCATGAATTATGATATAATAAATTTTGCTTCATTATGCATATAGATATAATTAATGAGATAGAAATAAAAGAATGATTACAATTTCAATATGAAAGCCAATAACATGAGCAGGACATGACCAAATATGTTATACTAGAGATAACAACATGTATGAACTATACAGAAATTGTTTATTTTATATATATATTGATGCATATGTTATAATATATGGACAAGTGTTTACGTTGCAGCTAGCATTGTTACCAAAACGGTCACGTGATGAGAAAAACTTTAGTACAAATAAGACTCAATGAGGTTCCATGAAAGAGCATTGACTCAGGTCCCACTAGGAAGGGTGGAAGTATTGTCCACTGTTTATCCTCCAAAACCTGGAGTCATGGGAAGATTGTGCGAATCACGCTCCCCTAGACGTGTGATGATGAGTGCCAGCCTACCGGGAAATCAGGTTGATATAATCGGCGTTGATACCCTTGAGAACCTATGAATGGTTAATCAGTGTAGCTGATGCCATGGCACACTCTAGTAGAGGACGGATAGGATGGAAGCGGAAGAGATTAGGAAAGATAGGATGATTTTAGAGTAGCTTGGGGAACCAACCAGGGTAGAACATGAATATTATAGTTGTAAAATCTTAAAATATTTAAGAAAACAAAATTTTAAATACTCATATAAAACGAATTCAATCTTGAAATATAAAGACTTATATACTCACATTAATCACTAATATATTTTAGAAACCCTAACTTTGGGACGAAGTTTTTGGAAGGAGGGATGTATGTAATGACCCACCTATAAATAAAATACGAGTATTAGCATACATACGAGACCTCCATACGATAGCTACATATGCATGGACCCGCATGTATCGCACTATATATAAACTAGTTACTCTACCAGAGTATCATATGTATGATAAATCCTTAAAACCAGCAGAAAATGTTAATTTTAAATTACAAATTAAAATTTACAATTTAAAATTAATAAAATAATAATATAAATTAATTAAAATTATAAATTTAATAAATTTAATTAATTCATTAAAATAATAAATAAACTTTATTAAATCAAAACTGCGTATCCAAATAAAATCAACGAAATCAAATGAGATTTGATCTCATAAAAGTTACACGTAACCAAAATATTGACATGGAGATGAGAAGAAGATGGCGAATGAGGAAATAAAAGAAGGAAATCTTTTTTTTTTTGTAAGCTACGGCATTTCTATTATCTACATCAAATTTAAAAGTACAAACTTAGGAACCTCAATCCGCCCAACTGGGCAACTGGGAAACTGGATCTGTTGGCTCCTCTTCATCAGACGTTCAATACTGTTTTTCATGCCGAATACTGTCAAAAAACTTTGCAGGACATTAAACCCTTTCTCCCCAAATGTTTCCAAAAAACTATTCTTTCCAAGGTCTGCTAAAAGACCTAACTTTACTACTACTGCTATGGCATGTAAAACTAATATCCAAAAACCAGAGCAATATCATCTAAATTCAAAAAGAAGACAGTTAACAGGCCTCTTAATTCTCCGCGTTTCCCCTTCTGGTTTCATTGTTGTCATTGGTCTTCACCAGCTCCTTCAGCATCTCTCGAATTTCCTTAAGTTGTTCGTTCTGTTGACGGAGCAGCCCTTCAATGTTCGCCACCTCCTTCTTCGCTGCCGCCGTTTCCTGATCCATTTCCACCATCTCTGCCGCGACTTGCTCCATGGCCTTTGCCAAGAGATGCTTCAGCACCCAGTATGTGTGAAGAGCGCGGCGGTAAAGAGTTAATCTGCCTCTGGTGTTGCCTGGGTCAGGCAGCTGAGAAGTCCATTCTTCCATCTCCGGGTCGGACGGTTCCTCCAAGACTCTGTCTTCCATAACATCAATAATTTTCCTTATGTCTACATTTGTCTCTAGATTGTATGCATGTTCTGCTTCATGCACCGCCATGCGAATCGATTTCTTCTCCCTTTTTCGCCTTCCTTGTGGCTGATTCCCCTCCTCGCTGATGATTGGTTGTCGGGGTCTACCTCTGCCTCTCTGTTCGCGAGCCTTCCTTCTTCCATCCTTTTTGCCTCGCTTAGTTCCTTTGCTGCTTTGACCTGTTTCAAAATTCTTGCTCTTGAAACCTTCCCCCTGGTTATACTCCATTTCATCTGAGCTTTCGATTTCGATTTTTACTCTACCCCGTTCGAAATGCCTGTCGCCTACTGCCTCCCTCTCTGCCTGGACTGTCTTATCCCATCTCTCAGCCATTTTGGTACGGTTGAGGCGTTGATTTTGGTTCCTCTGCCAAGTCTCACCTTCTCTCGCCACCTTCTTCGACTTCTTGCTGTCTGTCATCCTTCTCCTGTTCCACCTTATAGAATTCTCGCCACCTTTTCGATTATGATGGGTTTGCCCTCCACTTCCTTTCTCCCTTGCACCTTGAATGATGCTTTCTTCGGTGTTTTCTGGTTTTTGTTTTGGGCTGCGTACCTGCTGTTCTGAATTATCATTAAATGCTGATGTCAGGGAGGTGAGGCCGCCGTCCTTCTGTCCTGTCTTCGCTGCCGAATAAACCTGCCTTATTTTCCTTCTCCAGATCTTCACGATTTTTTGATTACCACTATGCTGTTTCATGGTTATCGTTGTCTATGAGCTGTTTTAAGCCATCCCATCTTGTCATCACTGCTTGATTAGTCCAGCTGTCATCCACTTTTGCCAATAATTCCTTACTTCCCCAATTGGCCAAGCAATCCGCAGGCTTATTTCCTTCTCTCCTGACATGCGAGGTGATTTTGTAATCGATACCTTTCAATGTTTCCTCGATTTCTTGGAATATACTCGCTGTTCTCCAGCTTTTAACTACCTTCTCCCATTGTTTCCCTTGTATTAATTTTCTTATGGTGGTTATGACCAGGGCTGAATCACCTTCGATCTCTATCTTCCTATATCCATTTCTTGTAGCAATTTTGAGACCCTGATAAGCTGCCATAAATTCCGCTTCGTTATTACTCATTGTTCCTCCGTGTTCTGCATAGATCCATTCTACCTCTCCTTGTCTATTTCTAAAGATTCCTCCAAATCCTGCTGGACCTGGATTCCCCTTAGCTGCCCCGTCGAAGTTAAGCTTGATAAACCCTTCCTGTGGCTTACGATAGACTGCATGACTTTGGCCCGCGATAGGTTGGTGTTGCTTTGCTTTTTGTTGATAGATCATCCCTTGTTCCAAGTTCAGCCTTTTTAGGATTTCTGCTTCTTCCTCAGAGGTCTTCCAGTCTTCTTCTGCCCAATTTTCTGCGAGGATTGATTCTCTGATTTGTCTTAGGGTTCTTTTCCAAACTTCTTCTGGATTTGATATTTTCCCCTTGAAGATTCGACCATTTCTCTCTTTCCAAAGATTCCACACGTTGAAACCTGCCGCCATGTTCCAAGCTCTTCTTACCACCGTGCTTTTAAACTTTCCTTCTCCCCAGTCACATAGAGTTTGAATTATATCCTGTGGATTTCGTTCAGTGGTCGAGAATAAATTTTTAGTCTTTTCCCATTGGAATTGGGCCATGCTGCATCCATTGAGAAGGTGTTCCTGGTCTTCTTCATCTTGATAACAAAGGCAACATCTTGATGGACCTGAGAATCCTCTTTTTTGTATTCGATCCCAAGTTAGAATGCGTTTCCTTCCTACCAACCATACAAACATCTTTATCTTCGGCCACCATTTATTTCTCCATAGCTTCCTCCACTTCTGCTCTTCCTCCCCCTGCTCTTGCTGGATTTTTACATTATATGCTTCCTTAATGGTAAACGTTCCTTTGGTTTCTTTACCCCATCGTAGAATGTCACTGCCTCCTCTATTTTTTATTTTCCTGGAATCTAATTCCTTGCTGAATATTGTTTTTTGTTCCTCCGTTGCATTCCTGTTCCATTCTTCCATTGATTTCCATTCCCTCCATTCTTCGTTTCCTCTTTCTTCTATCCAATAATCTTTGACCCTAATGAGATCTCTATCCATACATGTTCTGTAGATGTCCTGCATTCCTTGTAGGTCCAACATTTTCTCCCTTTGTTGCCATGCTTCCTCCCAAAATCTCGCATTCTGACCCCCTCTGATTTCCCAAAAAATATGACCATCAACTAATTCTCTGCTTTGATTAGTCAGGTTCCATAAATCTGATCCCCATGGTGTTTCTTGTTTCCTTAGTATTTCTTCAGGAGTTGATGGCATATTATATTTTGTTGTCCAGATTTCTTTCCACAAATCCTTCCCTCCTTGCATCCATCTCCATCTTAATTTGGCTGCTAGAACTTGATTTTGGATCGATGGGTCCCTTAGGCCAAGGCCTCCTTTTTCTTTAGGTTTGGTTAGGTTGTCCCATGAACAGAGGGCCCATTTCTTTTGTTGCTTATGTCCTCCCCATAGAAATTTTCTGTATATCTCTATCAGCTTATTGCATATCCCTTTTGGTGCTGCCATTACTGATAAAGGATATATCGGGATCGCCTGAATGGTGGATTTAAGCAAAACGACCCTTGCAGCCAGGTTCAGAGTGCGGAAGGACCAATTTTCCAGTCTTTTCATGATCTTTTCCAAGATGGTTTTCCAGTTTCCTATTTTGAGGGATGAGGAATCTAGCATAGTTCCTAAGTACTTTGTTGGGAGATCCCCTTTTCTATAACCCAAGATCCTGGTTAAATGATTTTTGATGGGTTCCACTGTATTAAAGAAGAATGTTCTTGATTTTTCATTATTTACCTCCATACCTGAGCCTTCCATGAATACCTCTAAAATTTTCTTTATCCTTCTCACCTCATTCAAGGATGCTTTGCAGTATATCATGATGTCATCCACGAACTGTTGGTGGGTGACTGTAGTTTGATTGCCCCATAGTCTCAGACCCTGGATTTTCCTTTCTCTTAATTCTTTTTTGAAGTATCTACCTAATCCTTCTGCTGCTATTATGAAGAGAAAGGGGGATAGGGGATCCCCTTGTCGGAGTCCTCTTGTAGCATTAAAAGTAGCAGATGGAGCTCCATTTAGCAGGATGGAGAAATTCGGTGTGGAAATCATACTTAAGACCCACTTCACCCATCTGTCACAGAATCCAAAGGCTTGAAGGATGGTTTCTAGATATCTCCAGCTTAACCTATCATAGGCTTTTGACAGGTCTAATTTTATCAGCATTCCTTTTTCCTTCTTCATTTTCAAAGTGTGGATTACTTCCTGGGCCACCACTAATCCATCCAGAATCTGTCTTCCTTCTACAAACCCAGTTTGTTCTGGGGATATTATGCTTGGGAGAATCGATTTCAGCCTCTGTGCCACCACTGATGCCACTATCTTGTAGATGACGTTACATAAAGCTATGGGGCGAAAGCCTTCAGCTTGATCCGCTTGGGTAGTTTTAGGAATAAGAGTCAGCAGGGTTGAGTTTATACCTGGCCATATTCTTTGATTGATTCTAGCTTCCTCCACCACTTCTAGAACTTCTTCAGCAAGGAAATGCCAACCTGCTTGGTAGAATTCTACCGTATACCCATCTGGCCCCGGGGCTTTGTTCCTTTTCATGTTCCTGACTGTATCCTCCACTTCTTCTATTGTAACTTTCCTCATTAAAGCCAAATTCTGTTCTCTGGTTACCAGTTTAGGGATCTCCCTGCTTATCTTTGTTATAGCTTCTGATCTATTATCCTGAGTTTCCTTTAATAAGTTTTTGAAATGATTGACCAAAACTTTTTCGATTTCTTCATGCTGGAGAACTCTCTGGCCTTCTTGATTTTTTATTGAGAAGATTCGGTTTCTTTGTCTATGCTGTATCATTGCTTTATGGAAGAACTTAGTATTCTTTTCCCCTTCTCTAAGCCACTGAACCCTTGACTTCTGTCTCCATAAGATCTCTTCTTGTTTCCTTCTTTCTTCTAGCTGGTTTAATATAATTCCTTCTTCCTTTATTCTATCTTCCTGTGTGCCTTCTAGGATATCCATCTGCTGCAGCTCTTCCATTCTCTGCTCCAGGCGCTTTTTCTCTTCCAGTATATTTCCAAATTCTTCTTTATTCCACTTTTTTATTTTGTCTTTCATCTCCTTTAATTTGAGTTGAAAGGTATGCATTTTATTTTTTCCTCTTTGTTCACTCTTCCTCCACCATTCTTCAAGTTTCTCTAACAGTCCCTCATTTCTTAACCAAAAAGCTTCAAATCTAAAAGGTTTGTTGTTTGGTCTTTGCTTGAGATCTATTTCCATTTTTATCGGCCAATGATCCGATCCTGCTACCGGAAGAATTGTGGCTTCTATGAAAACATCTTTCATCATTATTTGTTCGGAAATTAAGAATCTATCAAGCCGAGATGCTATTTGATTAACTCCCCCTCTTCGGTTATTCCAAGTATGGTTTCCATTTATCGTTTGAATATCAATCAGTCTCTGCTCCCTTATCAAATCTCCAAACTGTTCCATTGTTTTATCCATTCTCCTTAGCCCTCCTCTTTTTTCCGCTGAGCTTTTAATCAGGTTGAAGTCCCCTCCTACTATCCACTGCCTTCCAGGGATTAGACTTCTCAATGCTTTTAGATTTTGCAGAAAGTTTTCCTTTTCTCCTTGGGTATGGGGTCCATAAACCCCTGTTATAATAATCTCCTCCATTGTTCCTATTATCTTTGTTGTCCCTGTTAGAATTCTTGGAAAACTTATCCAATTTCTTAATTGAATTTCTTCAGGGTTCCAAATTATTACCAGACCTCCTGCGCTCCCAATCGCA
This sequence comes from Pinus tabuliformis, assembly GCA_031772625.1. Lineage (NCBI taxonomy): Eukaryota > Viridiplantae > Streptophyta > Pinopsida > Pinales > Pinaceae > Pinus > Pinus tabuliformis. Next base: position 558,423,218 of record CM062816.1, read on the forward strand.
TCCTGTCCCATCATTTCATATCTATTCTTTTTTCTATTCAAAATGTCTCTCATTTTCTCAGTACTTATTTTTGTTTCTTGTACTATCATTATGTTGGGTTTTTCTTTTTTCAGTCTTTCATTTAAATACCTCTGTTTGCCTCTACTGTTGAGGCCTCTTATGTTCCAGCTTGTGATGATCATCGCAGAAGTTTCGGGGGATTTTGGAATACCTCTGAGAGAGGTATCACTCTTCCTGAATTTACTAACATATCTCCAACTTCTTGAATTGTTTCACTCATTGTTCTTCTACCTCTTTTTTTGCCTCCCTTGCCAATGCTGCTCATTCCTAGATTTTGTGTTTCCTGCTTCCCCATTTTCCCATCTTCTCTATCTTCCAATATTCCTTTTTTCTCTTTATATCTTTGAAAGGCTAAAAGAAGGAAATCTTGAAAGAGGGGAGAAAAAACCATTTTTACAGAGGGAGCAGAGATGAGAAAAATTTTGGAACACAGTGGTACAGTTATGAAGGGAACTTGAGTCTTCAGTTTACTGAAGTTTTTGGGCAAGGGGGAATCAGATTGCTTCAATTGGAAAGCTTTCTGAGACTAAGTACCTAGGTTGTACCCAGTTCAGCAGGGAGGTTTTGGCCGTTTTGGTAACATAGTCAGACAATAATTGCAGCAGAGCAGACAAATGTGTAGTAGAGAAGGCAGTTTGGTATTCATTAGATTAATCTTTCAAAGTCAATATTCAAATTTCATGTTCTGGTATTTAAAATTAATTTGAAATCAAAGTTCTTACATATCATCCAAAACTAGGCTCAAGTGTCCTATTGGTGCTTCCTAGAGAGCCCATCTCCTTGCTTCTCATGCAAGTAAGCCATTTATTTGAGCCCCTCTTGTTAATAGGCTTTAGGAATCACTCCTTATCCAATCATTAATCTATTCATCATTGTGATTCCTCTTATACCGGGTCTCCTCCCATCGATGAAAGTCTGTAAAGAGCAGGGAGCCTTAGCTGAGGTGACAGTGGGCTATCACTCCATTGTTGCCCCTTGACCTAGTAGTTTCTCTATAGGATCCCCTCCTAGGATCCCTGCTAGTTTGAGCGGTGACATTTTGGCATTGTTGCCAAGGACACGAGGCGTGTGTCTTGTTCCTCATACGAAATTATTGACATATCATTCTTGGCGACTCCATTGGAAGAAGGAAGCCCTAGTTCTTCATTGAACTTTAAGGTCGAGGCTTGTAGAGTGGAGCAAGCATTTTTCTATGCATCTTTAACTTCACCCTAGCAACTCCTACATAATTTACATGTATACCTCAATAGGATGTCTTTCTTTGATGATTTTCCCGCTTTGGACATCGCTAGCATCCCTAGGCACCCTAATCATGTCATGGGAAGGATGGTGATACACTCTCTGTAATTGATCATGTTGAAAGATTTAATGCACATGCTTCAAAGGAGAAAGTGGTCCACTAGGATGTCCTTATGTTGTTGTTTATGAGATCTCATTTGGTCATAACTCATGGTTGCAAAATCATGAAGCTAGTAGCATCTCATCTATTAAGGAATTCTTTGATGGATTTCTTAGACATTTTCAAGTATGCCCCACATTAAACATTCAAGACGAAGCCTTCATTGAGCAGCATCATGATGATCAGGAAAGGGGTTCCTCTGTGGGTCCGCATGACAAAAGATGGGATGATAACTCTGACAGCATGTGTGATAGGGAGGGTGAGTTTGTAGAGAGTGAAGTCACTGTTAACCCTATCTTTTCTAGGGGTACTATCTCTAATGATCTCCCCTTTGAAAACCTTGGAGAAGATGATCATGTAACCCCTTCAAATATTGATATTATCACTTACATATTATCGAAGGAAAATGGGAGGTTCATGGAAATTGTTTCGACAAGGACCCTATCGATGACACCAATGACGATGATATCGATAGGACTGTTGTCTTTCCTCACAATCTTGGGGTTGTAGTTGAGTCTCGTGTGGACCCTTTCCTCAAGCCTCCTTATGTTATTACTAATAATGAGGAATCCTCCATCCCTCCTAAGTGTAATCATTATGGGCAACCAAGTTGTGTTTTTCCATCTCATCAGCCTCCCTTTCCTACTAATCATGACCATTTGGTGGATATAAAACATGACATAAATGATAAGGACCATGGTGGAAGTGATATGCCTAGGGTCGCCATCCATCAAAGGTTTATGAGCCTGATTGTTGACATATATATCATTTGGTTATAAGAGAGGATCCCATGGAGTAGATTACATCCCTTTGTTCCCTCTTCCCCCGTGGTACTCCATGCATGGTCATTTCATTTTCCCGCCTACCGCCCTTGTGACCTTCCATGTTGTCATTCCTACCCCTGCCTTTGGATATGTTGCGTGAGTAAGTAGAAGGGCAGTTGTTTTCATATTGACTGGATGATATGTTGGTTGCATTGGGTCTATTATTACACTTAGTATTTGGGTGATGTAATATGCATGTTAGGGTAGGATGCATTGCATGTTGATTTTCTTATTAGAACTAACATCATATGATATTATCATCATAGATTAGATGCATTTAGAATAATTTTATTTTCTTGTTGATTTTATGGCCTAATACTAAGCATGGGTGATCATAAGACACCACATAAACATGCTTCCCCGTGTGCTTAGTCTTTGATATGTGCAAGTAATAGGCCCGCGGTACCAAGAGATTGTTGGTGTTCTCATGACCTCCCATTTGAGTAGCTTTCTGCACTTTTCCAAGAGCTCATGTCTCAGTTGGACCTAGATGTTACCCACCACTTGTGGGTAGCATGCATAGGAGAAAATTTCTCCTAGATGGTCTTCAACTGACAACTAGCAGCCCCTTGCAGCCACCACATAGCTCGATGTGCCACTATCTCCACCACCTGAGCCAGCGATGTGGTACCTCTCCCATTTGCTATGATCGTATGTTTGAAGGTGGGCCTACCACCCCCAAAGGTATGACTTTTCATGAGTTTAGTTGAGTAATTTTGTTTACTTATCATGGACACTTTTGGGCATGGTTTGGTGGGGAGATTCGGTAGAAAGAGTGGGCTAGGTTTGTACTCTTGTCTCCTATGCCTTAGCCTTGTATTCTAGTCCCGTGGGATCTCCTATACTGGTCATTAGCTTTAGCACTGACACTACATGGGAAATTCTGATTTTGGTTGTGTGGTCCCACTTCCCAACACCATATTATTATATGAACCTCCCTTGCACTCATTTTAACCCCATTCATCACTTTTACCATCTGGGTCCACATAGGGTTAGCCTCCCCCTACCCTTGTCCACACTTTATGTCGGGCCTGGAATGATGCCCAGAGGTTGATGCAACTAAAAGAAAATAAAAAGCATAATTTGGCCACCTATAATAGGAAATGTACCACACAATGTAAAAGATGGTTGGAAAATACAAATTTAGCACGTGGGCAAAAGGCCAAACATGAGCTCTACCCATCATTCATGGCCATCACCCTGGTTCCTATGGGCCCTAGATGAGCCCCCTTCACAGTAAGGAACCCATGATTGTACCAACCCCTAGTGGGTAATGAGTTGCCCCACCTTAAAAGGGGGTATCACCTGATATATCCTACACTTCATGCTCTCATCCCCTAGAGCCCTGAGCAGTTATAAAGAAAAATAAATCAAAGGAAAAAAGCATATGAAGAAGGGTGAAAAAACAAAGGTCGAGGTAACTAATGTACCATGATTTTCTCCCTCCTACACTCATATACCCAAGAGTGGGCTTCCCTCATCATAGCTACCCTTGTGCCATGACATGTGGCCTGGAGCCTTCCCCTAATCCCCACTTGCCCCATCATTATATCACATGCCACTTACCCATTAGTGGATGTACCATGGACATGTAACCCCCTCTAAAGGCGAAAACCACCTAATAGGGTCCTTGGTTAACCCCCTTATTGAGCTTAGAGACACCTATACACAACAAGGCCCATTATGGAAGGGCATGCCACCATGAAGTGCCCAATTAGTTCCATGGTTTGTAAGATCTTTTACTTGATTACTCTAATGATTTGTTGTATTGGAGGGTAAGGGGACGCATTGGATCTTATGCTAGATTGCGGGTGGTTCTCTATTTGGGCTTTGGTCTCCCTATATGAGGTCCAAGCCCTCCAATGGTCACATTGGCACTTGTAGGATGAGCGTAGAGAGCCATAGGTCTCCACCATAGCAGACAACACTTCATGGATCCCCGGCACCATTCATTGATTTCTCGTGTTCCACCTTTTGGATGAGGATGATGCACCTGGTTCACTATCCCCAACCGGCTCCACACTTGCACCATACACTTGACAGATGTTCCATGGTCCAGATGAGGATCTGTCTCACTAAAAGAGAGAAAGGGAGGGTTTTTGTCATCATCATAGCCCTTTCAGATGGTTTACAGGCATTATCATCCATTTGGATACCCATGAGGATGTCATTGTGCCACCACACACACTTGGGAGAACCACATGTGAGTTTCTTGGAAAAAAAGGGGCCAACCCCTTATCCACTATGTTTGGAACCTTTTCACTCAACTTGGCATTTGGATTCCATTAGGCCTCCTCAATGGCCCAACGACTCATCATATTCATTATTTTTCCCTCTTGAGAAGTTATTCTTTGTATTATTGAGCTATCTTGGTGTGCTTGTCACCAAGTCATGTCATTATTTCACATTATTTTATTATTTGGGGCTAAATAAGACAAATTAGGATATTCAAATCCCCTATTGGATTGTATAAATAAATGAGAGGATGATTCATTTCTCTCATCATCACTTGGATTGGATTAGTATCTCTTGAGAGATTTTCGCACTTTTTGCTAGGATAAACTTTTTGGAGTTTATTGATGCACTATGATGTTTGGATTTTCACTATTGTCTTTGGAGTTTCTTTCTAATGCAAAGTGGATGAATGGGTATACTCTCTCTCTCTCTCTCTCTCTCTCTCTCTCATGTAAGTGAACTTTTAATGCTATTCTTGTTATCTTACTTGTCAAATGCATGTATATTGTTATCATTATTCTTGTATGGGTTAATGTAATGTGAAATTCTTTTGGGACCTTGAATAAGTGATTTAATGAATGTGTTTCTCTTTGAGGGATTGGGTGAATGTTCCTAGAGGCACCTATTAGGTTGAAAGACCTTGAAACTTCATCTCTTTGGCAAATTTGAAGTATAAATCTCTAATTGACCTACTTCTTGCCCTTGGAGAGGCTAACTAAGATCAATTAGGGCTCCTTAACTCACAAAATTCTCGATCTACGTGAATCTTGACTCCATTAAGCTCAAGCAACAAGGCATTGATCCTCGTATCAAATTTACCTCTGTTTTCTTCACTTTTCCAAATTCTAGGCCTAACCCTAGAGGGTCACCTAGGGCATCAAGCGAAATTCATTCTACCTATTCAAAACACTCAAATTTTGGTCCACTATTGCATTGGGGTTTTCTCAAGGGGTCCTCAAAATTTGAGGCAAATCTGACGATGGAATTCGGAGATATAGCAAGCCCTAGCAACAAGACTATTTCTTTCCCAAGGTTGATTTTGGGTTTGTGTCCTCAATTGGGTCATTGCATTTGTATTTCAAAGAAAATTAGTCCTTTGATCCTATTCTCCTCCCTAGTCAAGTCAAGCCCCTCAATTGGTGATCAACTCCATACTCTTGACCTAGCTTGGGTCCACTTAGGTTCTTTGTGGTCCCGCAACTTTATAACTCAAATTTCACAATGATTACATAGAAGCTATTCCTCCACAAGGATTCTTACGTCTAGGAAACTTATTATCAAGAGATATCATCTAAACCTAGGCTCAAGTTTCCTCTTAGCCCTTCCTAGAGAGCCCATCACCTTGCTTCTCAAGCAAGTAAGCCATTTATTTGAGCCCCTCTTGTGAATAGGCTTTAGGAATCACTCCTTATCTAATCATTGATCTATTCATCATTGTGATTCCTCTTATACTGGGTGTCCTCCCATCGGTGAATGTCTGTAAAGAGCAGAGAGCCTTAGCTGAGGTGATAGTGGGCTATCGCTCACTTTTTGCCCCTTGACCTAGTAGTTGCTCTATAGGATCCCCTCCTAGGATCCTTGCTAGTTTGAGTGGTAACACAGCCAACTAGGGCTTAGCGTGGATTGATTAGGAAGAGAGATTTTTGGTCTTGGAAAGTCTAAACATTGAGGGTTGTGGTGGTTGCCTCAAAATCTTTCTCCTTGGTGGGCATTCCTTCCAACTTCATCCATAATTTCTCTTACCCTAATTGTTTTCCCTAGGATAAAACCCTAGTTTGGTTATAGCTTCAACTTGAGGACTTCCCTAGGGTTCCATGTGCCATAACCTTGTTGAAAAACATTGTGGGAAACCCTTTCCTAGCACCTTGACCTTTGGACATCCCAACTCAAGATATATCAATCAAACCCTAGGTCTTGTGTTGCCTAAACTTGGCCTCTCTAAGAAAAGCAAATTGTCTCCTCTTCATAGTCACCTTACACCTTTAAGGCTAGAATACCTATTAGGTGACCTTTATAACAAGATTCCTCCCATTGGTGAAAATCCATAAAGCGCAAGGGGTAGTATTTGTGTTCACAGTGGACTACTACATCATTATTCTCACTTGGTCTATTGATAGCCTTGTAGGGTACCCCTCTCCAAGGCCTGCTAGATTTTCCAGCAACATTTTTGGTGCCATTGCGAAAATGATGCAAGTCTACCTCCCCATAGTTTGAAGCCTTAGCTTCACTCTTTTTGAAGAGGAAAATCTCAAATGACATGATAGATCCCCTTTTGGTGACTCCTTAATCAATTCATACTGAATCCCCTAGTAGCTCTTTTGACGAAACCATAGCTCCACGAAAAAGAAACATTACTAAGAAGGCTACGAAGGTAAGTACTTCCTCTATTACCCAAACTAAATCTGTGGTTAGGAAACTTTTTCCCAACAATCCTCCCTCTACAACAACCATCAATAGGACTTGGAATCTCACTGCCTTCAAGCCATTGGATATTAGTAGCCACCCTCATGACCCTCATCCATTTCCTGATAAATATTATGAATGTTTGATCATGAAGATGTCAGCATGATATTGTTTCCCCTCACTTAATGGAGATGCCAGATATTGGTACTGTTACTGCTCTAACTAGCATGGATCCTATGAGGGGATCCTAAAGGGAAAACTATTAGGTCAAGGGAAACAATGGAGCAATAGCCCACTGTCATCTCAGCTAAAGCTCCCTACTCTTTATGGACTCTCATCGATGAGAGGAGACCCAGTATGAAGGGAATCACTAGATGAATAAGTCAATGAAGGGGTAAAGAGTGATTCCTAAGGGGTAAAGAGTGGCTTGCTTGCTTGAGAAGCAAGGTGTAAAGCTTTCTAAGAAAGGCCAAGGGGATTTCAAGGGCTAGGGTTTTGCAAGTAGGAATTGTGAAGGAGGGACCTAGTCCAAGAGATCTTTATGAAAACTTGGATTCCAAGTGGCCCTTGTGAAATTATCTTCAAAAGGTTGTGGGACCACATGGGACCAAGTGGACCCAAAATTAGGTAAAGCGGGTGGAGTTGATCAATCAAGGGTATGCTTGACCTAATTGAGGGGAAGAAGGGGATCAAAGGAAGAATATTCAACAATCTTAATACAATGATCCCAATGAGGTCAGTAGCCAAGGGAATCAAAGGGAAAGAAACAATCTCGGAGCTAGGGCTTGAAGTATCTCAAGATCCCACCATCAGAATGGATTCAAATTTGGAGGGCTCCTATGAGACACAACAATGCAGTAGAGGCTAGGAGATCAAATTTTTTTATGGGTAACTTGTGAGAAACGTGATGCCCTAAGTCCCCTATGGAGGATAGGCCTTAAAGAAAGAGGGAGAGGTGATAAAGATTATGCTTTTTGGTGATCACCTATGGAGGATCAATGCCTAATCCTTTGGGAGAAATGGAGTCAAGATTATTCCAATGCTTGGAGTGATTTCACTTGGTCAAGGAGGCCTCTAGAACAATTTTGCATGGCAATTAGGGCATGGGACAATTGCTTCAAGGTATTTATACTTCAATATGCAATATGTGATGACTTATCGAGACAAAATTTTAATAAAATATCTCTAGGAACATTCACTTATTCAAACATGGCCCATGACATGATGCAACGCTAATAAAAGACAAATTTCCACCATTTCACACAAGAAAAGCAACAAATTTCAGCCTAGTATAGCGAAATTCCCCAGCAACATGCATGTGACATAAGAAAAAGACAAAATAGCATTAAAAGAGCACTTACATGTGAGAACAAGTACATCAAATCATCATCATATGTCAATATAAAAGCTCCAAGAAAAAAATGAAGAGATCCAAACATCAAAATTCATCCATCCATCCAATTTCGTCCTCCAAAAAGAATAGCGAAAATCTCACAAGAGAGAATGATTCAATCCAAGTGATGATGATCAAATGATTCCATCACACTTCTATTTATACACTTCCTAATGAATTTGATTTAGCTAATTAGGCCTAATTTAGCCCTAAAATAAAATAGTGTGCATAATAACAAAACCTTTGGTGACAAGCCTACCAAATAGCTCAATAATGTAAAAATAAGCCTCTCAAGAGGATCGAATGATCAAAAAAGTAATTTATTTGGGCCTTTGAGCCTTTGAGGAGGCCTAATGAAGTCCAAGGGGTGCCATGATGAATAAAAAGACTCCAAACATAGTGGACAAGGGGTTGGCCCCTTGTTATCCAATCAAGAACCTTTGGTGCTCCCAAGTGGGTGTGGGGGTACAAGAACAACCTCATGGGTCTTCAAATGGATCAAATATGTTTGTAAACCATCTATAAAGGCTGGAGTGATGACATAAACCCTCCATTCACATAGGGAGTGTCATATCCCCATTTTTATTTTCCTCCATAGTACATCCAGGGTGGATTTCTAGGGCATGGCATGGCCAAATCATGGGAGCAAGTTTATGTCATCAGGGGTTCTGAGGGAGTTTTTATGGGATCCGATGGCACTCGCTTGGCATATTCCATCACCCGCATAGTTTTCCTTTCGTTCCATTGCATTCTGACAACTTTAAAAAAATTGCATTATTATGGGGCCTAACTTAATTAATTATGCCCGAGGTGCCATTCCATGGGGATTAATTGTTGGAACACCTCAGTGTAATACCTCGTTGGAACCGGAACAAGAATATCTACAGGACGAGATGTTGAGAAGTTACTTTTAGTGGTCAGAGAGAGTATGGTGGCCAATTTAACATTTTCTCACATTAAAAATAATATTTTAATTGAAATAAAAAGAGGGACAAGTGCTCTATGATTAAAATAACAATAAAATAGGAGCCCTAGAGGGGTCCATTAGATTTATAAAAAGAGGAGGAGGAGGCCAATATGGGACATCTTGGATTTAATATTTCTTCTAGTATGATAGGTTGAGAACCCGATTTTGTACTTCATTGGTAGCCCTAGGACGGAAACCCTTGGGTATGTTGTTGAGTGTTGGACAAAAACCCAACTTTCTTTGAGAAGACTTCATCCAAGAGTTTCATAGAGCTTCAGAGATATTGGAGTGAGGATCATTTAGGACTTGAATTGGTGCTTCATCGTCTTTTAGTGATTCAGTGGCAGCCGTTGTGGAGTTTTGAGAGATCACAATCAACATATCAGCAAAATATTTGGAGGGCCACTCAGTTATCATCTTTCTCTTTTGTCTCAAATATTTCTAGTTGTACTCTACATGCTATATTATAATAAATGAAGCTGCTTCATTTCTTGCGCTGCATTTTTCGATGTTGTTTGAGTTTTCTGGGTTTACTTTTGCAAATTGTCAATGTATTTGCAATGCTTGTATAATTTCTGGGTTTCTATTTACTGGTGCATTTTGGTGCAATTTTGTGGGTTTTTGGCAAAATTGTGGGCATAAAATTTTATAAAGAAAATTCTCAGAAAAATACCACAAAATTCTTGAAAGGGATATTACAGTGGTATCAAAGTAGTGCATCTTGCCAGCCTGCAGGTTAATTGCAAATCAACTTTAGGGAGATTGATGGTTTAAGAGAAATCCATCATGCCAACCATTTTGTAGAAGAAATATCTTTTTGTTAAAGAGGGAAAATAATATTTTGGCCCAAATATTTGTTAAAAGCTAAATTATTTGGTTAAAGGGCCAAAAACATACCAGCACTAGTACCCCCTCAACGTCTGCTTTCTACAATGCTTCGGCCCTAGCTTGTGAAAAATCATGTAGTCTCGTGGCTTTGTCACTTCCAGTAGCAATTAATCCGTGTAATATGTTAGAAACACCGCATCCATGCAATCCTCCATCAACTACGAGTATACCTCAGACTACTAAATTGCGTAAGCTTGATCTATATACTTTAATGTACATCATTCTGTTCAGGCTACTGGTAATGTTTCAATCTCTACACTTGCTCAGTGTTGTGCGTTGATCTACAGAAATTCCCATCAGACATTTCAATGCACAAAGGTGTATGACAACTTCCTGAGTATGCACACGAATCTCCTTCATTAAACCTCAACATACGTTGACTTATAATTTTTTGGCCTAATCCACGCTCCATGAATCATCAGTCGCCTGGAAAAAAAAATTACGTGACGTTATGGACCACGCGCATAGGTATATTAAGCATGCACTCAATCTAACCTTCGTTTAGACTTCCGATTGGCGGCTTGTTGACTTTAGTTGGCTTGATCACTGCCATTCTTGTTGGACACCTAATCCTCTAAGGGTTATGGTGTGGAAGTTAAACAGTCAAAGGAGTCCAAGAGACATTGGAAGATGAATCCAACAGTCATGTACAATGTATTATAAATGAACATCTTGTGAATAGTAAAGGTAATATCATGCTTATCTTTCATAATCTGTCTATTCCATGTGTGAGTTTAACATGGTATCAGAGCGTCAGGTCTGCAGGTCTGAGTTACTTATGCTCTGCATTTCTCAGATGTGTCTGACAATCCTTTCCATAACGTCTTTGTTCCTACTTCTTGCCAACGACATTTCCATTAAGGTCTAACCATACTAGCGTATCTTGGATTTGAGGGTCAAAGGGAATACAAAACAACTTTGCGTTGTATTGAATTCCACAATGGTGAATGAAGCAGTGAGTCTCTCCTTCTGTTATGTGCTTTACAAATGTGTTAAATCTCCTTCTGTTATGTGTGTTGGTTCATATGATGAATGTATATGCAATGTTGTATTCATATCTGCGCATTGTGTTAGTGTTTTGAAAGCCATGCATACCGGTTTTTGGTTAACTCCCCATACCACTGTTGTCATAAATAACGTCCGACTGACATAATAACGCCTCTCACCTCCACGATGTCCATTAATATAACTGTGGCTCAGTTGAATGGTATGTGCCATACCATAGTTGAATGCTTAGTGCGATACCACCAGTATGTTATAACTCTTTCCCCACTCCCATTTTAATATATAACTGTGGTTTTAATACTGTAATATAGTGTTACGTTGAACGTCGGTATTAAAAACGTAGTTGGTATCACACCGCTCCTCCATACGCCACATTACATACTCCCGTTTTAATATATAACTATTGTATATACATCGAACAGTTCTCAACTATTGTATATCCTTAACCCCATCCCTTTTACTAGAAAGGAAACCCTTGTATAACTCAACCACATCTCTTTCATGAAACATTTCCTTTTGAATGCATTAGAAAAATCATCCCAAGAGGAAATAGAGGATGGGGGTAAGGATTGATACCATATGCGGGCATTTCCTTAAAGGGTCATGGAAAATGAAATCATGCGGATGTCTTCACTATAGGATGGATCACATACTCGATACTCAAAATTTGTGAGGTTCTCCTAGGGATCTTCTTCTCTGGTAAATATTGGTCTATCTAGGTCTTTTGGGGGAGGCCGAAGAAGGGCCCCAAGAATATTGGAAAAATTGAAAGGATCGAAAAATCCATGCTTATGGTTCTTTCAATTGAGTACCCTGTCAAAGAAAGGAGTGTGAGGTGACCCATCACCTCTTCGATGATAAGTCAAGATTTCAGGGATCCCCATTCTAAGAAGGGCGTTGTGGAGTCCCCAAAGGAATACTTATATTGTCATTAATGAATCAATTCCTCAATGATTCACTAGGAAGTTAGACTTGCTTCCTCCCCGAAAATGGTGTCAAAATGTTACCACTCAAACTAGTGGGGGTCCCAAGAGGGGTTCGTATAGAGAAACTACTAGGTTAAGTGGCAACAATGGAGCAATAGCCCACTGTCACCTCAACTAAAGCTCCCTATTCTTTATGGAATTTCACTGATGGGAGGAGTCCTGGTATTAGGTAAATCACTACGAGAAATATATTATTGGTGTAAAGGTAATGATTCCAAGAGCCTATTAAAAGGAAAGACTCTAATGGTAGGGATTGCTTGATTTAGAAGCAAGATGAATGGCTCTCCAAGAAGGGCTAGAAGGAGACCTAGACCTAGGGTTGAGGAGTATTTCTTGGTAAGAAGTGCCCTAGACCCAGAAATCCTAGAAGAATAGGGTTTCTAAGCAATCCTTGTGAAATTGGAGTGACAAAGTTGTGGGACCACAAAGAAGCCCTAGTGGACCCAAATGAGGTCAAGGGTTTGGGGTGAAACATCAAACAAATTGGATTTGGCTTGGATTTTCAATGCAATGATCCTTAATGAAGCCACTAACCAAAGGAAGCTTAGGGAGAAACGATTCTTGAGCAAGGGCTTGGGATAACTTGAAATTCCACTGTCATAATGGCTTGAAAATTGGAGGACCTCTCAAGGAGACACTAACGCAGCCCTTGACGAAGTTTCACCAATTTCTGATGGCTACAATTGATTTCATGTGATGCCCTAGGAAGCCTAATACAGTTAGGGCTTAGGAAAAGAAGAAAAGAGGTGAGAGAGATATTTGTTTGGTGATCACATAGGACTAGACCAATTCCTAGCCTATGGGGAGAATGGAGTCAATGAGATTCAATGTTTAGAGATCCTTATACCCAATCAAGGAGTTCCCTAGCAACTTTGCATGGCCCTAGAGGCAACAACTAGGCTACTAGGAAAATTTATACTTCTTTGATGCTGCAATTGATGACTTATCAAGGAAATTATGAACAATCATATACCCCTAGGACATTTATTCACTATACTTTGCATGAACATATGAAAAATCCCTCACAAAGACAAGATCAACAAATTCACATTTCATTAATGTAGCTTCACCAGCTTCATGAGGAAAAATTCTTCATACATTACACAAGTGATAAAAATGAGAAATAGACATGAAAAGCACACTTACATGTATAGCGAAAATCTTCCAATCATCAATAGACAAAAATCAAAGCTCCAAGATTAAAGACAAGCTCTTTCCAAACATCTAAATGCATCAAGATTCCAATTCGTCCATCAATAAGGCTAGCAAAATTCTCACAAAGAGATGATGATCCAAATCTAACTGATGATTAAATGAAATGATAATCACATCAATATATATCCTCCCTAAGGCGTTTGATTTTCCTAATAAGGCCTAATAATGCCCCAACTAATAAATTACAATGCAAAAATAACATTCCTTGGTGACAAGCCCACCAAGATAGCTCCATAATACAAAAATAAGCCTCCCAATAGGGAAAAATAATAAATACAACAGGTCGATGGGGCATTGAGAAGGCCTAATGGAGTCCAATATGTGCCAAGATGAATGAATGAGCTCCAAACATAGTGATAAAGGGGGTGGCCCCTTGGTATCCAAGTAAACGTCATGTGGTGCCCCCAAGTGGCTATGGGGGCACAAAACATCCTCATGGGTCTCCACATGGATCAAACAACCCTATATCCCATATATAAGGGCTACAGAATGATGCAAGCCCTCCCATTGTCTCCAATGGTGAGACACATTCTCATCTGGGCCCTGGATCAACTGCCAAGTGTGTGGTGCAAGAGTAGAGATGGCTAGGCAAGGTGCTCTAGGTGCATCATCATTGTCCAATAAGTGGATCACGAGCACGCAATAAGTGGAACTAAAGGATCCCATGAAGTGGCAATCTGCTCTCTGTTATGGTGGAGCCCCATGTCTCTCAACGCTCATTATACAAATGCCAACATAACCATCTGCAGGGCTTGGACCCCGTATAGGGAGACCAAACCCCAAACGAAGACCCACCTGCAATCCTGTATAAGATCCAAATCATCCCCTCACCTTACAACCAAGCATTAGTGCAATTGAGTAAATGAGCTTACAAATCATGGAACCAAGTGGATGCTTCGTAGTGGAATGCCCTTCCATAATGGGCTTCAGAACATACAAGTGTCTCCAAGTTCAAGAAGAAGATTAACCAAGGATCTTATTAGGTGGTACATCCATCAAATGGCAGGTGGCGCGTGATATAATGATGAAATGGAGTGGGGCATCAAGAGAAGGCTCCAAGCCACATGCCACCATACAATGGTAGCTAAAATAAGGCAATCCCACAATTGGGTATATGAATCGTGGTACATGAGTTACCCCGACCATTGTTTTTCCACCCTTCTTCATATGCCTTTTTCTTTTTATAGATTATTTTTTTGAAACTGCTCGGGGCTCCAGGGGATGAGAGCATGATATGTAAGATATAACAGTGAATACCCCCTTAAGGTGGGGCAGCTCATCTCCCACCAGAAGTTGGGACAATCATGGGTTCCTTTATGTAAGGGGCCAATATGAGCTGCCCTAGGTGTGAAAATTCCTAAACTAGAATCCTATTGCAGCAACTGGAAATTATTCTCCTAATTGTTAATTAGATTTTAACAATTTACTTATTGTTTCCTACAACAAATACTAAATAAATCACACTGCAACCTACACAAATAAAATTGCGAAAGAATAAATGCTGGAATAAATGCTAGCGCAATCACATAAATTTACACAGTTATCTTTAGACCAATGTCCCATGGAAAAATCCAACTTGGGAAAACCGATGCAACAGTGAGGGTTTTATTTATTTTGTAGCAGTAAAATTTGGGTACATCTATGGATGCTCAACTGGCAATCCAAACAGCTAGAAAATCTGAGTAAAATACTGAAGGGAATTACCCTTCTCCCATAGCCAAATTTTGACTCGACTTTCCCTATCAAAACTTGGCCTCTTAGAGCACTGCGTCAGCCTCTGCGTAGCTGGATGGACAACTTGCTTCAGACCGGGCTCAGATGAAGTCATTCTACCTCTGGAAACTGAGGAAATCATCTCTCCGACCCTCTGGGACTCCTTCCCAGCCTCTGGAACTGAGAACGAATTTCCTTCTCTCCAAATCGATCTACCTAACTGAAGCATTGTGCAGTCCCTCATCGCTGCCTCTCTGGGATAATTCGACTCACTTGTTGTTGTGGATCTGGAAAATCTTTCCTCCAGCTCACTGTCCCTGCCCCTCTCATTGCTTCAATCTCTAGCTCTCTCTCCGGCAACTGACTGTTGCTAGTGTGGAAATCGATCTTCTCAAGTGCATTCTCCAAGTGCCCATCAACTTCTTCTTTTAATCCTCTGTTGAGACTTCAATGGCCAAGATTAGATCTTAATCGATGCGTAGGATTAACTTGAAGTCGATCTGTGTGAGTTTCTAGAACATTCACACCTTCACTTAATTAATACTGATGAATTAGTCATATTCCCTAAGTTTAGACTTAGGAAATATTTAAAAACAGACTAATAACCTAATTAAGCCATTCTTATGCGGAATTTCCAGAAACGATTTCTGGGTTTTAGAGATCTCATGTATTGTAGCCTCTCCGGAAAATTTCAAGGCTAGAACACATCCAATGCTACAAAAACTAACACTCTCTCTTAGTGAGGAATGTGTTCTAGTCCTCCACTGCATCCTGTCTCTGTATCATCTCCTATCACGTTGTTGATGTCTGGCTGCTACTGCCCACCAACCACTGCACAACTCTGATATCTGTTGCATTTGTACCGATGCTGACCCTACTAAACTGCTGCCAACACTGCATCTGCATTGCAACTCCCTCTCATTTGTTGTTGCTGCAACTACAACAACTGCAACTGAGAAGCATCCTAAATACTAAATCAACTATGATGAGTATGACGCATTTGTCACCCGAGTCTCCGACTGCTGCTAGTATCTGCATTGTCATTAAGGAATCTATATTGTTGCTAACTCTGAATTATGCCATCTGCACTATTGCCAACTCTGCACTGCCCTCCTCAGCATTTTATTGATACTAGACTCTGTAGTGGTCATTCTAGCATTTGACTGCATCTACTGCCAATGATCCATCCTGCTATTGAAAACTGTGGGCTCCTGTAGCAAGGTACTGATCCAAGAGGTGGACCTCCTCAAGAATCTTGCCCATATGTAGCACTCTAGGGCTACAACACCAAATCACCCCACTTCAATCCTATGGGTATGTCAGCAAACATGGTGAAGTCTTCCTTCAGCCTGGAGAACAGCCTATCGATCTCTACTGATGTTGCCTACTGGTCCTACTTCTCCTCCTTGTCCTTCTTCCTAAGAGGACACTCAGTACTGTAATGACCAAGCTCACCACATCTAAACCACTTGACCTTTGACAAGTCCTTCTACTACTTTCGCTGCTCCCACTGTCCTTGACTGGGACCCTTCGATGCGAGGGCCACATTCTCCTCCTCCTTCACCTGCTTCGATCCACAATTGCAGTCACTAATGGAGCTCTTTAGAAGAGCTCGCCTCAATTCCTCTTGCTGCAAGTCAGCCCACATCCTGTCCCAATCTGGTAGCTTGTCTCTGCCCAATATGCTTTGGACAAAGACTTTCCAGTCCTCGAAGACACTGTTGAGTGCCAATCTTACTAGCTCTATAGGTTGAGGCGTTGTCCCATCAGCTGATAACTAGTCTCGGACTTCCTAAATCTTGGTGAGGAAGGGGTCTATGCCTTCCCCCTTCTGCATTTGGATGAGCCTAGGCTTCTCCTCTAAGTACATCTTCCACTGCTCGAATGTTTCGTAGTACAGTGTGGAGAGTCTCCCACATCTCTCTAGAATTCCCTTTAACAGCTATGTGTGAAACAATGTGATCTTGAAGTCTATCTAGGATCAACCTCTTCGCCCACGCCATCTCCTTTCTGTACTCCTTAAGCTGATCTGCATCTTGGGGTACTGCTACCACTACATCTAGAAGGAAGGACATCCTTGCCTTCAGATGACATAGTTGGAAGCACCATCCAACTTCTCCTGATCTCGAAGCCCAGCAGTGGCTATCTCAAACAATGTTAAAAGTATCCTCTTCCCTTCTACTTAGTTGCTACTCAGATATTCGCACTCCCTTCTGGAGTGAGAAATTACGTACACAATGACCGCTGATCTGCAAGGTAAATTGAACTTCTTGGGACTAGAAGTTCCTTGAGGAAAATTTTCCCTCAATGTGTACTCTTCTTCCTTCCAACTGGGCTAGCTCTGCTCTAGAAAATTGCTGCAAAACTACGACGTCTAGCTACAGATCTACTCTATGAAAATACTGGGCTGCTCCCTCTGCCTCTTGAATCCCTCGATCTGGAGAGATCAATTTTTTCTATCCCACACTCAGAAAAATCGAATCTCCTCAAGAAATTCAGCCTATTGGAAAACTCACTGCACTGCACTCCGGGGTTTCGATCTACTGTCTTCATTGAACAACGAAACTCCCTCTGTCTTTGCTACAGAGCTCTCTGGCTGATCATTTGTGCTCTAATACCATGTGAAAATTCCTAAACCAAAATCCTATTGCAACAACTGGAAATTATTTTCCTAATTATTAATTAAATTTTAACAGTTTACTCACTGTTTCCTACAACAAATACTGAATAAATTACACTACAACCTACACAAATAAAACTGCGGAAGAATAAACGCTAGCACACATGTATATTTACACAGTTATTTTTGGACCAATGTCCCTAGAAAAACCAAACTTGGGAAAACCGGTGCAGTAGTGAGGGTTTTATTTATTATGTAGCAGTGAAATCTGAGTACATCTATGGATGCCCAACTGACAATCCAAACAGCAAGAAAATATGAGTAAAACACTGAAGCGAATTACCCTTCTCCCATAGACAATCTTTCTCTTGACTTTCCCTATCAAAACACGGCCTCCTCGAGCACTGTGTCAGCCTTTGCGCTGCTCTGCATAGCTGGCTAAACGACTTGCTTCGGACTGGGCTAAGATGAAGTCGTTCTACCTCTGGAAGCTGAGGAAGTCGTCTCTCCGGCCCTTTGGGACTCCTTCCCGGCCTCTAGAGCTAAGAAGGAATTTCCTTCTCTCCAAATTGATCTGCCTGACTGAAGCACTGCGGAGTCCCTCAGCGTTGCCTCTCTGGGATAATTCAACTCACTTGTTGCTACCTCCCCGGATCTAGAAAATATTTCCTCCGGCTCATTGTCCCTGCCCCTCTCACACTGCTTCGATCTCTAGCTCACTCTCCGGCCATTGACTGTCGCTACTCTGGAAATCGATCTGCTCATGAAATCAAACTTCTCAAATGTATTCTCCAAGTTCCCATCGACTTCTTCTTATAATCCTCTATTGAGGCTTCAATAGCCAAGATTAGATCTTAATCGATGGCTAAGATTAACTTGAGGTCGATTCGTGTGAGTTTCTAGAACATTCACACCTTGAATTAATTAATTCTGATTAATTAGTCATATTCCCTAAGTTTAGACTTAGGAAATATTTAAACACTGACTAATAATCTAATTAAGTCATTCCTAGGTAGAATTTCCTGAAACGATTTCTGGGTTTTGGAGATCTCATGTATTCTAGCCTCTCCACAAAATTTCAAGGCTAGAATACATCTGATGCTACAAAAACTAACACTAGGAACCAGGGTGATGGCCATGAGCTCATGTTTGGATTTTGCCCACATGTTAAATTTGTATGTCCCGACAATATTTTGAATTTTATGGTACATTTCCTGTTGAAAGTGGTCAAATTATGCTTGTTCTTTTCTTTTTAGCTGCATCAATCTCCGAGGCATCATTCCAGGCCCGCCCCAAAGTGTGGGAAAGGGGAAGGGGAGGCCAATGGACAAATGCAAACTCGAATGAGAAATATGGTGAATGGGGTTATAACGAGCAGAGGGGAGTGATGTATATGGTGTCGGGAAGCAGGACCACGCAACCAAAATTGGGGTTTCCCATGTAGTGCCATCTCTAAAGCTAGTAGCCAACAAAGGAGATGCCACAGGACTACGATACAAGGTTAACCATCAAATTGGACAAAGGAGACAAGAGTACAAATGAAGCCCACTTTTTCCATTGAATCCCCCCACTAATCCATGCCCAAAAGTGTCCATGATAAATAAACAAGATACCCAACTACACAATGAAAAGTCATACCGTCAGGGTCAAAAGGCCCACCTTGAAACATGCGATCATGACAGATGGGTAAGGGACCATATGGCTGGCTCAGGTGGCAGAGATAGTGGCACATCGAACTATCTGGTGGCTGAAAGGGGTTGCTGGCTCCTAGCTGAGGACCATCTGGGAGAAATTTTTTCTCCTATGGATACTACCCACAGGTGGTGGGTAACAATACCTAAGGGACAACTACTAGACCAAATGACAACAATGGGACAAAGACCCACTCACCTCAGTCAATGTCCCCTGCTCTGTACGAAATTTCAATGATGGGAGGACTCTTGGTATGAAAGATATCACTAATAATGGTAGGATCAACAACTAGGTATATTGTGATTTCCAAGGCCCATTCAAAGGAGAGGCTCAATATGAGGCTCACTTGCTTCAATGAAGCTTAATTGATCCCCAAGAAAGACCTAAGGTGGAAGGATTAGACCTAGGGTTTAGGGGTGTTTAGCAACAATGAGTATGCCTAAGGTCAAGACCCTCAATATGATATAGAACCTCTCAAGTAGCTTTGTGAGATAATCATATACCTTCAAGTGGGCTTTTTCTATTTGAGAGACCTAGATTGGTTCCACACAAGATCTAGGGTTTATGACTTTATCATGGGAGGAAAACCTCCTAGGTGCACACTAGATCAAGCTAGAAAGGGTCGAAATGTTTAACTTCCTTTGAGTTTTATGTGCAAATACCCTCAAGAAGACCTTTCACCAAGACGTTCAATGTGATTTTCAAGATTCCAGCTAGGGTTTGAGTTTTCTCACAATTCGACCATGGGAATTGTCTCAAATTTGGAGGAGAGCTAAGGGAAACATCAGTGTAGAAGGCTGTCTAAGTGGTTTTGCAAAAATTTCTCTCTAATGCAATTCACATCAAGCCCTAGCAGGACGTCTAGGTTTAGGGCCAAAATTTAGAAAGAGGAGAAAAAGAGAAGGGAAAAAGGGGTGATCACCAAATTTGCATGGATTAGTGCCTTATCCTTGGCCTATGGAGTCTATGTGATTTGAAATTTGGCCAAAATTGTCTTCAAGGAGGCTAAAAAGTGATGCCCTAGCAAGCACTCTTTAACATTTACCCACCCAAAATCAATGGATTTTATGGAAGAAAAACAAGTTTTACTCCACTAGGAACATTCATCTACTTGTTATCAATGAGGAACATGCACAAATTTGCAATCTAACCATCTTTTACAATGATATTCAATAATTAGTGCACAAAAGAAAAAGCTAGTTACAAAATTTCCACACATTAGACATTTTTCATGTAAAAAAATCTTCAACAAGATTTACATACAAGATAACAATAGATATATCCAATACAAGATCAAGAAGATGGCTCCAAGAAAGAACAAAATTTCAGCTCCAAAAATATCAAAATGCATCAAAAGATCTCCAATAGACAACCAAGAGAAAGTGTGAAATTCTTCCAAGAGAGCTAATCGAAGAAGTGATGATGATCCAATACAAATGAGGCTCTCCTTTATTTATATGAGCCTTTACAAGTTTGATTTAGCCTAATTGGAGTCATTAAGCCCCTAATAATTTTTTAATGTGCAAATAATATCCCTTTTCGTGACAAACCCACAAAATAGCTCAATAAATGAAAAATAAGCCATCCAAAGCTACCCAAAATGATAGAATAATGGCCAGGATGGTCATTGGAGGGCCTAGTTGAGTCCTCAAGTGCCATGATGAAGAAGAGGGCTCCACAAATAATGGTCAAAGGTGTTGATTTTGGGAAGCATCGGATGTGCTCTAGACATGACTTTGATGAAGAGATATTAAAAGAATTAATATTTTTAATGGGTCCCTAACTCTAAACTTAGGAAAATAAAAATATTTATGTGTATTAATATAAAATGGGTGAGAAAGTTCTAAGCGATGAGGATCAAGCTAGTTCTAATCTTAGTCGTTGATTAAGGACTTAATCTCAGTTGTTGAAGCGTCAATAGGAAAAGTATAAGAGGAGGCTTGAGGGTCAGTTGGAGACACACCATCAGAGATCAAGAATTCAATTTTCTGGGGCAGGGTTTGCTAAGGAAATCGAGTTAGTGCTCAAATGCAATTGAGGGTCAGTTCAACAAGGGATTTCCATCCGAGGCTAAAGAATACATAACAGAGAGGCAGTGAAGTGCTGGGAGAGACAGTGCAGGCCCTAGAAGGGCTAATGTAGAGGCCGTAGGAGCTGACGTAGAGGGCGCAGAGGGCTGTAGAGGCTGACGCAGAAGCCGTAGAGGCTGACACAAAAATCGTAGAGGGCTTCATAGGCAGCACTAGGGAGATTTTGTGGGACAAACTTGGAGCAGATCAACAAATTTTGACTCGAGATAAGGTGACACAACTTCTGGAAGAGTGACGCAGTTCCTAAATAGTGCTTGGAGCATCTTTCGCTGACTAGCATAAGGAACATCCGAAGTCACAGTGGGGTTTGATCATTCTGTTACTGATTTGCCCGAATATCTGTCTCCAGATAGAGGTACTACTGCCAAGGATATTCTCTGTTGGGTGACCCATTTATGGCACCCTAGTTGAACTCAAGAAATCTGCTTAATAACACAAACCCTCTATATGCTGCACCGGTTTTCCCGAATTGGGTTTTTCCGAGGACGATTGTCCAAAAATAACGGTGTCCCTTGTGTTATTGTCTCAACTTATTTCAGTGCATGATCTGTATATTTGTGAATGTTGCATTAGTGTTTACTTCGATGTTTATGCAATTAAATAACTTCTTGATGAAAAGAACAAGTAGGAGATTGTAAACCAGTAATTGCAGTAGGGGTTTCTGACGTGTTGGATTCAGGAATTTTCACAAAAGGGGACAGCCCCTTGATCTCTAAGCAAAACATCATGTGGTGCTCCGAAGTGGCTTTGGGGCACAAGTAATGGTCCCATGGGTCTCCAAGTGGCTTATAATCAAGTCGATGCTCCATCCACGAGGGCTAGAAGATGACACATGCCCTCCCATGTCTCCCTGCGAGAGACAAAACCTCTTCTGAGCCCTGGATCAGATGCCAAGTGTTAGGTGCAATGTGTAGCTTGGTGGGCAACATGGTCCAAGTGCATCATCATCCCTGTATAACGAGTTAAAACAACTGTAAGTCTAGTACGAGCAATAGGGGGAGTAACAACAACGTAGGGATTGTGTAGTCACAACGTGACGCACTCTGGGAAGTTGGGGAGACAAAAGCATCCTTTATCATTTTCAAGACTATAGAGGGCAACTACAGACAAGAGGGCCATCCTACATGCAACTCTCATTTCATCACACGTAGGACTACATCATCTCCTCCATGACTGCACAGTCATTGGAGTGAGGCTTTTTGGCCAGCACCATCCAAGGGAGTTTGGAGCTAGGAGGCTGGGAGATCATTTGGAGGGCAATTTGAGGAGGATTTCTGGAGTTGAGAGAACAGAGATTGACAGGATCAGTCACAGTAACAGAATTCGAAATTGGAGGAAGGGGCCACGCTCTGAAGGGTCAAAGATCACACTCATTTAATAGAATGTTCTAGGCAGATCTAAGGGGTCCAATAGGAGTCCCAACTCAGCCAATTGCTAGAGGAGCTAAGGGGAATTTGGGCCAAATTTTCGAGGTCAACATTTGGCAAATTCCTTCGTGTTTTATTCTAGGTATTTGGTGGAGAGGCCAGGGTTAATTTTCCATCATTTCTGAGCACTCTAGAGTGGGAAAATCAGGGGGCGAAGTCAAGCAGCAGTGCGGTTTCGGAGCAACAACACAGTTTTCTGGAGGAGCTGGTTATTGCAACCATTGGGTTTTCTGGCATTCATCACCTAGTGCTTGTAGCTTGCCATTAAGGCAAGCCCAGGTGCACCACTTCCACATTATTGTACTTTCCTCCCAAATTATAATAAAATGGCTCAGTTGTTGGTTATTCCTGGCATTTGTATGGGTGTACACTGAATGTTTCAAGTTTATGATGTTGTTTTAATTGTTTCCTTTGCATAGCACTATTTTTCCTAGTTTAGAACATTACAGTGGTATCAAAGCATGATCTTGGCCTAGCTGTGGGAAAACTAGCCAGAAGATCATAGAAGCTTTGGGTATGAGTGCACAGTGACAGAGACAAACCCATGACTCAAGGGAAACCCAGTATGCAGAAATTCTGGGATAGAATTCATTGAGATGATGAGAGGTTGGGGTGACAGACCAAACCCATCCTCGCCCTTACAATAGAGACGCTAGAGGTGTGCAGGTCGTGGGGGTGCAACCATCTACATCATGTGGGGAAAGTCGACCAGATCAAGGCATCTCAAATCTCCTAAAAGAGAGTAGGCATGACAAAGACAGTTAGAGGGTGAGACCAGGGGGTGCTTTTGCTAGTGGAGACCTAGTTTTAGATATCAGGAGCCTAAGGAGGAGGTTGAGCATGATGCTAAGAGTTCACATGGTGGTGAGGAGCACATCGATATACCCGATGTGGCGCAAGAGTCACCTTTATTAGAGACCTCTTCGATAGCCCCAATTTACTCCTTGGTGGAGAGGATAGAGCCTACACACATAGAGCCATCTGTTGAGGGGGTGGGACACATGGACGAGATGCCAACGTTTGTTGAGGTATCTGGTGCCTTGACCGAGTTTACAGGTGATAGATTCACGCGACGGTTCCATCAGTTTCAGGCCGACCTTCTAGCATTAAAAAGGAAGGTCGCGTTAGTGCGAGAGGCTATTTTGTAGCAGAATGAAGAGTTGGAGGACATGAGAACAGTTTGTGTTGAGTCCACAGCCCAATTAACGCATGTTGGGGAGCGATTGGATTCCCTACAGGTGCAGCTAGAGCGCACGTTGGGGCGTGAGAGCAGCCCTCTTCGAGCATACATAGATGGGGTTGGTAGCACTGTGAGGTTACCTTTATCCATTGGACAGAGAGAGACAAAGCGACCCAGTCATAGTTCATGTGTTGACCAGAGTAGCGGGATGAGACGACCTGAGTTGCACAGGGTGTAACACCCGCATGCTGGTTTTGTTCTATGTGCGGGAGTTCGTGCACACGATCCCACTCTTTGGGTTGGATGGCGAGAGATTCTGAGTTGGTACCCTGTGGAGTGGGCTATGGAGATGGTAGTGGACCTAGGTGTAGCTCAGCTGAAGCTTCTAGGGACTAGGGATACTGTCAACGAAAATTGGCATTGGGTCCCCGGTGGGACTACCTAGCATTACTAGGTATGCCTGTTGACTACAATCGGGATGGTGCAGTTGACCTAGCAATTGAGCATGCACATTCGCTAGGGGAGTCTCAGTCAGCATCAATGGCCGACCAGTTTATGAACAAACTCTTTTGGTTTTCTTGGTATGGCATTTGTACACGGGATCACTGGGTGATCAGCATACTCTGGCAGGCAGGAGCAATGTTGCACTAAGCGCCCCCCCCGGTTCCAAGCCCAGAAGCGCATCCCGTGCGGAAGCGTCTAGGAAGCTTCAGAAATTCAAAAGCGCGCTTCCGCCTGATTTTGCCGCTTCCTGGAATTTTCTGAAGTGTGGCTCGGAAGCGCGCTTCCAGACCTCCAAAGCGCGCTTCGTACGACGCTTCGGCCGTACGAAGCGTGGCGCTTCGGAGGGCGAAGCGTACACTCCCCGTACGCTTTTGGAAAAAGCGCCGCATGGCCTAAAAAAATAGAATTTTTTTTAATTTTTTGATGAGTTTGCTTGTTGGGGGTAGGTCTACCTTGGGTTAAGGTGAGGAATGAAGGTAAAAAAATATAAAAAAAAAATATAAATATAGCAGACTCTCCCTCATGGTAATGTTAAATTCTTAAAGTAAAAGTGACATTCTCCTTTATTTTTCATTTTCATCATTTTACTTAAATTTTTAACATTACCATGAAATGACTCAGGATGTTTGAGAGTGGTTCCAGCCTCATTGGACTTCATATGGAGAAAATAGAATTTCATATCCTATTCAAAATTCAGCAGACTTAACAGTTTTCAGGAATTCAGGATTAATGGGATTGTGGCATTTCATTATATTATATCAAGTATGAAGGTATGCGATTAGCATTTAATCAAGAACGCCAAGCCCTATATGTACCCTACTGTTGGTGGTGTTAATTGTTGAACTCCTTTGTCACGCCCTTAACAAAAAATTACCTTTCAATCAAGTCAAAATCATCGATCAAGCATGTTAAGCTTTTTCTACCATATTTTAAGTCTTGAATTAGGTAGCTTGATCAAAATTGGGCAGTGTTGATTAATATCCATAGACAATAGACGTAGAGGCAAAGGCTAGACAAGAGGAGAAGAATCTAGATTCTAGATGGTTGATGCATCTAAATGGTTGATGCTCGAATAATTAATCATTAATGTACAATGGATGCTATATCTATCTTGATTTATGCAAAAATATGCATGCTTTCATGTCTTCTACAACTAATTTGGTATTTGGGATGTTTGTTTTGAGTATAAATGCAATAATATATATATATATAGCAGACGCTTCGCTTCCTAGATTTTTGGAAAATGACGCTTCTGCATCCCCACTTCCAAAAAACGTCCCCGCTTCATGCAACATTGGGCAGGAGTTTGTCGAAGGTGGCATTGGCAGGCCACTAGACAATGCCTTGTATGGAGCTGGGGGATCTTCACTTTGTGTGGGCCACAGAGGACGCAGAGGAGGGGAACAGTGGTGGCATCACTGCTGACACATAGGGAGAGTCACTTCTTGGATCCCTCAGGGGGGGATTTGGAGGGAAGATCCATTGATCAGCGGGGATAATGATGCGATGGTGGAGGTGATGACACTGATCGGGTGTGGCCTGACACATAAAGACATAACTCTAGGCCATCACATCTAGGGATGTGTGGGAGCATCTAGCATTGAGCAGTGGTCTACCAGTGGGCATGGAGATGCATGGTGGTGTGTTGTAGTGTGTTAGACTGTGTTGTGAAGTGGGAGTGAATCACATTGCATTAAGTACATGCGGGGAGTGACAGGTGCAGTGACACTGGCGGGAAGCGGGATGGCATAGTTGTAGCCAAGGATATCCAGTAGTGTACAGGGATAGGCATGTCCCAGAGTACTATGATGATTAGTGGTATGCAAAGGTGTATGGTGCTACACAACGAAGTCTTGGAGTGTTACCTCCAAGGACACCCATGGACAGAGATTTCGAACAAACCTTTGGGTGTAGTTCACCCAGGATCGATGGGGAAACCGATGAGCAATACTTGATGGTATCTATGGGCACTCACACACCTGATCCTCTTTTACATCACTTACAGGAACGGGCAACCTTGTTGTTGTCCTTTGACACTTTGGGCACGAGCTGCAGGGGACGGGGAGCTCACCCAAGATATTTGGATGACACTTGGTGCGATAGAGGGGAGACTTCTCGGGGAGGGCATCAATTCGGTGTGCGAGTTGACAACCATAGGTCGAGGGATGAGGTGATCACCAATAGGGATGGCATATCATTCATCATTGATCCTATACCTGGGGAGCTGGTCACAGGGGAGACATGTGTCAATCTTTCCACAGGGCATGTTTGGACCATGCATGAGCAGAGGATACCGTGTACGGATGAAATAGTTGTCCAGTATGTATCCGGGTTCCCAACATCGTATCAACACATTATCAAGGGGCGGGTAGTCGAACCAGTGGTGATGGTTGGTAGGAGCAAGATGGATCCGCATACACTAAGTCGATTGCACGTATCAGATACCCATCTATTGGTCGCATTCAGGGGGTAGCTATTTGGCACAGGTGGTTTCCAGTAGTCATCAGTACTACACAGAGGCAGACATAGGACAGTTTAGCATGCCTCAAATTAGTTCATGATGTATGGAGCCTATATATGGGTGGCATGCTAGGACTAGAGTTGAGCGCCAGAGGGATTCCATCGGTTGTCAGGGATATGTCGCAACAAGTCTGGCTATGGGATGCAGGGCTTCAGTTAATCGATAGATCACTCGTGATGAGCAGAGTCATGGTAGAGAGTGATATAGTTCACTCTTGGGATGACACATGGGGGTTCACAGAGGGTTTCATCATATGGGGAGGCAAACATTTTCTGTTGCTGCACAGGATCGAAGTTACATTTGGATGGGTAGGCCTTGGTGCCATGGAGATGCCCAGGCAAGATGCGTCTCGCCTCTTTCAGTATTCCACCATCGGGTTCCAGGAGAGGAGGATATTGTCTGCGCATGATGGAGAGTATGACATAGTCAGAATAGTGCAGCGTCAGCATGGTGGCACCACTCTAGGAATAGCAGGGAACTAGGGCATCACAACTCTTCAAAGCTCAATAACCTTTAGGGATGCGTCGACTACTGTAGGGGGAGATCATACATATCTTCCATTGGGCTTTAGCGAGTCATTGATGGAGTAGGGGACTTCTGGTACTTGCACTGGGCAGGATAGTGAGTGGAGTGAGGGGAGCCTCATGTTGGATAAGATGGCATAGGATCCTGGTATTGAAGGATTCTTTCATATCAGGACAGTGCCAAGGTTAGGGATGATTCAGTGGCACATCTGGGATCCTAAAATTGAAGAATTCTTTCATATCAGGATAGTTTTGAGGTTAGGGACGATTCAGTGGCACATGTGGGACCCTGGCACATGTTGCAGTGACAGTGGGGAGCAACACTTAGAGAGGATGCTCATTTAGGCATTGCTTGAGGACAAGCAATTTTTGGTACATTGGAGGAGCTTGCCGGTTGAGAATGCTACTTGGGAGGGCAAGCACATACTTGAGCGTCCAACACTGAAGTTGCTTGGGGACAAGCAACATTTGGGAGGGGAGGGCTGTCATGTCCCTTCCTAAATTATTTTGGAGTAGTATTAATTTCTACATTTTGGGACCAATTTTGGAGGTGATGGGGGCCCATTTGTTTTTATTAGGAAGCTAGACTTAGAAGAAGTTATTTCGATGTGGCTAAGTAGACGTAGGGGACACCCATACTAGGGGAATACACATTCGCTAGTTCGATTTGCATGGAGGGGAAATCGATGGTTAGGTGAGGGACCCACGATGGAGGGTAAATGGAAGAAAAAGTGCTCCATGAAATCTGTATAAGGAAGGCAGCTCTCCTCATATGCATATCTTATCTTTTGACATATTGAACTCAATCTTAGTTGCTCAAGTTACTTAGCCGGGTTACATTGTTGTTTAGCACACTAGTATCTCCGAGTCGAGATTCCAACCCTTGCTTCGGTGGACATCGAGTGCCAGCCCTAGAAGGGAGTTCTTCTTCATTTCAGTTCGTAGCATCAACAGGGAGACGAGTTACAACAACTGTAAGTCGAGTACCAACAGTAAGGGGAGTAACAACAGTGTACGGATTGCGTAGTCACAACGTGAGGCACTCCGGGAAGTTGGGGAGACAAAAGCATCCTCCATCATTTTCAGGAGTATAGAGGGCAGCTACAGACAAAAGGGCCATCCTACACACAATTCTCATTTTATCACACATAGGTCTGCATCATCTCCTCAATGACTGTGCAGTCGTTGGGGTGAGACTCTTTGGGAAGCACCATCCAGGGGAGTTTGGAGCTGGGAGGCTAGGAGATCATTTGGGGCCATTTGAGGATGATTGCTGGAGTTGGGAGAGCAAAGATTGATAAGATCAATCATAGTAACAAAATTCAAAATTGGAGGGGGGTCACATTGTGAAGGGTCGATTTTTGAAGGTTGGAACCAAGGGAAACCCTTTCTGGGTTTTTCTGGGTTTTGGGCAAGGATCACAATCCTAATTCTATAGAATTTTCTAGGCAGATATAAGGGATCCAACAGATGTCCCAACTCAGCCTGCAGCTAGAGGAGCTAAGGGGAATTTGGACCAAAATTTCAAGCTTAACATTTGGAAAATTCCTTCGTGGGTTATTTTGGGTATTTGGTGGAGAGGCCAGGGTTAATTTCTCGTAATACTCTGAGCACTCTTGAATGGAAAAATCGAGGGGTGAAGTCAGGCAGCAATGCAATTTTGGAGCAACAACACAGTTTTCTAGAGGAGCTGGTTATTGCAACCATTGGGTTTTCTAGCATTCATCACCTAGTGCTCGTAATGGCAAGCCTAGGTGCACCACTTCCACCTTATTGTACTTTCCTCCCAGATTAAAATAAAATGGCTTAGATGTTGGTTATTCCTGGACTTTTTATGGGTGTACACTGAATGTTTCAATTTTATGATGTTGTTTTAATTGTTTTCTTTGCATAGCACTATTTTTCCTAGTTTGGAACATTACAGATAGCTAGTAGATCAAAAATCTCTCATCAACTTAAAGAAGGATTCTTGAAAAAAATTCAAGGAATATCATAAGGAGAATAATATTCCAAGGTAATTAAAGGTTGCAAATATATCTAGTTCTCATCAAGTACACCTATGGACTCATCAATAAAATTTGAGAACAACAAGGAGCATCTAACTATAGAGGTAATTAAAGGTTGGACCTCATCCTTTCAAATAACAAGGTATTGGATTTTGTACTAGGAAAAGTCAAGGAACCATCAGATGATGCTAGAAAGGAGAAGTACAAAGAAACTGATATTATTGCCATGAACCTAATTGTGGATGGAGTCAAAGACAACCGAATTCCATACATATCCACACTAGATTCTTCAATAAAAATGTATGATGCTCTCTCAAAGCTATTTACAATCAAGAATATTGGACAAGTAGCAAGTCTAAAGAATGAACTTCGAATAGTTAAGATGACAAAGGATGATACAGTGTCTTCATATTTTGTAAGAATTTCCCGTATTAGAGATGAACTGCAAGCAATTGATGAAGTAGTCCCTAAAAAAGAACTTGTGATTTCTTCCCTTCTAGGACTACCAAAGTCTTGGAATGCCTTTGCAGCTGGAATTAGTAGTTGGAAGAACTCTCCATCATTTGAAGAAATGTGGTCTGCATGTATACAAGAAGAAGCTCGTCTTTCCTTGGTAGAAGGCAAGCAAGAAAATGAAGAAATGCTTCAAATGCCTACTCTGCTCATGTCAAGAAGAAAGGAGGATATAAGAAGTTTAAGGGACCAAAGAAAAATCAAGGGAAGATTGACCTCTCTAAAATAGAATGCTATCATTGTCACAAGATGGGTCATTATAAGAATCAATGCCTGATAATCCTGAGAACAAAAAGAGAAAAAGGGATCAAGCTACAGTTGCTACCGATGTTAAACCTCCAAAGAAGTCTAAAGCAGAGGATTCTGAAGTCACAAAGTTCTATGAAGTCTTTATTGTTTTAATTTTTGTATAATATGTCTCTAAGATCAATCTTTTGATTTCTAGGGTTTATAGATTTAAAATGTTTTGTTAGAAGGTTATTGAGTTGTTTTGATGAATTAAAGGGATCCCTCACAAGTCTAGATCGAGAGGGAGATTCCCTACCTTTTTCACAAAAGATAAGTATCTTATTCTTTATTTCTTTTCATTATTAATTCCCTCTATTTGTATAAGTTTCATTTGTGCTTGTTTATAATCTTCTCTTTTGTGTTTTCCTTGGAAGGAAAGTTTGCAGGTATACTTTAAAAGTACTTGCAATAAGGATTATGGCTAGATTTAGAGGGAGACTCCAATAAGAAGAGAGAAGCTTTGTTTCAAAAGAAGCCCTTCAATAGGAAACCCTACAAGGTTTGTAAAAGGAAGCAACTCAAGGTATGTTTAAGATCACAAGAATTGTTGCAGATATTCCTCATACAAAAAGGTGCAATCGTTTTGTCTTGGTTTATATTATTAACTCTCTCATGTCTAGGATTTTGAATCATACAAATTATTATTTGTTAGGATGATTAATCTTTAGATTAAATAAACCCTTGTCATAGTCCTTATCTTTTGCTCACTTTGGTAAAACACTAACCTTTAGGGTTCACTATAAAACCCTAATCCTTTAATGTTTAGGGTTTGTTGATATGATGAAACCCTAGCCTCTTAGGATTTGGTGATCATATCTAAAACATATGAGGAAACCCTAGCTAGTTAGGGTTTTGATTAATTATGGTTATGACAAAACCCTTGTAATAGTTAACAACCTAGCAAAGAAACCCTAGGTGTAAATTCTTCTGTATGTTTGAAACCCTAACTTGGTTGTTGTATATATTAAATTTTTTATGCTTCAGTTATAATTGTGATTAGGTTTTAAGACAAAACCCTAACAAAGATTGATATAAGTTTCTAGGGCATGATAATAAAACCCTATATGTAAAATTCATTCACTATGATTGAATTTAGTTGCTAATATCTAAAGTTTAGTTTTGGTAGAGGAATCTAGGGTTTGTGAAAAAACCCTAGCATAGATTGTTGTGAAAGTCTAGGGCATGAAAGGTGTAACCCTTGTTGATTGTAAAGCTAACTAGTTTTATGTTTTGATATCTAAAGTCGAATTTGTTATGCTCCGATTGTGATGACATGCTAACCCTATATTGATAAAGCTAACTTCATGCTCTATATTTGTACTTGGTAAAACTTCTTGTTGAAAATTTGCAGGTACATAGTCTTCAAGATGTTGAAGATGCTTACCTACCTCATACTTGATGATGATGTTGGGCATGGTGGAAAGAGGGAGATGTAAGAATCTAAAGCCTACATTGTTGATTAATAAATGACCTTGTTGCCATAGAAGGAACGATGTTTTGAAAGGTTGAAGTTCTTCAATGAGTGTAGCTGAGTTGTTGATGAATTTATCCTCTTATAGAGAAGAATCTTGGATAAATAAAGTATATATCTCCCCAATTAAGAGGGAGGACATATTGTGACTACTTTAGTAATGACCTTGAAGAACGAGTAAGATCACAGAAAGGCTAAACCACTACAGATGATTATTCGTGATTGATAGAGTTGTGAACAAGAATTGGATATTTTGGAAATTTGGTGCTGCCGAAAAAATTGAAGAAGGAAGTCTCCATCAAGATGAGTTTAGATATCACGATGACATAAGCAACATCAGAATAATTGAATACCCCGAATATTGTGCTAGCATACAAGAACATATACATTGAAAGTTTGATATTGATTGGGGTCATGAAGCTACAATACGTACCAACAGATGAACAAGTAGTTGATGTGTTGACAAAATCTCTTCTCGAGTAGAAGTTAGTTTTAGGAGCATGCTCAGATTGGTGGATGTGTTGATCTCTTCTTGAAAAGTTGGTGTATTGATAAATGTCTCTGATTTGGTTGAGAGGGAGAAATGAAACACCATAAAAATGCATGTATGATGGTACTTGGGAGGACATCGTAGCCTAGTTAGTATTCAGATCTCAGTTGATGTCTAGATCCCAGAGGGAGGGTATCATACAGAGCTTCGGTTTAGTGGTGATACTTGGATCCCTATTAGGGTTGGTGTCAGGGCATGTAGGCTTAGATGGTATCTATATCCTATTGGATTATGCTCAGATTGTTGGATGTGTTGATCTCTTCTTGAAAAGTTGGTGTATTGATAAATGTCTCTGATTTGGTTGAGAGGGAGAAACGAAACACCATAAAAATGCATGTATGATGTTACTTGGGAGGACATCATAGCCTGGTTAGTATTCAGATCTCAGTTGATGTCTAGATCCCAGAGGGAGGGTATCGTACAGAACTCCGGTTTAGTGGTGATACTTGGATCCCTATTAGGGTTGGTGTCAGGGCATGTAGGCTTAGATGGTATCTATATCCTATTGGATTGATACCAGGGTTGTAGCATGATGGTACCTATAGTGGAAATTGCCTAGATGGCACCTTAGTCCATGTTGAGAGGATACCTTAGCAATGAGGATATCCCAAGCAATGTGTATGCTATTAATCTCTTCTTAAGAACATTTCAAATTGAGGTCAACCTTGTATTGATTGAACAATTATGAATACCTCCCTAGTTAAGAGGGAGTATTGAGAAATGTAACTAGTATCGGTCTTTAGAATTGTATTAGAGTCATGAAGTAATACATTTGTCAAAAGAAATAAAAGAAAAATTATTGTAAGAGAAAAGTTATTTTTAAGCATATTTTCACGCTTTATTTATTTTATTTCTAGGTCAAAACCTCCATTGAAGGCTTCTAGGGTTTATGTCATACGTCCTTTTCCATGTCATCATGCAATAGACCCTTGTTGGGCTTTGAATGTCAAGAAAGAAATTTAATTTTTGAGTCAAAGTTGTATTGTATGCCTCCTCCACCAAGTTGGTTTTTCCTCCAATCAAGTTGGCCTCATTGAAGTAATTCGACCTCACAGAATCACTATGAAAGCAATGCTACTCGACCTTAGAGGTTGAAACCACTTAATGGGATCCTTGATTAACCCCCTTCTTGAACTTGGAAACACCTATCCACTCTAAAGCCCATTACGGAAGAGCATGCCACTATGAAGTGCTCACTTGGTTCCATGACTTGTAAGCTCATTTGCTCAATTACACTAATGATTTGTATGGATTAGTATCAGTTAGTGCAGAGGAGTGCCAAAGTAACAGTTGCAGTGGCTAGAAGCGCTAGAGACTGAGCAACGCAGAGTAGAATTGGCAACAGGGCAGAGTCTATAGCAACGTAGAGGCTTTAGAGGATCAACACATAGACTAGCAACAGTCAGAAATCCAACAACAAATGCATCATGTTTAACAACTGTTTAGTATTTTGGATGATTTTCTGTCGTTGTTGCAGCAACAACAGCAGTTGGAGAAGGTTGCAGTGCAGATGCAATGTTTGTAGTTGCAAGGCCAGCAGCAACATCGATGCAACATTTGCGCAGTAGTTGATGGCTTGTGATGTCAGACATCAACAGTGTAGAGGGAGATGTTACAAAGTCAGGGTGATGCTTCAACAAGTTGCATTACTAGAACACATTCCTCGCTAAGAGGGAGTGTTGATTTTTGGTAGCATCGGATATGCTCTAAGCCTCAAAATTTGCAGGGAGGCTAGGACACATGTATTCCAGAATACCCAGAAACCGTTTTCATAAATTGCACACGGAAATAGTTTTATTAAAATAATCAATTATTTTTAATGGATGCCTAAATCTAAACTTAGGAAATTAAAATAATTAAAGGATATTAATTAAACTAGGGGTGAAACTTCTAAAAGAAGACGAGGATCAAGTCAAAATGATCTGAGCCATTGATTAGAATCTAATCTGGGCCATTGATTGATCAACAAGAGGATTATAAGAAGAGGCTTGATGGGCATTTGGAAGACACATCGAGTGAGAGATCAGAGATCAATTTTCTCAAGAGAGCAGCGCAGCAGTTGTCGGAGAAGTGATTGAGGTGATTTCTTGATCCAAATTGGATCCATGAAAATTATCAGAGTTCTATGACTGTTTCAAATCATGATAGACTTCAAAATCTTGTAAATGTCGAGCTATCAGAAAAAAACTCTATATAATGGTAATTTGCAGCCAACACAGAGCAACGAGGACTTTCGGTCAAAGCGTGATGACCGTTGGCCCATGGAGACTGTGCATGGCACAAAAGTGGCAGTTGGGAAGCTCAAACCTAGAAACGGAGGTTGTTTCTGATGCGCGATTAGCGCAAAGCTGGGCAAAACCCCTCGAAAAGGAAAAGCCCCGAGCGCTCGGTCACAAGGGAAACTGGAAAACCGTGGGAAAAGCACTGAAACTGACAGGCGGGTCCCGCGCTCCAAAACCGACGGAATATCAGAGGCATTTCAGGCGGTAAGCGGGTTTGTCAAAGGACCAAGCAATTCCATACGTTGAATGACGCGTGTCTGGTGGATGAGAGAGAAAAACCGCTCTCATCGCGGGTTAACAGTCGAGCAAGTCACCTGTGCGATAAAAGCGATAACCATAGGATCTAGAGGCTCCAGATCGAACGACGAAGATAGCACTCGATGGGAAACCGGATTTGACTGAAGAATAGGTTGAGGCATATGAAATTTGAAGTCCGATTTGACCACTGAGCTGGTGGATGAATCATTTCACAGAGTAACCGAAGTAACGACTGTTCGAGGATGAGCTGGCGCTCAATTCGTGAGGGGACAAGTGGCCACCTCCCTGTGATATGTTACACAGTGGCGATGACGTAGAAGCAGGGAATTCCAAGCGGACAGAGGCAGGCGATCCGAAGGGTCGGAAAAGGAAGCGAACAGTCAAGGGACAGATTGGCTTTAAGCCACGGACAGACAAAGAGCAGAGGGGAGACAGTGAGACAAAATAGAGAGTGAAGCAAGAAGCAGAGAAGAGAGAAGTCGAGTTGACCTGCAGAACTAACGCAACATCGAGCAAACAGAATCGAGAGGGCTTGAGAGGTTCAAGCAATCCCTGTGAGGATATCTATTGGGAACTAGGTACCAAATTGGACTCATCCCATTAAGACCAGTCGAGGTCGAGACTTGGTAAGGAGGACTCCGTGTACTCTAATGGCTTGGGAAATCCAAGAACCACCCTCCTAAGCATCATCTGTTTCAGGAGACTCAAATTGAGCTCCTCATTGTAAAAACTCTGCTTAAAGACACAATAAAAAAGGCCACCACTAAAAGCTGGACCAGGAGACGAAGCCCAAGAGGATTGGGTGAACTCCTTATTAAATTGTTGTGTTTCTCTTACTGCTTTCCAATTGCCTATGTATTTCGCAATCTTATCGATCTGTTGCTTAAAATAACATAGGCACACACCAGCACATGAGTCTGTAATACCTTCATTAATTTTCCTAAGGTCACCTAGGGGTGATTTCAAATCAAGTGGTATTAGAGCTTTGGGCTGTTAAGGTTAGACAAGCTTGTGCTAGATTTAGCTGCTGAATGCTAACTAGATCAAAGCTCAAATTAGGAAAAGGAGAGTTGGTCGAAACTAATCCTGAAATTGGGAGAGTCTATCCTCAGAAGACAATGTCAAAGGAAGGTTTTGTGGGGCCAAAACCTCAATTTATAGATAGTTTCCTAGCCATAAGGTCCATGGTAGAGGAAATGTATAAGGATTTTAGAAAACACAAAGATGAAGATTCATCAGGCTCCAAACAAGATAAAGGAGAAGAAGAGTCTCTCCTCCATGACCACTCAAAAGGCAAAGGGAAAGAAGAAAGCTTTCTCACACCTCCTAATAGCCCTAAACATAAAAAGAAGACTTCTTTGATTAAACTAGATGTTAAATTTGATTTACCAATATGTTGAAAATCTAGACAATTGGATTAGACAAATTGATGTTTATTGTAGAGTGTAGAGTATTGAATCAGACAAGAGCAAGATTCAGCTGGACAGCCTACACCTTGGAGGCACTGCCTTGGTTTGGTGGGAAGGCAGGACCCAAGCCGACATGAAGAGACATGGTAAGACTATTTCTGTCTGGAGTGAATTTGTTTCTGCAATCAAAAAGTAGTTCTATCCACTGGCCTACATGCAGCAAGCCATGATGAGCTGGCAAACTCTTCGACAGTTGAAAGGGAAAACTGTACAAGGTTACACCCAAGAATTTAGGAAGAGAGCATTGATTCTAGAAATCTCACAAGACTCACCTGAGACTCTGTTGAAGTACATCGGTGGTCTACACAGCTATATAAGGCACACTATCCTCATGTTTAATCCCACTAGTATAGATGAGGTATATGTTCAAGCTACACATCTAGAGGCTAGAGGAAAGAATGGAAACCCAAAAGTTGGGGGATCATCCCAACCCACTGCAAGCAAGAATAAGGAGAAATGAAAACAGAAATGGAAAGCAAGGAAGGCTAACACTGTAATCTGTATGTTGTTGTGAATAGGTTCAGCAAAATGTGTGTTTTGATACCTTGTAATAAACAGATTACAACTGAACAAACTACAAAACCGTTCTTTCAACATGTATGGGTTCACTTTGGATTACCCACTTCCATTATATCTCATCGAGACACTCGATTTGTGGGAAAGTTTTGGTCGAGTTTGTGGGAACTGATGGAAACCAAACTGAAGAAAAGCACAACTTTTCATTCACAAACCGATGGCCAGATAGAAGTAGTAAACTGAACAGTGATCCAGTTGCTCAGGGGATATTGTAGCAAGCATCCTAAGCTTTGGGATGAACATTAATGTTATGTGCAGCATGCTTACAACCGGGCCAAACATTCTTCCACACAGAGATCTCCTTTTGAGACCTGTTTTGGTTTCACACCAAGGTCTCCTTTGGATTTTGTCTTTGGTAAGGACACAACAGTTGAGGGACACAACGATGTGGACAAGGCAACTAGGTTCATTGAACAAATCCAAGAGATCCACCAGACTGTATAGGAACAACGGGAAAAGAACCAAGCCAAATACAAGGCAAGGCATGACAACCATCGGATGGAGCATAGTTTCCAAGTTGGTGATCAAATCTGGCTGTATATCAGCAAGGACAGGATGCAAGGTGAAGGTAAAAAGCTAAAGCCTATCAGGTATGGACCTTTCAAGATACTTGAGAAAATTGGTGAGAATGCTTTTCGCCTTGATCTACCAGCTTACATGCACATCTACTCAGTCGTAAATGCAGATAGCTTGAGATTGTTTGAACCTTCACTAATTGAGGATCATGAAGAGCAGAGTCAATTGCCTTCTATGGATGACTAGTTACCTGAATAACTTAATGAATTGCAGGAGGATAGTTCTGGACAGGAAGGTGAGAACGACGCACAGGGGAGATGCTAAGTACCTCAGAATTGAGCTCAGGGCTTCAAAGCCAAGCAATGCAAAATGGATAGAGATTGGACAAGTGAGACAATTGTACCCTCACTTAGTCGATGCTTGAAAACCAACTTTTGGTGGTCCAAAAGATTTTCTAGTGGGAAGGCCGTGATCCATGAAAATTATCAGAGTTCTATGAATGTTTCAAATCATGACAGACTTCAAAATCTTGTAAACGACGAGCTATCAGAAATAACCTCTGTATAATGGTAATTTGCAGCCAGCACGGAGCAACGAGGACCTTCGGCCAAAGCGCGCTGACCGTTGGCCCATGGGGATTGTGCATGGTGCAAAAATAGCAGTTGGGAAGCTCAAACCCAGAAATGGAGGCTGTTTCTGATGCACAATTAGCGCAAAGCTGGGCAAACCCCTCGAGAAGGA
Source organism: Pinus tabuliformis (assembly GCA_031772625.1). Classification (NCBI taxonomy): domain Eukaryota; kingdom Viridiplantae; phylum Streptophyta; class Pinopsida; order Pinales; family Pinaceae; genus Pinus; species Pinus tabuliformis. The sequence goes on from CM062816.1 coordinate 558,461,534, forward strand.
AAAGCCCCGAGCGCTCGGTCACAAGGGAAACTGGAAAACCATCGGAAAAGCGCTGAAACTGACATGCGGGTCCTGCACTCCAAAACCGGCGGAATATCGGAGGCATTTCGGGCAATAAGCGGGTTTGTTAGAGGACCAAGCAATTCAATACGTTGAATGACGCGTGTCCGATGGATGAGAGAGAAAAACCGCTCTCATCGCGGGCTAATAGTCGAGCAAGTCACCCGTGCGATAAAAGCGATAACTGTAGGATCTGGAGGCTCCAGATCTAACGGCGAAGATAGCACCCGATGGGAAACCAGATTTGACGGAAGAATAGGCTGAGGCATATGAAATTTGAAGTCTGATTTGACCGCTGAGCTGGCGGATGAATCATTTCACAGAGTAACCGAAGTAACGACCGTTCGAGGATGAGCTGGCGCTCAGTTCGTGAGGGGACAAGTGGCCACCTCCTTGTGATACGTTACACAGTGGCGATGACGTGGAAGCAGGGAATTCCAAGCGGACAGAGGCAGGCGATCCAAAGGGCCAGAAGAGGAAGCGAACAGTCAAGGGACGGATTGGCTTTAAGCCACGGACAGACAAAGAGCAAAGGGGAGACAGTGAGACAGAACAGAGAGTGAAGCAAGAAGTAGAGAACAGAGAAGTCGAGTTGACTTGCAGAACTAAGGCAACATCGAGCAGACAAAACTGAGAGGGCTTGAGAGGTTCAAGCAATCCCTGTGAGGATATCTGTTGGGAACTGAGTACCAAATTGGACTCATCCCATTAAGACCAGTTCAGGTTGAGACTTGGTAAGGAGTCTGTGTACTCTAGTGGCTCGAGAAATCCAAGAACCACCCTACTAAGCATCATCTGTTTCAGGAGACTCAAATTGAGCTACTCATTGTAAAAACTCTGCTTAAAGACACAATAAAGAAGGCCACCACTGAAAGCTAGACTAGGAGACGTAGCCCAAGAGGATTGGGTGAACTCCTTATTAAATTGTTGTGTTTTTGCATTCTGCTTGCTATGTTTCTCTTACTGGTTTCCAATTGCCTGTGTATTTCGCAATCTTATCGATCCATTGCTTAAAATAACATAAGCACACACCAGCACATGAGTCTGTAATACCTTCATTGATTTTCCTAAGGTCACCTAGGGGTGATTTCAGATCATTTCTTGCAGTGAGGAGCAGGGATAGTTTCCAGAGGAAGTTTCCCTGATCCAAAGAGTATAAGGCAAAGAGGGCAGAAAGACATCCAGAGATACTGACGTAGGGCCATGAAAAGCTACGCAATGGCAGCGCAGAGCTTTAGAGGGAGTCCGAAATTATGCTGAGGAACAGTCGTGATTTAGTGTCGAAGCTGGGGTGTGAGACCGAGAGGCCAGAGGGACGAGGTTTCCAGCTACTAGAGGATCGATAGGAGGTGCATCACAGTCCCAACAGTAGTGACGCAGTGACTGCGTGGGTGTGACGCAGTGACTGTGATGTAATACAGCGCAGAGGCTCATCTCTAGCATAGATTAGTGTCGAATCTTCCAGTGACAGGGTGAGATCATCTCACTACCATTTTTCCCAGTTAGATCTCTATATAGGATTCCCAGTTTGCGCATCCAAAGAATTGTATTCAGAAAAACGCTGCTTAATAATACAAACCCTCAGCTATTGCACCAGTTTTCATGCATTGTTTTTTCCAGGTACATTTGTCCAAAAACAACGGTGTCCATTGTGTGTTGTGTATTTATTCTTGCTCAGTTCTTGTTTCCACATATAATTTAATTAGTGAAGGCTACAATGTATTGGTTTCGATATTTTTCGTAGAACATAGTAAATAATTTGTTCAAATATCTAACAAATAGAAGAAACTTTCATCTTGCTCAGTTCTTGTTTCCATAAATAATTTAATTAGTGAAGGTTGCAGTGTATTGGTTTCGATATTTTTCGTAGAACATAGTAAATAATTTGTTCATATATCTAACAAATAGAAGAAACTTAATCAGTTGCTATAGTAGTGATTCGGAGATTGGAATTTTCACATGGTATCAAACCACAGGTGAAGCAAGAGAGAAGACCGAAAGAGCCCAGCGTTCAAGAGGAGGGAGATGAAAGTGCTGCATAGGCAGTAGATCGAATCCCTAAATGGATTGCGCAGTCCAGGCCAGGAGGGAAAGATTCTCAAGGAAAATCTCTCTCTTAGTGAGTTGACAAAGAGGTAAGATTTCTAGATCGAGATTTGTCAACGACAAAGGGAGCAACGCAGTTTTTTGCAGCAATTGTTGGGGAAAAAAACATCAGAAGAAAGGAGACACTTTTTGATGCAATTTCTCCCTCAGAGAAATCCTAGCCATGGAATTCAATTTCTCAATCGCTGAGCAGCAACAGATCTACTAACTCCAACAGGGAGTGCGCGGACCAGCATCTCAGCAGCTCAACATTTTGTGGGCAGAGATGGCAACTAATGGGCTGAGAGATCAAGATCAATTGGACAGAGCATCCAACTATGTGACTTGGAAGGCTAGAATCTCCTGCCTTCTAGATTAGCATAATCTCAAAGCCTGTGTCGATAGTGTGGTAGCTGAAACTGCAGATGCAGATCCAACCAAGAAGTACAAGGCTGAAATAGGGAAGGCCGAGCGTTATTCCTTGATGGAGTGAGGGATCACGTTTTGTGACACATTGCTGGCAAAGGGAATGCCAAGGATATGTGGGATGCCTTGGCTACGTTATATCAGGGATCTTCCAAGCAACGAAATATGTACTTAGAGGAGAAAATGATATCTACGAGGATGTAGAAGGGGGAACACATTGAGTCATTCCCATTGAAGCTTTAGGAAGTTCGAGATCAGTTGGCAGTTGTAGGGTCATCACCTCAACCTATAGAGACGGTGAGGATGCCCCTGAATTCAGTCTCAGAAGAATGTCAAGTGTTTGTCCAAAATATCCAAGGCAGAGAGAAATTGTCAGATTGGGAAGGGATGTGGGCTACTCTTCAACAGGAAGAGATGAGGCGAGAGTCAAATGAAAACTTGATAGCAACAACACCAGTGGGACGAAGCCCAAGGAGGAAAAGAATGCAGCCCTTGCTTCAAAGGAGCAGCAGGAGCAGTGGAGGCAGAAGAAGGACGTCTCAAAGATCAAATGTTTCTGGTGTAGTGTCCTCTCAAGAAGAAGGAAAAGGACGAGAAACATGATTAGTAGGCTACAACTGCAAAGATCGAGGAGGAGTTTTCCATGATTGCCTAGATACCTCTAGGAGAGAGGTGGGGTGATCTAGTATTGTAGTTCGAAAGAACTACAAATGGGCAGGATCCTTGAGGAGTCCACCTCTTGGATCAATACCTTGGTACGGGAGCCCAAATCAGAACTAGAAGGATGGACCAATGTCAGTTGGTGTAGAGGAGTGTCAAAGTGACATCTGCAATGGCTAGGAGTGCCAAAGACTGAGCAATGCAAAGCAGAGTTGGCAGCAGTGCAGTTGGCACAGTGCAGATTCAGCAGCAATGCAAAGGCTTTAGAGGGTCAGCGCAGAGACTAGCAACAACCATAAATCCAACAACAAATGCATCATGCTGAACAACGATTTAGTATTTTGGATGCTTTTTCATTGTTGTTGCAGCAACATCAGCAGTTGGAGAGGGTTGGAGTGTAGATGCAGCGTTGGTAATGGCAAGGCCATCAGCAACACAGATGCAACATTTGCATAGTAGTTGATGGCTAGTGATGTCAGATATTAACAATGCAGAGGGAGATGTTACAAAGTCAGGGTGATGCTTCAGCAAGCTACATTACTAGAGCACATTCCTCGCTAAGAGGGAGTGTTGATTTCTAGTAGCATCGGATGTGCTCTAAGCCTCAAAATTTGCAAGGAGGCTAGGACACGTGTATTCCAGAATACCCAGAAATCATTTTCAGAAATTCCACCAGGAGACAATTTTATTAAAATAATCAATTATTTTTAATGGATGCCTAAGTCTAAACTTAGGAAATCAAAATGATTAAAGGATATTAATTAAACTATGGGTGAAACTTCTAGAAGAAGACGAGGATCAAGCCAAAATGAGTTGAGCCATTAATTAGAATTTAATTTGGGCCATTGATTGATCAACAAGAGGATTACAAGAAGAGGCTTGATGGGCATTTGGAAGACACATCGAGTGAGAGATCAGAGATCGATTTTCTCAAGAGAGCAGTGCAGCAATTGCCAGAGCAGTGATCGAGGTGATTTCTTGCAGTGAGGAGCAGGGATAGTTTCCGGAGGAAGTTTTCCTGATCCGGAGAGTACAAGGAAGAGAGGGCAGAAAGACATCCAAAGAGGTTGATGCAGGGCCACATAGAGTTGTGTTGTGGCAGCGTAGAGCTCTAGAGGGAGTCTGAAAGTTTGCTGAGGAACAATCAGGATCTAGTGCCGTAGCAGGGGTGTGGGACCAGGAGGCCAAAAGCCCGAAGTTTCCAGTTAGCAGAGGATCGAGAGGAGGTGTTGCATAGTCCCAGCTACAATGACGCAGTGACTACGTGGGTGTGACACAGTATTGCAAAGAGGCTCATCTCCAATGCAAATCAGTGTCGGATCTTCCAAGGACAGGGTGAGATCATCTCATTACCTTTTTGCCCAATTAGATCTATGTATAGAATTACCATTTTGGACATCCAAAGAATTTTATTCAGAAAACTACTGTTTAATAATACAAACCCTCAACTGTTGCGTCGGTTTTCCCACATTGGGTTTTTTCGGGGACGTTTGTCCAAAAGCAACGGTGTCCATTGTGTGTTGTGTATTTATTCTAGCTCATTTCTTATTTCCGCATATAACTTAATTAGTGAAGGTTGCAGTGTATTGGTTTCGATATTTGCCGTAAAAAACAGAAAATAATTTGTTCAGTTATTTAACAAATAGAAGAAACTTAATCAGTTGCTGCAGTAGTGATTCGGGGATTTCGAATTTTCACAAGGTAGCAGAGCGCAGGTGAAGCAAGAGAGCAGAACAAAATACCCCAACGTTGAAGAGAAGGAGGGAGATCAAAGTGATGCTTAGGCAGTAGATAGAATCCTCAGAGCTATTGCGCAGTCCAGGCCAGGAGGGTAAGATTCTCAAGGAAAATCTCTCTCTAAGTGAGTTGATAGAGAACAAAGATTTCTAGATCGAGATTTCTCAACGACAGAGGGAGCAACGTAGCAGAAGCTTAAATGCACAGAAGTCTTCAAGTCAGACAATTTTTTGCAGCAGTTGCTGGGGAAGAAAAACGTCAAAAAAAGGAAGGAGACACTTCTTAAGGGAATTTCTTCATTAGAGAATTCCTAGCCAGGGAATTCGATTTCTCAATTGCTGAGTAGCAGGAGATCTACTAACTCCAGCAGGGAGTGCATAGGCTAGCCTATCAGCAGCGTAGAGGAGATAGGAGGCAGTTCAACCAATTGTTGGCAGAGATGGCAGCGAATGGGCCAAGAGATCAAGATCGGTTGGACGGAGCATCCAACTATGTGATCTGGAAGGTTAGAATCTCATGCCTTCTGGATGAGCATAATCTAAAGGCCTATATCGATAGTGTAGTAGATGAACCTGTAGATGCAGATCCACTCAAGAAGTACAAGGTTGAAATGGCGAAGTCCAAGCGGTTGATCCTCGACGGAGTGAGGGATCACGTTGTGTGCCACATTGTTGGCAAAGGGAATGCCAACGAGATGTGGGATGCCTTGGCTACGTTGTATCATTGATCTTCCGAGCAACGAAATATGCACTTGAAGGAGAAAATATGATCTGCAAGGATGCAGAAGGCGGAATGCATTGATTCGTTCCTATTGAAGCTTCTGGAAGAAAGAGATCAGTTGGCAGAGGTAGGGTCATCACCTCAGCCTACATAGACGGTAAGGTTGGCCTTGGATTCAGTCTCAAAAGAATGCAAGTGTTTGTCCAAAGTATTGATGAGCCCCGAATTGGGTAACTTATTGGGCTCATTTTTCCTAATTGTCCTTGTTCAATCCTCCATTTTTCATAGATTATGCATGTTTTTCTAGTATGTTTATGTTATTTGAACGAATAAGGGTGGTCACTCTACCTAGGAGGCTAATACGTGGTTATTTCAGGATTTTTGGACAAATTTTGGAGCAAAACCAAGCAATCATGGGTCAACTGACAGCCGAGCTTGAGGGGAGGATTTGTAGGGAGGTTGTATCTTGCATTAAATGGCCTTCCTCGAAATATCCACCCTCAACTCCGAGCTCCACAGGCCACCAAAACGAGTTTTAAAGGCAGCCAAGCAGTTTTGGGAAGAGTGACTGTTTACTAGCAGTGGGGACAACCGAGTCCCTTGAATCTAGGAGGGCTGCTAGCCCCCTCGTATTGTACAAATAGGAAGGCCTCAGCGTTCGTAGTTTACTTTTGGAACTGTTGGTATTTGCACTATAGTGCTGTCCTTTCTTCAGCTCGTTTTTTCTTAGCCACCGCTGTACAAAATTTCTTGTGATGATTATTTTTGAGTAATGAGAAGCAGTCTTACTTGGCATCAGATCTTAGTTCTTTATAGGAGCCCGCAGCTCTTGGGGTTGGGCCCAACCCGAGTGCTAAGGCCTCCTTTATGTATTGTTATTTGTTCTTCATGCATTTGCAAAATTGTTTCTGTTAAAGTAGATTAAATCTTGCTGATTAACTAGGTCACTGTTAATGGTTAGAAAAAATTTTGATGCTCAGATTTAGTTGATAGGTTGTTTACAGGGAAAAGCTTCAAAAAAGGGCCATCAACCATCTCTGGTTTCACCTCTCCCTCAGTGGGATCAGGAGTTGTGATCAGGATAACCTTGCTGCCCACAAAAACACTGATTTTGCTTTGCCATGCAATCACTACTGTTTGATTTTCATGTGTAGAAGTTGGTTACAAGTTTATACTTTTGCTTGCTTAGTTGCATGAGTTAGAATACATGGTTTCATTGCAGTTCAAACTTCTGTTCATTCTCTTTACTGACAGCGAGCACAGATTAGGTCAACGTAACTAGGTCTTTGAATTTACAAGTCTTTGGTGGTTCAAATTGGAAAAACGACTTGCAGAGCACCTGTACCACTCCTTCATCTACTTATTCTCCATCAGCACCATCCACTACACCCTCTACTCAGAATCCTTGCCTCACGTTGCCATTTACTCACATAACCCTAGTTTTTGTGCATCATTGCTTCAGTCCTCCTTGAACAATTCTAGCCATCTACCTCTATCCTCAACTCCATCCACCAAGTCCTGGACCACCTCCAACCCTTATTCTACCTCCATACCCACTCCTTCATCTTTCTCCATCCATCCATCCTCCAAAATCCCATTTCTGAACATCCTGTAGAAAGTTACAGAACATCCTGTAGAAAATCACAGACATCCCGTAGAACCCCTGCAAACTTCCTGTAGAAGCTCATGAATGAGGTTTCTTGATAGCCAAACTCTGTGAAACTCTCTGGAAGGATGTTAGGGACCCCTTAGGCCCTCTCTGAACCTTCCCAACCTCATCCAAGCATTTCCCCTCGCCAATCCACCTCTGCACAGTCAAAACAGTCAAATTGCATGCATGATAATTCTGACAACTTATTCAAAAATACAAAAAGATGTTTTTTTCAGATGTTACTGTAGAAGTAGCTTAGATACATGTATTTACCTTCCTAGAAGATAATGGCATCTCTTTCAATAGCTTGCATCCTCTTTCTTGCATCGGTAGGGATAGCTGGTAAAATTAGGGTTTGCTAGGGTTACGTTTCCTTTCAGCTTTCCAGTTTCTTTCTGCAAGTAGATCAGCCTTCTTTGAGTTAGCTTTCTTCCATCAGTTAAAAAGCTTCTTCTTAGAGCTCATAGAAGTTGGCTTAAGCCCCTAGCGGACTTGTGCCAGCTGACCAAGTGACAGCTGCGGCAAGAGCTAGTACTTGTGCATACAACACCGTCACTTCCAAGTTTGTTACGAACTACCGGGTTGACAAAAGTAAAGAAAGGAGTCCCAGGAGTTGCAGCATTATCGCTGCAATACTAGAGCTCACCACTCTTTTTGGCGCCGTTGCCGGGGAAGCGTCAGAGTATTTGTGATTGCTGCTTTTCTTCTATTTTCCTACTCTAATATTCTGCTAAGTAGTTTATTTCAATTCCATTCTGCAATTTCATTTCTGCAAAAGTAAAATAGACATTTCTTGCTTTCATAGATTAGCCTTTCAATTCCGCAATGTCAATTCTGCAAGCGTAAAATAGAATTTCAATTTTGCAAGCATAGTCTAGCATTTCATTCTAGCAATTTGATTTCAGCAAAGTAGATTAGTCCTTTCCTGCTTTCATTTCAACTCCGCATTTCCATTTCTGCAAGATAGATTTTAGTTAGTTGCAATTCCATCTGTTTCAGTTTTGCAGGTACAAGCAGAAAAAAAAGAAGCAAAAGCAACCAAAAATCCTTTCATGCCTCGTAGGAACAGAGATAATATCGGAAAATTCCTACCCAACACCCCCACCACTTCACTGAGTCACCCTTCTCTCTTCTTTGGTGGCAGTGATCCAGAAGAACCTATAGGTGAACCTCCTGAGATATACGAAGATCCTATAACAGAAGAAGAGCAAGAAAACATTCCTTTTGAGACCATGGCTGACAACAGAAATGGTAGAGACGATGATGAGAGAATAGAAGGTACCTTCCCCATCCGAGAGACCAACAGGGACATGAAAATGAAGAGCATCAGTCCCTCAGCCTTACCTCATTTCCATAGATTGACCACTGAAGACCCTGATACCTTCCTGTTTGAGTTTGCTATCCTTTGTCAAACCTATGACTATACAGAAGATGAGCAAAAGTTGAAACTCTTTCCCTCTACCCTCAAGGATGCAGCATTACACTGGTTCATGGGGTTACCTGGAAACAGTATCACTACTTGGGCTCAGATGCAGCAAGCGTTTAACAACAAATACCAGGATTACTGTAGGTCAAATGAAACCAAGGGAGAAATCTTTCGGATGACCATGGGAAATGATGAGTTTTTAGAGGACTATGAGGAAAGGTTCCAACTTAGCTATAAACGGGCCAGGTGCACACTTGACCTTGAATCTCTAAAGCTGGTTCTGCTCCGAGGAGTCCCTGAATACCTTCTAGATACCCTTCACATGCTAACTGGAGGAGACATCTACCAACTACCTTATGAGGACATAAAGACTGTGTTTAGAAACCACTCTAGGGCAGCCCGAAAAAGAGGTAGGGGGAATCCACTTTCAGCTAATACTACCTTCTCCAAGCATGAGTTTGTTAATCAGATGGAAAGTGAGATGAGACAGACCATTGCCATGCAACTTGATACTTTCCGAATCCAACAAAAGAAAGAGGAAGCTGAGAGGGCTCTAGCCATTTTTTGTACCAGATGTACGAGGAAGCACCCTAAGAACGAGTGTCCATTGCACTCAGTAGAGGTATGTTTCGTTTGTGAGGAGAACCACCCTACAAACCAATGCCCAACCTTGCCCGGATTCAAAGCCATGTACCAAGGGACTGAGGCACCCACTGAACCTCTCTACTTCCTCAACCAAAGGAGGCCACATGGACCTAGACCTTACCAGCAGGGGATGCAAGGGACATCCCAAGCTTATTATAGCCCCAACCAATCTACTCACATGCCTTCCTGGGGTCCCCCTGCTCATCCTTCCTAGTCTGCACCTCCTCCATGGTCTTATCCACCTCAATACCATACTCAACCCACTGCTCATTCGTTTCACTCACATGTCCAGCCATAGCCTCAGTGGAATCCACCTCAACCGGGGTGGAGGCACCAATACAACTCTCCTCCCGCCATTCTGCCTCCACCACCGGCTCAACCACAACCATTACCTCCTGCTCCTCCAAGACAACCCCAGATGCCTGCTCAACCGAACCCGAACCCCAACAACTGACAGGCCCAGCAGGTATACACTAGGGAGACAACATGTCCTACCTATGTTGTGGAGATCCAGGAGATCAACCTGCGATCTGGAAAGACCCTTCCAAATCGCCAACCTCCTCCCCCAGATGACGAGGAAGAGCAACAGGAAAGTGAACCCAAAGCCATTCCACCCTTTCCTGAGCGACTAACAATAACCACGCAACCAAACCCAGAGGAGACTGAACTTCTGGGAGAACTAAAACAGTTGTGTGCGAAAATACCCATTCTCCAGGCCATCAAAGATGTACCAATATACAACAAATTGATTAAGGAGAAGTGTTTCAGGCACCCAGGCAGGAGAAAGAGAGATGCCTCGACTATCAATGTCATCGGACAACTGTCCGATCTAATGTTGGGGCAAGTAATCTGTCCAAAGTATTTGGACCCTGGGAGTCCTGTAGTTGATGTCCACATCAATGGCACCATAATTCCCCATACCTTGATTGATCTAGGGGTTGCCACTAATGTGATGACCAGGGACACCATGCTTAAACTCAACCTTCATAATTCCTTAAGGAAGACCTCAACAGTCTTGTAGTTGGTAGATCGCTCCACTGTGACTCCCGAAGGGATTGTGGAGGATGTCTTGGTCTTTGTTGACTCTTGGGAATACCTTGCGGACTTCTTGGTCCTTCAGCCAAAGGCTAAGCTCACTAGATACCCCCTCATTTTGGGAAGGCCTTGGTTAGCCACTGCGGATGCTTACATCAGTTGCCGAGCTGGAAACATGACCATCAAAAATGATCCTATGTCCAAGCAGCTAGTCCTATACCCTCCTGTCCAACCTCTGCTAGAACATGACTTACCACTCTGGTTGGAAGAAGGAGATGAGGATGAGGTCTACTCTGCACCCTTGTGCACAATAGAAACCACTAGCGGAGGTCCTCAAACCGAGGATGATTTGATTGAGACTTTGATTCAAAGTCCACCTCCTAGTGCACTGTCCTTAGAGGAATTGGTGGAGGATACCCAAGCCAGCACCTCAGTGGACCTCTGTGTGACTGATCCAACCTCTCCCAGAGTTACGAATGTGGAGTTTGGTCTCGGAAGAACTTTAAAGATCAGCTCCTCCCTATCTCCTTCCCAGGAGAAGGAGATGTGCAGCTTACTGAACAATCATTTAGATGCTTTCGCCTGGAGCTATAAGGAGATGAAAGGAGTCCATCCTTCGGTCTGTACCCATCACATCTACATTAAAGAAGATTGTAAACTGGTCAGGCAGCCTCAGAGGAGAATGAATCCAGCCCTTAAGGACATTGTCAAAGAAGAATTGCAAAAATTATTGGATGCAGGATTCATCTATCCTATCTCCGATAGTGAGTGGGTCTCGCCTCTAGTGCTGGTGCCCAAAAAGAACGGGAAGTGGAGAATCTGTGTAGATTACCGAGAACTTAACAAAGCCACTAAGAAATACCATTTCCCTTTGCCTTTCATAGATCAGGTGTTGGATGGACTGGCAGGGAAGAAGTTCTTCTCTTTCCTAGATGGGTTCAACGGGTATAACCAGATCCAAATCAGCCCAGAAGACCAAGATAAAACCACCTTCACCTGTCCTTGGGGTACCTTTGCCTATCGAGTCCTTCCATTTGGGCTATGCAACGCTCCTGCCACTTTCCAGAGAGCAGTATTAAACATCTGTTCTGAGTTGGTCCATGATTCGGTAGAAATCTATATGGATGACTTTACTCCTTATGGGTCCAACTTCCAAGAAGCATTGACTAATCTAGGAAAAGTTCTAACCAAGTGCATTGAGATGAACCTGTCCCTCAGTCCCGAAAAATGTGAATTTCTGATGACTGAAGGGACCGTGCTAGGACATACCATTTCTCGCCAAGGGTTACAGGTGGATCCTAACAAAATTGCTATCATCCAAAAGGTTCCACCTCCTCAGAAGGTAAGAGATGTTCGAAGTTTCCTAGGCTTAGCAGGATATTATCAAAGATTCATTAAAGACTTCAGTAAGCTAGCCTCGCCTTTGTTTGGACTCTTAGGGAAGGATGTTGAGTTTAAATGGACTGAAAACTGTCAAGGGGCACTAGATGAGTTGAAAGATAAGCTGGCGTCCGCCCTAATCTTGAGAGGTCCAAACTGGGCCCTACCTTTCCACATCCACACTGATGCCTCGAACAAAGCCATAGGGGCAGCCTTAGGACAAGTTGAGGAGAAACTCCCATATGCCATATACTTCGTCAGCAAAAACTTGTCCAAGGCAGAAATGAACTATACTGTAACCGAGAAAGAGTTCCTGGCTGTAGTCCATTCCCTGAACAAGTTCAGACACTACATCACTGGTTATCAAACATTTGTACACACTGATCATGCTGCGATTAGATATTTAATGAATAAGCCTGATGTCAATGCTCGTATCATTAGATGGTTACTTTTGTTGCAGCAATTTGATTTGATGATTGTTGACAAGCCAGGTAAGGAAAATGTTTTTGCTGACTTCTTGTCTAGATTGGACTTGCCTGCGGGTGAAGAAGGAACAGTGGATGACCAGATGCCAGATGAACATCTGTTTGCTATCTCAGTGCTCTCTCCATGGTTTGCTGATATAGCAAATTACTTGGTCTCAGCACAGTTCCCTCCGCATCTATCCTCAAAGGAGAAGAGCAGAATTGTAAGGAAAAGTGCCCCGTTCACTTGGATCGGGGGCAACCTGTTTAAACTTGACCTAGATCAAATCTTGAGACGTTCTGTTAGGGAGGAGGAAGTCTTTGACATCCTCCTAACCTGTCATGATGGACCTTGTGGAGGCCACTTTGCAGCAAAAAGGACTGCCTTCAAAATTCTATAGGCAGGCTACTATTGGCCTACTCTTCATCAAGATGTCAGAAGATACATCAGCCAGTGTGACCGATGTCAGAGGATGGGGAAACCGACTCCAAGGGATGAAATGCCTCTCCAACCTCAAGTGACCTTCGAGCCATTTGAGAAGTGGGGCATGGATTTTGTGGGTCCTATCAACCCTCCTTCAAAGCAACGGTCTTACATCATTGTGTGCACCGACTATCTGACCAAGTGGGCAGAAACGAAGGCAATCAAAGCAGCAACAGAAGAAAAGGTGGCTGAGTTTCTGAGGGAAAATATCTTCTACAAGTTTGGCTACCCAAGAGAGTTAGTCACAGATCAAGGAAGCCAGTTCACCTCCAACCTGATTGAAGACTTGCTCGCGCATCACAAGATCAAGCACAAGACTTCCACCCCCTATCATCCTCAAGCAAATGGGCAGGTGGAAGTCACTAATCGAGCATTGGAAGGGATTTTGACTAAGGTTGTGAGCAGAAGCAGAAAGGATTGGGCAGATCGCCTAGTTGAGGCCACCTGGGCCTACAACACTTGGAAGACCACAACCGGTTTCACACCTTATGAGCTGGCCTACGGGAAGAAAGCTTTGTTGTCCATAGAGTTCGAGTACAATACATTAAGGGTGGCAGCTCAGCGGGACCTAGATCTCAGCCATGCTCAACATGAAAGATTATTGCAGCTGAATGGATTAGATGAACAAAGAATGCAGGCCCTCCTCCACTCAGAAGTAGTTCAACTCCAGAGGAAGATATGGCATGACCGACACCTTACTGAAAAGCAATTCCAGCCAGGAGATTGGGCGCTGCTGTATGACTCAAGATACAAGAATTTCAAAGGGAAGCCGAGAACAAGATGGTTAGGACCGTATACAGTGGAGAAATGCAATGACAATGGTTCAGTCCTTATTAGGACCATTGATGAAGAAGCCATCCCCACGCTTGTCAATGGGCATCGACTGAAAATCTACAAGAAACCCCTTTCAAGGCAGGAGTTCATTGAAACTGTGGAAAAATCAGTGCTAGTAATAGAGCAGGGTTCTGCCTCTGTTCCGGCCACACCTTGATCATAAAAAAAAAAGGAATAAAAAGATCCCTGGACGAAAACCTCTCTGAGGCAGCCAGGGCAGGCAGTGAGGGTGAAAACCTCAGGGAGGTGCCCCTGCTGTCTCTCAGAAAATAAAGAATTTGAATGAAAAGATCCTTGGGTGAAAACCTCTCTGAGGCGCCCAGGGTAGATAGTGGGGGTGAAAACCTCATGAAGGCGCCCCTGTTGTCTTTCAAAAAAAAAAAAAAAGAAAAAGAGGAAAGAAAAAAAGAAAAGAAACAGGTCTAATCTCTGAAAAATTATTGCAGGTTGCAGGGAATACAGTGCTGATAAAGAAGGTCGCGCAAAACAAGGACAGGGGTCCATCCCAAGCTACCAGACATCCTCACAGACACTCCCTCCATGGCCACTCACTTTTTCCAGGATTTGGACACATTCGGGTCAAGATTCGACCTCCTACAGGAAGTTCCAGGGCTTTCTACAGGAAGTTCTGCATTTCTACAGGAAACATCCTGTAGAACCTTTGGGCAGGCCAAAATTGATTCTGAAGAGGGATTTAAAGCTTGAAATCTGTTGATAAGGCATGCAGCCACCCCTTTTTCCCATCCATCACCTGTTTCATCTCTTTCCACCACCATTACCACAATCTGGACCTGTTTCCTGTACAGTCATGCAAAAAGTCTTGATTTCCTCATATTGCCATTTTTTTTCTTCTCAAAGGACAAATCAAGTACATGAAGGCCCGCACACTCTACCTGTTAAAGCTTCATCAAGACCCTTCAATCGTGAATACAACCCTGTTCGTTCAGCATGCATCCCAGGAGGAGAAACAGCTACAGGATGTCCTACAGGAATCCTATAGCAGCTGATCCGCCTGGAATACACACTATGGAGTCAAGAGCAGTTGAAATCAACGTAGGAGGCATGCAACCAGCTCCGCTTGAACGTGATCACCTCCTCGACAGCTGAGAAAAGACAGAGTCATGCATGCAACGTTCACTACCAGTGGATCGAATTCCGAAGCCTGCATGCAGCATCAGCCAATGAACGAAGGAATTCCAATGCCTGTGCACGAAGCAGCAGTGAGAAAAGCCATCGTTTCATGTCCAGAAACCTGCGAAACACGTCCACGGCCACACAGGTAAGTGCCTAACATTATTTCGTCAAATTGCATCAACTATACTATGAACACTGCATATCTGTGAATGGTGGGGATTGAACGAATGCAATGGCCAGTCAACTGGCTACCCACAGCCAGTAGAATTGCCTCGTGGGATCCGAACGAGCTCGGTTATGCTCGATTCCGCCAGAAGGACGTGGAGTCGACACGTGGGAAGTGTCTAGTCAGGGAAAATCAGTAGATTTGCAGTGAAATCAGCGGACTGACAAGGATGACGGCGGGTAATGGCGGAGATATAAATTGGCGATCAGAGACACGCTAGGGAATGATGGCCGTGACGTTGTCTAACGGCTCGGCCTGGCCACCTCACCCCCCACGCCATGAATTGCGCCGTATTTCAAAATCATTCGGCCAGAGCACTCACATTAACCACTGTCATTTACGCCTACAACCGTATTTCAGCAACGTGAGCGTCCTCCTCTGCAGTTCGTTAGCCCGAGTTCCTCGGCCCGGTTCAAAATCTTCCCGCGTCCCAAGCTTGCTCCAGAAGCAAGAAAAGCTATCTACAGGAAGCACAGCAAAAGCTCCTGGAGCAGAGAAACCCGTATCTTCTGCGTCGGAATTGGAAATTTCGAAGAGAGGTAGGCTCGAACACGCCATTCCCATGCTTGATATTTCGAAAGGTGGTGAATTAGCTTGTTTGAAGTGGGAAAAATTAAAACCAGTCTGCCTGTGGGTCAAGAATAGTGGTTTGCTTATATGATACACAGAATTTCTTTCAAATGATGCTGCATCACATTTTCCTCCACGGTTCCTGTTAACCAATTCTCTCCATGAACGATAAACCGCTGTAAGGCTCACCTGTGCACATATAAAAAAAATTGTGACTGTTATGTGGATGGAATAGAAAAACAAGCTCTGCACCCTGTCTGTGAGAGCCTAATTTCCTTTTGACAAGTCGAGTTTTGGGCAGCAGCAGTAGTATAACCAAGAAATTGGTGAAAGGGGAGATACAAATGGTGGGCTCCAGTATTGTAGCAATAATGCTACAACTCCTGGAGCTTCCTTCTTTAGTTTTATCAACCCGGTAGTTCGTAACAAACTTGGAAGCGATGGTGTTGTATGCACAAGTACTAGCTCTTGCCGCAGCTGTCACTTGGTTAGCTGGCACAAGTCCGCTAGGGGCTCAAGCCAACTTCTATGAGCTCTTAGAAGAAGCTTTTTAACTGATGGACGAAAGCTAATCTCAAAAGAAGCTAATCTATTTGCAGAAAGGAACTGAAAGCCAACAAGAAACGCAAACCCTAGCAAACCCTAATTCTACCAGCTAGTCTTACTGATGCAGAGATGGGGGTGCAAACTACTGAAAGAGATGCCATTACTTCTATGAAGGTGAAATGCATGTGTCTAGACTACCTCTATCTGAAGAAAACATCCTTTTGTATGTTTGTTTCAATTATTAGAATTATCATGCATGTGCTTTTTAACTAGCTTTTTACTGTGCAGAGGTGGATCAAGGAGGAGGAAGGCTTGAAAAAGGTTGGGAAAGTTCAGAGAGGGTCTAAGGGGTCCCTAACACTCTTCCAGAGAGTTTCACAAGGTTTGGCTACCAAGAGACCGCGTTTGTGAGCTTCTACAGGAAGTCTGCAGGGGTTCTACAGGATGTTTCAGGACTTCTACAGGATGTTCAGTAATTCCTACAAGATGTTCTACAATCGGATTTTTGGGTGATGGGCGAGTGGAAGAGGCTGCATGGGTGGATAGGGAGGTAGGAGAGGGGTTTGTAATGACTTAGTGACAGAGAGATGAGATGATGAGGGGGTGTGCTAAGCTAGTTTGTCTAAAGGAGGGTAGAGGGAATGGAAGGCCGAAAAGGTAGGATAACGTGGGTAGTAGAGTAGCTGAGAGACAAGGGGTCTAATTGGGAGATGAGTAGTTGGCCTGGGCAAGGCTTAGAAGGATGAGAAGGTGAGGGAGTAGCACTGCACAGTGTAAACTGAACCAAATCATCCACGTCCTGCACATAATCAAAACATTCTTAACTGTTTAATGGAACCAATGAACAGCAACGTTATTTCTAAGGAAAACCATGTATGGTACTGAAGCAAAGAAACATTCCAAGAGGTCTGAACGCATGGGCAACTTCTACAAACGAAAATATTGCACCACAGATTGCATGAATTCGTAAACCAATGTTTTTGGTGGGTAGCACTGTCTGCAATTCCAGCCCCTAGAAAGAGGTGAAAATGAGTGTGCAAGCAACCCTTTTCTGGAACTTTTATCAACTCCAATCTCTTCGCTTTATCCTAAATAGCTGAAGCAACTCTATCTTCTAACAATGACCTACTTAACCACACCAAGAAATCTAACTCAACAAACTGCGTTTCAAATGCATGTAAATAAAAACCATAATGCTGAAAGAAAAGATAACAATACAGAAGGAGGCCTTAGGCTCTCAGGTTGGGCTCTAAGGATTGAACAAAGGTAGTTAGGCCAAATGAGCCTAAAATGTTACCAAATTTGGGGCTCATCATCACCCCCCAGCTAAAATGATTGCTCATCCCTGAGCAACTAATCCAGCTCCTTGTCCTTCATTGCTTTAACCGCCACCCTCACATCACAGGCTTCTGAAGTGGTCTCCTCCTCACTGGCATGGAACCCAGCCTTCCTTTCCACCTCTGCCCACTGCTTATGCTCTTCTTTTTCTGTGCTGCCTTCCATCAATCCTAACAGCAGAGGTGGGCTTAGCTTGAGGCCAATCCAGTTGGCTTGGAGGTTCTGTATGGATTTCTTGTAGAGGGGCACCCGTGCTAGAGCTTCCCTCATTCGAGTTGGAGTATGATATTCTCTGATTTTAAGGCTGTGGGACAATGTGTTCCATCGGCGGGTGCAAGCATGAACACAGTTGTCCCCTAATAGTCGCTCCATATCCTCGAAATGTGCTATGGCCTGTGCCTGCTGATCCATGTATTTCAATAAAGTTTGAGGGTTGGTGGCTAAGTGTTGGTGGGTCGATATCAATGCAGTGGGATGCCCTGGCTCTGCTCTAATCAGCAGTGGCTCATGTAATTCTCGGTCCATGACCTCTTTGACTTCTGCTGCCCTCTTTTCTTCATGGTTCAACCATGAGGCAAATGCCATCAACTGCATATCCCCTACAACTGTGTTGGGATCCCATGTAGTCACGTTAGGAAGGGCCAAATTATGGAGATAGAACTCCGAGAGTTTGGCCTTATCCTCTGATGAACTGCTATTGCAGAACGCTGTGAACTGTTGGGGGTCTTGGAGTTGGGAGATACCCCTCTGTGCCAATGCATTAATCTGATATTGCAGCCACTAGTCTTGTAGGTACAGGCCATAGGATTTGGCCGGCTGTCTGCATTGTAGAGCATCCATGGCCCAACTGGCCATGCAAGCCAGTTGTGCCTCTTTTTGCTGCAACTGCTGTTTGAGAGCTTGTATCTCGATTTGTGCTTGCAGTTCCCTTTCCTGTAGATGCGAGGTTGGCTCCCCAAGACCAACTTGCAGTCCTTCTCTGCCTTGATGTTCTGCTGTAGTGTCCCCTGAGGATGTGCCCTTTTCCTTCTTCAATTCCTGTAGCTGCAGTTTAAGTTTCTCATTCTCTCCCTGTAGGAATACCCGCTAGGAGTTTGCCACGTGTTTAGCCATAGCTAATTCTTTTCTTGCCTCCTTGAGTTGTTCCTCCAAGGGGCCTATATCTGCCACTCCTTTTGATTTAGCTATTTTCATCCACGTGTGGGTTCTCACCCTTTCTTCCTCCAATGCAAAGAAAAGCGGCACTGTGAATTTTTGTGGAATAATTTTCCCAGCCTCCAAAAAGTTATAGTACGAGCTCAAGCTTGGCTGGGGACTAGGTTCCGGAATATGCTCTGTCTCTTCTTCCCTCGGTGGCTCTACTTCGTCTTCCCTAAGTGGTGATGAGGGTGCCTCTCCCTCCATCCTCTTTGTCTCCTTAAGCCGGGCCAAGGTTTCCTGTAGAGCGGCCTCAGCATCCTGTAGCCGGGCTTTTGAAGCCAACCTGTCCATTCTCTCCTTCCAAGTAGTTGTCTTCGGGCTCCCCCGCTCATAAGTGACTGATATTTTTGAGGGGGACCTCTCCCTTGGCGAGGTAGGGGTATCTTCTATAGTAATTGGGCTGCTGGATGGAGGTTGTGGCCTACCTGTTTTGATTCTCACACTTCTCCTGGCTTTGAAATACAGAGGGATCTCCCTCTTTCGTTTTTCCTTCGGCTTAGGAGGTGTACTAAGGGCGGCCAGCAGGGCTGCTGCCTCCCTTGCAAGAATTTCGGCTCTCCTCTCCTTTGGTTTTCCTTTCTCAGGGCTTCCTGTAGAAGGCCCTGTATCAGCTGATTTCTGGCTTCCTGTAGAAGCCGTTTTTGGTTTTCCTGTAGAAACAGGTGGCACCGTTTTAGCCTGTTTGACTGAGGGTGCTTTGCCTTTTGACTTGGTTGAGGCTGCTTTCGAGGTGCCTTTACTGACGTGGACTGGTTCAGTTCTTTCCATCCTACTCTGTAGCCTTTTCTCTCTGGGTGTCAATGTGGATTTGTCACCCTCCTTTTCGGTAACCTGGGGTTTCTCTTGCCTCCCCTTTTGTTCTTTCTTCGGTGCTTTGGTCGCGGGTTCTTGGCCTTTCCCTTTCTTCTCTGTGTGTACTGGCTCCTTCTCCTCGCTGCTGGAGGAGGTGAGCTCCTCAGTCAACATCTTGATATCGCCATCCTTAGTCAGATTTCGGAAGGCTTCCCACGAGAGAGGGACTGTGTAGGTGTGGAGTGCATCCTCCACAAGGAGCTTAATGAGCCCATGATGGGCTACCTGGCCTGGCGTGCCCTCTTTTAACTTGGTGGCACATTCAGTCATAGACTGCAGGAGGAAGTAAGGAATACTTAGCTTGTTTTCTGAAGGTAGGTCCATTTTGTGCCTCAATTCTGTGTGTAGCCGGAAATGGTACCCATATACAATGCTGAATCGTCCTTCGCACGTGATGTATTTCATAATTTGGAGGCTGACCTCACTCCAAAGTGGCTGTAGGCTAGCTCTGCGAACCCCGTTCTTATCCTCTGAGAATTGCTCCTCCGGTGGGAAGAACTCCTTTTTAGCCTTTTGGCCTAATTTCCTCTCCTCCTTGTCCCACGGTACCCGCATTGGGAGGTCAGTGACTCTGCTAATGAACTGTGGGGTGAGTCTGAGATTCAAACCCCTGAAATTAACAACGGCCAGCGTTTTTGATTTTGGCTTCAAAGCTCGCAGGAACTCCTCTGCCACCTCATCATCATAGCCTTGAAGCTTGTCGCAGAACGACATCCATCGCGCACGAGTGAACAATTCTACCACCTCCGGGTTCTCCCGTAGTTTCTTTGAGTCTATCGGTTCCTTTCTGATGAATCCGCCCGGCATGGTGAAAGCCTGCTATGTTAGCCGGAGGTGGCAGGTGCGTATCAAAAGATGGCCTTTCGGATTTCTTTGGGACAGAGCGTAGAACTACGCCTCTGTTACGCACACAATTCGTGAATGCTTGACTATCTACAGATGAGCCTTGACAGGGGCTCAATTACAAACCACATCCTGTAGAAAACCCCGCATATACTTCGACGACAACTTTCATGCAAAAGGAAGACGACGCTTGCAATTTTACGCTCAGACTGTAGTTTTACATTTTTGAGGACGTCGACTTCGCCACCCTTCAAACCAATTGCATGGGAGGAACAGGTTCAGGCTTACCTTTTCCAATTCGCCACCTTTGACGTGAATAGATCAACTTTCCTCTGTAGCGGCGAGCTTCCTGTAGCGCAGCTTCCTGTAGAAGTCGCGCACAGGTTCCGGAGAGCACGTCAGTGGTTCTGCTCCTTCTGTGTCACCACCAGACGTCTGAACGAGCCGAGGACTTGGAGTAACGAGCTTCAGAGAAATTCGGACGCTACTCGACTGCAAAACGGCTGGTGATAAATGAGTGGAGTGACGATCTAGCCGGTGGATTTGAATCCCGGCCGAACTCGTGGCGCGGGGGTGAGTTGTCCCTGCCGGACCGTTGGACGACGTCACCTACTCATTTCACTGCAAGTCTCCCTGACTGCCGCATCATTCCCTGTAGATCTGCCGCTTCCATTTCCGTTAAATCGCCGCTTCTCCCCGACTGGACGCTTCTCACATGTCCATTACCCGTTTTGCTTGCCACGACCACCACTTTCCAAATCTGACTAGACCATCTGACTGGTCGTGGTGGCCAGTTGAATGGCTACCCGACTGCTCAACCCATTCATTTCCACACTTGCAAACATTTTAGAGTATTATTCATGTAATTTGACGAAAAAAAGGGTGAGGCACTTACCTGTGCGGCCGCGACATTATTTTCAGGTTTCGGGACGAGGGTGATTGGATTTGCTGGTTGCTGCTTCATACACAGGCACGGGGGTCCCTCCTTGCAGACTGCTGCTGATTACGAAGCTTGTTACTTGGCTGCGGGTGGTGCATGTGCCCGCTCTATGTGTTGCAGGCGCCTTGATGGTGTACACTCTAGCTGGATGAACTGCTACGGGATTCCTGTAGGATGTCCTGTAGCAGTTTTTCCTCCTCGGGTGCATGCTGAGACAGTGGAGACGGTGGCATCATGGTTACGATCGCAGGACCCTCGGATGGCTTTGATAAGTAGTGCATGGTGTCTCTGCAACCTTTTTTCCATTTGAGAATCGCTTCCTCTGATAATTCAATGTTCTGTTTTGACTGTGCAGGTATTTCCATTGCATGGCAACTGGGGTGGTAGAAGGAGGCGACAGCAGTGCGTGATGGAGAAAACATTAGCTTGCATGCCTCCGTGTCGGACCTCGGGCATTAGATCTCCCCACACAGTCAGTTCTGGGCCATCCAAAGCTTCTACAGGAAGTTTCCTGTAGAAATACAGAACTTCCTGTAGAAAGTCCTGTAGCTTCCTGTAGAAGGCTAAACTGTGATCAAATCATGCCCAGACCTTGGAAGAGATGAGTGTTTCCGGAGGGAGTGTTGGTGAGGTCACCTGGTAGCATAGTAGGGACCCTTGTCTTTGACTTGAGGGGCCTCTTTTCCTGCATGGAATACCTGCAACCTGCATGCATTGCCACATTGTGAACTTGCTTTCCCTGTTTTTTTGTTTGTTTTTCTTTCTTTTTTTGAAAGACAGCAGGGGCGCCTCCATGAGGTTTTCACCCTTACCATCTACCTTGAGCGCCTCAAAGAGGTTTTCACTCAAGGGTCTTTTTCAAACATTTTCAGAAAGAGAGTAAGGACGCCTCAATTAGGTTTTCACCCCTACCATCTGCCTTGGGAGCCTCAGAAAGGTTTTCACCCAAGGATCTTTATTTTTATTTTGATTTTTT
The DNA here is from genome assembly GCA_031772625.1 of Pinus tabuliformis. Classification (NCBI taxonomy): domain Eukaryota; kingdom Viridiplantae; phylum Streptophyta; class Pinopsida; order Pinales; family Pinaceae; genus Pinus; species Pinus tabuliformis. Next base: position 558,483,766 of record CM062816.1, read on the forward strand.
TTTTTTTAAGATCTTCAGGGTATGCCCAAAACAGAGGCAGAACCCTTCTCTATGACCAGCACTGATTTTTCCACAGTTTTGATGAATTCTTGCCTTGACAGAGGTTTTCTGTAGATCTTTAGGCGATGCCCATTGACAAGCATAGGGATGGCCTCCTCATCAATGATCCGAATAAGAACAGATCCATTGTCATTACATTTTTCCACTGCATATGGTCCCAGCCATCTGGTTCTCAGCGTCCCCTTGAAATCCTTATGCCTGGAATCATACAACAGCGCCCAATCTCCCGGCTGAAATTGCTTGTCATTGAGGTGTTGGTCATGCCACACCTTCCTCTGAAGTTGAACCACTTCTGAGTGGAGAAGGGCCTGCATTCGGTGCTCGTCCAATCCATTCAGCTACAATAACCTTTCTTGTTGGGCATGGCTGAGATCCAGGTCCAGCTGAGCTACCATCCTCAAGGTGTTGTATTCGAACTCAATTGACATCAAAGCTCTCTTCCCATAGACCAGCTCATAAGGTGTGAAGCCGATTGTGGTCTTCCAAGTGGTGTTGTAAGCCCATGTGGCCTCAACCAGGCGATCTGCCCAATCTTTCCTGCTGCTGCTCACCACCTTAGTCAAGATCCATTCCAATGCTCTATTGGTGACTTCCACTTGCCCATTTGCTTGAGGATGATAGGGGGTGGAAGTCCTATGCTTGATGTTGTGATGCGCGAGTAGGTCTTCAATTAAGTTGGAGGTGAACTGGCTTCCTTGATCGGTGACTAGCTCTCTTGGGTAGCCAAATTTGTAGAAGATGTTTTCTCTTAAGAATTCGGCCACCTTTTCTTCTGTCGCTGCTTTGACTGCCTTGGTTTCTGCCCACTTTGTCAGGTAGTCTGTGCACACAATGATGTAAGACCTTTGCCTCGAAGGAGGATTGATTGGACCCACAAAATCCATACCCCACTTCTCAAATGGCTCAAGAGTCACTTGAGGTTGGAGAGGCATTTCGTCCCTTGGAGTCGGTTTCCCCATCCTTTGGCATCGGTCACATTGGCTGATATACCTTCTGACATCTTGATGAAGCGTGGGCCAATAGTAGCCTGCCTGCAGGATTTTGAAGGCAGTCCTTTTGGCTGCAAAATGTCCTCCACAAGGCCTGTCATGACAGGTTAGGAGGATATCAAAGACTTCCTCCTCCCTTACACAACGCCTTAAGATCTGATCAGGGCCAAGCTTGAACAGGTTGCCCCCGATCCAAGTGAATGAGGCACTCTTCCGTATGATCCTGCTCTTCTCTCTTGAGGATAGGTGCGGAGGAAACTGTGTTGAGACAAGGTAGTTTGCTATATTAGCAAACCATGGAGAGAGTATTGAGATAGCAAACAAATGTTCATCTAGCATCTGGTCATCCACTGTTCCATCCTCTCCTGCAGGTAAATCCAATCTAGACAAAAAGTCAGCAACAACATTTTCTTTACCTAGTTTGTCAACGATAGTCAAATCAAACTGCTGCAACAAAAGTAACCATCTAATAATACGAGCATTCACATCTGGTTTATTCATTAAATATCTAATTGCAGCATGATCAGTATGTACAAATGTTTGATATCCAGTGATATAATGTCGGAATTTGTTCAGTGCATGGACCACGGCCAAGAATTCTTTCTCAGTTACAGTGTAATTCAGTTCTGCCTTGGATAAATTTTTGCTGACAAAGTAGATGGCATATGGAAGTTTTTGTTCAACTTGTCCTAAGGCTGCCCCTATGGCTTTGTTTGAGGCATCAGTGTGGATGTGGAAAGGTAGGGCCCAGTTTGGACCTCTCAAGATTGGGGCAAACACCAACTTGTCCTTTAATTCATTCAGAGCCTTCTGACAATCGTCAGTCCACTTAAACTCAACATCTTTTGCCAAGAGGCTAAACAATGGCGAGGCTAGCTTGCTGAAGTCTTTAATGAATCTCCTATAATACCCAGCTAATCCTAAGAAACTTCGAACATCTCTTACCTTCTGAGGAGGTGGAACCTTCTTGATGATAGCAATTTTGTTAGGATCCACCTGTAACCCTTGGCAAGAAATGGTATGGCCTAGCACGGTCCCTTCAGTCATCAAGAATTCACACTTTTCAGGACTAAGGGACAGGTTCAGCTCAATGCACTTGGTTAGGACTTTTCCCAGATTGGACAATGCTTCCTGGAAGTTGGACCCATAAGGAGTGAAGTCATCCATATAGATTTCCACCGAATCATGAACCAGCTCAGAAAAGATGCTCAAGACGGCTCTCTGGAAGGTGGCAGGAGCATTGCATAGTCCAAAGGGAAGAACTCGGTAAGCAAAGGTACCCCAAGGACAAGTGAAGGTGGTCTTATTTTGGTCTGCCGGGCTGATCTGGATCTGGTTATACCCGCTAAACCCATCCAGGAAAGAGAAAAACTTCTTTCCTGCCAGTCCATCCAACACTTGATCTATGAAAGGTAGAGGAAAATGGTCTTTCTTGGTGGCCTTGTTTAGTTCTCGATAGTCCACACAGATTCTCCACTTCTCGTTTTTCTTGGGAACCAGCACCAAAGGGGACACCCATTCGCTATCCGAGATGGGGTAAATGAATCCGGCATCCAACAGTTTTTGTAATTCCTCCTTGACGATGTCCTTAAGGGCTGGATTCATTCTCCTTTGGGGTTGCCTAACCGGTTTACAGTCTTCTTTGATGTAGATGTGATGGGTACAGACCAAAGGATGGACTCCTTTCATCTCCTTATAGCTCCAAGCAAAAGGATCTAGATGACTGGCCAACAGACTACACAGCTCCTTTTCCTGGGAAGGAGATAGGGAGGAGCTGACCTTTAACGTTCTCTCAGGACCGAACTCCACATTTTTGACTCTGGGAGTGACAGGGTCGGTCACACAAAGGTCCACTAAGGTGCTGGCTTGGGCATCCTCCACCAATTCCTCTAAGGACAATGCACTGGGAGGTGGAGTCTGGATCAAGGTCTCAATCAAATCATCCTCCGTTGGGAGGCCTCCCCTAGTGGTGTCTAGGGTGCACAAAGGTGCTGAGTACACCTCATCCTCTTCTCCTTCCTCCAACCAAAGTGGTAAGTCATGCTCTAATAAGGGTTGGGCAGGAGGGTACAGGACTACCTGCTTGGACATAGGACCATTTTTGATGGTCATGTTTCCTGCACAGCAGCTTATGTAAGCATCTGCAGTGGCTAACCAAGGCCTTCCCAAAATAAGAGAGTATCCAGTAAGCTTTGCCTTTGGTTGCAGAACCAAGAAGTCTGCAGGGTACTCCCAAGAGTCAACAGAGACCAAGACATCCTCTACAATCCCTTCGGGAGTCACAGTGGAGCGATCTGCTAGTTGTAGGACTGTCGAGGTCTTTCTCAGGGAACCTTGAAGGTTGAGTTTGAGCATGGTATCTCTGGTCATCACATTAATGGCAGCCCCTAGATCTATCAATGTGTGAGGTATGATGGTGCCGTTGATGTGGACATCCACTACGGGACTCCCAGGATCCAGATACTTTGGGCAGATGGCCTGCCCCAACATAAGATCAGACAGTTGTCCTATGACATTGATGGTTGAAGCATCTCTTTTTCGCCTGCCTGGGTGTCTGAAGAACTTTTCCTTAACCAGTTTGTTGTATATCGGTACATCTTTGATGGCTTGGAGAAGTGGTATTCTCACACACAACTGTTTGAGTTCTCCCAGAAGCTCATCCTCCTCTGGGTTGGGTTGTGTGGTGGCCGTTAGTCTCTCAGGAAAGGGTGGAATGGCCTTTGGTTCACTTTTCTGTTTATCTTCCTCGTCCTCTGGGGGAGGAGGTTGGCGATCCGGAAGAGTCTTTCCAGATCGCAGATTGATCTCCTGGATCTCCACAGCATAGGTAGGGCATGATGTTTCCCCAGTATATCCCTGCTGGGTCTGTCGGTTGTTGGGGTTCGGGTTCGGTTGAGCAGGCATTTGGGGTTGCCCTGGAGGAGCAGGAGGTAATGGTTGTGGTTGAGCTGGTGGTGGAGGCAAAATGGCGGGAGGAGTATTGTACTGGGGCCTCCACCCCGATTGAGGTGCATTCCACTGAGGCTATGGCTGGGCATGTGAGTGAAACGAAGGAGTAGTGGGCTGAGTATGGTACTGAGGCGGGTAAGACCATGGAGGAGGTATAGACCAGGAAGGATGAACAGGGCGTCCCCAGGAAGGCATAGGAGCGGATTGGTTGGGGCTGTAATAAGCTTGGGGTGTCCCTTGCATCCCCTGTTGGTAAGGTCTAGGTCCATGTGGCCTCCTTTGGTTGAGGAAATAGAGAGGTTCAGTGGGCGCTTTTGTCCCTTGATACATGGCTTTAAGCCCAGGTAAGGTTGGACATTGGTTTGTGGGGTGGTCCTCCTCACAGACAAAACATACCTCAACCAAATGTAATGGGCACTCGTTCTTAGGGTGTTTCCTTGTACACCTAGGGCCGAAGATAGCCAAAGCCCTCTCAGCTTCCTCTTTCTTCTGCTGGATTCGGAATGTATCAAGTTGCATGGCGATGGTCTGTCTCACCTCACTCTTGAGGTCCTCTAATTGATTTGCAAACTCATGTTTTGAGAAAGGAATACCAGCGGAGAGGAGGTTTCCTCGTCCTCTTTTTCGAGCTGCCCTAGAGTGGTTTCTAAACACAGTCTTTATGTCCTCGTAAGGCAGTTGGTAAATATCTCCTCCAGCTAGCATGTGAAGGGTATCTAAGAGGTCTTCAGGGACTCCTCGGAGCAGGACCAACTTGAGGGATTCAGGGTCAAGTGTGCACCTAGCCCGTTTATAGCTGAGTTGGAACCTTTCCTCGTAATCTTCTAAAGACTCATCATTCCCCATGGTCATCCGAAAGATTTCTCCCTTGGTTTCCTTGGACCTACAGTAGTCCCGGTATTTGGTATTGAAGGCTTGCTGCATCTGGGCCCAAGTGGTGATACTGTTCCCAGGTAAGCCCATGAACAAGCATAATGCTGCATCCTTAAAGGTAGAGGGGAAGAGTTTCAGTTTTTGCTCATTTTCGGTATAGTCATAAGTTCGACAAAGGACGACAAACTCAAACAGGAAGGTATCAGGGTCTTCAGTAGTCAGTGCATGGAAGTGAGGTAAAGCGGAGGGGCTGATGTTCTTCATTTTCATGTCTCCATTGGTCTCTCGGATGAAGAAGGCACCTTCAATTCTCTCATCTTCTCCCCTATTGTCAGCCATAGCTTCAGATGGAGTGTTCTCTAACTCTTCTTCTGCTATAGGATCTTCGTATATCTCAGGAGGTTCGCCTATAGGTTCTTCTAGATCACTGTCACCAAAGAAGAGAGAAGGGTGGCTCAGTGATGTGGTGGGGGTGTTGGGTAAGAATTTGCCTGTTTTATCTCGATTTCTACTAGGCATGAAATGAAAAGACTTATAATTGCTTTTGTTTTTTTCTGGTACCTGCAAAACTAAAACAGATTGAACTGCAACTAACTATCTTGCTGAAATGGAAATGCGGAATTGAAATGAAAGCATGAAAGAACTAATCTATTTTGCTCAAATGAAATTGCAGGAATGAAATGCTAAGCTATGCTTGCAGAATTGAAATGCTAGTCTACGCTTGCAGAAATGAAATTGCGGAATTGAAATGTTAATCTATGAAAGCAGGAAATGTCTATGCTACTTTTGCAGAAAGGAAATTGCAGAATGGAAATGAAATACTACTTAGCAGAAGGCGAGAGTAGGAAAGTAGAAGAAAAGCAACAATCACCAATACTCTGACGCTTCCCCGGCAACGGCGCCAAAAAGATGGTGGGCTCCAGTATTGTAGCAATAATGCTACAACTCCTGGAGCTTCCTTCTTTAGTTTTATCAACCCGGTAGTTCGTAACAAACTTGGAAGCGACGGTGCTGTATGCACAAGTACTAGCTCTTGCCGCAGCTGTCACTTGGTCAGCTGGCACAAGTCCGCTAGGGGCTCAAGCCAACTTCTATGAGCTCTTAGAAGAAGCTTTTTAACTGATGGACGAAAGCTAATCTCAAAAGAAGCTAATCTATTTGCAGAAAGGAACTGAAAGCCAACAAGAAACGCAAACCCTAGCAAACCCTAATTCTACCAGCTAGTCTTACTGATGCAGAGATGGGGGTGCAAACTACTGAAAGAGATGCCATTACTTCTATGAAGGTGAAATGCATGTGTCTAGACTACCTCTATCTGAAGAAAACATCTTTTTGTATTTTTGTTTCAATTATTAGAATTATCATGCATGTGCTTTTTAACTAGCTTTTTACTGTGCAGAGGTGGATCAAGGAGGAGGAAGGCTTGAAAAAGGTTGGGAAAGTTCAGAGAGGGTCTAAGGGGTCCCTAACACTCTTCCAGAGAGTTTCACAAGGTTTGGCTACCAAGAGACCGCGTTTGTGAGCTTCTACAGGAAGTCTGCAGGGGTTCTACAGAATGTTTCAGGACTTCTACAGGATGTTCAGTAATTCCTACAGGATGTTCTACAATCGGATTTTTGGGTGATGGGTGAGTGGAAGAGGCTGCATGGGTGGATAGGGAGGTAGGAGAGGGGTTTGTAATGACTTAGTGACAGAGAGATGAGATGATGAGGGGGTGTGCTAAGCTAGTTTGTCTAAAGGAGGGTAGAGGGAATGGAAGGCCGAAAAGGTAGGATAACGTGGGTAGTAGAGTAGCTGAGAGACAAGGGGTCTAATTGGGAGATGAGTAGTTGGCCTGAGCAAGGCTTAGAAGGATGAGAAGGTGAGGGAGTAGCACTGCACAGTGTAAACTGAACCAAATCATCCACGTCCTGCACATAATCAAAACATTCTTAACTGTTTAATGGAACCAATGAACAGCAACGTTATTTCTAAGGAAAACCATGTATGGTACTGAAGCAAAGAAACATTCCAATAGGTCTGAACGCATGGGCAACTTCTAAAAACGAAAATATTGGACCACAGATTGCATGAATTCGTAAACCAATGTTTTTTGGTGGGTAGCACTGTCTGCAATTCCAGCCCCTAGAAAGAGGTGAAAATGAGTGTGCAAGCAACCCTTTTCTGGAACTTTTATCAACTCCAATCTCTTCACTTTATCCTAAATAGTTGAAGCAACTCTATCTTCTAACAATGACCTACTTAACCACACCAAGAAATCTAACTCAACAAACTGCGTTTCAAATGCATGTAAATAAAAACCATAATGCTGAAAGAAAAGATAACAATACAGAAGAAGGAGGCCTTAGGCTCTCAGGTTGGGCCCAACCCCGAGAGCTATGGCTCCTTTAAAAGCTCAGAACTGAGATCAAATCTGACTGCTTTCCATTAAAAAATAATAATCATAAGTCAAAGAGCATGCCAATAATGGCTACAAAAGAGCAAAACTAAGCTAGCAGCTCGTAGTGCAGGATGTGCAACAATGTTCCAAAAGTCCTTTTCGAAGGCTAAAGCCTTATCATTTATACATCACGAGGCCCCAAGCTGGCCTCCTAAATCAGTGGGACTTGGCTGACCAAACTAGGAGTGAACTGCTGCTTCCTCAAAATCCGTTTGGCTGTCTTTTAATCTGGTTGTGGTGGCTGCTGGAGCTCGGAGTTGGGGGTGAAGATCCCGAGGAAGGCCATTTAATGCTGTGGACAACCCTCCTACGAATCCTCAACCCCATCTTGGCTGTCTCCTGGTCCTTATCTGCTCAGTTTTGTTCCAATCGTGTGTCAAAAAACCTGAAATGAGCACGTGTTAGCCACCTAGGAATAGTGACAGCCCTTATTCGTACAAATGACATAAACATACTAAAAAATGATGCATAAGTTATGAAAAATGAAGGATTGAGCAAAGGTAGTTAGGTCAAATGAGCCCAAAATGTTACCAAATTTGGGGCTCATCAACAAACAGCTGAGAAACCCTGTCCTGAGAATCAAAGGAGGAAACCATATCAAAATTTCCATTCTAACCAGAGCTCAAGCCAAAAACAGAGTGTTTTCATCATGCTAGGAGGGTTTATCAGAAAGGAACCCTCAGATTCCAGAAAATTGAGGGAAACTCCCGAGGTGGTAGAACTGTTTACCCGTGCCAACTGGATGACCTTCTGTGATAGAATTCAAGGTCACGATGATGAAATAACAGAGGAGTTCCTAAGGTCCCTGCAGCCCAAATCAAAAACACTGGCCACTGTAAATTTCAGAGGATTGACCTTGAAACTCACCCCACAACTCATTAGTCGGGTCACTGATTTGCCATTGGGGATACCCTGGGATAAAGAGGAAAGGAAATTGGGCCAGAAGGCCAAAAAGGAATTCTTCCTACCAAAGGAGTAGTTTTCAAAGGATAAAAATGGGGTCCGGAGAGCTAGCTTACATCCATTTTGGAGTGAGGTCAACCTTCATATTATGAAATATATTACCTGTGAGGGGCGATTCAGTATTGTGTATGGTTATCACTTCCGCTTGTTAACTGAGCTCAGGCATAAGATGGATTTGCCCTCAGAACAAAAATTGAGCATCCCATACTTCCTCCTACAGTCATTGATTGAGTGTGGCACAAAACTGAAGGAGGGGACACCAGACCAGCTGGCTCATCATGGGCTTATCAAGCTCCTAGTAGAAGATGCCCTCCATACTTATACTGTCCCTATCTCCTGGGAGATTTTCCGTAATATGACCAAGGATGATGATATCCGGATTCTGGCCGAAGAACTCACTTCATCCAGCAGTGAGGAAAAGGAGCATGTCGAGGCAGAGAAGCTAACTAAGGGTAAGGAAATTAAGGGTAAGAAAACCCAGGGCAGACCACCACAGGAAAAGCCACAGGTAAAGCAACAGGAAAAGCAAGAGGAAAAGCAAGAAAAGGGCCAAGCTACTGAGGCCAAAGCTGTGGGTGAAATAAAAGCACAAACGCCAAGGGAGAAACGGTTGCAAATCAGGGCAGAAAGGACTGAAAAGGTCCAAGCAAGTGAGGGCACATCCAAGGAAACCACAGCAAAATTGAAGAAGAAGACACCCCCAGCCAAGCAGGCCAAAACAGTGAAAACTGTTTCTACAGGAAGCCCGAAAACTGCTTCTACAGGAAGACAGAAAACAGTCAGCACAGGACTTTCTACAGGAAGTCCGAAGACAGAGCAACAGAGGGAAAAATCACCGGAAATTTTAGCTAGGGAGGCAGCAGTTGTGCTGGCCACCCTAAGCACATCTCCCAAGCAGAAGGAGAAGCGAAAGAGGGAGCTTCCACTATATTTTAAGGCGAGAAGGAGCGTGAGGATTAAAACTGGCAGACCCCAACCACCGTCCAAAGAACCAATCACCATTGTAGACACCCCTACCACACCAAAGGAGAGGTCCCCCTCCAAGGCAGCCATCACTTATGAACAGGGAAGCCCGAAGACATCCACCTGGAGGGAGAGAATGAAAATGTTGGACACAAAGGCCTCTCTACAGGATGCTGAGACTATTCTACAGGAAACACTGGCTAGACTAAAGGAGACCGAAGCAATGGAGGGTGAGGCAGCTAAATCACCTCAAAGGGAAGAAAAGGTAGAACACATTATGGAACCTAGCCCCCAGCCCAGCTTGGGCTCCTATTATAACTTCTTGGAGGCCGGAAATATCATTCCTCAAAAATTCACAGTGCCACTTTTCCTTGCACTAGAAGAAGAGAGAGTGAGGACCCACACTTGGATGAAAATCGCTAAGTCCAAGGGTGTGGCGGATATAGGTCCTCTGGAGGAACAACTCAAAGAGGCAAGGAGGGAATTGGCTCTAGTACGACATGTGGAGAGCAGCCAGCGGGTCAGGCTACAGGAAGAAAATGAGCTACTTAGACAGCAGCTACAATTACAGGGACAGAGGAAGGAAGACAGGCCTCATATCTTGGGAGAACAACAGCAGCAGGAGGAGCCCACAACAGCCAGAGATACCCCTGATGAACAACAGAGAAAGGAAGGGGTGCAGACTGAAGTTGAGATACTGAATCGGCAGCTACAGGAAAAAGAATTGGAGACACAATCTCTGAAACAACAGATACAAGAAAAGGAGGCCCAACTGGCCTGCATGGCCAGCTGGGCAATGGAAGCTCTGCAGTGTAGGTAGCCTGCCAAATCCTATGCCCTATACCTCAAGGATCAGTGGTTACAGTTTCAGATCAATACCTTGGCTCAAAGGGGCATCACCCCATTCCAAAATTATCATCAGTTTGCAGCTCTATGTGGCAGTAGTTCATCTGAGGATAGGGCCAAATTATCAGAGTTCTACTTGCACAACTTTGCCCTTCCGGACATGAACGCATGGGATCCTAACACGGTGGTAGGGGATGTCCAGCTTATGGCCATGGCCTCTTGGATGAGCCATGAGGAGAAGAGAGCAGCAGAGGTCCACAGTATCATAGGCAGAGAGCTCAGTGAGCCTCTCATGATCAGAGCAGAGCCAGATGACCCATCAGCAGTGATAAGCGCCCACCAGCACTTGGCCAACAGTCCTCGGGATCTACCGGAATACATTGAGCAACAGGCTCAAGCCATTGCCCACTTTGAGGACATGGAGAGACTGTTGGGAGAAAACTGCATGCATGCCTGCACAAGGCGATGGAACACACTGCCTCACAGCCTGAATATAAAAGAATACCACTCTCCCACCAGGATGAGGGAAGCCTTGGCAAGGGTACCCCTCTACAAACAGTTGATGCAGAACTTGCAGGCCAATTGGATTGGCTTGAAAGTCAGTCCTCCTTTACTTGTGGGATTGCTAGAGGGAGTGAAGGAAGAGGAAGAAGGTAGACAATGGGAGGAAGTGGAAAGGAAGGCAGGATTCCACGACCGGGAAGAGGATATCACAGCAGAGGCTTGGGACGTGAGGGAGGTGGTCAAAGCCATCAAAGATGATGAGCTGGACTAGTTGCTCAAAGGATGAGCAACCGATTTAGCAGGGGGTGATGATGAGCCCCGAATTGGGTAACTTATTGGGCTCATTTTGCCTAATTGTCCTTGTTCAATCCTCCATTTTTCATAGATTATGCATGTTTTTCTAGTATGTTTATGTTATTTGAACGAATAACGGTGGTCACTCTACCTAGGAGGCTAATACGTGGTTATTTCAGGATTTTTGGACAAATTTTGGAGCAAAACCAAGCAATCATGGGTCAGCTGACAGCCAAGCTTGAGGGGAGGATTCGTAGGGAGGTTGTCTCTTGCATTAAATGGCCTTCCTCGAAATCTCCACCCTCAACTCCAAGCTCCACAGGCCACCAAAACGAGTTTTAAAGGCAGCCAAGCAGTTTTGGGAAGAGTGATTGTTTACTAGCAGTTGGGACAGCCGAGTCCCTTGAATCTAGGAGGGCTGCTAGCCCCCTCGTATTGTACAAATAGGAAGGCCTCAGCGTTCGTAGTTTACTTTTGGAACTGTTGGTATTTGCACTATAGTGCTATCCTTTCTTCAGCTTGTTTTTTCTTAGTCACTGCTGTACAACTACAAACTTTCTTGTGATGATTATTTTTGAGTAATGAGAAGTAGTCTTACTTGGCATCAAATCTGAATTCTTTATAGGAGCCTGCAGCTCTTGGGGTTGGGCCCAACCTGAGTGCTAAGGCCTCCTTTATGTATTGTTATTTGTTCTTCATGCATTTGCAAAATTATTTCTGTTAAAGTAGATTAAATCTTGTTGATTAACTAGGTCACTGTTAATGGTTAGAAAGACTTTTGATGCTCAGATTTAGTTGATAGGTTGTTTACAGGGAAAAGCTTCAAAAAAGGGCCATCAACCATCTCTGGTTTCACCTCTCCCTCAGTGGGATCAGGAGCTGTGATCAGGATAACCTTGCTGCCCACAAAAACACTGATTTTGCTTTGCCATGCAATCACTAGTGTTTGATTTTCATGTGTAGAAGTTGGTTACAAGTTCAGACTTTTGCTTGCTTAGTTGCATGAGTTAGAATACATGGTTTCATTGCAGTTCAAACTTCTGTTCATTCTCTTTACTGACAACTAGCACAGATTAGGTCAACGTAACTAGGTCTTTGAATTTACAAGTCTTTGTTGGTTCAGATTGGAAAAACGACTTGCAGAGCACCTGTACCACTCCTTCATCTGCTTATTCTCCATCAGCACCATCCACTCCACCCTCTACTCAGAATCCTTGCCTCACGTTGCCATTTGCTCACATAACCCTAGTTTTTGTGCATCATTGCTTCAGTCCTCCTTGAACAAATCCAGCCATCTACCTCTATCCTCAACTCCATCCACCAAGTCCTAGACCACCTCCAACCCTTATCCTACCTCCATACCCACTCCTTCATCTTTCTCCATCCATCCATCTTCCAAAATCCCATTTCTGAACATCTTGTAGAAAGTTATAGAACATCCTATAGAAAATCACAGACATCCTGTAGAACCCCTGCAGACTTCCTGTAGAAGCTCACGAATGAGGTTTCTTGATAGCCAAACTCTGTGAAACTCTCTGGAAGGATGTTAGGGACCCCTTAGACCCTCTTTGGACCTTCCCGACCTCATCCAAGCATTTCCCCTCGCCAATCCACCTCTGCATAGTCAAAACAGTCAAATTGCATGCATGATAATTCTGACAACTTATTCAAAAATACAAAAAGATGTTTCTTTCAAATGTCACTGTAGAAGTAGCTTAGATACATGTATTTACCTTCCTAGAAGTCAATGGCATCTCTTTCAGTAGCTTGCATCCTCTTTCTTGCATCGGTAGGGATAGCTGGTAAAATTAGGGTTTGCAAGGGTTACGTTTCCTTTCAGCTTTCCAGTTTCTTTCTGCAAGTAGATCAGCCTTCTTTGAGTTAGCTTTCTTCCATCAGTTAAAAAGCTTCTTCTCAGAGCTCATAGAAGTTGGCTTAAGCCCCTAGCGGACTTGTGCCAACTGACCAAGTGACAGCTGCGGCAAGAGCTAGTACTTCTGCATACAGCACCGTCGCTTCCAAGTTTGTTACGAACTACCGGGTTGATAAAAGTAAATAAGGGAGTCCCAGGAGTTGCAGCATTATTGCTGCAATACTGGAGCTCACCAAGTATCCTGGGCAGGCAAAAATTTCCGAATTGGGAAGGGATGTGGGCTGCTCTTTAGCAGGAATAGATGAGACAAGACTTAGTCAAACGCAAACTTGATAGAAGTAGCAGCAGTGGGATGAAGCCTAAGGAGGAGGAAGAGAATGCAACCCTTGCATCAAAGGGGCTACAGGGAGAAGTAAAGGTGGAAGAAGGACGTCTCAAAGATCAAATGTTTTTGGTGTTGTGAATTTAGTCACTACGCTACACGGTGTCCTCTCAAGAAGGACAAGGATGAGAAATATGATCCGTAGGCTGCAACCGCAAAGATCGAGGTGGCGTTTGCCACGATTGCCCAGATACCTCTAGGGGAGAGGTGGAGTGATCTAGTATTGTAGTTCGAAAGAACTACAGATGGGCAGGATCTTTGAGGAGTCCACCTCTTGCATCAATACCTAGCTACGGGAGCCCAAATCAAAAGTAGCAGGATTGACCAGTGTCAGTTGGTGCAGAAGAGTGTCAGAGTGACAATTACAGTGGTTAGGAACGACAGAAACTGAGCAGCGTAGAGCAGAGGTGGAAGCAATGTAGTCGGCATAGTGCAGAGCCAGCTGCAACGCAAAGGCTTCAGAGGGTCAGCACAGAGACTAGTAGTAGTGAGAACTCCAGCAACATATGCATCATGTTGAACAACTACTCAGAATTTTGGATGCTTTTTCGTTGTTGTTTCAGCAGCAACAGCAGTAGTTGGAGAGGGTTGTAGTGCAGATGCAGCATTGGCAGTGGCACAGCCAACAACAACACAAATACAACATTTGTGCAATAGTTAGTGGACAGTGATGTCAAACATCAACAACGCAGAGGGAGATGTTACAAAGTCAGGGTGATGCTTCAGCAGGTTGGATTACTAGAGCACAATCCTCACTAAGATGGAGTGTTGATTTATGGTAGAAACAGATGTGCCCAAGCCTCAAAATTTTTAGGGAGGCTATGACACAAGTATTCTAGAATACCCAGAAATAATTTTGGGAAATTCCACCGGGAGATGGTTTTATTAAAATAATTAATCATTTTTTATGGATGCCAGAGTCTAAACTAAGGAAATTAAAATAATTCAAGGGTATTAATTAAACTAGGGGTGAAACTTCTAGAAGAAGACGAGGATCAAGCCAATATGATTTCAACCATTGATTAGAATCTAATTTGGGTTGTTGATTGATCAACAAGAGGATTATAAGAAGAGGCTTGATGGGCATTTGGAAGGCACATCGAGTGAGAGATCAGAGATCGATTTTCTTAAGAGAGCGGTGCAACAGTTGTTGGAGAAGTGATCGAGGTGATTTCTTGTAGTGAGGGGAAGGATAGTTTCTGGAGGAAGTTTTCCTAATCTGGAGAGTACAAGGCAGAGAGAGCAAAAAGATGTCCAGACAGGCTAATGCAAGGCAATGCAGAGCAATGTTGTGGCAACGTAGAGCTTCAGAGGGAGTCTAAAATTCTGCTAAGGAATAGTCGGGATCTAGTGTCAAAGCCGAAGTGTGAGATGGGGAGGCCAGAATGCCAAAGTTTCCATTTAGCAGAGGATCGAGAGGAGGTGTAGTGCAGTCCCAACAACAGTGACACAGTGACTGTGTGGGTGTGACGTAGTACTACGCAAAGCCTCATCTCCAGTGAAAATCAATGCCAGATCTTCTATTGATAAGGTGAGATCATCTCACTACCTTTTTGCCTAGTTAGATCTCTGTATAAGATTGCTAGTTTGGGCATCCGAAGAATTGTATTTATAAAACTACTACTTAATAATACAAATCCTCCGCTGCTGCACTGGTTTTCCCGCATTGGGTTTTTCCTTAAGGCATTTGTCCAAAAACAACAGTGTCCATTGTGTGTTGTGTATTTCGTCTTGCTTAGTTCTTGTTTGCGCATATAGTTTAATTAGTGAAGCCTGCAGTGTATTGGTTTCGATATTTTCCGTAGAACACTATAAATAATTTGTTCAATAATTTAACAAATAGAAGAAACTTAATCAGTTGTTAGAGTAGTGATTCGCGGATTCCGAATTTTCACATGGTATCGAGCGCAAGTGAAGCAAGAGAGCACACTGGAAGAGCCCAACATTGAAGAGGAGGGAGATCAAAGTGTTGTGTAGGTAGCAGATCGAATCCCCAGAGGGATTGCACAGTCCAAGCCACGAAGGAAAGATTCTCAAGGAAAATCTCTCTCTAAGTGAGTTCACAGAGAGGTAAGATTTCTAGGTCGAGATTTGTTAGCAGCAGAGGGAGCAGCGTAGAAAAAGCTTCAGCGCAGAGAAGTCTTCATGTAAGACGGAGTTTTCTACAGCAGTTTCTAGGGCATAAAAACATCGGAAGAAGGAAGGAGACACTTTTTAAGGGAATTTATTCCTCAAAGAATTCCTACCCAGGGAATTTGATTTCTCAATTGCTGAGCAACAACAAATCTACTAACTCCAACAGGGAGTGCATAGCCCAGTGTATCAGCAACGTAGAGGAGAGAGGAGGCAGTTCGACATTTTGTTGGCAGAGATGGCAGCTAATGGGTTGAGAGATCAAGATCAGTTAAATGGAGCATCCAACTATGTGATTTGGAAGGCTAGAATCTCCTGCCTTCTGGATGAGCATAATCTCAAAGCCTATGTCAATATTGTGATCGCTGAACCTGCAGATGCAGATCCAACCAAGAAGTACAAGGTTAGAATGGCGAAGGCCGAGCAGTTAATCCTCGATGGAGTGAGGAATCACGTTATGTGTTACATTGAATGTCGGCGACCTGTTCATCTGTACCGATATGTTGGAGCCTTATAGCTCCCTGCTGCACCATATCTCGAATATAGTGGTATCTGATATCGATATGCTTGGAGCAATCATGAAATACGAGATTCTCTGAGAAATGAATCCCACTCTGGTTGTCACAACGGATCACGGTGGTATCCAATGTAAATCCAAACAACTCAATGAAGAGCTTTCGCAACCAAACTGCCTCACAGGAGGCCATGCTGGCAACAATATACTCTGCTTTGACGGTGCTCAAGGCCACCGACTTCTGCTTCTTGCTCATCTAGGATATCGAAGTAGATCCCAAAGAGAAACAACACCAGGAAGTGCTCTTATGGTCCTCCACATTACCTGCCCAATCAGCATCTGTGTATCCAAATAGTCTCACATCTCCAGCGATGTATCTTAACCCATAAGTGATAGTGCCACGAAGATATCTCAATAGATTCTCGACACCAATCCAATGTATGTGGTGGGGTTCAACCATATATTGACTCAACGTGTTGACTACGAAGCATATATTTAGACAGAAGTTCACTAAGAGCATTAATGCTCCAACGAGTTGTCGATACTTGGTAGCATTTCGTAAAACAGGTCCAGCAACACTACCGCTTAACTTCTTGAAGTCAAGCTCGATCGAGGTAGTTACAGGCTTGCAGTCCACCATACCGAATCTTTCCAATATCTTCACCACATATTTTCCTTGAGATAGGAAAGTTTCCCCTGGCTTCTGCCACACTTCAAGTCCTAGGAAATAGTGCATCAGTCCTAGGTCCTTCATTTCAAATTCAGAAGCCAACTCCCTCTTACATTTGAGAATGAGAGGGTCTGCACCTGTTAGAAAGAGGTCATCCACATACAACACCAGTATGAGAGGTTTATCATCTTCAACCTTAAAGTAAAGGTTAGGATCGGCTTCACTCCTAGTGAATCCCAACTTCATCAAGTAGCTGTCGATCCTCTCATACCATGCTCGGGGTGCTTGCTTCAGCCCATAGAGAGCCTTCTTCAACCTGCATACATGAGATTTTCGATCATAAATCTCAAATCCTTCGGGTTGCTCCACGTAGACCTCTTCTTTGATCGAGCCGTGCAAGAACGCGATCTTGACATCCATCTGATGTAGGTTCCATCCTTGTGAAGCAGCAAGGGCTATGATCGAGCGGATGGTCGTATATCTGGCAACAGGTGCAAATATCTCATCATAGTCTATACCTTCCTTCTGGGAGAAACCACAAGCAACAAAACAAGCCTTATACTTTTCTGTACTTCCATCTGCTGCATGCTTTATCTTGTAAAGCCATTTGGAAGTAACAACTGTCTTGTCCTGGGGTCTGGGAACTACTTCCCAGACATCATTCTTCATAATAGACTCATATTCTTCAGTCATAGCATCCTTCCATACTTTATGCTTGACGGCATCTGAGAATGATGAAGGCTCATTTTGTATGATCGTGCTCATGATGGTCAGGTATCCCTGATACCTATTAGGTTTCTTACTTTCACGAAAGGTTCCTCGGGGTGCAGCATGTCCTTCAGCATCATCAAGTAGCCCCCTAAGCCATGAAGGCCTCTTCCTAGAAGAGGAAGGCTCATGTGGAGGAGGATCAATCGGATCCATGGGTTCTTCTACATCAGGCATTGATTCATCATCCTTTTCTTTCGGTTCCCTGGTGTCGGCTTCTTGAGAGATCCTCAAAGTCGGAAGATTGTCCACCTTGCTGAGAGCCATATCTTCGTCAAAGGTGACATCATGACTAATCACGACTTCCCTTTGACCGGCTACATAGAGTCTACAACCTTTATTATTTTCACCATAGTCCACGAAAATTCCCTTCTTTCCAGATGCACCCAATTCATTTCTTTTCTCTTTCGGCACATGAAAATATACAAGGCTTCCAAAAAGTCTAAAATGAGAGACATTAGGTTTCTTACCGATGAACTTTTCTTCAGGAGTCTTGGAACCCAATGCTTGATGAGGACATCGATTTTGTACATATACGACAGTGTTTGCAGCTTCAACCCATAGAAACTTCGGAAGTCTTTGATCATGTAGCATGGATCCGACAGCTTCCATAATCGTGCGGTTCTTCCTTTTCGCCACACCATTCCATTCATGAGTATATGGTGTATTAGTCTCCCTCTTGATGCCAGCCTCTTTACAAAAATCATGGAACTCATTAGATTCATATTCAGTCCCATTATCAGTTCTTAAGATCTTGATCTTCTTTTCGGTTTGATTCTCGATCAGGGCTTTGAAGTGTCGAAACCAAGAGAACACTTCATCCTTCTTTTTCAAGAAGTATATCCAAGTCTTTCGAGAATAGTCATCTGTAAAAGTAAGATAATATGAATATCCTCCCAAGGAGTTCACAGGCATCATACCAGATATGTCTGAGTGAACTAGTTGTAATATATCGGAGGTCTTGCTTTGACTTGAGGGGAATGGTCCCCTTTTGAGCTTTCCTTCGACACATCCTGGACATACACCTTCTTTCTCTACTTGGAATTCGGGCATCCCTGTTACCATCTGTCTTACATCGGGTAGAGCTTTGTAATGAAGGTGGGCAAACCTTCGATGCCAATGTTCGGACTAAAGAGTTGTGTCACAAGACATGAGACCTAGCATACTTCCACCGACCTAATATAAAGAATCAACTCGAAACCCAAGAGTGAAAGCATCTTTAACATTATTTTTCCATATACGTACCTTGCCATCGCTGAAGGTTACCTTGTAGCCTTTGTCCTCCATTGCCAAGATGGATACTAGGTTCTTTTTTAGATTAGGTACATATAATACATCTTGTAAGTGGATCGTATTACCTTGATTCAATTTGAGAGAAACATTGCCTACACCTTTCACGGGGTATTTCATGTCATCTCCAAGGACAATTTCCAGGTTAGTTTCTTTCTTTACCAGAATATGGAGTACTTCTTTGTAACCAGTGAAGTGTCTTGAGGCACCATTATCAATGAGCCAAATTCCCATTGAGTTCGAAGGAGTAGAGGTAGATAGAGCAGCTGGTAGATAATATTCAGCCTGCTTATTGTCAACAGTGTTAGATTCATACATGGAATTTCTAGCCTTCTTGAATGGTTGCCCTCTTCCTTGATTTCCAGCATTCCTTTTACCTTTGCTAGTGAATTTTCCATTCCTTCGATTACCATGAGAGGGATTTTGATCATCGTCACGGTGAAAGTCCTTTTTATCAGGGCATTCCCTTGCATAGTGACCTGCTTTATTGCAAATGTAACATCGTCCTTTTCTTCCACCCTTAGGTCCAGCCTTTCTTTTCAATTTAGACCCAGAATTATTTCTTTTCTTAGCATGAGAAGAAAAAGCAGTAGGAGGACCTTTAGGAAAGGGCATTTCTTGCTCTTCTACCCTTGTTTCTTTTTGAATGCATCTAGCCATTAAATCCTCGAAACCAGGAATTACATTATTGTTCAGAAGAGTAGTCCTGAACACGTACCATTCGGATGGTAATCCTCCAAGAGTCGTGAGTGCCATTTCTCTGTCAGTAATAATCTCCCCAATAGATAGGAGATTGTTCTTGATCTCGGTAATTCTTAAGAAGTATGCTTGCATACTCTCATCTTTAACCTTCCTGATTTCCCTCAACTTATTTCTAAGAAACAAAACCTGATTTGCATCATTAACTTTAAATAAACTTACCAGACTATCGTAGATTTCCTTGGAGGTGTCCAGTTCAAAGATGTAGGCCACCAAGTGCTTGTCAATAGAGTCCTAGATGATCTTCTTCGCTTTAACTTCTCTGTTCTTCCATTTGTTCCTGGCAGCAGGAGGTGCATTTGATGGAGGCTCAATAATATTGCCTCTCACATGATCCAACACTCCTTGATCCTCAAGGGTTAGATCGATAGACATCTTCCATCCGTGATAGTCAGCTTTCTCACAGAGCTTGTCTTCGGCAGGAAAGAGTGTTGAGGACCCCATCGTTCTTTTAAGATAGCCTTGCCAATCTTCTCTTCAGTGATTTCTCTTGCTCTTGCTCAGGGTTTGTCTTCACCTCACCTCTGGTACCATGTTAAGTTATGGTATGTTCTATGCTTATAACAGTTTACTTCTTTTTCTTATTATATTCCACATATTAGCAATCACATGTACATAAAGTAAAGTGTAGATAGAACATTAAACGATCGACAGAAAACAAGCCAAGACAAGAGACACAAGATGTGGTGGCTAGCTAGGGACAAACACCACAATGTGTGGGGAAACCCTTTGATCAAATCTTCTTTTATCTTCAATAATTTAGCAGAGAGAAATAATACAATAAATCTGATTTATATCAGCAATAGCAAACCCTAGATTAGCAGCATCAGCATTAGCAACTTCATCAGCTTGATTGCACCACCAAAAGTTGAGGCTTTCAGAGGAGGTTCAGATGAACCTATAGCACAGTTCATATGAGGAGATCTTCTAGTCCACACAAGTCAAACTTTACTTCTGCAGTTGCAGCTTTAGTTTCAACAGCTTCCTTCAAACTAGGGCAGTCGATATCTTGCAACCCGTTCGTTGGATTGACTTGATTCCACCACCAAAAGTTGCGGCTTTCAGAGGAGGTTCAGATGAACCTACAGTGCAATTCAGATGAGGAGATCTTCTAGTCCACGCAGGTCAAACTTTACTTCTGCAGTTCCAGCTTCAGTTTTAGCAACTTCCGGCTTCACATGTGTGAGGGACAGACCCTTTTCTGCACAGTAGAGAAGAGACTCTTTTCTGCACAGTAGAGACAGAGAGATGTGATGAGATGAGTGAGTCCAAATGAGGAAAAGTCCTATATTTATACACAACATTGGTGTTTGAATAGATGCAACTGTTGGGCTTTAAAGCCTACATGAGTTGTAGGTCGGCTTGATAATAATTCCATAATTAAAATAAATTCATATCTTGATGAATACTTATCGGAATCGGATGATCTTTCTATCAATCCTACACCTCTCGACAAGAGGAATCTAATGAACATATTATCAGCCATGAATAAGATGACCCACATGAAGTTTTGCCCTAGTTGCCAATTTTAACAGTTCTGCACGAGGCTGAGAATACATAGTAGAGAGGCAGAGATAATGCCAGAGAGACAGCGCAGACCCTGGAGAGGCTGATGCAGAGGCAGTTGGGAGCTACGCAGAGGCTAAAGAGACCAACGTGGGTGACGCAAAGGGTCTGAGAGCTGACACAGAGGCTTCAGTAGCTGCGCAGAGGCTAGCAGAGCTGATGGAGGGCCAAGAGGCAGCGCCAGAAAAATTTTTGTGGGGCAGACTAAGCACTGGTGAGTTGGGAAGGGTGACGCAGTCCTTACAAAGTGACGCAGAGTAGTGGAAGCTTCCATAGTTGCTATGGGATCGTTCATCCGGTGATTGATCAGCCATAATATCTGTCTCCGAGGAGAGTTACTACTGCCGAGGGCATTCTTTGTTGGGTGATCAATTTCTCGCACCCTAGTTGTATTCAGAAACTGCATAATAATAAAACCCTTATATCTGTTGCACTGGTTTTCCGCATTGGCTTTTTCCGGGGACAATTGTCCAAAAATAATGGTGTCCTTTGTGTGATTGTCTCAGTTATTTCAGTTGTTGATATGTATATGTGTTAAGATTTCATTTGTGTTTATTTTCGGTATTTATATTTATAATTAAATTGTTAATGAAAAGAACAAGTAGGAGAAAATAAACCAGATAATGCAGTAGGGATTTCTAACGTATCAGACTTAGAAATTTCAACACTTCCTCATTGTCCAGAGAGGGTGGTAGTTGATGCTCCCCGATGATTCTTCTTCTTTAGATTCGAGAATGATTCAATGGATAAAGTTGAGCAGATATGGGACATGAGATGATGACAGGATGCTTATGATGATCGCATGATGTAGTTGGAATTTCTCCCTAGCTGAGAGGGAGTGTTAATTTGGCTACTCAATGATAGAAATGCAACATCAAGGGTACATAATGGTTGAAATCCCAAGCCCACTTGAAAGGAGAAATGTCTAGTCGAGCTATAGAGATCTCTATTATAACTGTGTTGCACATAGGGAAGACTCTCATCCCATGTTCTTGAATTCTTAGAGTTGTACATGTATAGTATATGCATAATTATCCCATTGATGACCTATGTCTGGCCATTAGTCTAGGGGTGGAATGCAATTGACTTGATGACCTTCGTATCCAACAATGACCAGAGGCTCGACCAAAATGCATTTAGGAACCTGCTATCCCGCCTTGATATAATGGTCTTGCGGGATCCCAAAATGTACCCACAATCAATTAAAGAAGAATTTGGCGATGGATTCTGTACTGATACTCTTCTTGCAGGCAGCCAATATGGCCATCATAGAAAATCTATCAATGACCAAAAATACACAGTCATTGCCATGCTTGGTAGAAAGAAGGCCAGACATATAGTCCATGGAGATGGATTCCCAGGGCCGTTTAGGAGTAGGTAGAGGAGTATACATGCCTTGCTTCTTAATGGTTGGATTGGATATGGCACATGCAATGCAAGATCTAATATATTTTCAACCATCCTATGGAGATTTGGCTAATAAAAATACTTATGCAGTACTGCCACTATCTTCTCTATACTAAAGTGTCCTGTAACCCGACTGTAGTTCGCCTCCCACTTGAAAGGAGAAATGGCTAGTTGAGCTATAGAGATCTCTCTTATAACTGTGTTTAACATAGGGAATACTAGACTCCCATCCCATGTTCTCGAATTCTTAGAGTTGTACATGTATAGTATATGCATAATTATCCTGTTGATGACCTATGTCTGGCCATTAGTCTAGGGGTGGAATGTAGTCGACTTGATGACCTTCGTATCCAACAATGACCAGAGGCTCGACCAAAATGCGTTTAGGAACCTGCTATCCCGACCTGATATAATGGTCTTGCGGGATCCCAAAATTTACCAACAATCAATTAAAGAAGA
Source organism: Pinus tabuliformis (assembly GCA_031772625.1). Lineage (NCBI taxonomy): Eukaryota > Viridiplantae > Streptophyta > Pinopsida > Pinales > Pinaceae > Pinus > Pinus tabuliformis. Next base: position 558,506,468 of record CM062816.1, read on the forward strand.
ATTTGGCGATGGATTCTGTTGTGATACTCTTCTTGCAGGCAGCCAATATGGCCATCATAGAAAATCTATTGATGACCAGAAATACACAGTCATTGCCATGCATGGTAAAAGGAATGCCAAACATATAGTCCATGGAGATGGATTCCTAGGGTCGTCTAGGAGTAGGTAGAGGAATATACAGGCCTTGCTTCTTAATGGTTGGATTGGATATGGCACAAGTAGTGCAGAATCTAATATATTTTCATCCATCCTGTGGAGATTTGGCTAATAAAAATACTTATGCAATATTGCCACTATCTTCTCTATACTAAAGTGTCCTGTAACCCGACTGTAGTTCGCCTCCCAAATCATCTTGGCACACTCGCTTGAAGAAACACAAAGGTGTCCCAAGTGGCATAACAATGTGTCTCAGGGGTGGAAGTCTAGAACTTGCTTGCCATCCATCAACATCTAGTATGCGATGGCGAATTCTAGATCATTTTTGTAAAGTTGTGGCCACCCAAAAGTCTCGTTCCCACAAGAGTCGAGAATAGTGGTCAGCACCACAAGCGATGGCTCTCTGAGGCAATCTGCAACATTATTGGTGTTTCCCTTCTTGTACTTAATGTTCAAATGAAATTGTTGAAGATATGTGGACGATTTTTTATGGCAGTCATTCTGTAAATTCCCTTATGTTTATATAAACTAGAGATGTCGATGATCTATGTGGATGATCATCTCCTTCCCTAGAATGTAATGTTTCCATTGTGGGCAAGTCTACACGATGGAATACATCTCTTTATCGTAAGTGGGGTATTTTCGAACTGTATTGAAGAATTTCTCATTGTGCTAGGCCATCTGATGCCCTTTTTGGGTGAGAACTGCACCAATAGAATAGTCGAAGGCATTTGTCTCAATTTCAAATGGTCATTTCAAGTCTGCCAATGTCAGCACTGGTGCGGAGAAAAGGTGGTGCTTCAACGAAACAAATGCCTTCTGTTCAGACTCAGACCAAAAATATAATTATTTCGCTCCACCCTTGGTAACTTGACTCAAAGGCCAAGTGATATGAAAGAACCCAACATGAACCTTCGATAAAAATTGGCAAGGTCCAGAAAGTTGCGAAGCTCTGTTAGAGTGATTAGTGTTGGCCAATCCCAAAATACTTGGATCCTAGCCGAATCCACATGCACGCCTTGCTCATCAATGATGTAACCCAGATATTGGTCTTGGTTCATGCCAAAGGTGTACTTCTCCAAATTGAAACATAGTTTATGCTGCCACAAGGTTTGAAGGACCTGCCAAATATGTTGCAAGTGTTCTTCCAAAATTTTGCTGAAGATGAGGATGTCGTCCAGATATACAACCATGAATGAGTTGGTGAAGGGCCACAAGATGTCATCCATCAACCTCATAAAAGTTGCAGGGGCATTTGTCAACCCGAAAGGCATGACCAACCACTCAAAAAGGCCCTCCTTGGATTTGAAGTCGGTCTTCAATACATTTGTGGCTTCTGTTGGAACTTGGTGATAGTCGTACTTCAAATCAATCTTGTTGAAGTACTTAGCCCCCTTGAGCTGGTCAAGAAGGTCATCAATCCATGGGATTGGATACCTGTTCCTGACAGTGATTTTATTTAGTGCCTAATAATCAATGCAGAGTCTCCAGGTCCCATCCTTCTTCTGTACGAGTACAATTGGGATCCCACAAGGTGAGGAACTTGGTCAGATGTGCCCTTTTTGTTGCAACTCTTGGATCTACCGCTTGATTTCTTTCTTTTCTAGAAAAGAGTAGTGGTATATCGGCCCATTGGGTAGCGGTGCTTCAAGAGTTAGATCGATCGAATGATTGGCCTGAAAATGCAAAGGTACCCCTCTCGGTGAGGAGAAGATGTCCCTGTATTCTTCCACGACCTTATCCACCTATTTTTACTGCGCGAAGGAACCCTTCTTGGGGGCCATGGATGTGGCCAAGATCTTCCCCTTACTTTGAGAGTGAATCAGAAAGAAAACAAATTTTCCGGTCTAAGAGATGATCTTACTACGTTTCTTAGCAAAGATCAAAGAAATGGCGGTAGGCAAAACTACTTCTAGTATCCTATATAGCTTACAACCGAAAGTGATAATAATAGTGCGAGGCTTGGACTCATACACAGCATGACACTTCCACAAGTATGGTTGGCCTAATAATACATCACAAACTTCAAGGGGAGCAACATCACACAGTACCTTATCCATGAAGGGCTTGACTCTCTAGGGTAGGCAGCACTATTGGCTGAAGCAAAGATCTCATCCTTGGTGAAGTCATCTGATGGGTATGGTTGTGGGTGCGGTGTCATCGATGGGCCCAACCTCTTCACTACCTCAGCTGAGATGAAGCTCTTTTGGCTCCCACTGTGGACAATGAACTACAACGAAGAACCCTTCACCCACATCTATGAGTGGAAGAAGCACTCCCCCTCCTCGGGATCTTCGAGCTCAATCTTCTGGACCTTTGTGCTGGAAAATGGTGGTGCTAGGCTCTGCATCAATAATTTTCTTCCCCTTGTCATTTCCTTTGTTGGGTTCTGACTCAGAGTCAAAACATGCATCTGATTCTAAAGCTTTTATCTCGACCACCAGTGGCTTCTTGTCGCGACAATCATTTGTGTTGTGAGTGGGGCTCTTGTGGAACTCGTACCACTTTCTCGTGTCCTTCTTCGTCTTCGTGGTGCTATTATTTGCTTGTGGCTCTAATGGGGTATCTTGGGTGACCCCACCTTGGCTCTATCCTTTGTTCTACAGCATTGGGGTGTCTTTTCCCTACTTCAGATTTGCAGATCCAAAGTTTCGCTTCTTCTATTTAAAATTTTGCTTGATCTTGACAACATATCAGTATGCGACACCAAGCGAGGAGATGGCCAGGAACTCCATCTCTGCCTAGATGTATTTGTGCAAACATCCATGGTACTTGAACACTAGATGCCGCTCAAAGTCCTTAACACTCAACTTTGTGCGAAGGGTATGAAAATATTTGTGAACTTTGGCATGTCTTAGTCCCTTTCCTTCCACAATGTGGTCCAATTTATGTACTTATCTTCATAGCCATCGACAGGGTAATATTGTTCCTTAACAACATAACGTTAAGAATTCCAAGTGGGTGTCACTAAAAATAGTGAGGGTCCCTTCTCGTCCCTCTTATCAAAGTAGGTTTCCAACTAGTCCTTGACATGGGGGGGTAGCTTTGAGAAATGCAAAAGTAATATTTTCCTTATTGGAAAAAATATGGACAGAAAAATATCCTTCCAGCAGATTTAACCATCTATATACAACATTTGTGTTTATCTGCTCTTCAAATATAGGAATGTCTAACTTGTATCTTGAAGTAGGCAACATCTCTGAAGTCGCTGCAGGATGAAGATGCTTCGCCCACTAATACCCACCAAAGGATCTGGGAAAAGTTATCCATCATCTCGTTCCTTTTTCGCTCAAGGGCCTCTTTGAGAAATATTTTGAAAAGATCTCCTGCTCCCTCGTCTTTTTTTCTTCCGCCATGGGAGGTCATTGGGGTAGGCAAGGTTGGTCTTGCAAGGGTTCAACCAGTTCAAGTCCTAACTCCTTATACATCGACCTCGTTGGGGACATGCACAAAAAAATAGAGAAAGAGTAGACTGCTCTGATACCACTGATCCGAATTTATGCAGGAACGAAATGAAATACAAATTTAAACAGAAACACGGAGCTACAATGAAAACTGAACTTCAATTAATTAATAACAAATACTGAAAATTGTTTATATGCAAAATAGAAACAAACTAGCTCGGGCAATGGTATCTTATCTATGAGAAGAGATATGACGGCTACATGTCTCATACACTGTGTTATAATGAGACTCGAAGGCCTTTTTATTATAGAGAAACAATGGAAAACCATAAACATCCAAAAACCTAACCCTAGGAGATGAAGCGCCAAAATTTTGGGGGCCCCGTTGGGACTAGTTGGGGTCATAGTTTGGCCATATGATCTCTGTTTGGTGCGCATAATACCTTGTTAGAAGGATCTATACAAGGACAACAAATTTTCTCGACAAGCCTTTGCCCCAAAGGCTACTGGCTTGGCACATTTTTCAATAAAACACCGTTTAGGGCCTCAAAATAGCTCTAGAAGTTCAACACTCGAAAAACTACCAAATATAGAATGTTGTTTTAGAATTAAGGAATCTGAAAAGAAATAGTGTTGGGGGTCCAAGTGGAATAGGCGAGTGGCCATCCACCTAGATCACACTCCTACCTAGGGAGGTAACACTATTACGAGTTGAAAGCCCCAAATTTGGAAAAGAAGCCCCATATGAAGTCTCAATTTGCCCTTAATTAACAAGCTTGGTTCACTTAGATGCACTAATGGTTAATTGTACCTAATGGTTAAGATGCAGCACTAGACATTGTGTGTGATTGGCAGGTGGTTTTCATCAAGGGCTAGGCAACTTAATTGGGGCCCAGGTCCACTAGAGGAGGATTTTTGGTGATTCAAGAGACTAAACATCAAGAGAAATATCTAAGCTACCTAACCTATCAATTTGGTGGGCATCCACTCAAATTTCATCCATAAAATATCTTTCCCTAGGTGTTGCTCCAAGAGGAAAACCCTAGTGTCTTTCCCCTCAACTTGAGGACTTTCATGAGGGTTTCATGAGCCTTGGATTAGTTTAATATAATTGTAATAAACCCTTTCCCTCCAGCCTTGACTTTGTGAATATCTATCACCATCAAAAAATCTCAAAACCCTAGTTCTTGAGCCTACTTTTCTAGGGCTTTTCTTCTAGAGTGTTTTTCTTCTTTGAAGCTTTGAACCATTATTGAACTTCTCTCTTGAATGAGCTCTAGCTTGATCACTTTGTGCCTTATATCTAGCATATCTATTTTAAGGTGATCCTATCCTACTGAGACTCCTCCCATCGGTGAAAGTTTATAAAGAGCAAGGGGTTTCCACTAAGATGACATTGGGCCTCTACCCCATTGTTAGCACTTAGTCTATCTTCTTGTCTTGTAGGGCTTCCCTCTCTAAGGCCTAATAGATTTTGTGGTAATAGCCCCCAAACATACACAACCATGAGATTCCCTAGAGAGTGGAACCCTATCAAAAATGTTTTATGATTTATAAAAGGTATAAAGTGATGGAGAAGGATCAATTTCTTAACTTATCAATGAATTTCTTGGCATATGGATTTAATCAAGGAGAAGATCTATGGAAGAGAGCTAATGGAAGCAATTTCAAAAAGAGAGAGAAAGCTACATTTGGATTTCTCAACCCCTTAGCGTCCTCCTATCTTCTTTGGAGATAAAATGGGAGGAAGCTACACTCAAGTACTAAAACAAAACATCATATGAAAACATTTTCAAGGAGATGTTAGAGCCTTGACAAATTGAGCAACAACTTGGTGAAAGTTTATTAAAATCTTAATTCTACAACTAATAAAAGAGGGAAGAATATATTCACTATAAATTTGCACATATCATAAATGAATCACGAGATATCATCCAATCAACATATCCTCTACAATACAATTTTGCTCAATTTGAAATATCCATAACAAACTTACAAGAGAAAAATCACAAAAAATTTCAGACTAGCTATGGTATCTCTCCCAAAGTTCCATGGAAAAATGAGAGGAAGTGCACCTATATTCATAAAGGAGGTGTTCAACTTCACTCACAATAAAATATTATTTTTTCTAAGTTAAAATCCCCTAAATTGGCCTATGGATGGGCAAAAGGCCTTCTTCAACAACCAATTAGATTAAAATACATAATTTGAGTGGCATTTAACCATATGTACATAGATAGTGGGCACAAGCCCACAAAAGGTATCTGTTATCCACAAATGAAGGGAGGGTACATTGGTATAGCATCCAACCTCCAAAGGCCCTTCAACCGCATAACATATCCAAGAAGTCTTCAAATTTGTCCATCTAAAGCATCTAAAATGGGTATGCAACCCCTAAATTATCTTCCAAGTAGTCTCCAAGATGCATGACCATTCCCAAAAGTCTTCATATGGTGGATCTCTTTTGCCTTCAAAGGAATTCCCATAGGATTTCCACATCAATCCCATAAGCAAGAAAAATCCATGTCTCCCTTATGTGTGGACATGTCAACTTCCAAGTGTGCATACTTAACCTTCCAAGGCTCTTCAAGGGAGTGCCTTTTTCCATGAATTATGGATGCATATTTTGGAAAGGGTTTTTATTACAAACAGACTCCTTGCTCAAATCCTCCTTTAAATTGTAAATATGTGTGCCATCAATGGTGGATGTAATGGGTTCTAATGATGCCATGTCCTCATAAATGCTCCGCGACAAACATGTGGCCACAACTAGGAATGCATAACAAGTGAAAGGTGTCCATAATATGACATTCTTCAAACAAAAGTGTGCTCAAGCAACACTTCCAAATCCTTAGTATTACAATCAGTCCTTATTGGACTCACAATTGTTATTAAACCAAAACCTACAACTGATAGTCTCTGCTACAATCACTAGAATTAAGATCCATGAGAGGCTATTAGTCCATGTTGCTAAACACAGGGGGAGTGTTGTATCCAAGGTCCAACAATACATGAGCCAAGTGAGTTTTGAACTCAACACTTGTTGCTTTGATACCACTTGTTGGACTCACATTTGTTGTTAGACCAAAACCCACAAAGCATTAGTCTCCATTACTATCGCCAAAGTTGGGATCCATGAGAGGCAATTAGTTCATGTCACAAAAGACACGAGGAGCACTAAACCCAATATTCCATAATCCTCTAAAACGTTGAATAAAATCTTCACCAATCAAATTGTCTACATATGTCAGCCCTATTACCCACCAAAATGGGTAACCCCATAGGAGGAAATTTTCTCCTACATTTGATAGCCAGTCAGTCAACCAGATAGCCAGCAACCCTTGCCAACCACCATTATTCGATGATATGCTATGTGTTTCTACTACTTGCATCATCCACATGCCTCTAACCCATCTAACATTAGCACTTGATGAAGATGGGCTGCTATTCAAAAGATACTTTAATCATTTTGCAATTGAGTGCTTATGTAATGTTCCAAATGCAAAAATTTGGAAGTTTCTCCAAATTTAACTGAACAAATACTTCAAATAAAATTTTCATTCATTAAACAGAAGATTTCCATATAAAATATAACAAAGAGAATATGAAAAAATAACAACAAGATGAACATGTACAATCCCAACTTTTATTATAATAGATAAATCAAGGTTTACATGTTGATACAACCAGATGTAGCTGAGATGGGAAAGTTGGCCTAAAGAATCTGCTCCAATGCTGCATTGGCCCTCCAAACCTTAACTTAAAAGCAACTTCTAGGCTTTCTTGTGAATTCTAGATGAATTCACCAAGTGGAAAGATGGGTTCCCACCCACTTTCACTAAATCACCCAAGGGTTTTTGTCCTGGTGCTATTGAAGTATAGAATTTCGCCCACCATATCTCAATAAAGACAAATGCTCAAGTCCAAGATATCCTCAAATGGTCCCCTCCTCCTCTTTTATAGATCTAATGGACCCCTCTAGAAGCCTTTATTTTATTATTATTTTAATCACATAGCACCTTTTTCTTCCTTTTATTTTAATTAAAATACCTTTTTAATTTGGAAAAATGGTAAATTGGCCACCATTCCTGCTCGGGCCACTGAAAGTCACTTCCCACCATCTCATCCTTTGGATCTTATCATTTCAATTCCAATGAGCTATTACACTAAGGTGTTCCATCAAATGTTCCTCTAGAAATACCACCTTGAGTGTAATCAATTAAGTTATGCCCAATAATAACCCTGATTTATGAAAGTTATCAGAATGTAACGGAATGAAAGGCAAACTGTGCAGATGATGGAATATGCCAAACGAATTTCATCGGATCCCATAAAAACTCCTCAAAAATCCGCTCAGAACCCCGGATGACATAAACCTACTCCCATGACCTAGCCATCCCATGCATTGGAAATCCATCCTAGTTGTACTATAGAGGAAAACAAAAATGGGGATATGACAACTTATAATTGTTTGTTTTCAGCATTTCATATGGACAATGGGGTGATCTGGACTATGGACAAACCTTGACCGTAATCTTGTCCTCTCACCTTTAAGGGTGTTAATCTTTGACCCTAGTCAAGTGGGACCTCCCTTAAGGCCATTAGGTTATAGGAGGGTCACTACATGGAAAACCATGATTGAGATAGCATGTTCCATCCTTCCTATATCATACTTAAAACCTTCCATGCCACATTACAAGCCCTATATCTCTCCTCCATTCTTTGGGTACAACTTGTCACTAGTTCTTGGGGATTTGACACTCATATCTCCACATACCATGGGTAGGGCCCAAAAAATTTCCTTGGAAGGTTGATGAAACTAAAAGAAAAGGAAAAATCATATCATGGCCACAACAAAACAAAACAAAACAAAATCAAAATGTAAAATAAGGTCAAAACAATTAGCACGTGGGCAAAATCCTAGCATGAGCTCTAGCTACCTCATATGGCCATCACTCTGTTCTTGAGCACATGATGCTCCATAACATCAAAAAGAGGAACCCATGCATGTCCCAACTCCAATTAGCCACAACATTTTTTGGTGTCATTGTGTGATCTTTTCATCCTTAGTCTCACTCATCTTTTTCATCTTCATCAATCCACACATTCCTAGCATCTCGACATTTGGGTTAGTTTCCTATTTGAGTCATGACTCCACTTATTCATCCTTTTACAAGAGCTTATACTAGAAGAAATCTTGGTAGCTTGGTTAACCCCGCTCCTGATCCTAAAAAGGTTCTTAGAGCTCAGTTAAACAAATTACATTCTAGTAAGCATTTAATCTTTCTCGGACAGGAAGCCCTCCCTAATATCCACTTGCTTTTCCCTGACCCAGGGGTAGATTTTTCTCTTCCTGGTTCTTGACTAACTTTGTGGTTTTTTCCCTTTTGGGCTTTAGAAATAGATTCATGTTCAAGTGGTAACTCCACTTCTTTCATTTTTTCCAATAATTTCTACTAGAAGCTCACTTCTTGTAGACTTCTTGTTTTTCTTGAACAAGGATTTCTCTCTGACATCCATTAGCTCATTTTTCCCCTTAAGCCATTCATCATGACTGATTTGTTTGTCCGTTGTCGTTTTACTAACATTCAAGGCTATCCTCATGATATTCTGGAAACTGCCATTAATAATTTTCCCTCTTTCACAGGTAATAATGCAATCACTGCCAGAGATCATCATATAAAGTTTACTAATTGTATGAAAATATTTTGTAGCTCTACACATTATAAGCATGAAGACATCAAGATGCAGCTTTTTGTCCTTTCTTTGGAAGGTAATAATAAGAATTGGTTTTATGATTTTCCTAACAATTCTTTTGATTCTCTACAAGCCATCATCAATGCTTTTAAAAATAGATATGGAGATCAAAGGGATTCACCTTGTGCCAATTACAATGTAAAGAAAGATGAAAGTGATTTTGTAAAAGACCCAACTATTGTAGAAAGGTTTCAAGAGAATGTACCACATCAATCTTTTCCATATTGCAAACCTTGTGAGAATTTTCATGATGAATCCACTTGTGTCATTGCAAGAAGAATCCTCGATAGTGGAAAGGCAGGTACAAATGATCAAAAGGAAAATGATAAACAGCCTATTAGTGAATTGACTCAAATGATTGAAGGCATGCAATTAAGTCAAACATGGTTGATGAAAACCACATAATTTAATCAAGAGCGATTAATAGCAAATCACGCCAAGGAAATGAGATCCATGCACACCAAATTGTTAGCCATATAAGAAAAGCATGTTGAGGAGCTAAAAATCATGGAAATTAATCACTCTACTCAGATGATGACCATGCACTAAGTTATCCATGGTATGAGATTAGTGAAGCGCTAAGGTTATTGGTGATCTAAGCATGAAGGTTTCGAAGGAGAAAACAAAGGCTTTATCACGCAAATTCTCTCTTCAGATATATTCAAATTTGTTGGAGATTATTGTTCAAGGGTTTCATAAATGGCTTCATTTGGATTAAGGGATCAAGACAGGCCTGATGGTGCATTAAACTTTGGTATATGGAAATCTAGAATTTTGTTATTGTTGGAGGAGCATGGACTAAAAGATTATGCTACAGCAGTTGTTGCAGTACCGAAAGATCCAACACAGTTAGTGGCCAAGGCTCAATGTCTTATCTAAGACAAGTTTAAAGATCACATCATTCCCCATATTACAGAATTGGATACAACCAACAAGATGCGGGATGCCATTCTAAAGCTATTCCAAAATGCTACTGTAAATAGGAAGTCGATCCTTAGAGAGAATCTAAGAAACACCATAATGAACAAGGGAGAAGGCGTAGTTAGTTACCTCACTAGAATCAGACTTGTCAAGGATGAGTTAGCCACTGTTGGAGATAAAATAGATGATGATGAGCTCATGAGAAATCCTTTAAATGGGTTCTCAAAGTAGTGGGACGTGTTTGTCCAAGTGATCAATGGACAATAGGACCTACTTGACTAGGATTGTTTGTGGAGCAATTTCACTCAAGAAGAGCTTAGGTTGAGCCTTGTTAGTGGCAGCAATAGTAAAATCCAGAAGCATGAGGATGACAAGAATGTTTCTCTTGTGGAAAAGGTAAAAGCGAAGAAAGGCTCAAGCAAAGGGCCTAACTCCAAGTGAGAGAAGAAAAAGAAGGCCTTGCGTAAAGTCAAGTGTTTTGGATGTAGTCAACATGGACATTATGTCATTAAATGTCTACACAAGAAGAAGGGTGACAAAAGGAAGAAGTAGCAGACAACAACTTAAGTGGATATTAACAAACTATCTTCAAGACTAGAAGACGAGTTCACTTTCATAGCTTGCTTAATTAGCTCAACCACCATAGGAGTCTAGTATGTTGATAGTGGGGCATCATGTCATATTACAGGAGTTAGAGAGCATTTCTCGAACTACAAAGTAGAGGAGATAGGCTTCCAGATTCAGATGGGAAATAAGTCCAAGTGTACTCCAATTGGGAGAGGGGCAGTCACATTTCAGAGTGAGTCAGGAATGAGTACTCATGTTACAAATGTGTTGCATATGCTAGGTTTAGAAATGAACCTAATTTTAGTTTATGCTCTTCAGGATAAGGGGTATGATGTATATTAAAGAGGTCATAACGTGTATATCAAACACCAGGAATGGAAATCAGTCAAGGAAATTGGAGTGAGAAGCAACGAGTTGTACAGGCTACAGTTGGACGCTCCAAAGGCACTAGTGAGCAGTAGCTATAACAGGAATATGGGAGAGTTATGGCATAGGAGGATGGGTCATATCCATCATGGAGCACTTAAGTTTCTCAAAGAGACCATGAGAATTTCTCCAAAAGTTAGCATGGAACACAATGATGTGTGCAAAGGGTGTGTACTTGGGAAGTTTGCAAAGGTATCATTTCCAAGGAGTGACAACAGAGCTAAGGGTGTTCTAGACCTAATACATTATGATATTTGAGGTCCATTGTCCACTAAGTCTCTCATTGATTATGAGTATTTTGTTACCTTTATTGATGACTTCTCCAGGAATATCTGGATTTACTTCTTGAATACAAGGGATGAGGTCTTCGGTCGCTTCCAAGAGTTTAAGGCTCTTGTGGAGAACTTGACAGATAGGAAGATAAAGGTTCTTGAGATAGATAATGGAGGTGAGTACATCGAGAAAGCCTTCAAGAATTTTTGGATAAAGGAAGGAATCAAGAGGGAATGGATAGCTTCATAAAACTTGCAGCAGAATGGGGTTGCAAGAAGAAAGAGCAGGACAATAGTAGGAGCAACGGGGGCCATGCTACATGATAAAGACATGCTTAGACATCTATCGACATAAATGTCTATAGTGTAGCACAATAGTTTACATTCAAAATAGGGTCCCACACAAGGTGTTGGCAAAGATGACACTTAAGGAGGCATTTACAGGGAAGAAGCCAAAAGTCTAACATTTCAGGATTTTTGGCAGTATCGCATATTGTCATGTTCCAAATGAGAAGCACACCAAGAAAGATTCGACTACAGAGATGGGGTATTTCATGTATTATAGTGAAACATCCAAGGGATACAAGATCTATATTCTAGGGAATAGGAAGATCATCATCAGACAGGACATAAAGTTCTAGGGGGAGAAAGCCTTCAAGAGATCTTGCAAGTTTCTAGCAATTGATAAGGGCCAACAAGAAGAATCTCAAGCTTAGGCCACTATTATGAGTACAGTGACAAGTACGAGCAACGATATAGGTGTAGATGAGAGTTCACAACATGTGGAGCAACAACAACAGGATGAGGAGCTTGAAGCTGTGCCCACCTCAAGTGGGAGAAGGAATGGAGAAGTGCTTCATATGTTGAGAGATGTGCAAGAGTTTATGGGAGATCCTAGATCGAGCACCAGGGATAGGAGACCACCAGAGAGATATTCAAGGTACAAAGCGTTGATGAGTGAGATCATTAACAGTGAGCCTTCCAACTATCAGGAGGTTGCAACACACCAGGTGTGGCAAGATGCAACAATGGAGGAGTATAACTCCATCATGGATAATGATGTTTGGGACGTGGTGCCTAAACCATTGGATAAGGCAGTGGTTGGTTCCCACTGGATCTATAAGATCATACATGTTGCAGATGGAAGTGTAGAAAATTTCAAGGCAAGGTTCGTATCCAAGCGGTTCTCTCAAAAGGAGGGAATAGATTATGAAGAGACATTTTCTCCAGTGGCTAAGTGTACTTCCATTAGGGCCATGATCTCGCTTGCAGGATGTTACCCACCACCTATGGGTAGATATATATAGGAGAAAAAATTTCTCCTAGAAGGTCCTCAGTCGACAGCCCCTTGCAGCCCTCCGATAGCTCGATGTGCCATTTTCTCTGCCACCTGAGCCAAACATGTGGTCCCTCGCCGATCTGTTATGAATGCATGATTGAAGGTGGGCCTCCAAACCCCAAAGATATGACTTTTCATTGGTATAGTTGAGTAGTTTTCCTTACTTGTCATGGGCACTTTTGGGCATGAATTGGTGGGAAGATTTGGCGAAAGACTGGGTTAGGTTTGTATTCTTGTCTCCATTTCCTTATTACATGGTTACCCTTGTATCCTAGTCCCGTGGGATCTCCTTTATTGCCCATTAGCTTTAGGGTTGACTCTACATGGAAAATCCCGATTTTGGTTGTGTGTTCCTGCTTCTCGACACCACCTAATTATCTATATAAAGAAAATCTTTTTTCCTTTCTGATTTTCTAACATGGTATCAGAGATAAGGTAAAGAAGGAGGAAAAACGCAGCTCAAAGATCTATTAAAAGGAGAATAAGAAGTTTGAATAAGGGTCATCGAAAGGATCATATAAGAAGTCAAGTCTACCATCTTCAAGGACAATGTCTAACTCAATGAAGGGAGAAAACAAATTAGAAGGAGCATCCAACTATAAGGCATGAAAGAAGAGGATAGACCTTATCCTCGAGAAAAATAAAGTTTTGGATCTAGTCAAAGGAAAGGTGAAGAAGCCTACAAATGAGTCAAGTGATGCAAAAAAGGAAAAGTTCAGGGAAACAAAAATATTGGCCATGACACTAACGGTGGATGGAATAAAGGATAACCTCATTCCATATATATCTAACATAGATTTCGCTCAAGAGATGTATGAGGCATTATCCAAATTATTCACTATATAAAATCTTGGTCAAATAGCAAGTCTTAAGAATTAATTGAGATCTATAAACATGACAAAGGAAAACACTGTGGCATCCTTCTTTGTGAGAATAGCTAGATTAAGAGATGAACTCCAAGAAATTGATGAGATAGTACCGGAAAAGGAGCTTGTAATCACTGCACTTTGAGGATTACTGTTGAAGTTTCTAAGTCTAACAGTTAGAAACCCTCCATGCACTTTACTGATTTATTCCTACCTACTTGTTCCGTTAATTAACAAGTTATTTACCATGTAAATACTGAAAATAAATATAAGTTCGTTCTCAACACATTACAGATCATCAACTGAAGGAAACAGAAACAAGCACACAAATGACACCATTATTTTTGGACTAATGTCCCCAAAAAAACCCAATGCGGGAAAATCGGTGCAGCTATCTGAGGGTTTTATTATTAAGCAGCTCTTTTCTGAGTACATTGGGTGCCAAACTGGCTAACCTGACAGAGACAAAAAATCTGGCAGTAATATCTCTCTTCGGAAACAGGTATTCGAAAAGCCTGCTCCACGAAATCCCTCTCTAGCACAATCTGAAGCTCAGTGTCAGCCCTGATGGCCTCTACATCAGGCTGAAACCCTCTACGTCAGCCTACTGAGGCCCTGCGCAACCTCTCTAGCTCACTGTGTCACTCCTACAGCCTCTGCGTGGGTGACGCAGGCCCCTTCTGGCTCTGCGCAGTCTTTGTTGCCTCTGCGTGGCTCCCTCTAGCTCTGCGTCTACCTCTCTCTACTTTTGCGTTGGTCTCTCGACACTGTCCCTGCCTCTGTCTCGTACGCACTTCCCCTCGCTGCAACTGATCACTGATTCTATCTCTCTTAGCAAACCCCGCTCTAGAGAATAGAATGACTAATCACTCTGGTGTTTCTCCAAGTGACCCTCAAGCCTCCTCTTATTCTTTTCTCGTTGACAAATCAACAGCCGAGCTTAAGTCCCTAATCGACGGCTAAGATTAGATCTGGCTTGATCCATGTCTTTTGGACCATTCTAACACAATTTTATATTAATTCACATTAATATTTGAATTTCCCTAAGTTTAGACTTAGAGACTCCATTAAAAATATTAATTATTTTAATATCTCCCAAATTGTTTAGAATTTGCCCAAACCCTTTCTAGGTATTGGAGATCTCATGTGCCTTAGCCTCTCCACCAATTTTCATGGCTAGATCACATCCGATGCTACCCCAAATCAACACTCCCTCTTAGCGAGGACTGTGCTCTAGCAATACTCCTCACTGAGCATCACTTTGATCATTCGGCATCAGTCCCTGTGTTGATGCTAGGCCTATTGCCCAACATCCTCTGCATTGCTGCATCCTATACTATTGCCCATAGCTCTTCCATTGCCATTGTTACATCTGTACGACAGTTCGCTCTGCATCTGTGTTGCTGCCCATGGCCCTGCCACTGCCACTACTACATATGCACTGCATTTCCTCTCATCTTGCTGCATCGTGCTGCCCATAGCACTACCACTGCTAACTGCTACACCGCAACTCAATTACTAAGAAGTAAGTAAATGATTTCCCAACTCTAACCTCTTTGTCAGGCTAGAGTACTCTTGATGTTGAAGATCTCTCTCTGACCTCTACGCTGTTGCAACAACTCCCTGCATCTCGCACCATTGCACACCTCTCTGTGACATCCTACATTGGTGCAACACTCACATGCCTCTCGCACTGTTGCAGCCTGCTAGCCTTGCACTATCCTGGGAATTCTGTAGTGTAGCTCTCTCTGTCGCTTCATTTGCATCTGTCTCTACCCACATCCACCAGTCCTTCTACTCCTCTTTGGGGCGCCCGTAGCAAAGTATAATCCAAGATGCTGGGTACCTTGAGGATCTTGCCCCTCATCGCCTGTAGTCCGTTTGACTACAGCTCGATGTCTCCCCCTTTCCGCTCAAGTGGCGTGTGTACACTCATGGCACAATCATCGTCTGTATCCACTTCCTTCTCTACCCTTGCTGGCACTGCCTTGGTCTCGGAGGCCTCTCCCTTGGACACTGGGTTGCATAATGACCCAGCTCCCCACAATGGAAGAATTTGATCTTGGAGAGGTCCTTCTTCTTCCCTTTCTCTTGCTTTCCCTCAGATGCTAGAGCAACATCCTCCTCCTCCTACTTAACTCTAATCCCCTTGCCATTGCTTCCCGTCTTGCTTAGCCATCTGATCTCTTCTTAGCGAAGAGCTGCCCACATTTACTCCCATTGTGAAAGGGTTGCTCTGCCCAGTATAATCTAGACAAATACATCCCAATCTTCTGAAACTACGTTCAGGGTTGTTCTCACCATTAATACCTGATCCGGCGTGGTCCCTATGGAAGTCAGTTGATCCCAGATCTCATTCAGTCGACCGAGGAAGGTGTCGATCGGTTCTCCCTTCTTCATCTGGTATGACCGCAACTGATTTCTAGTAACATCCTTCTCTACACAGAAGTATGTTGGTACAATTTATTTAGGGCCTCCCACATCTCATTTTTTGTTTCCTTCTCGGCAATGTGTGGTACTACATGGTCCTTGACCCCATCAAGGATGATGCTCTTGGTCCTCGCCATTACCTCCTCGCACTTGTCGTTATCAGCTGGGTCCACTGGGATCGCTATCATTCTCAAGGCGAAGTGCTTGACACGATTTCTGTCAAGTACAAATAAGATTTTGGCCTTCCAGACTGCAAAGTTTGAGGCTTCGTCCAGTCTGTCCTAGTCTCTTACTCCGTGTAGTGCCATGTTGCTCTTCTACTTCCCTCTTGGAAGTTCTCGATGTGACTCCCTCTGAGCCTTCATTTCCCTCCTGGAAAACATTCTATCAATGTCAAGATGCCCCCTACTCTGATCACCTATTCAACTGCACCATTGATCCAGATTTCTCGGCTAGAAACCCTCGGTAGAAACTCCCTCCTCCTTGGCCTTGCCCTGTTAGGTACTGTTTTGACTACACTACCCCACCAGCTCCACTCAGCAACTTACCCACAACCTCCTAAACCCCAGCAACCTGAAGGTGAAAGCTCCTAGGCTCTGCGCAGTCCCGGCATCGGCAAACTAGCTCTCTCAGCCAATTGCATCAGCCCTCCTGGCCTCTGCGTGAGCCTGTCCTTGCCTCCTTCAGCCTCTATGCAGCATCTTCTTGGCTCAAACTTGATGATGCAGGCACTATGTCACCCCTTCCTTGTTGCTTTGCTACTAGGAACAACTTATGTCACTCGGGCCAGTAGTTTTCTGCTATTGCTACTCTACTCTGTTGATGTTCTCAGTTCTCCTGTGATCTCTAACCACACTTTGATATCATGTTGAAGTTTCTAAGTCTAACAGTTAGAAACCCTCCATGCACTTTACTGATTTATTCCTACCTACTAGTTCTGTTAATTAACAAGTTATTTACCATGTAAATACTGAAAATAAATACAAGTGCATGCTCAACACATTACAAATCATCAACTCAAGGAAACAGAAAAAAGTACACAAATGACACTGTTATTTTTGGACTAATGTCCCCGGAAAAACCCAATGCGAGAAAATCGTTGCAGCTATCTAAGGGTTTTATTATTAAGCAACTCTTTTTTGGGTACACTGAGTGCCAAACTGGCTAACCCGACAGAGATAAAAAAAAATCTGGAAGCAATACCTCTCTTCGGAAACAGGTATTTGAAAATCCTGCTCCATGAAATCCCTCTCCAGCATAATTTGAAGCTTAGCGTAAGCCTGAAACCCTCTGCGTCAGCCTGTTGAGGCTCTGCGAAGCCTCTCTGGCTCACTGTGTCACTCCTGCAGCCTCTGCATGGATGACGCAGGCCCCTTCTAGCTCTGCGCAATCTCTGTTGCCTCTACGTGGCTCCCTTTGGCTCTGCGTCTGCCTCTCTCTGCTTCTGCGCTGGTCTCTCAGCACTGTCCCTGCCTCTTTGCCTCGTACTCATTGCCCCTCGCTGCAACTGATCACTGATTCTATCTCTCTTAGCAAACCCCACTCTAGAGAATAGAATGACTGATCACTCTGGTGTGTTCTCCAAGTGACCCTCAAGCCTCCTCTTATACTTTTCTCGTTGACAAATCAACGGTCGAGATTAAGTCCCTAATCGACGGCTAAGATTAGATCTAGCTTGATCCATGTCTTTTGGACCATTCTAACATAGTTTTATATTAATTCACATTAATATTTTAATTTCCCTAAGTTTAGACTTAGGGACTCTATTAAAAATATTAATTACTTTAATATCTCCCAAACTATTTAGAATCTACCCAAACCCTTTTTGGGTATTGGATATCTCATGTGCCTTAGCTTCTCCACCAATTTTCGTGGCTAGAGCACATCCGATGCTACCCCAAATAAATAATTACCAACATCATGGAGTGCCTTCTCATCAGGTCTCAACAGTTGGAACGAAACTCCTATATTCGAACAACTATGGAATGCATGTAGTGAGGAAGAAGTCAAAATTTCTCTAGTAAGAAACAAAAAGAATGAAGAGGAGAAAGTGTCAAATGCCTATTCTGCTCATCACAAGAACAAAGGATCATTCAAGGAGTCTAATGGGCCTAGAAGAAAGATAGATCTATCAAAAATCGAATGCTACAGTTGTCACAAGATGGGTCACTATAAAAGCGGTTTTCCTGAAAATCCGAGAAATAAGAGAAGAGAAAGGGAATATGCAAATGTTGCTGATGACGGATCACCAGAGTAGAAAAAGAACGAAAAATCTGAAGTCAAAGACTTATTTGCTAGGGACTCTTAGGAACTCTATCCTTCTACTCTAAGTTTTTGAATTGTTTTTTGTTTTGGTTTCTAGCACTTATAGGTTTAACATTCTTTGGGAAAACATTGTTGAATTGTTTTGTTAAAGTTATAAGTATCCCTCGAGATTAGATTAAGAGGGAACCATCACCATATTCCAAATATAAGTATCTTACTCCTTATATTATCTTTCATATTTGGTTTTCCTTTTCTTATCTAGATGTGTTTATACTAGATGTTAATAACATGTCTTTCCTTGTTTATGAAAAGCTTATTGATATGCTCAAGGCCTATGGAGGAGATCTCACAAGACAAAGCATTGGAATTGATGTCCTATAAGGTTTGTTTAGAAAAACAACTCAAAGGTATGTTTTAGATCATAAGTTTTGTTCTCTTCGTGATAAAGGTATATTCATTTAAATCTGCTTGACATTACTAACAAGTGTTATGTCTAGGACTTTTGAATCATAGAGATTCTTGTTTGGGTGATTAATCATTAGATTGAATCTACCCTCATTAAAATCATTATGTTTGTAGAACCCTAAAAGGTTCTCTATAAAACCCTAACCTAAGGGTATGTCGATGTTAATGTGAAAAACCCTAGCCTACCTATGGTTACTGATGAAATCTAGAAAATACTATTCTTTTGATGTTTGGAGTTTTGATGGTAATGTCATGTTTGAAGTTTTAGTAATATTATGGAAACCCTAAATACTTTAGGGTTGGACAGTATTGTGTTCCTAGAACTTTAGGTTTTGGTAAATTAGGGTTTATGAGTAAAAAACCCTTATATATTGAGAGTAAGCTCCTCTAAATGAAACCCTAGGTGTATGTTTGTCTGTTTGATCAAAACCCTAGCCTAATCGAGATTTTTATATGTCTAACTTTAAATATATTGCTATTTGTGTCCTAGTCTTACCTAATGGATATTGATATGCTTGTGCATGATTATGAAATTCTAGATATGGATATGTGCTAACCTAATAATTGATAGTATGTAAGTTCTAAGGTTTGTAACTAAGCCCTAACAGAAGTTGGTCATATCATTGAAACCTTACATTGTGTTGTGCTTGGTTTTTATTTGTTGACATCTAAGGCTTTGTGTCTCATGTATGGAATCTAGGGTTTGCATTAAATCCTGGTAGGAGTCTAACATATGAAATATAAAGTTATTAGAGTTTACATGCTTGAATTGCTTCTAGGGTTTGCAATATATTATAGTAGAGTATGTCTTTGAAAGAAATATTAAGACCCTAGATATGATGAAGATTGTTATACTGATTGAGTTGTTTGAAGTATTGATGATGAAGTCTAGGGTTTATGACAAATCCCCAGTAAGAAGTTGAAGTATAATAGTATGTGTTTCTTGTTGTTTGTGAACCTAACTAAGTTTAGGTATTTGACGTCTAAAGTCTAATGCATCCAATTTTGTATAATTCTAATATAGTTAAGCTCATGCTTCTATATATGTATCTGGTTGTAATTTGTTAAAATTGGAAACCAGGGAAAAACTTCATGTGGGTCATCTTATTCATGGCTAATAATATTTTTACTAGATTCCTCTCGTCGAGAGGTGTAGGATTGATATAAAGATCATCCAATTCCGATAAGTATTCATGGAGATATGAATTTATTTTGATTATGGAATTATTATCAAGCCGACCTACAACTCATGTAGGCTCAGAAGCCCAACAGTCGCATCTATTCACCCACCAACGTTGTGTATAAATATAAGAGGACTTTTCCTCATTTAGACTCACTCATCTCATCACATCTCTCTCTCTCTACTGCGCAGATATGAGTCTCTTCTCTACTGCGCTGAAATGGGTCTCTCTCTCTCACACATGTGAAGCCGGAAGCTGTTGAATTTGAAGCTGCAACTGCAGAAGTAAAGATTGACTTGCGTGGCCTAGAATATCTCCTCTTTGGAACTGCGTTGTAGGTTCATCTAAACCTCCTCTGAAATTCGCAACTTTTGGTGGTGGAATGAAGTCAATCCGACGAACGGTTTGCAAGATATCGACTGCCCTAGTTTGAAGCCAGAAACTGCTAAAACTGAAGCTGCAACTGCAGAAGTAAAGATTGACTTGCATGGCCTAGAAGATCTCCTCTTTGGAACTGCGTTGTAGGTTCATCTGAACCTCCTCTGAAAGTCGCAACTTTTGGTGGTGGAATGAAGTCAATCCGATGAACGGTTTGCAAGATATCGACTGCCCTAGTTTGAAGTCGGAAACTGTTGAAACTGAAGCTGCAACTGCAGAAGTAAAGATTGACTTGCGTGGCCTAGAAGATCTCCTCTTTGGAACTGCGCTGTAGGTTCATCTGAACCTCCTCTGAAAGCCGCAACTTTTGGTGGTGGAATGAAGTCAATCCGACGAACGGTTTGCAAGATATCGATTGCCCTAGTTTGAAGCCAGAAACTGCTGAAACTGAAGCTGCAACTGCAGAAGCAAAGATTGACTTGCGTGGCCTAGAAGATCTCCTCATCTGAATTGCGCTGTAGGTTCATATGAACCTCCTCTGGAAGCCGAAACTTTTGGTGGTGGAATGAAGTCAATCCGACTGTCGGTTTGTGAGATATGGTCTGCCCTAGTTTGATAATGAAGCCGCTAATGTTGATGCTACTGATCTAGGGTTTGCTACTGCTGATATGAATCAGATTTATTGTACTATTTCTCTCTGCTGAATTATTGAAGATAAAAGAAGATTTGATCAAAGGGTTTCCCCACACATTGTGGGGTTTGTCCCTGGCTAGCCGCCACATCTTGTGTCTCTTGTCTTGGCTTGTTTTCTGTCGATCGTTTAATGTTCTATCTGCACTTTACTTTATGTACATGTGATTGCTAATCGGTGGAATATAATAAGAAAAAGAAGTAAATTGTTATAAGCATAGAACATACCATAACTTAACATACTTGCTATCTAAGTTGTGCAAGTACACGATATTCAAGATGATAAAGATATTCATAAGTAAGGTTGATTTGATTGGTAAGCATGATGAAGGAAGCTATATGAATGATGATGATCAAGAAGGATGGAAATCATGAAAACTTCTTCAATGTCATGAGAAAGAAGTCGATCTCCCTAAGTTGAGAGATAGTCGAGCTAAAAGGAAGGATATCTCCCAAGTTGAGAGGGATGGCATATTAATAATTATAGTCATGATGGATACTTGAAGAAATAGGAGAATGCATATTGAGGTGTTGTTGAAAGAAGGAAAGCAGGATTTGGTCGCTGCATGATAAGTAGGAAAGGAAGTTGAATGATTAACGAAACCTTTGCCAAGATTTGTTTGGGAAGCCACGAACTCCTATTGTGATGAATTGTGAGGTAGCATCAAGATGTCAGAAGGCCCCAAAGGTTTGTGTTTACTGATGAGTATTTGAAAGGTTGTTACTAATTGGGGTTGTCACTATTCAGATAAATCTCTCCAAGTTTTTGAAAAGCTTGCTTGAGGTTAGAAAGATTTGATGTGTTGAGGCATTGTGTGTGTAACATGCGTGGGAGGAAATCTGGTCGGCATATGTGTTGATGTTTAGTTCCTAAAGTAGTATGGAGGGTGGCATTGGTCATAGATCTCTGACCTAGCATTACACACCTAGATCCCTGGGTTGACGGTTAGCAAGTAAGCCTAATGGTACCTAGAAACGCTGAAAGCTTTAGTCCGATCTTAGTCCCACTCGAATAGATTTCCCTGGTCAAGAATCTAGTCTGTGGCACAGTAAGTGGCTAAACTCTTCATGGTTCATGTGTTTTGAGATCTTCCATTTACTTGTGTATGTAAGTATGAATACCTCCCTAGTTAAGAGAGAGTGTTGAAGAATGTAACTAGGTTCAGTCTCCATAAATTGTATTTGAGTCACAATTAAATGTATCTATCTAAAGAATGAAAAATAATTTTTTATTATTATTGTTATTATTATGACTTATTAAAGCATGGATTTCATGTGAAAATTTATGAATCTAGACACATAACATAAATCCTACTGCAGTTACTGGTTTAGCATCTCCTACTTGTTATTTCATTCAACAAGTTATTTAATTTATAAACAGTTACGAAAAACACTACTACATAGTACACTAACATACAGATCATAAACTGAAACAATAGATGAAACAAACATACAAGGGACATCATTATTTTTTAACAACACGTCCCTGGAAAAACCCAATGCGGAAAAACCAGTGCAACAGATAGAGGGTTTGTATTTATTAAGGAAGCAGAATCTGAGTACAACAGGTTGTCTCTCACACCGGCTAACCTTACAGAGAAATCACGGCAGAAAGAAATACATACGAGGGTTTACCTCGTTCCTCAAGTCACAGTTGATACAATGAGCAATCTAGCTCCTCCCTGTAAACACTGCAAAGTCCCTACACAATCATTGCGTGGGCCAGCGTCTTGCCTCTAGAAAACTGCGTCACCCCTTTTGTTGGATCGATTTGTTGAGTGAAGTCTGTCATTCAACCCTTTTGGTATAGAACCTTGCTTCCTCACCGAAATCTTGGACTACTGACGAATACTATGCACTACCACTGCAAGGGACCCTCCTGGCTTGCATCAGCTCTACCTGAGCCCCTCCTCGGCTGCGTAGGCCTCTGCACTGCCTCTCTGATGCTAATATTGCCTCTCTACCGTGTACTCTTTGTCTCGGAACTCCTTTCCGATCCAAATCTCTGCTTCTATCCCTCTCACTACAACTTAGATCACTTCTTTGATTTTCTCAGCAAACCTCACCCCAGAAAAATCGAATTGACTGATCACTTGGTGAATCTCCAACTGACCCTCAAGCCTCCTCTTATACTTTTCCTGTTGATGAATCAACGACCGAGATTAAGTCCCTAATCAATGGCTAAGATTAAAACAGACTTGATCCTCATCTCTTAGAAGCTTCTCACCCATATTTTTATTAATACCCATTAATATTTTTATCTTCCTAAGTTTAGGCTTAGGAACCCCATTAAAAATATTAATTATTTTAATAAAACACAAACCGGGTGAAATTTCACCAAACGATTTCCAAGTCTTGGAGATCTTACGTATTCTAGCCCCTCCACAAAATTTTGGAGCTAGAGCACATCCGATGCTACCCAAAATTAACATTTCATGTTTCAATCAGTGTGGAAAAAGTCTGCAAAAAGTCCCGATTTAATCCTAAAAATGCGATTTTTTAAACTAAACGATTTAATCCCCCGACTTTTTGGCGACTTTTTCAGAAAGGAAAAAATCGCGATTTAATCCTTATACTCCCGATTTAATCGGGAGTCGACCCAAAAAGTCGGCCTCCCTCCCAGGTCGAAGATAAAGAGGCCACAAAGGAAAAAATGATATAATTTTCTGTTGTTTAATCTTAAGGCAAAGAGTGGAATCTTTCAAACATAGCCCTAGAAATTTGATGATAACGTTGTGTTGTGCAATTTGTTTTGTTGTTGAATCTTAATTTCGAGCATTATAGTTGGTTGGTGTTACTGAGAAAATTAATTGCTTAGTTGCTATGTTCTGTTGAATGTTGAAACATATATGGCTATTATTGGTTTTCTTTTGATGGATGTTATGTATGCAAAACAATAGGGATCTATACGAGATGTGCAAAAAAATACAAAGAAGAGACATTAGCTAGAGGCGAAGCTGTCAGAAGGCTGCTATAAGAAACTGAGAAGACTATGAAAAAGAAGTGCATAACTACCTCGACGAGCATGATTGTGAGACATAAGAGCAAGAGGACAAGGAGTATCCAGACTAGCAAGCAAGAAAGTGTAAATAGCTGAAGAACATTCCCAAGAATCAACATTGTTATGATCATATTTTTTGTGGATAATGTTGAAAAACATTGGTGATAAAATGCACATAGAATGCAAACTGCAAGAGTGTAACATGCTTTTAGTGATTGAATTCACATGTAAAGAATGACATTGTAGTAAAACACTGAAAACACCTCTAAACTATGACTTCGACTCCATATGTTAAAAAATATAAAAAAAAAAAGAATAATTTTGTGTTTTTTTAATTTTGCAGACTTTTTGCCGACTTTTTCAAAAAACTCCCGACTTTAAAGAGTTTTTCAACTTTTGGACCCTTGCCGAATTAATCCCGACTTCGACTTTTTCCACATTGGTTTCAATCATCATGTTTTAGGTCAAAGTCCCCATTGAGGACTTCTAGCATTTATTCTAAGTCATTAGAGTCATTGTCCATTAAAACAAACCCTTCTTGGGCTTTTGAATCATGTAAAATGATTTATTATTGAGTCAAATAAGTCATTTGTCACCTCCACACCAAGTCAACCTCAAATAGGGTAATTCGACCTCACCAAAAGGGTATATATACAAGCAGTTCAAATTCATTTGGAGACATCTCTCACACAAGTTTGATATCCAAAAGGAGGAGGCAAAAAAAGTGTGAAATTCCAAGAGAAGAAGAAGAATCGTTGGAAAGGACAAGATCGAAGTTTTTGGGTCGTCTGCCTCTCACACATGTGGATTTTTTGGTCTACTACTGGACGATCAAAGTACTACTGCTAGATCAAAGTCTTTCTATTGGGTCGAAGTATTTGTTGGGCTACTACTGTGTTGAAATTATATTGGATTGAATTTGTTGTTGCTAGGTCAAAGTTGTTGCTGCTAAGTCGAAGTTGTTGCTGCCAGTTGTTGCTACTAGGTCGAACTTGTTGTTGAAAGAGTTATCATCTGCAGAAGGAAGAAAGGGCTGACTTAGTGTGGAGGAAGCCTGTGTCTAGGTCAAGAGTCTTGGATTACCTCGTGAAACTATTAAGGAAGAGTTTTTGAATGGGTTTTCCCCTAGATAGGGATTTTTTCTCGGCTGTCTACCTACATCTAGTGTCGGTGATCTTTGTGTTATTGTCTTCGTAATTACGTGATGAACTAAAAGATAAAAGAGGAACATAAGAAAACCAATAAGAATATCAAAGTAGTTATCGATATAAAGAAAATATTTCTGCCTTTCTGATTTTCTAACAACCTCAAGGGGGTATCCACTGCCATATATTACACATCATGCTCTCCATCCCCTAGAGCCCCAAGCGGTTATGAAGAAAAATCAATAAAAGGCAAAGGAATATGAAGAAGGGTGGAAAAACAAAGGTCGGGGACGTACCATGATCTGTTCCCTCCTATACTCGTATACCCAGGTGTGGCCTTCCCTTATTATAGCTACCCATGCACTTTGACATATGGTCTGGATGATTCGCTTGACCCCCCGCTCCATTCCATTATTATATCACTTGCCACCTAACTCTTAAAGGATGCATTATGGACATGCCAAACCATTTAGAGGTTGAAACCACCTAATAGGGTCCTTGGTTAACCCGTTATTGAGATTGGAGACACTTGTACATGCCAAAGCCCACTATGGAAGGGAAAGCTACCATGAAGTGCCCCATGGATCCCATAACTTGTAAGCATTATTACTTGATTATTCTAATGATTTGTTGTATTATAAGGCAAGGCAACACATTTGATCTTATGCAAGATTACAGGTGGGTCTTCATTTGGGGCTTGGTCTCCCTATACGGAGTCCTAGCCCTCCAGAGGGCCACATTGGCACTGTAGGGTGAATGTTGAGAGCCATGGGTCTTTTCCATAGAAGATATTACTTCATGGATCCCCAACAATGTTCATTGATTGCTCGTGTTCCACCTTTTAGATGAGGATGATGCACCTAATCCACCATGCCTAGCCGATGCCACAGTTGCACCATACACTTGGCAAATGTTTCAGGTGCCTCCTGTTACAGATGGAGGGTCTATATCATCACTCTATCCATTACAGATGATCTATTGGCATATTTGATCCATTTGGAGACTCATGAGTATGTCCTCGTACCCCCACACCCACTTGGGAGCACCACAGGTTCTTGATTGGATAACAAAGGGCCAACCCCTTGTCCACTATGTTTGGAGTCATTTTCTTCATCATGGCACCCCTTGGACTTCATCAGGCCTCCTCAAAGGCCCAACGATTCACTTTGTTGATCATTCGACCCTCTTGAGAGGCTTATCTTTACATTATTGAGCTATTTGGTGGGCTTGTCACCAAAAGTTTTGTTATTATGCACATTATTTTATTTTAGGGGCTAAATTAGGCCTAATTAGCTAAATCGAATTCATTAGGAAGTGTATAAATAGATTAGAGGTGATTCATTTCTCTCATCATCACTTGGAAAGATCATTCTTTATTAAGAGATTTTCGCTATTATTTTTGGAGGACGAAATTGGATGGATGGATGAATTTTGATGTTTGGATCTCTTCATTTTTGTCTTGGAGCTTCTATATTGGCATATGATGATGATTGGATATACTTGTTCTCACATGTAAGTGCTCTTTTAATCTTACTTTATCATTTTCTTATGTCACATGCATGTTGCTAGCAAATTTCACTATACTAGGCAGAAATTTGTTTCTTTTCTTGTGTGAAAGAGTGCAAATTTGTCTTTTATTAGCGTTGCATCATGTCATGGGCCATGTTTGAATAAGTGAATGTTACTAGAGATAATTCATCACATATTGTCGATTGAAGTATAAAGATCTTGAAGCAATTGTGCCATGCCCTAATTGCCATGCAAAATTGTTCTAAAGACCTCCTTAATGAAGTGAAACCATCCAAAACATTGGAATCATATTGAATCCATTTCTCCCAAAGGATTAGGCACTGATCCTCCATAGGTGATCACCTTAAAACATATTTTTCTCACCTTTCTCTCTTTCTTTCTAGGACTAGCCTACATAGGTCACCTAGGGAAACAATTTTTACACAATCTAACGATCCAAACCCTTCGATTTTTGGTCCACAATTGCGCTGGAGTATGCTCTAGAGGCCCTCCAAATTTGATGCAAATCCGACAATGGGATCTCCATATATTACAAAACCTATGTTAAGGACCATTTCTTGCCCTAGGTTTCCCTTGGCTAGTGACCTCATCTGGATCATTGCATTCCATTCCAGGAAGATTTGTCCATTGATCCTCTTCTCTTCCACTATTAGGTCAAGCCCCTCCTTGAGTGACCAAATCATCTCACTTGACCTAATTTTGGTCCACTTGGTCCCGCAACTTTTTGAAGATAATTTCACAAAGGCCATTTTGGAACCAAGTTTTTCACAAGGGTTTCTAGGATTAGGTGCCTCCTTCATAAGTCTTATTTTCAAACCCTAGCCCTTTATATCCCCTTGTCCCTTCTTAGAGAGCCTTACACCTTACTTCTCAAGCAAGTAAGCAATTTAATTGAGTCTCTCTTGTGAATAGGCCCCTTCAGGAATCACTCTTTTCCCTTTATTAACCCATTTATATAGGTGTTTCCCTTCATATTGGGTCTCCTCCCATCGATGAAAGTCTGTAAAGAGTAGGGAGCTTTAGCTGAGGTGACAATGGGTTATTGCTCCATTGTTTCCCTTGACCTAGCAATCGCCCCTATAGGCTCCCCTTCTAGGACCCCTACTAGTTTGAGTGGTAATAGAACATAGATGGCATCATATGGATGTCAAGACGGTGTTCCTGAATGGAGTTATAGAGGAGGAGGTGTACATCAAACAACCGGAGGGATTTGAGACACATGGGAGGGATACCCATGTATGTAGGTAAAAGAGAGAACTATACAAACTCACGCAATCTCCTAGAGCATGGTGTGGTTGGATTGACAACTACTTGTAGGAAATGGGCTTCGTGAAGACCAAGGAAAATTCAAACCTCTACTATCTTATGGTTGGAGGTGAGCCACTCATTCTCGTGTTATATGTGGATGATATATTTTTGATTGGGTCACTAGGGCTCATAGAAGATTGTAAGAGGGACTTAGCAACAAAGTTTGAGATGAAGGATTTGGGGATGATGCATTATTTTCTAGGTCTAGAGGTGTGGCAGACAGATGGGGAGATATTCCATGGTCAAGGGAGATACGCTATGTAGATCTTGAAAAAATTCAAGATGTTAAACTGTAAACCCATATCTATGCCTATGATAACCAACTAGAAGAAGATTGATGTGTCTAAGAAGGAGGCAGTGGAGACATGGGTTGAGATATACTCAATGTGATGGTGTCAGGTTCATGGGATATATTGATGTAGACTGGGCAAGTAATGTAGTAGACAAGAAAAGCACTTCAAGGTGTTGCTTCAGCATGGGATCAGGGGTTGTCTCTTGGTACAATAGGAAGAAAAAGTTTGTTTCATTAAGTTACGCAGAGGCAAAATACATGGCAACAAGCATGGCTACATGTGAGGCCATATGGTTTCAGAAGTTACTAGTGGCACTATTTGGTCAGAGGTTAGAGTCGACCAATATCTATTGTGATAATCAGAGTTGCGTCAAGCTATCTAAGAATCCAGTGTTTCATGATAGGTCGAAGCACATCAACATCAAATAACATTTCATCACGGACTGTGTACAACATGGATCAGTTCAACTACAATATGTTCCCACAAATCAACAAGTTGCAGTTATTCTAACGAAGGCCTTGGGTAAAGGAAAGTTTGTTTTCTTCAGGGATAAGTTGGGCATTGTGGAGAACACCTTCCTCGCTGAGAGGGAGTGTTAGATTTTGTAGCTCAAACAAATGTTATAGTCTTGAGAGGTGTCATTAAGGCGAAGAACTTGAAGGAATTAATTATCTCCAAGCCCATGTAATTTTTCCTGAGGGAAATATCTTAATTATGTTAATTAGTGAATTTTTTAATTATTTCCTAAGTCTAACTTCGGGAAAGTGAATAATTAATTGACATTAGTTGAGATAAGATCTATTTTCCTCTAGAATCTTGTAGAAAGTTTCTAACTTGATCTTAGCCATCAATTGGATCAAGTGAGCTTCTAATCATGGCCATTCATTTGTGAATGAGAGATTATAAAGGAGATCAATGCGCAACATTGGAGACAGATCAGATCATAGAGATCATTCGAGTGGGTGATTTTTAGAAGACAATAGAGGGTTTCAACAACAATGATCGAGGAGAGATATTTCTGGGATAATTCTTCATCAAATAGATTTCCAATTTCTGAGTTCCAGAGGAGCTTATTAGGGCTGAATAATTTCTACAAAAGGAGGTCGAGTTTGCCAGTGCAAATTTTCCAATTTACCAATGCAAGTTTCTAGAGATCGAGATCGAGTTGCTAGTTGCCACAACTAATTGATGGAGGTAGTGCGAGTGGCCTATGCGAGTTGCTACAGGCAGTATAACTTGCTAGATCGAATTCCTAGAGGCAGTGCGATTTTCCGAGAAGGGCAGTGCAAGTTCTCAATTAGCCAGTGTGATTGCAGGAAGGGAGTGCAAATTGCAAGAAAGGGCCAAATTGATCTACAGAGGGAGATAGTGAAGTTTCCCAGATTGATTTGTTCAGAGATGGAGATAGAAATATTGTCGAAGCTTTTCCAGTGTTAGGAAAGTAGTTGTAATTTCTAATAGCAGTTTTTGTTGAAGATATTAATAAAAATCCCTCATATCTGAAAACTGGTTTTCCCCACAGTGGGTTTTTTCCAAGGACATTTTTTCCAAAAAAACTGGTTTAAATTGTGTGATTGGTTTCTCATATATTTCCTGTAAATTTATTTTTTGATTGGTGTTGTTTATGTTATTATTCATTACTTCCCGCAAAAGAATTAATGTGTCGTAATAGGAAATAATTAACTGGGCTAATAACACTTTCTGGGTAGTCAAAAATTTCACACTAGAGACCGATGGAGACCACTTAATGGGACCCTAGCTGGATCTTGGGACCCCACAGAAGATATTGAGGTGGATTTGAGGACCAACCCTCAAATCTTGGACATTCCAAGCCTCTACACCTTTGACACCTGATCACACTTGGACATGGCATTTGGAGCATTTATGATGGATGACATAAGCATACTGGAGGCTACAAATTACACATGTGGGAAAATTAGGCATAATTTGATGTTAGTTAATGGGTTGGATTGTAACCCAAGGTTAATTAGCAATCAAACTTGTTTTAGAGGCTTTGTAAATCATAATGAGATGACCTAATTCTCATATAAATAGAGGATAGGCTCATTTCATTTCTCATCATCACTTGTGACTATTTCAGCCCTCTAGGAGAATTCGGCCTAGCTGAATTGTGACTTGTATCTTGTAGAGATGTGATATATGGTGGATTTTGCTAACAGAGCTATTCTTTGGCTTTGGAGATTTCATTTTGAAGCAATAAAGAACTTGTTCATGCATTCTATTTTGTAAGTGTACCTTGTATTTGATAAATATTTGTTATTTTGTGGCTATTGTATGGAATGGTTGATTATCTAGGTTTTCTATGTGAAAATTTATGGCTGAAAATTATTTTATGAACTCTTGATGATAGTATTGCATGCATTACCCAGTTATAGAATGTGAATGACAACCCCATGGGTGAACATTTCAATGAAATCTCCCCATTGACTTTGCTCTATTACAAATAGTAAGGCTTGAAACCTAGGGTTTCATATTTCCTTACTCTTTTGCCAAGGTTCAGTCATCTTTAATAATCCCCTAGAATCCGTCACCCAAGGTCAAGACACTGACCTTTGTTACATGGTTTATCACCTTGAAACTCATCCTAAATTTCACTTTTCTCCTCTAAAACCTGATTTTCGACCTCAATATAAGCTGCTAGCTAGGGCTAGGGCACATTTCTCAACTAGGGCTTGAAGCATTCCTTGGTAGGGGGATTCAACATGTGGAGGTGAGGTATTCCCCTCAAAATCAAGTCATTCTCGTGGCTAATTCTCTATTCCAGGGAAAACATCCCTTGCCCTGGGTATATTTTGCCCTGAAAAGCCCTAGTTTTACCTAGGCTTCAACTTGGGGATTATTGAAGGATTTTTGTTCCATAAATTGAAGGTAAACATCTATTGGAAGCCTTTTCTTGGCCTTTTGATCCTAGGTAGTCCTATTAACCTTGCCTATTCTCAAGCCCTAGGTCACGTTGTACCCTAATTAGGCAATTTGGAGGGTGTAAATTTCCTTAGGTAACCTAATATAGGGAAGCCTCCCTAGTGGTGAGAGTCTACAAAAGAGCAAGAGGTAGTGGTTGTGGTGACAGTGGACCACACCTCATATTGTTGTCCCTTAATTTAGCTCTTGTATTGTGAGCCATCCTCACAAGACCTGCTAGATTTTGAGGCAACATGCCCTAGGCCTCTTCCTTTTAAGTCAGAAAATTAATATTTACACACTAGATCGGCCTTGAGTTTCAGCTTCCAAATTAATTCCGCATTTCATCATAGGTCGGTCTAGTCTAATTTTATTAAAATTTAAGTTGTGAGGTTGGAATAAAACTTATTCCAATGCACCTATATGTGTGTGTGTGTGTCCAAACAAAACTAGCTGCAATACTACCACAAAATCAAGTGCTATACCTTATCCACTATAGGTTGAAATCATTATTCATTCTACTATACAAGAGGTCAAGAATATTTTGTAGCTAGAGTAAGGATCTCACCTCTATTTATTAATGGATCAGCCACCAAATACATGAATGGTAAGGAAATCAACATTAGAATGATCCTAGTTACCAAGACTCTATGGCTTCTATTCATATATTTATGCACTGGACCTGATTCAACGAAGGCTGAAATTTGTCCTTGTGTGCATTCTAGTACATAGAAGATAAACATTCTGCCTTCTCTACACAATTTTCTTAAACTGTTGTACATAATAGAGTTGATATCTTGCTCACCCTAGGATGCTTGTCTGGATCTTACTTTCATATTCATATCCCTTGAGATAGTGCACAACATATTTCCACTATTAACTGGCCATAATCTTCATACCATGCTCAGGATTCTTGCCACAGTTTACAATATGTAGCTTGCTCATTATCAACCACAATACAATCAATAAATTCACTCCCATAGTCGTTCAGGGCTTGTCTAAGTTATAAATGATGAGGGCATTGTCTCATTAGGTAACCCTATATATACATCTCTCCTAGCTAATCATCCTTGGTTGAAGCCCTATTTCTCGAAGACTAATGAAAACTACTAGGAATGGACATAAATGTTTTTCTTATTCACAAAACTAGGGGTAACAAGATCCCAGGCAGTCTCTCTGTAGCTAATAAATAGGCTACTCAAAGTTGTTTCCCTAAGGATAACCATGTGAAAATTCTTATACTTAAGGAACCCCTACTACAACAAAACTGAATTTACTTCTCCTACTTGATTTTAATATACATTATCAAATTATTTTCTAAAAAATACTAAAGTAAATTACTTCTGCAGCCTACGCCAATTTAATTTGATTACATGAAACAAGAAACTGAGCAAAGAACAAGATACATAGGACACTGTTATTTTTGGACAAAATAGTTCCCGGAAAATGCAGGAAAACCAGTGAAACAACTCTAGGGGTTTTATGTTATTAAGCAGTGGTTCTAAATACAATGTTGGATGTCGTCTCGCTAATCCAATTACAGAGAAAAATATAATGGTGGAAAACTGAGTGAGATTACCTCACTTCACTCGATAGTTTCAGGCTGATCCGGCAGCAGAATTGGCAAACCCCCTGCTATCTCTATGATGTCCCTACATAGGCCCTGCATCAACCTCAAACACTTTGCGTCAGCCTTGCGTTGTCTCTTCTGCCTCTTGGAGCTTCTGCGTCAACCTCTCCCTGTTGTTGTGGCAGCTCCCCGACAGTTCCGAATTTCTACAAGAAGGCAACTTCCCTTCTGTGCTGGCCCTTCTGCCTCTGCGTCAAGCCTGCGTGGGCCCAGACTGGCCCAACGTCCGTCCCTCTAGGTGTTGCACTACCTCCATTGGTGGCTCTCTACCTCTCTGCCCAGTATTCCCGAATTATCCCTGCCCCTCTGATGTAAAATGATCACTTAGTTCGAATTTCTCAACTTCCAAGCACCAGAAATTTGAAATCTAGATCAATTAGTTCTCTCGGTGTGTTCCTGAATGAACCCAAAGCCTTCTTCTTATACTTTTCTCAATGAGACTTCAACGGTCGATATTAAGTCTCCAATCAATGCTTAAGATTAAAAACTTGACTTAATTTTCTTTCTAGAACATTCTCACCCACATTTTGATTAATAACCATTAATATTTTAATTTTCCTAAGTTTAGACTTAGGAACCCCATTAAAAATATTAATTATTTTAATACAATAAAATCTGAGTGGAATATCACCAAATGGTTTTTGGGTTCTTTAGAACTCATGTGCCTTAGCCTCTCCACCAATTTTCATGGCTAGATCACATCTAATGCTACCAAAAACTAACACTCCCTCTTAGTGAGGAATGTGCTCTAGCAACAATGTCCAACTACATGTTGCTCTTGTTGGGTGTGGAGCCTGATTATCTTCTGTATTCAAAGGTTTCAGCCAGATGTATACTCCAGGAAGACTGTACACCCCTCCATGCGGGGGGGTGCAGGGGGGACTTGTCCCCCCCGTGGGGGTCCGGGGGGGCTAATCCCCCTAGGTTGAGGGGTCCAGGGGCCAGCGCCCCCAAAGCTAAAAACAGATGTAAAATTGCCTTGTAAAAGTCTAGTAATTTCTAGTCAATCTGGGCCGTTCATTAGGCGGATGATCTGACGGTAGAAATTATGTTTAGTTTAGGGGTTTTTTTTTGCCCTAGAAGGCAACCCCTCACTATATATGAGGGAATTGTATTGCATCTATATTATATCTCTATTCTGAGTGAGGAAGAGAGAAGAGATTGAGAGCAAAGAGGGTGTTACGGCGGATCTACTGTAGGTTGTATCTCTTTAGTTTGCTGGATAATATAATAAAAGAAGGACTGGCTATTTCTCCATGGACGTAGCCCAAACTAGGTGAACCACGTATATCTGTGTCTCTCTTGTTTTATGCGTTTTCTGTGTTTATATTTTTGCAATATTCTATGTATTCCATTGCTCTGTAATATATAATTTTCTAACAACTGGTATCAGAGCCGAAGGTATATTTGGCTGATAAACTCACAAGAGAGAAGGGTTCCTGGTTTGAGTGGGAGCAATGGCGGAAAATGGTAGGTTTAGGATCGAAAAATCCAACGGCCAAAACTACCAGCTATGGAAGATGCAGATGGAAGATTATCTGTATCAGAGAGATCTGTTCCTACCATTGAGCGGAAAGACTAAGAAGCCGACGAGTATGACAGACACATAATGGGATATCCTCGACAGAAAGGCACTTGAAACAATACGGCTGTGCCTAGCGGCGTCGGTAGCGTTTAATATTTCAAAGGAAACGACAATAGAAGGTTTAATGTCGGCATTAGCCAAACTATATGAAAAACCCTCGGCGTCAAATAAGGTATTTCTTATGAAGCGTTTATTTAATATGAAAATGTCAGAGGGTGGATGTGTTGCTGATCATTTAAATGATTTTAATACAGTTACAAGTCAATTAAGTTCTGTAGGGGTAAACTTTGATGATGAAGTTAGGGCTCTGTTATTTCTGTGCTCATTTCCAGAAAGATGGAATGGTTTAGTTATGGCCATTAGTAACTCTGTCTCTGGATCTAGTACTTTAAAGTTTGATGATGTTGTCAATGCAATCCTTAGCGAAGAAATGCGACGGAAAAGCTCCGATGAGACATCAGGTAATGCTTTGACTGCAGAGGCTAAGGGAAGAAAAATGGAAAGGGGAAAGAGCTCAGAATATCGCATTAAGTCAAGAAAAGGCAGATCCAAGTCCAAATCGGGGATAGTGTGTTGGAAATGCGGGAAGAAAGGACACCTGAAGAAAGATTGCAAGTCTCGGAAGGGAAAAGAAGGAGACGCGAAGCAAGAAAACAATCATGAAGCGAATGTAACAAGTGATGTGTTGCAAGATGCTTTGATTCTTTCATTAGAAAATATTATTGATGCCTGGTTGGTAGATTCAGGGGCCTCATTCCATGCCACACCTAATAGGAAACATTTTCATGATTATGTTCAAGGATATTTTGAACAGGTTCGATTGTGTGATGATAAACCCTGTAAAATCGTTAGAATGGATACAATTTTCATAAAACAGCATAATGGAAATTAATGGCTATTGAAGGAGGTAAGGCATGTTCCAAATCTGAAAAAAAATCTGATTTCAACAGAGCAGTTGGGAGGTGAAGGTTGCGTAACTACTTTCACAGATAAAACCTGGAAGGTCACTAAAGGATCCCTGGTAATAGCAAAAGGAGAAAAGGTTGGTACATTGTACTTATGCAATGGTATTTCTAATTCTGTTAATGCTTTAACCTCTACAGGAGAAGATACGGCATTGTGGCATCATAGGCTCGGGCACATGAGTGAGAAGGGGATGCAAATTCTTCACTCAAGAAATTTGTTGCCAGGTTTGAAGCATGTTGATTTAAAATTCTGTGAGAATTGTGTTTATGGAAAACAGAAGAGAGTCAAATTCCTTAGAGTTGGGAAAGAAAAGAAGAGCGAAAAATTAGAGCTTGTGCATACAGATGTATGGGGACCTGCTCAGGTATCATCTCTTGGTGGCTCTCGTTATTATGTTACTTTTATTGATGATGCAACCAGAAAAACTTGGATTTATTGTATTCGAAATAAATTTGATGTATTTGATACTTTCAAGAAATGGAAATCTTTGGTTGAAAATTAGATAGAGAAAAGGTTGAAGTGTCTCAGATTAGATAATGGAGGTGAATATTGCAGCAAAGAGTTTGATAGGTATTGTTCAGAGAATGGAATTTGCAGAGAGAAGACAGTTCTAGGAACAACACAAGAAAATGGCGTGTCAGAAAGGATGAACAGGACAATCATGGAGCGTGCAAGGTGCATGAGATTGCATGCAGGATTGCCTTTACACTTTTGGGCAGATGCTGTAGATATTGTTGTTTATCTAATAAATAGAGGGCCTTCAAGTTCCTTGGACGGTGGTATTCCAGAGGAGGCATGGACAGGTAAAAAGGTAAACTACTATTTTTTAAAGACTTTTGGTTGTGAAGCCTTTGTCCACATTAATAAAGAAAATAGAACAAAGCTTGAGGCAAAATCAAATAAATGTACCTTTATTGGATATGGTGTTAATGATTTTGGTTATTGCTTATATGATTATGAAAATCACAAAATCATTAGGAGCAAAGATGTAATATTCAATGAAAAGATCTTGTATAAGAATCAATTGCAAGAAAAGAAACAGGAAAAAGAAAACAGAGAATACACAATGCTTGATGATATCACAGGAAAAGTGATGGTGCCTGAAAATCATAATGATCAACAACTAGAACAACAACCACAATAGCAACAAGCACTTCAAACACCTGAAAGTGGTGTCAAAAGATCTACTAGGATAAGTAGACCCCCCGAACAATACTCTCCTTCATTATATTATGTATAGTTGATTGATTCTGGTGAACCAGAATGTTATGAAGAAGCAGTGCAGGTAGAAACCAGGAAGAAGTGGGAGCAAGCCATGAAAGAAGAGATGGACTCCTTAGCACATAACCAGACTTGGGACTTAGTTAGGTTGCTTGCAGGTAAAACAACATTACAGAATAAATGGTTTACAAGTTGAAGGAAGAAGATGGAGGTAGTAAAAGGTATAAAGCTAGACTTGTGGTGAAAGGGTTTGCATAGAAAAAGAGTATAGACTTTGATGAGATATTTTCTCCTGTTGTGAAAATGACTTCAATCAGAACTATTTTAAGTCTAATAGCAGCTGAAGATTTGCATCTTGAGCAATTAGATGTAAAGACAACTTTTCTCCATGGGGATTTGGAGGAAGAGATATATACGCAGTAGCAACAAAGATATGAGGTAAAAGGGAAGGAGAAACTAGTGTGCAGATTGAAGAAGAGCTTGTATGGCTTAAAACAGGCTCCAAGGTAGTGGTATCTAAAATTTGACAGGTTTATGTCTGAACAAGGTTATACTAGGTGTCACTCTGATCATTGTGTTTATCTCAAAAGGAAAAATGATGGCAGCTATATTATATTGTTATTGTATGTAGATGACATGTTTGTTGCAAGTTCTAACATGCAGAAAATAAATGTGCTTAAAAGGAAATTGGCAAACTCATTTGCAATGAAGGACTTGGGTGCTGCAAAACAAATCCTTGGTATGACTCATGAGAATAACTAGAGATAGGAAGAATCGCAAATTAACATTGTCTCAAAGTGATTATATAGAAAAGGTGTTGAAAAGGTTTAATATGCAGAATGCAAAACCAGTTAGTATACCTTTGGCCAACCATTTCAAATTAAACAAGGAGGCGTGTCCTAAGACTCAAGAAGAAATGACTCATATGTCTAACGTTCCATATGCATCAGCAGTTGGAAGCTTAATGTATGAAATGGTCTGCATAAGGCCTGATATTGCACATGCAGTGGGAGTTGTAAGAAGGTACATGAACAATCCAGGAAAAGAACATTGGATGGCGGTGAAGTGGATTCTCAGGTATTTTAGAGGTACCACAAATCAAGCATTATGCTTTGGTGGTTCAAACATTGCTCTATAGGGATATGTTGATGCAGATATGGCAGGTGATAGAGATAACAGGAGGAGCACAATAGGGTATGTGTTTACTATAGGTGGAACAGCTGTCAGTTGGATCTCAAAACTACAAAGTGTTGTTGCACTCTCAACAACAGAAGCAGAGTATGTTGCTACTACAGAGGCTAGTAAAAAAATGATTTGGTTATAAAGGTTTCTGGATGAATTGGGTAAGAAGCAAGAGTTGGGCAGGTTATACAGTGACAACCAGAGTGCCATACATCTTGCAAAGAACTCTGCATTTCATTCCAAGACTAAGCATATACAGCTCAAGTACCATTTCATACGGTCAGCGTTGGAAGATGGATAGTTGAAGCTAGAAAAGATACACACTAGCCAGAATCCTACAGATATGTTAACAAAAGTTGTAACCAGGGAGAAACTGAGAATCTGCTTAGTTTCAATTGGTCTTCAAGTATGATGAAAAAGATGAGAAACAGCCAGGTCCAAAGTGGAGTCATTGTCTAGCAAATGAAGCAGCGGTGGAGTTGCTATAATCAGTCTCCAAGTGGGAGATTGTTGGGTGTGGAGCCTGATTATCTTCTGTATTCAAAGGTTTCAGTTGGATATATACCCTAGGAAGACTGTACACCCCTCCACGCAGGGGGGACTTGTCGGGCTAATCCCCCCCAGCTGGGGGGTGTTGGCATTATGACACAGGTTTGGCACTATGGCATAGGTGTTGTCCTTGATGTCAACTCACTCAAAGGGCAGATCATAGTTCAGGCTCTCAGAATGAAAGAAAATGAGGTATACACAGGTTCCTCTTAACAAAGTCGCATATACACGCAGGTGTACCGATCAAAAGACGCGTATACGTATGCACGCACTTTCATGCAAAGAAAAGCGCATACATGTGGGAAAACTTATGGTTGGTCCATGGTATTTAGTCCGACATATTTGAACCTATGGTTTTGGTCCTTGGTATTGCATCCAAAGTGTTGAACCCAGTATTGGATCTCTATGGTTTTGGACCATGGTTTGAGTAAGGCCTAAGCCTATAAAAAGGGAAGGAGATCATTTGGCAAGAGTATCAACTGAAGCATTGAATATCTTATGAAGAGCAAGATCTAGAATACTGTCATGGTGCATAACTAGATCTGAATCAAGGAGGAACCTGAGCGCAAGGAGAAGGATAAGTTCTATTGATGGGTCAAAATCTTAAGGCAGTATCTTTGTGTAATTTTTGATCTGTTATATTTGGCGCATGACGTGATCTATCAATATGATAATCTAGGTATAACTAATGTCTGAATAAGTGAAAAGGATAAATTATCTTTTATAGATCTGTACGTAGGTTTAGCGCAGCGGAGGTGCGTATACACGCTGGTTCACTAACTTAAAACCATGTATACGTAGGATGGCCTTGATACAGAAGCATATGCACGCAGGTTCCACATACTGAAGTAGCGTATATCTCATGAAATATGTTTTAGCTGCTTCTGTTTATCGCTGCAGTGTTCTAGGTTCAGAATTGGTGTTTGGTTACCGGTACTGTTTTCTGGTTACAACATTCTGAGAAGTTATTGGTTGATTCAGTATTTGTTTGTACAAAGGAGTTTGGTTAATACAGATATACTTGATGTTTGATTGATATTCATGGATCCAGTCTGAAAATTTATGAAACGTGGTCCCTGGAAGAAAAGAGAAGGTTGTAGCCTTCTGTAGGTCAGCACCTACGTACTAGTATCTCAGCTAGTACAAGAGCTAAGGGGGTTGTAGCTCCCTTCCAGGAGAAGCTAGAGAACGAGAGAAGGTTGTAGCCTTCTGCAGGTAGCAGCCTGCGTACTGGTATAAGACTGCACCAGTACAGAATCATTGTAAAAGGAAGTTTCTAATTTAAAAGAAGATAGAGACAAATTGCAGCAGGTGGTTTTCACCCACATTGGGTTTCCACCTTACATCTTGGTGTTCATGTGTGTTGATTATGTGTGATGATTTTCTCTGCTTTACTGCTCCTGTTTACTGATCATATGGTTAAATAATGTTCTGATGCACTCATTAAGAAGCAACTAACTGATTTATAAGT
Source organism: Pinus tabuliformis (assembly GCA_031772625.1). Taxonomy (NCBI): domain Eukaryota; kingdom Viridiplantae; phylum Streptophyta; class Pinopsida; order Pinales; family Pinaceae; genus Pinus; species Pinus tabuliformis. The sequence continues at coordinate 558,546,388 of CM062816.1, forward strand.
TTACTGCATATACGTTGGTTGCATTATACACAGTTGCGTATACACGTTGTTTTACTTAACTGAAGTAGCGTATATGAATCTGAATATGGAAATGAAAAAGTTTTATTGATTAGATAATACTGATTCACCCCCCCCCTCTCAGTATTATTTCCAAGAGGAGGTCTGGGGGTTAGCGGTCCCCCGGCGGGGGTTCGAGGGCAGTGCCCCCGAAGCTAAAAACAGATGTAAAATTCACTTGTAAAAGTCTAGTAATTTCTAGTCAATCTAGGCCGTTCATTAGGCGGATGATCTGATGGTAGAAGTTATGTTTAGTTTAGGGTTTCTTTTTCCCTAGAAGGCAACCCCTCAGTATATATGAGGGAATTGTATTGCGTCTATATTATATCTGTATTTTTGAGTGAGGAAGAGAGAGGAGATTGAGAGCGAAGAGGGTGTTACAGCGGATCTGTTGTAAGTTGTATCTCTTCAGTTTGCTGGATAATATAATAAAAGAAGGACTGGTTGTTTCTCCGTGGATGTAGCCCAAACTGGGTGAACCACGTATATCTGTGTCTCTCTTGTTTTATGTGCTTTCTATGTTTATATTTTTGCAATATTTTATGTGTTCCATTGCTCCGTAATATATAATTTTCTAACAACTCTGTCTCTGAAGCATCTCCTTTCCTCACTGTTGCTGCCATCAACATTGTGCTACTGCTGCTACTGTACTACTGCCTATGACACTGCCACTGCCACTGCTACATCTGAACTACAGCTACCTCTCAAATGTTGGATCTGCTATTCTGCTTGCACTTCCATTGCTAACACTGCATTCATATTGCAACTCAGTTGTTGAGAGAAGCAACTGAGAAACACCCAAAATTACTGAACTAACTATGTTCAACGTAATACCATGTGAATGTTGGAATATGATTGCTACTAGTCTCTGACCCTCTGAATCTTTTGCGCTACTGCTGATTTCTGCACTATGCCATCTGCACTGTTTCCAACCTTGCTCTGCACTGATCCGTATCTGGTCTATGCTACTACATCTGTCTCTCCAACCAACACACTGCATCATCTGACACTAAGTACATCTCATTACTGCTGAATCTCAGGCTCCCGTAGCAAGGAATTGATCCAAGACATGGGTTCTTCAAGGATCCTGCCCACATGTAGTCCTCCCGACTACAGTTCTATATCGCCCCATTTCCCTCTTGGAGATGTGTGGGCACTCATGGAAAACTCATCTTCGTCAATTTTTGTTGGAGCGGCCTTAGGATCATGTTTCTCATCCTCATCTTTTTGCTTCAAAGGACACTGGGACGCAAAGTGGCCCATCTCGCCACATCTGAAACATTTCACTGTTGAAATGTCCTTCTTTCGCTTCTGCCTCTACTGTCCCTTAGATGCTAGAACCGCGTTCTCCTCCTCCTCTTTGGTCTTTGTGCCACTCCCACTACTGCTATTGAGGTTGACCTTAACCAAATCCCTCCTAAATTCTTCCTATTGAAGCGCTGCCCACATCTCCTCCCATAAAGGTAGTCTTTCCTTGCCCAATATACTTTGAACGAAGACTTGCCATTCATCCGAGACTCCATTCAAGGCCGTCCTTACCAATGTTGCATTAATCATTATCGGGATTAAATCGGCGCGGGGAAAAATCAGAATTATCGGAAAAAATCGGGAAATAACCATTTGGTACAAAAATATTCATTTTTTTTCATTTTTTTCAATTTTTTTAATATCTAAACCATCTACAACATAAAATAAATACATGACACATAAATATGATAAAAAAAACTAATATATAAGATATTTAATATCATTTCTAGCGCTAAAATCACACATAACATTGAATCATGTCCTGAATAGTAAGTCCTAACTCCTGAGTCCCAACTCAGGCTCAAAATATCAACAAAAAATATGATAATGTATCTCATCATGTCATAATGTCATATACAATAAAATAAAGAAAATAACTAAAGTCTAATCCTATTGATTTCCTCTGTCCCTCTTGCAAGAAAATGCCACAGCTTTCCCTTTCCCTCTAGATGTAGATGTTGGTGCTGGTGGAGTTGGCAGTGGAGTCTGCTATGCTCTAGAAGCTGAAGAACTAGAAGTAGGAGCTATAGGAGGTAGACCACATCCTCTACTGGTGGCAGGGGTAGCCCGGGCAGGTGGTGTCACCTGGAAACATTACAATCTCCCAATCCTGAAATCCTAAAAAACTGATAAGTCTGCTGGATTTTGAATGAAATCTAAAATTCTACTTTCTCCATATGAAATCCAATGAGGCCAGAACCACTCTCAAACATCCTGAGTCATTTCATGGTAATGTTAAAAATTTAAGTAAAAGGATAAAAATGAAGATTAAGGAGAATGTCACTTTTACTTTAAGAATTTAACATTACCATGAATAGCATATCAATACTAGGGCCTAGACTTGATCATTAAGCTGCCCCACTCAAAAATTATTTGTTTCTTTCAAAAAAATTGCATTTCAAAGATTTAGCTTCTCTTAAAAAACAGAAAAAAAAACATTATAAAACCTCGCTGCCATTTGTCGCGACCCCCAGCTATTTTTTAAGTTTTTATCGCGATTTTTTCGTTTTTATCGCGATTTTTTCAATAAAAATCGGCAAAAAAATTCCTGCGATTTTTTCATTTAATTATCGCAATTTTATCGGAAGAGGGAAAAAATCGCGATTTTTTCATTTTATCGCGATTTTCACAACATTGGTCCTTACCATCGCGGTATACTGAGGAGTAGAGCCCACTGCAGCAAGGTGGTCTTTGGTGTCCTGAAGACATTGAAGATAAGAGTTAACCCCTTCTCCCTTCTGCATCAATGCCCATTGCAACTTTTGTTCTAAGTACATTTTCGTTGTTCGGAAGAACCTTCATACAGTGAAGACAAAGCTTCCCACATTTCTCGGGCTATGTCTTTTCCCTGCAAGTGAGACCACATGATCTCGAACTCCATCGAGTATGTATCTCTTTGCCTTTGCCTACTCGGCCTTGTACTTCTTCTTCTGATCATTGTCCGCAAGAACAACCACAACACTCTTGATGTAAGCTTTGAGATCGTACTCCTCCAAAACATCTAAGATTTTGGTCTTCCATATGACATAGTTGGAAGCTCCTTCCAACCTCTGTCCTGATCTCTGAGCCCATGTGATGACATCTCACCCAAACTATTGAAATGACTCCTCTAGTCACTGCGCAGCACTGGTCTACTGCCCAGCAAGTAAAAAATTCAAACTTTTGGCAAGAAACGTCCTTTGAGGAGAAAATTCCCCTTCTATGTGTCTTCGCTCTTTTCCGACAAATTTTTGCCCTGGCAAAAACTGCACCATTCAAGCATTGCGCTAAGGCTCTGCGTCACTCCCTCTGCCTTTGCAAACTTACAAACCAGAAATCATACCTCTATCGATGCTCTCAGAGAAATATTTCCTTAGAATCTCTGCTTTCCCGACAAGCACTACCTAATTCATTCAAGGGGATTCGAATTGCTGCCAAATGTAGCTATTGGCCTCTCTATTCAGTGTTGGATCTGCTCTTCCTATTTCAAAATCAATCCTCTGATACCATGTGAAAATTCCTATACTCAAGGAACCCCTACTGCAGCAAAACTGAATTTACTTCTCCTACTTGATTTTAATATACATTATCAAGTTATTTTCTAAAAAATACTAAAGTAAATTATTTCTACAGCCTACACCAATTTAATTTGATTACATGAAACAAGAAACTGAGCAAAGAACAAGATACATAGGACACCGTTATTTTTGGACAAAATAGTCCCCGGAAAAACCCAATGTGGGAAAACCGGTGCAACAACTCTGAGGGTTTTATATTATTAAGCAGTAGTTCTAAATACAATGTTGGATGCCCTCCCGACAATCCAGCTACAGAGAAAAATATAATGGTGGAAAAATGAGTGAGATTACCTCACTTCACCTGGCAGTTTCCGGCCGATCCGGCAGCAGAACTAGCAAACCCCTGACTATCTCTGCGCTCGCCCTACATAGGCCCTGAGTCAGCCTTACAGGCTCTACATCGGCCCTGCGTTGTCTCTTATACCTCTTGGAGCTTCTGCGTCAACCTCTCCAGCTGTTTTGGAAGCCCCCTACCGGTTCCAGATTTCTGTGTGAAGGAAACTTCAAGCTTGCGTGGGCCTAGACTGGCCCAACGTCAATCCCTTTAGGTGTTGAGCTACCTCCACTAGTGGCTCTCTACCTAGTATTCCCGAACTATCCATGCCCCTCTGCTGCAGAATGATCACTTAGTTCGAATTTCTCAGCTTTCAAACCCCAGAAATTTTGAACTCTATATCAATTCGTTCTCTCGGTGTGTTCCTGAATGAACCCCAAGCCTCCTTCTTATAAACTAACAAACAACCCTGCTGGAAACATCTCAATAATTTTGTGGATGCTATTCAAGGATTCTACCACATGCAATAACCCTAAGCTTCCATTTTAGTTCCATAATTTTCACTTCCTAAGGATTGACACCCTTAAGATTACCCTAGACATTGGTGGGTAACATCTAGCTCCAACTTGGGGGAGAGTGCTCTTCTTGGGAGCACTCGAGAAACCCCATAAACTCGTCATGCGTGAGAAAAATAATCACTAGTGCCTATGCCATCAATTTTCATGCTTCAAATCCTCTCTCCCTTCCTTTAGGTTGAATCCTCATATAAAACAGAGAAATATCAAAACAGAAGTATTAGTAAATTGACTTATCCTTTACTGCCGAGTTGCAGATGAATCCGTGCTCCCTCTTTAGCCATTCAACACTTGGTTTAGCATTTTTCAATACTTGCAATATGTTTCCATCTGAACCTTCATTATGATCCATTTTCTTAAAATTTTCATGTGGAGAAGAACTGATTTCACTGCTAGTTGAACTAGAATTGAAGGGCTCATCATATTCATTCACATGAAGGTCTTTAATAGTTACCTGCGCATCCTTCCCACTAGGTAGCATTTCCTCTTCTTTTTGTTCACCATACTCATTATTTATATTTACAAAATAGAGCCCCAATAGGGAAATGTTGCCATCACACTTCTTCAGGGATAGGAAATTTTGATACAAGTCGACATCCAAATAAGGAAAAATGTGTAGATAATTATACCCTTTTTTGAACTTGTTCAAAAAGAATGTGGCAAGTGAGATGTCAAATAATATCCCTTCAAACATAGCATTTCCAAGGAAATATTGAAAATGCCTTTTGGTAGATGTAGGATTTGGATAGAGCAGGTGATTGGTAGTCTCCTTGAAAAACCCACACTATACATGAAATGTTGTTTCCGTTGTGTTTTTCATAAAATCTTTGAAAATACCACCCCTGTCAATTTCTATCACCAAGAATGACATCGAGATGAGGAATCAAAACCCTGTCCTTGTTATGTTTGAATGCATGAGTCAAACCTGGGATGTTATAGTCTTCAAAACAATGAGGAAGATACATGCCCATTCGATAAAATTGAGAGACTAAGTCAGCTGAATGGAACTCTGTATTCCTGTAGATAACAAGAGTCTCATTTATTTGTTTTTAGAGGATTCAAGCTCCTCGCAAACCCACTCCATCATCAATGAGTCCAAATCTCCTATAGGTTGGGCTATATCTTCATTATTTCCATGATTAAAAATGTCGAGAATTGAAATTTCATCTCTGGGAAGTTTTAGATCCGTTTCTTGTTCTTCAAATGCCACTATGTCAAAGTCCATGGTATGTGCTTCCTCTTTGGCAGCAAGAGGGCTTGCTGGAAAACTGTCACAGCAACCCTTTTTCCAACCAAGAGGGTCATAGGAAACTTCTTCATGACACCTGTAATCATTCCATTCAGATTTGGTACATAATCTTGGGCTGTCCCTTTCTTGCAAGCAGTTTGTATTCTTACATTCATGAATAGGACAACCAACCATCTAGTTTTCAATATAATTGTCCAGAACCAAACACTGGAATATCTCTGAAATATCCGTAGAAAAGTCATCAATTGGACAAAGCTCTTCATCAAATCTAGGAAGACCTTCAAAATCTACTATATATGATTTGCCACTGATCTGTCCAAATAATAAATCTTTATACCGGTATATGCCAGGGCTGTTGCTACCTTCTTTGTAGCTGGAAGTGCTAGTTTCTCTATTGTCTTCTTCTGGGAATAAATCAGCAGCAACATCGTCATATATTAAGGCCTTTCCCTCCAAATTTTCTTCTTTAGGTGCCTGTTTATAGCTCTTTATTCCTGTTAAACCAGGCTCATTGTCATACACACAAACATCCTAAGACTTCCTTTTCTAGTCTGGCAGATATCCTTTGATCACAACCTAATCATTATCACTATGAACCTATAACAAGGTTGTGGGATCCCGGATGCGAGTGCAGAGTAAACGCGTGGAGGGTATGAGACGTCACGTGGGCAAGTGGCAGGCCCAGGACGAAGGGAGGTACCAGGTAAGGCGGGTTATTAACCCGCATGCAAACCAACGGCTAAGGGCATTAATGCCCGTCTTCTCAGCTTGCGTGAATCGTCTGGCAATCGGTGCCATGGAGCATTTTAAGGGGGAGGTGTTGGTATTGCAGAAGAATGTCGGATGGCATTGCAGCGATGCCCTGCTGAGCTCAGAGAGGCAAGAGGAGGTGTGCATTCCGCCGGTTGCAGGGCAAGGGCCAAGCACGCCCTGCAATTCCGCTGAGATTGGGTCTGTTCTAAGAGCTAAGGAAGTTCCAGGTGTTTGCGTGAGGGTACATCTGGAAAATTCAGATATGCAGAGGGAGAGGCCGCGCATGTGTAGCAGACGGGGGGGAACCAGAGGAAGGGCCTTCACGCAGAGGCAAAGCCATAATTCGCCCTCCTCCTCCATTGAAGTCACGTCTGTGCCTCAGAGGTTCCATGGCAGCAGTGAGGAAGGTGGCGAGCAGGCTGGTAGAAGCATTCGTTCAGAGGAGGGTCAGTCGGAGCAACCAACGCTCAGGTATAGGCTCCCATGCCCTCAAGCCAATTCTACTCTGGTAATTTCCATCAAGATTGAGCCGGGAGTCTCACAAGGCGAGGAGGCAGAGAATAACATTGTGTGTGAGGCAGAGCCAGCACCGGATTGGCAGCGCTACAGCAGAGAGGACTCCCCCATTGCGTGCCTTCCGGTTGATGCGGTTCCCAGTCGTTTGGCCCCTAGACGCAGGTTTGGAATTGATATTGAGCGCCCAGTCATGGAAGGTGTCCCTGCCACCGGTCCTTCGACGCTTGCTGGACCAAGCAAGCCTGCACAGGGAGGGACCTCAGGAGAGGCCATCCCTCTCTCAGACTCAGAGGACTCTCTCCGTTTCGGGTGCCGCATAGAGCAGGCGCCTTACACCACAGATGACGAATGAGCCCGCTCTCGGTAACCTTAGCTGCATTTCTTGGGTTGTCTGTTCATGTTTCCGCCTACTGGTATCAGCTTCTTTGTCTATGTGTCGGCTATAATTGTTCTTGTTTGTTCTTTGTCTATGTGTTGTCTTTGTCTGGGTCAGTCCGTGGCCATGGTGTCTGTTCAGAATCTATGTGTTTTCAGTGGCTAGGTATCAAATTCCAATTGTGGCTTTTGCTCAATTTTGGAACTGTAATCAGGGCAAGAAGAAGGCTGATAGGCAAATCTACATAGCCTTGCCCATTGTACTCCATATGTATCTTTGTTTTGTATGATAATAGAAATAGTTGTATTCAGAAAAAAAAAACAAGGTTGTGGGAGGATCAAATCCAGAACCCTTGTCCCTCTGGTTGTCATTGTTACCGCTCAATCTAGCAGGGCTCCTAGGAGGCGTTCCAAAGAGGCAACTACTAGACCAAGTGGAAACAATGGGACAATAACCCAATATCACCTTAGTCGATGTTCCCTGCTCTTTACGGACTTTCACTGATGGGAGGAGTCCCAATATGGAGGAAATCACTTGAATGATAGGATCAATGGCAAGGTATAACGTGATTTCCAAGGCCCATTCAAAGGAGAGGCTCAATTAATGGTTCAAATGCTTAATGAAAATCTGAAAGGCTCCCCAAGAAAGACCTATGAAGGATGACCTCGGGCTTAGGAATGATGAATACCGAAGATCAAAACTTCCAAAATCCCTCACTTGTGATTGATGTTTTTATACTAGGGTTCAAAGTGAGGCAAGGATGGCTCATTCAATGGAAAGATTCAATTAAAGTGTGAGCTTTGGGAGAAGCTCGGTTGACTTTCCACGAAAAACCCTTGAGAGAAATACTATAAGAGACCAAGGGTTGAGAGATATACCGTAGTAAAGGCTCATCCAATGATCACCTATAGTTAAGAGAAAAGGTTTTGAATAATGAACTACAAAGTGCAAACCTTCAAGATATCCCCAAGTCAAAGCAACTTCAAGAGTTCCCTCTTGGTGCGACAGCTAGGGCATCAATTTATTTAAAATTCCACCATCGGAATTCGTTCAAAACTGGAGGATGCCTAAATGAGACATAAATGAAGTAACTTGTCTGGACGGAATCCTAAAATTCCTCCTCCCTAAAATTTTGCACCAATCCCTAGAAAATCTCCTTATCCTTAGAGGATGAAGTAAAGAGGGAGAAAAGAGGTGAAAGAATGATATTTCATTAAGTTAATGTGATCACCAAGGATTTAGGACCAATTCCTGGCTATTGGAAAGATTGGAGTCAAAATGATCAAGATTTGGGAATTTTGCTCTTCAAGGAGGCCTAAAGAAGCAACTTCACTGATGATGGATGCAGCTACATGACAATATTAGACTTTTATACTTTGATATGCAAGATTTGATGGAGTTTCGAGGTAAAAGGTGCACAAACTACCCCTAGGAAAATTTGTTCTTCTTGCCAAGATGAATAACATATGCAACGAGCCAAGATTACAAGTGTTTCATAAATTCGCATTAATTTTTAGGGCACAAGCAAAATCAAAGCATAATGTTCCATCCATTAGACATAAATTATCAAGAAATTCACATGAAAAGAGAGTATATCCATCTATCACATTCGCAAAATAGAAGCTCTAAGAGAGATAGTGAAAATATTCCACACATCAAAATGCATTTAATCATCCAAATCATTCCACAAATTGCAAGTCTGAAATCTTTAGAAAAATATATCCCAAATCCAAGTGATGATGAGAGTTCAAATGAACCTCTCTCATATTTATATGATCCTCCAAGGGATTTGAATGGCCTAATTATGCCTAATGATGCCCCTACAATAAAAATAATGTGCAAAATAACATCCTTTTGGTGACAAGCCCACCAAATAGCTCCACAATAAGAATAATTAGCTTCTCAAGAGGGCCGAAATGATAGATAAGTAGCTAAGAGGGTTGTTGGGAGGCTTAATGAAGTCCAGCATGTGCCAAAAGGAATAGAAGGGCTTCTAAAATAGTGATGGAGGGGGTGGCCCCTTGATCTCCAAGAAAACGACCTATGGTACCCCTAAGTGGTTGTGGGGGCACAAAAAACATCTTCATGGGTCTCCAACTGAATCAAACAAGCATGTATCCCACTTGCAAAGGGCTAGAGCAATGATGCAAGCCCTCCCTTGTCTCCCATAGTGAGACAAACCCCATCTAGGCCCTGGATCAACTACCAAGTGTGTGGTGCAAGAGTGTATGGTCCTGTAGCGTTGTGGTTAATAAGCCTTGTTAGGTAGGCACATGTGTCGATTGTCTGTCACTGTTGGAAGTTTCAATCGGTGTGACCTGTAAATGACGATGATGTAACAATCACACACCTATCAGAGGGTTAAAGGGTCACAAGGTTTTTTCGCACTGTGCAAGGTCATGGTAGGTTTGTGCAACATATAGGTGGACTAAGGTCTGGCACTATGCGTAGAGCATAGTAGCAGAAGGGTATGGGAGTATGAATCAGTTAGGAACCACACGTTGTAACCTCAAGACAATCTCGTCGGATTGCAGAAACCTAGTTCTAATAGTCACCCATTAGCATCTCGAGTGAGACCGCTCACTCTGTGGGTGTTGCTGAAAGGGTCGATGCTAAGCAGGTCTTTGTTGGCCACTGCGTCACAAATCTTGGGTCTATCAGTATCCCGTGTGCCAAAAAATGGTTTCATTGTCAGGACCAAGATAGTTGCATGATTGGATTGTCTTTTAAGGATAAGGAAACCATGGAATCCTGACAGGAAGGAGATCACTCGTTGGCTTGCGCGAAAGGAGCACGAGTTTGCTGCAAAAGAAATAGGAGATAAGGGTCAGAGCACAAAAAATTGGTTGCAAAAGTATATGTACACTGATTTTCATGAGACCTTTGCAGAATTTCTTAATATTTTGACGAAGTGGGTCCAAAGGTTGAAAGACAATAATCCTACACATCGGCACGACGGACCAAGGAGGTGGACGCCAAAAGAGGTACGTTAGCTAGAAGTGGTAAGCAATAAGATTTTGCGTGATGTTGATTTTTGGTTTGAGTGTGTTAGAAGGATATATTGTGAGTTTGCAGTAGAATCAACAGTGTCCAATATTACAGCAGAGCGAAAGTTCCTCAAGGGGCCGAGAGGTAGATTTACAAGATCATTTTCGTTGTTGATTAACATGTTGTTGTATGACCATGATGTTCTGCCGTTGGAATCTGATGCCATGAGAAACTGAGTAGCCTGCGCAAACGAGGAAGTGGGGAAGACCCGAGAGATGGTTTTAGGAATGAAGGACAGAAAGGAGGAACAAATGGCGGTAGAAGTTGTCAGTGGACCCTAAATTGCACATAACAAAAGAAGGGAAGAGAATGGAGTAGGAGATCTACAAGGATGGCACATTGCGGAGCTGTAGAAGATATCGATGGGGTGACGCGAAAGGTGGCTAGTCAGTGTTGGTACATGCCGAAAGAAGGATCCCAAAGGGAGGGGCTAGGAGCACGAGTTTGTTGCAAAAGAAATAGGAGATAAGGGTCAGAGCACAAAAAATTGGCTGCAAAAGTATATGTACACTGATTTTCATGAGACCTTTGCAGAATTTCTTAATATTTTGACGGAGTGGATCCAAAGGTTGAAAGATAATAATCCTACACATCGGCACGACGGACCAAGGAGGTGGACGCTAAAAGAGGTACATTAGCTAGAAGTGGTAAGCAATAAGATTTTGTGTGATGTTGATTTTCGGTTTGAGTGTGTTAGAAGGATATATTGTGAGTTTGTAGTAGAATCAATAGTGTCCACTATTATAGCGGAGCGAAAGTTCCTCAAGGGGCCAAGAGGTAGATTTACAAGATCATTGTCATTGTTGATTAACATGTTGTTGTATGACCACAATGTTCTGCCGTTGGAATCTGATACCATGAGCAATTGAGCAGCCCGCGCAAACGGGGAAGTGGGGAAGACCCGAGAGATGGTTTTAGGAATGAAGGATAGAAAGGAGGAACAAATGGCGGTAGAAGTTGTTAGTGGGCCCTAAATTGCACATAACAAAAGAAGGGAAGAGGATGGAGCAAGAGAGCTACAAGGATGGCACATTGAGGAGCTGTAGAAGATATCGACGGGGTGACGTGAAAGGTGGCTAGTCAGTGTCGGTACCTGCCGAAAGAAGGATCCCAGAGGGAGGGGCTAGGAGAGGACATCGCAGGACGCGAAGTAGTGCTAGTGACCGGAGTTACGAAGGGACACAATTCGGTACACCACCTACAAAGGCAGGGGAAAGAGAATAGTTGAGCCCGCACACTATGGAGGATTCGAAATCAAAACAGCAAGACCAAATCATCATCAGGGATGGGCCTATTACCCACCTGTTGTCCATGGTTTGTAAGCTCTTTAACTCGATTTGTTTAAATGACTTGTTGTAATGGAAGGCAATGGGACACATTGGATATTATGCAAGATTGCAGATGGTCACCATTTTGGGTTTGGTCTCCCTATACGAGGTATTAACCCTCCAGAAGGCTACATTGGCACATGTAGGGTGTGTGTAGAGAGCCATGGGCCTCCACAATAGTAGACAACATTCCATGGATCCCCGGATACGTTCAAAGATTGCTCGAGATTCACCTATTGAACGAAGAAGATGCACCTAGTTCACCATGCCCTTGGCAGATGGCCCAGGACCTGTATGATGATGTGGCATCACTTACACCATCATCCAAGCCCTTGCAGATAGTCTACAGGAATATTCAATCTATTTGGAGACCCATGATGTTACTTGTGTGCCCCCACACCCATTTGGAGCACCACAAGTTTATTATTTGGAGAACAAGGGGCCAACCCCTTGTCCAGTACTTTTGGGAGTCCTATTTCTCATTATTGCACCTATGGACTTCACCAGGCCTCTTATAAGGCCCAACGACATGTACTCTTGGTCATTCAACCTCTTGAGAGGCTTATTCTTTTGTTTATGAGCTAGTTTGGTGTGTTTGTCACCAAAAGTTAGTTATTTTGTACATTATTTTATTTTAGGGGCTAATTAGGCCTAATTAGCTAAATCGAACTCATTAGAAGTGTATAAATACAAGTGATGTGATTTCATTTTAGCATCATCACTTGGATTTGGGACTTGTATCTCTTTAGAGATTTTTGCTATCCTTTTTGGAGGACGAATTTTTGGAGCATGGAATTAATTTTGATGTTTGGATTATTTTCTCATGTCTTGGAGCTTCTTGAATGGAAAGTTTTGGATGGTTGGATATATTCTTATACATGTAAGTGCAATTTTTTGCTATTCTTTCCTTCTATTTTTGTCACATACATTGTTGCTAGGATTTCACTATACTAAGGCTAATTTGTTGCATCCATTTATGCGAAGTTGTGGAAATTTTGTTTCTAGATAGTGATGCTTCATGTATGGGCCATGTATAATGAATGAATGTTCCTAGAGATATTTCATTACTGAAAATCATCTTGATAAGCCATCTATTTTGCAAAGCGAAGTATAAAGTCTTTGAAGCTACTTTTGTTGCTTCCCTAATGCTAAGCAAAGTTGTCTTTGAGGCGTCCATGACCTAGAAAATCTGAAAGTCCATAGTCATAATTCTACCTGACTCCAATCTCCCCAAAGGAGTCCATCATAGGTGATCACCTTAAACTTTTTTTCTCTCTCCTCCCTCTTCTTTGCTAGGCCTAGCCTATTAGGTCTCCTAGGGCATCATTTATCTCGCAAACTACACACTCAAAAAATTTGATTTCTTGGCTTCCTCTACGTTGGTGTGTCTCCTAGGTGCCCTCCAATTCATTTCCTTAGGCTAGAAACTTCATTGGGACCCTCATATTTCCTTGCACAAAAATTCTTTCTCTGGTCCCTTTCTCCCTCCAAAATAGGTCAAGCATATCATTGGTTGCTAAACCCTACCCCCTTGACCTAACCCCAGGTCCACTTGGTCCCATGTGGTCCCATACACCATTAAGGATAATCCTTCAAAGATCACTTGGAATCCAAGTATTCATAAGAATTTTAGGGCTTAGGAACCTCCATTCTAAAATACATACCTTGAACCTAGACCTTGAAATTCTCCTTAAGCCCTTCCTTGAGAGCCTTCCAAACTTGCACTCTGAAGCAAGCAAGCCACATATTTGAGCCTCTCTTGTGAATAGGCTTCCAAGATCACCCCTCACCCTATCATTGATCAATCCATTTCATGATCCTTATCATAAAGAGTCTCCTCCCATTGGTGAAATTTCGTAAAAAGTAGGGAGCCTTAGTTAAAGTGACAGTGGGCTATTGCTCCATTGTTTCCCTTAACCTAGTAGTATCCCTTCAAGGATCCCCTTTTAGGACCCCTGCTAGTTTGAGTGGTAACAGGGTCCACCACCCTGCACGCATCTACAGACTAGGAGGCAAGCACTCAGCGCACTCATTCCATTAGTATAGGAGGTCATCATAGTCAAGGGGGAAGGAATAGTAGTCGTAGTGGAGTTTGCCCGATTGTAGGAGGAACGACACAAAATATTCAGATTCAAAGTGGTGCGCAAACAAGCGCACATATTTCTAGTAGCACAACAAGCATGGGAGGGAGTACTTCATCTAGGAGTATTGTGCATACCACTATGGAAAGCGTAGATCTGAGGATGCCCATGTTTCACAGTGTTGCGGCCAAAGATCTAGAACAACATTTGTTTGTGTGTGAAGTTGTTTGGACAACTAAGCAGGTTCAGGATGAGGCCTCCAAGATTGCGCAGCTGGAATCCACGTTCAGGGATCGCGCGCTGACATGGTACATGAAGTATAAGAGTGTGATGCCAGCTAGACAAAACAAGATCCTAGTGGACATTAAGCAAGCGCTGATTCGGGAATTTCAGAGGCCCAAGTCAGAGTCCCACTACATCACGAAACTCAAGGAGATTAAGCAAAGTGTAGGAGAATCCGTATGGGCCTTTAACCAACAGTTTAAGGTGCTGAAGGATAGGCTGACGTTCGAAATTTCGGATGCGCATCACAAAGAATGGTTTATTATTGGACCACTAACACATATCAGAATTCCATTGACACGATAGAGGAATGGTACATAGTCAGAGGCTTTGGAGCTGGCACTGAAGCCTCACCAGCAGGAGGAAGTGAGAGTAATGGGATGGCACAAGTGCAGTCTTAATTGGCTGCGCTAGCTTCACAACTCCAAGACTTGTTGAAGGGGAAGGAAAAACGACAAGAAGTATGATGTACCATTTGTCGGACGGAGGGTCACCATAGGAACGAATGAAAACTGTTGACTGATTACATGACAACTGGTGCAACAAATCCCCTTGCGCAGAGCAAGGGAATGTGGTGTGAAATCTGCAGGGTATGGGGCCATATACCCTCTAGTTGCCCAATGATGCAAAAATATGAGGCCACAACGTGAACTTTGTTCTGCGAATTCTGCAAGTTGGTTGGGCATGATATTCACCACAATCATGCACTGGAGCTAATGCACGAATGAACCTTCAACTCCTTCAGAGTGCAAGGACCAGAAGGGACGGAGGCCGTTACAAATGGACTTAATCGCCTGCGTATGCTCAGGGTGGACAATATAATCAGCAAGGCTGAGGACGTGGCATGGGAGCTAGAGGGCATAGAGAACCTGGTAGGGGAAGAGGAAGATTTGGCTGAGGGCAGAGTACTATAATATGTTATAATTGTGGACAACAAGGACATTTGGCTCGTGATTGCACCAATCCATGTTGTACGTGTATTTATTGCAAGTCCTTAGACCATCCAATGGAGAACTGCCCTCAGTTGATTGCCAAGTGGTAGGAAAAGAAGGGGCCTAATGTCCAAATGATAGTTGTCGAACCATGCAAAACCTAGCAGCGGGTCAGCGCAATAACACAGGGAGGTATTAAGATAGGAGTTGACGCCACAATGTCTCGAGTACAACAACCTCAACGGGTAAGGAGAGCTCCTAAACCACCTCCAAAATTTGATCCTACTAAGGAGAAGACCATGTACCAGGAGGCACAACAGGAAATAATTACAAAAGAATGGGACAGGCCAAAGTCTACGCACGAAGCAGCTAGGTCGGATATATTTGATAATACCATAGGCAGAGGGCGAAGAAACGTAGTGGACCTAGTCCAAAGTCTGCTACAACGCTGTTTGGAGTTGGTAAAAGATCCTCATGCATTGGACAAGTTCCGAAAATTGTTAGAACAATCTACCAGAACAACAGAGGAGACTACTGAGCAACCTTCATCGAGGGTCGTGAATCAAGTAGCTCGCAGAAAGAGGACCAACAAAGAATTTCGGTTCGGTGCGCAGATCGATGAATATGAGATGGATAATATTATTTTGGATTTGGGATCAGATGTAAATATCTTACAGAAGAGTACCTGGGAAATGATGGGGAGGCCGAAGCTGACGTGGTCTCCAATCCAATTTATATTGGCCAATTAACATTGAATTTTTTTGATCTAGCGATTGTCAGGGGTGCCTTTGGATGTCTATGGGGTGTCAAGCACGGCTAATTTTGAGGTCATCGAAATCATGGACGATATTGATCCCTATTCGGCTCTTCTGGGGATCAAATGGACTTCAATAACCAAGTAATTATCAACTTAAAAAAAAGACAGATGATTTTCGAAGGAGAAAATATTCGGGTCATTGCACCATTGGATCGACGGGAAGGGGTCGCTACGTAGAGCCGGTAAAGGGCGATCTCAGTCGGGAGGACCTAGATAATATCTATAATGTTACAGCCTAGCAAAATGATTATGTAAACCCAATAGCCGAAGGAGTGTTGAGTTGGCACAACATCGAGTCCTGCACATCTCACTCAGAGGAGGCTTTGGAGAATTGGAAAAATCGACTGCATGAGGTAAGTACCAAGTGATGCGCCCACATCACGAGAATGGTACGCTAGATCGGAACAATCCACCTTGTTTTGACGGACTCTCTGAGGTAGATATTTTTGTACAGGAATATGAAGAGCAGGTACCTGATTGCCAAAGAATTCCTGTGTTGGACGTTGCATTATGCGCTACACCAACTAGGTGGTGGGTTGCGCACAAGGAGTGAGTCGCGGGGTGGCGACAATGTAAAGAGTTGTTGAAAGTCAGGTTTGGACCCAACTCTGGGGTCCCTGGGAAAAAATACTCAGGAATGGAGTGCCCTAGAACTCACTTGAAGCGGTGCATTTCTGCATGGACGAAGGGAGGAGTACCTCAGCAAGAATGGGTACATCGCTTTATTAATACCTTGGATGTTATTCTGGCGAATTGGTATATTGAGTTGGAGGTGCGCAGAGGACCCAGGATTGGGATGAGTTGGCGCAAAATTTCAAGGAAACCTTTAGCTTTTAAGCAAATGAACCTACGTGCTACGACAAAAAATATTTGCAGAGGATGACCCCGTCCTAAATATGGATGGGCCATTGTGCGATGCATCTCAGCACTTGCAGTGGGTGCAGGAATTTTTGGAATGTTACAATGTGGCAGATAATGGAGGGGATGATGAGGATGATCCACGGAGTATCCAAAATCCAGAAGTGGAAGGTGAGCACATAGTGGAGGGATTGCCCTTACAATTTAAGGAATATGCGCAGCCAATCAAGACAAAGAAGGGTAAGTTCGAGGCTAAGAAACGTTCCAAGTTGGAAACCACTGGAAGCTACCGAGATGGTAGTATTATTGGAGGGGTCATAGGTTCCTTGTACCAGGAATTGACCGACAACAATGGTAGGGAAATCAGAGGTATTCATGAAGCCAAGAGAAAAGTTGTGGAGATCGGAAGAGTACCAGATAATCATACAATGACAGGAGCAGTTGATGGCTATGCCACCTTGCAGGAGATGGGCTGAAAGTCGAGACGATGGAGGACGGGAGAAAGGGGTAAATTATCCCTTGTGTACATATGTAAATGTTGTAAATAAGTAGGAGTAAAGGTTATAGAGGATGGGGCTTAACCAGAGGTTATGTAGGTGTAGCTAAAGATAAGTAGCATGCTGTGTTGGGGGTGATGCCAACTTAGGTATAAAAGTCATTATAAAGGATCGACCTGCAAGATAAACACTGGCGACGACATAATTCAACATAAGAAGGCTCAAGGGCATTGATGATGGTCAGGATCGGGTGAGGAATGCTACATCAGAATGATTTATCTCGTCAAAACAATCTTCGGGGAGAAAGAAAAAAAGCGGTTGGATAGATCATCGAATCCCATATGGCAGCAAAGGGAGGCCGACAAGCTGTCAATATACCCTTGGACATTGTCACGCTATGGTTATGAGATCCAAAACTGAGGTGAAGGAAGACCTGAATCGACTAAGACTGACTGGGGTGAGTCAACGGCTCGTGTGAACCATCATATCGAACGAGCTAGGAAAAAAATGACTCGAGAAGATTGTTAATAATTGAGGAGATTCAAATCCAAACTCCATCATAACCAAGAAAACGTACTAGCGGACCTAATGGAGAAAGCAGAAGGCAAAATTATTATAAATGATCACCTAAAGACCGAAGGAGAGAAAGTAAGGTATTCAAGAATGAAGTTGAGTCCAAAAAGAGGATGATGAGGCGGGAGTGGAGACAAAGGAATAGAAAGGTCAACAAGAGGATTTGGATGTGGAAGAAGAGGTTTCAACAAGGAGACTTGGGTGATAAAACTAGGAAAGGGAGGTATAGGTCCGAGGGAGTGGCGGAGATTCATCAAGATGTCCAGATGAAGGAGGATCCTCGCCACTCGCAAAGATGGTTCACACCTGAAGACACAAACGCACCAGTAGGTTTAGTCGGGCGATGTTGTAGTCCACACCAGAAGGACTATAGCATGAAGGCGGGGTTTTGTCTTGATGCATGATGGCAAAAATTGAAGAAACACGGGACGATGGCCATGTCTTAGCACAGGGGCAAGGCAAGGGTCTACATCATGAAGAAACCAACAACCTTCACGACTTGTCCCATTGCACCGAAAGAAAGAAGGGGTACGAATGCAAGAAGGAGATAAATGCTAGCGACAGGCATAGAATTCAACCCTAGAGAAGCAGTGGTAGCTAGAGATTTCTGTTTGAGTGCACCACTGCAAGGGAGGGGGGCATGGTTGATCCCTCTTTATGTGTTTTAAGAGCTCCAAGGTGTCCAGGTTCTATGTCTTTTCCTAAGGCAGTCGTACCAAAGGAAAGGATACAACCTCAATGGTATTAGAGGTCCTAGATCCATAGGGATAGAAGGAGGACTGAGTGGCTCGAGGACGAGCAACATTTTTGTGTTGGGGGCTTGTTGGGACCCATAAATTTTTTGGAATTTTTTTGGCATAAGTAGGACTGCGCAACAAGAACCGAGGGCTCAGAAAGGGTAAGGTAGCACATAGCAGAGGATTGGCGCAGGAAGAAGGAGCACAACAGAGGGTTGGCATAGGAGGAAGGAGCGCAACAAAGGGTTGGCATAGGGATAAGGAGTGCAACAGAGAGTTGGCGCAGGAAGAAGGAAGGTTGAGGCTGAGAGATAGTCCCCAAATGACATGGCATGAGAGGCCCTCTTTCTTAAGAGGATCCAACACAAATGCAAGAAAGGTAATACGTTAGCTTGAGGAGATCCAACACATTTGCTAATATAAAAGAACTACCAAGGAAAACCCATTATTAGAAAGGGAAGGTGAAGGAACTAGAAAGAGACAAAGGGAGAAGGAGGTGAAGAGGATAATGCTCTCACAAAAAGGAAAATAAAAGAAGGAGAAGGTATATTTCCCTCTTACAAACAACAAGTTTAAATGATAAGGAACCACCAAAATAATGTAAGAATGTGGAGTTAGAATAATGTAAGAAATATTAAAATGCACAAACTACTTGTCAAACCTCAAAGAAGGTGGATGATTGCAATATTAATTCACATAGGGTCCAAAGCTAAGATTGGGAAAAGGTAAAGATAGTTCAAAATGGGAGGGTTTAATAATCTAAGTTGTAGGAATTGCACTTTTTCAATCCTCATGCTTCACATGTTTTGCATGTATCATTATAGAAGAAAATAATGGTTCATTTATCCAATTCCTTGTGCATGATCCTACTTATCCTATTTAGACTAGTGAATTAAAGTAAAGGAATGAGAAGGGAGATAGGTTCCTTCATATTCAATGAAATGTCTCAAATAAAAATTGGTTCCTTAACCCATTGTATATGGTGAGATTAATGGCTATATCATTTCCTACAAGGTCATTCATTTACTTTTACAAAATATAAATAATTAAACTATGAGAAAAGGAAAAGAGAGAATACAAAAAATAATATACAAAAGGGGTAGGGATCTATTGTGCACTTGTTTGTGATGGGGGACCACAAAACAAGGGCAATCCCCCCCCCCCCTAAAACACTATAAAATATTACAAAGAAGATGAAATGTCATGTTATGAGTAAGGAAACATAGTAAAATAACATCTTATATCTAACAAAATCCCAAAATTCCCTAAAATCAAGTGTATGGAACCTCCAACTTCTTAGTTTTTGTAGCACCGGATGGTGTTCTAATCTCGAGACTTTGTGGAGAGGCTAAAATGTTAATTTTTGCAACTACAGTCAAATTCCACTTTGGAGAGCTCATATGATGAAGATTAATCGCAATAGATTCCTCTTTTTGAGAGGACCAAAATCGACCTAAATATCACCTTATTTGGACAAGCAGAAGTTGGTTTTTGAATTTATTTATTTATTCATGTATATTGGATTGGGTCAGCCCTAAGCACATGTACAATTGGACAGGTCGGCCTCAACCCCAAGTGGACCCTCATGAAAGCTCATTTGGACACATTGATCAAGTCATCCTCTCTTCTCTTATTGTCTTGGTTCGCACAAGTTTGATGGAGGAAAGCTCGCACAAAGGGTCTGAAACTACAAGGTCGAAGCTTGCACACGTTTAGGGTTTCTGGATCTCGGACACTAGCTCGTAACTATGGATTTTTGTCCCTGGATGCTAGCACAGTATGGTCAAGGAAACGTCCAGGAAGTCTCGGATGCTCACACATAGTATCTAAGGGAGCATCCAAGAGGTTAGGGTTTCTGCAGTTCAGTTTGGATCCTGGACACACGCACAAAATGGTCTAGGGAGCGTCTAGGTTGCCATAGACATTGGCACAGTAGCCTCAAGGGAGCATCCCGAGCTACCATAGATGCTCACACAGAAGCCTGAAGAGAGTGTCTAGGGTTTGAGGCAGATCTAGGTATGGTTGGTCCCTGGACGCCCACACACAGTTCACTTGGGAGCGTCCAGATCAGTCCTAGACGCAATCATCTAGTTCTCCTGAGAGCGTCCAGATTTGTCTTAGACGCTCGCACAACTCCTCCATGCATCCGGGACCAAAATATGAGTTATCAGTATGCAACCGTGTTCAACTTAGTGACAACAGTATCTAGTAGTTGACTACAGTGAGTGACACCACATTACAATCCTCAAAATTAGGGTTTTGATTATAAGCATGATTAGCTTCATTTCATGGATATCATCATAGTTGTTTTGTTGCATAGATAAATTTATTGATCATTATACTCTCTTTTGCTAAATCATTTGATGACGATCTAAGAAGAAGAAGATTTGCAAGGGTTTTCCCTATAGTGGGTTTTGCCCTGGTCTCATACCAATCCTGGTGTCTCTATGTGTGCATGTTTTTCTTCTATTGTTCCTTTATATTCCGCTACATAGATGATGATGATATTGTTCTTTCTACATAATTGCATATGCTAATGAATAATGGTGTAGAGCTGAATAATGTAATGATGATATGGGGTGAACATAATGTATTAATGAAGAAATGCAATTATCAAAGCAAAGAACAATATAGCCCTATGAAAAAATTAACATGGTATCAGAGCTGGGCTAAAGAAAATCCATGGATATCACCCCAATGATGACACCTTTGATGGAAGCAAGAAGAGGATGGTGGAGACCTAAAAGAATTCTAGGGTTTGAAGAAAACCCTAGGCAACTTGACTATTAGGGTTTGATGGATTCTATGAGGTTAGGTTTGGAGAGAAAACCCTGGTTTATGGAAACAATATGAGATATGAAACCTAGTATGGTCAATGTGAAGATGCTCAGGCACTAGTGGGAGTTTTGATGAAGCCCTAGATGGGATAATCCCTAGTAGGTCTGGTTGGATAATTGAAGGCAACATGGACTATGAACATTGATGGCTCTTGAAGGTTGGTTCAAGAGGGAGAGGATCACCTCTCATTAAAGATAAGTATTTCTTGACTTATGATGCCTCTTACTTTTGTTTAGACTTATGGATCTGTTTATTATGTTTATTGTTTATACTTTCTGCATATGTATTTGAGTATATGGATGTTTCTAACCTCCTTGATGAGTTGTGATGAGTGGATCCTTCTTGAGGATCATTTGAAATGTAGGAAGGATGGTTAGAGCTGGAAAAGGTTAAGAGGCACTATATGAAAAGATGTCAAATGCTACCTATGTCTAATAAAAAGGTGCACAGGTATATGAATACCACAATGTATGCATGGTATGTTCTATTTTAGCAATAACATTGATGGCTAGGTAAGCCCTAAGGTATGATGTATCCTTCTTTAATGGATCATACATGCATATGAAAGTGACTTGGATCTATGTTTCCTATGATGAAATGATGCACCTGGTGTTGAAATTTTTGATCTTCTTGAATTCTATGAGGCCACCTAATGTTGATACATTGATATACTTGATGATTGGTTAACATCTATCCTTTGATATCTTGATCCTATAAAGAAGGCTAGCACTTTGACTCTAGTAGATGATACTCTTGATTCTTGTCATGCATAGGTCATGTTGGATTTCATATAGAAGGATAGCTCATTGAATATTACACATGATACTACTGGTAATGCTTGTGATAAGCATGATGAAAGCATATGGAAAGAGAGATTGACACTCTCGTTGTTTTGGTAAATTTTTATTGAATGACCTTACTTGATCTTATTGATAATGAAAAGCATGTTAACCTTGATGTTAAAGGTATAACTGCGAGATTGATATTCTAGATCTCTTACTACCTGTGGTCATGTCCTGATGGCATATGGTAAAACATAATGCCCTATCTTGATGAAATGATTTGATAGAAAGTTTTATTGTGTTCATAATCATTGATCTATGATGTTGCGTCTTTTTGTTGCTTTGAGTCTAACCTTTGATAAAAAGATTGATGTCATGATGTTGATAGCCATGATAGATATATGTTTATGATCTAATAGATCTATTGTTGCATGACTCTAGTATAGGCAGGTTGATGACATGAATGAAGATGAATGAAGTAGATTCCCAGTCAGAGGGAGAATCTCTTCTCAATATTCTTACTCACATCACTATTTGTATTCTGTGTTTTTGAAATATAATTTATGTGCTCTGACATTATTGAATTGCAGCAAAGTCTCAGATCTGAAGACCGTACAAAATTAGGGTTTTTATTCCAGACACAGGCATAGATATGGGAGATTTCGTCCCTAGATGCACTCATGCTAAGGCTAAGATAGCATCCAGGAAGATAAAGACACTCCCATGCTAACCTGAAGGGAGCGTCCAGGGGTTTGACTATAGTTGATCATCATCGGAAGTTTTCTGAAGCTGTTTGAACTCTGAATCAAGGTGTCTCTGACATATTCTGCCACTGTAAACTGATTTCTGAAGTTGACACACTCATGCTAAGGCTAAGATAGCATCCAGGAAGATAAAGACACTCACATGCTAACTTGAAGGGAGTGTCTAGGGGTTTGACTATAGTTGATCATCATCTAAACTTTTTTGAAGCTGTTTGAACTTTGAATCAAGATGTCTCTGACATATTCTGCCACTGTAAACTGATTTCTGAAGTTGTTGGGTTAAATTATTGATCACAAAAAAATGCAGTATTATGAATGAAATCATATGGTCACCTGGAAATGTTAGTACCACAGATGTGTTGCAGATAACAGTAAGATCTGAAAGCAGGAAAATCTTGAATGTTTGCCATAATATGAACTTGTGTTTATGTTTGAGGTTTGTGCTACAAGGGTTTGGCATGACTTGGATGATTGATATAGATAAGTCGTGTTTGGAACTTTGACAAGATGCTTGACAATGACTTAAAACTTTGAATTGATGATTGAGATATGTTTTGATCTATAGATCTCTCCAAGATAGCAAATTTGGACTTGACCTGATGACTAATGCTTTGATTTGATGATTGTTGATTTGCCCTGATGTCAATGCTATGTGGGCATAGTGACCTTCAATGACTTATGCGAGTATTTGGAAAAACGGTGTTGTATTGGCCTCCTTGTTCTTAGCACAAGGGTTGAGGTATTGATAGTTCTAATTCAACATGAAAATGGAACCTGCATGACTCATCCTTGGTGTATGCATTTGCACCTAGTGACAAAAATGACTTGTATTATGATTATGAGAATGACTTGATGAAGTTTTGGATTGATATTGCATGGTTGATTACAACTTGTTGGCATGATAATGAATGAAGTCAAGACTTGATATGAGCTCTACCTGCCACTTGATTGAAAGAATTGATATTGTGATATCGATGACTTTGATAATATTTTTGATCTGACCTCTAAACTATGACGAGCTGACTTTGTTGATACAACATTGATTTATGTAAGGCTAATTATATTGGCTTAGTAAGGCATTATGCTTGCAGAAAGTATTTCATGAAGCAAGCTCCCCAATCCAGATATGTCCATATTTGATAGTTATTTGATAAAGTCAAGATGATGAGTTCTAAGGTATGGCTTTGATTTCAATTATGGTTTTGGTTTTACATATTGATAGTCTACTCTTGACAAGTGATGAGCCTCTGATGATCTAAGTAAGAAGGAGTTGACTTTTGAAGCTCAGAATGATGTATCATGGCATGATTTCTGGAATTTGGGAAAGAAATTCTATATTGCAAAGCTACTGAAAAATGTTTTTGAATAATGGAAATCCTTGGATACTCTGATTTGAAGTTCAAGATGTTGTTGAACTTGACATTGCATCCGACAGTTGTTTGAAGCATTGATGTTTTGTTTTGAAGATCCATCTGTATATATATGATGTGCATAGAACCTGAATAAATTCATGAGCCACTTCATTCACATAGAGTTTCCACCAAGCATCCTTTAAAATATCTGCATAAGATGTTCTATTTTTTAGGCTGAGATATTTCTCCTATAATATGTGACTGCATGGATGTATTGTTGATATTTGAGATTATTGTTAATGAGCACATTTGGATGCTACTTTAGTATGATATCTACCATGATATCTTGGATGAGAGGTCCATAGCACGACCAAGGTGGAGTACGATGTTGCTAGCATGGCTAGCTGCGAGGCAGGATGTAGAAGCTCCTTAGAGATCCGTTTGATCAGGATCTGAATATGACATGGATATATTGCAATGACAGAGAATCCCATATATATAGTTGGGACTGAGATACATCCATATATTGAGTCAATGCAGTCGTTCGAGACAAACTTAGGCTTGTGATTGACATCTCCTTGAGAGGGAGGATGATTATGGTATCCTTTTGTGATTTATATGATTATTTACGATTTAACATGATATTTGATTTCATGTCTTGTATGAACAAGAAACAGCTACTATTGAGACAAGCAGATACCAGATTTGAGTATCATGAGAGCAACGCTAATCGAGGACACTGAGCCAACTCTTCCTCCCTGTCTAAGCTCCCAGGGTGAGGAATTGAGATAGAGGGCTCCTGAGGTTGAGGGAACTCTGGAAAATAGGGTATGACCCCTATATGTTACCCATAGGGTTGGAGATGCTCCTCCCCTAGCTTCTTAGGCTCGGAGAATGTTGCTCCCCTATTTCGTCATTGAGAGTATACCCCAATTGGCATCATACCCACAAGCAGGGCTTGTCGGGAATACCGCTCCTCATTTGGCCAATGAGTTGAGAGTGTACTTGGGGTGTACAACCCAAGTCGATTATGATGCAGGTGTTCTACCACATGACTATTTAGGGTCATCGATGGGAAGATCAGTAGGCAATAGGATGGGTTGAGATAACCCTATGTGGTTCCCGGTTGAGATTGAGCTCCCTGATGTGATCCGAGGGTCGAGATGTGCTCCCCTGTGTGTTTGGATATCCTATTGCTTGATATGGGGTTCTAGATGTATAGCCCCCGATGAGATTCTGGGTCGAGATGTGCTCCCCGATGTGGTTACAAGTTGAGATGTGCTCCCTAATGATATGCTCTCCAATGATGATTGATGATGATAGTTCGAGTAGTAGCCCGCTGGCTGTGATTTTAGGTAGTAGCCCGATGGATAAAGTGTGGTAACTTAAGCTCTCCTCCAGTAACAAATTCTTCTTCTTCTAGATTCGAGAATGTCCAGCATACGAGAAGGAACAATCAAGAGATAAACATGAATAAACAAGGGATAGATCGAGATGTACATTGATGATTTATGATGATGAGATACTTGAGGTGGTCATGTCATGATGACTACATGAAAAACATTATCAATGATGATATGTGATGACACTTGAAGATACCAGAATTGCATATTGATCAATGGACAAATATTGGCGGGTAGAATTCTTCCTAGTTGAGAGGGAGTGTTAATTTTTGCAACTGCAGTCAAATTCCACTTTGGGCAACTCATATGATGAAGATAATAATTGCAATATATTCCTCTTTTCGAGAGGACCAAAATCAACCTAAATATCACCTTATTTGGACAAGCAGAAGTTGGTTTTTGAATTTATTTATTTATTCATGTATATTGGATTAGGTCGGCCCTAAGCACATGTACAATTGGACAGGTCGGACTCAACCCCAAGTGGACCCTCATGAAATCGTATAAATAAAAGAGACCCCAAGCTCATTTGGACACATTGATCAACCCATCCTCTCTTCTCTTATTGTCTTGGTTTGCACAAGTCTGACAGAGGAAAGCTCGCGCAAAGGGTCCAAAACTACAGGGTCGAAGCTCACACACATTTAGGGTTTCTGAATCTCGGACGTTGGCTTGTAACTATGGATTTTTGTCCTTGGACGCTGGCACAGTATGGTCAAGACAGCGTCCAGGGAGTCTTGGACGCTCACACATAGTATCAAAGTGAGCATCCGGGAGGTTAAGGTTTCGGCAGTTCAGTTTGGATCCCAGGCGCACATACAAAATGGTCTAGGGAGCATCCGGGATGCCATAGACACTGGCACAATAGCCTCATGGGAGCGCCCAAGCTGCCATAAATGCTCACACAAAATCCTGAAGAGAGCATCCAAGGTTTGAGGAATATCTGGGTATGGTTGGTCCCCAGACGCCCACACACAGTTCACCTAGGAGCATCTAGATTAGTCCCAGACGCAGACATCCAGTTCTCTTGAGAGCATCCAGATCTGTCTTAAATGCTCGAACAACTCCACCATGCTTCCGGGACCAAAATATGAGTTATCAGTATACAATCATGTTTAAATCAGTGACAACAGTATCTAGCAGTTGACTATAATCAGTGACAGCACATTACAATCCTCAAAATCAAAGTTTTGATTATAAGCATGATTAGATTCATTTCATGGATATCATAGTTGTTTTGTTGCATAGATAAAGTTATGGATAATTGTACTCTCTTTTGCTAAATCATTTGATGACAATCTAAGAAGAAGAAGATTTGCAAGGTTTTTCCCAGTAGTGGGTTTTGCCCTGGTCTCAGACCAATCCTAGTGTCTCTATGTGTGCATTTTTTTCTTCTATTGTTCTTTAATATTCCACTGCATAGATGACGATGATATTGTTCTTTCTACATAATTGCATATGTTGATGAATAATGGTGTAGATATGAATAATGTAATGATGATATTGGGTGAAATTAATGTATTAATGAAGAAATGCAATTATCAAAGCAAAGAACAATGTAGCCCTATGAAAAAATTAAGATAAAACATAGGGGTTCTCCAAAACCTAGAAATTGTTTCTAGAAATTCCACCTAAAGATGGCTCAATTAAATTAATTAACCATGATTAAAAATTTCCTAACTCAGGGAAAATGGTTAACTAATAAAAAGTAATTGAGAAGGGTGTGAATCATTTAGAAACTCACATAAATCGACGTGGAGATGATCTCAACCATCGATTATTTTTTAATCGTGGTCATTAGAGTCCCAACTAGAGACTATAAGAAGATGTCGATGGGTAGATGAAGAACACACTTAGTTTACGAGTTCCTTAGTAGACCGAACTACCCAGTTGTAGAGATCAATCAAGGGAGAGAAGTTCGAGCCAGAAGAACGCACGAGTGAGACGCTACAGCAGTGAGTTCCTTGGCAGATCGAGCTATCCAGTTGCTGCAGCAGCGAAGAAGGGTTCGAACTAAAAGGAACACAGGTGTGAGTGGGGTAGAGACGGTGATTTCGGAAGAAGTTTTCCAGTTCCGGAGAATCAGCAGCAGAAGAACCATATTTCCCAAAGAGGTTTTGCAAAGCCTACGCAGATAGCTTCAGAGGGAGATCAAGTTTGTTGAAAGGAAGGGTGATTCAATTGCAATTGGCCCAGAGAATCTCCAGGAGGCCAAGCGAGTCACTTCCAGAGGCAGAGTCAGTGAAGATGTCACCTTTCCAACAATTCTGGGGCATAGCAAATAGAGTCTGTGCAAGCATTACGGAGAGGTTGTACGAGCAACTAGATTTGCCAGTTTTTGGAGTTGGGTCAGGCGTGGTGTTGAGGAATTTGCCTCACAGATATTTTGGTCAAATTATTTTGTTGATTGGATAGCTAGCGGGGCATCCATAGATTGTACTCAGAATTTCACTAATGCATAATAATAAAAACCCTCACTATTGCACTGGTTTTCCCACATTAGGTTTTTTTAAGGACAATTGTCCAAAAATAACGATGTTCCAATTTTTGTGTGTGCCAGTATTTTCTCAGTTTCCAGTTTATCTTTTGCAATATTTATTTTGGTGAAAGTTGCAGTTGTGAATTATTCATTGTTACAACAGTTGAAAATTTCACATGGTATCAGAGCAAGTTTGATAAACGGGAAGCTTAAAGGTAGAGAAAGGAAAATTCATTGTTCAAGAGGGAGCAATAGATCGAAATTTTTAGGGGCTACACAATTCCTAGCTAGGCAGTGCAAATTATTGGGAAAGACTTCGATTTTCCAATTGTAGTTGCATGAAAGTTTGGTTTGTCTGGAATAGTATTCCAACAAGGAGAGGGAGAAACAATAGTTTAGTATTTTCGTTGAGCAAATTTCTTGTCAGAGCAGAAAAGGATTTTGCAACATTTTTCTAGAGAAAAACCCATGGTGGGTGGAAGAGAAAGTGAACATAGAGGGAGATTTCTCTCAGAGGGTTTCTAGTTAGAAATCCAATATTTCCAGTTGCAGCGAGAAGTAGCAACAAGCATTTTTCTCACTCTAGGAAGGAGTGCGAGTAGCAGTGCTAATAATCGAGCAGGAAAAGCTAGGAGATTCCTATTTATTCTTCTAGATTTGAGTTTTGCAGATTTTGCAACTTTGCAGAGATGGTCATATGAGATTGTCAAAATAGGTCGTGCGAGTTAGCCAGAATGCAGATCTGGGCAGCGGATCAACTTCTAGTTGCCAGAGACAAGTGTCAAAGGGAGTGTGACTTGTCTAATGAGAGTTACAAAGCGAAGAAAGGTCTCAGTAAGGGACAAATCTCGAAAGGAGGTAGTGGTGCACCAAATCTAGGTGGAGGAGGAGTATGAGACTCCAGTGTGGCAGTTGGGTAGGATCCAGCGCAGTTGCAACAAGGAGATTAGTTAGATCAGTTTCGGTTTGTTGTAGCAAGACCATCATCTTTTCTACAGGAGCCCACAATATTACAGTAGCAAGTTTAGTGTCAGAAAAATGCAACCATCCATTTAGATGAAATTTGCAAAACTAGTTGTTGTCAATACATGTGAGAGAGTTGTAGATCTAGTTGTAGTGACACAAGCAGTGTAAATTGCCCAGTGGCGGTGTGCAGGTGCAGTTACAGCCAGATGATTCCAAACGCAAAGCTATGCAGTCCAGTTTCTAATACAGTAGGACAGTGCGAGTTGCCAAGAAGGAGCATAGTGATTTTCCATAGGGAGATTGAGACTTAGAGGGAGTCTAGCTTCAAATGGAGTAGCCCTATGGAAGCTAGCGCTTCAGGATCTGGGGAGATCAGTCTCATTATTGCAATAGTAGCAACAACAGTATGAGTAGATCTGAGTTCAAAGTTGCGTAGATATTTGGGCAGGGTCTAGTGAGGCGAGCATGAGATGGTGTTTCCTCATGGATCATACCTTGCTACAAGGGCCCACAAATTCGGTAGCAGGAGGATTAGTGTCAATTTATGCAGTCAGTTCTAGAGTGACAACTATAGACTAGTGGCAGTCAGATGCTAAGGAGCACAAAGCAGTGTTGACAGCAAAGCGGGAGACTCAGTAGTAGAGTCAACAACAACGTAGATTCCCAGTGGACAGTGCAGAGGATAGTTGTAGTCAAATGCTCAGGAGACAGATGTGGCACAAAGACAGTTGATTCAGTATTTTGAATTCTTCTCAGTTGTTGTAGTTGCAGTAGTAACAACACCAGTTGAGAGGGAGTTGAGTTGCAATGTAGATGCAAAGTTGGCAGTAGTACAGGTTGTACAATGTAGTGTCAGCATCAACACAAATGCACTAGTTTGGTTCAGCTACAGTCAGTGGTAGATGAATCAGAGTAGCATAGTAGTTGATGGACAATAACTGAGTGAACAACGCAGTGACTAAGGGAACAACACTGTGACTGAGGGAGAAATGCAGTCATTTCCAGCAGAGTTTCCTGTCAAACATCAACAGCGTGTATGGGAGGATGATGCAGAGGCATGGTGTTGTAACAATTCAGCACTAGAACATGCTCACTAAGAGGGAATGTTAGTTTTTGTAGCAGTGTTCTAGTCTCGAGACTTTGTGGAGAGGCCAAGAGAAAATTTGTGGAGATCGGAAGAGTACCAGATAATCATACAATGATAGGAGCAGTTGATGGCTATGCCACCTTGCAGGAGATGGGCTGAAAGTCGAGACGATGGAGGATGGGAGAAAGGGGTAAATTATCCCTTGTGGACATATGTAAATGTTTTAAATAAGTAGGAGTAAAGGTTATAAAGGATGGGGCTTAACCAGAGGTTATGTAGGTGTATCTAAAGATAAGTAGCATGCTGTGTTGGGGGTGATGCCAACTTAGGTATAAAAGTCATTATAAAGGATCGACCTGCAAGATAAACACTGGCAACGACATAATTCAACATAAGAAGGCTCAAGGGCATTGATGATGGTTAGGATCGGGTGAGGAATGCTACATCAGAATGATTTATCTCGTCAAAACAATCTTCGAGGAGAAAGAAAAAAAGCGGTTGGATAGATCATCAAATCCCATATGGCAGCAAAGGGAGGCCGAAAAGCTGTCAATATACCCTTGGACATTGTCACGCTATGGTTATGAGATCCAAAACTGAGGTGAAGGAAGACCTGAATCGACTAAGACTGACTAGGGTGAGTCAACGGCTCGTGTGAACCATCATATCGAACGAGCTAGGAAAAAAATGACTTGAGAAGATTGTTAATAATTAAGGAGATTCAAATCCAAACTCCATCATAACCAAGAAAACATACTAGCGGACCTAATGGAGAAAGCAAAAGGCAAAATTATTATAAATGATCACCTAAAGACTGAAGGAGAGAAAGTAAGGTATTCAAGAATAAAGCTGAGTCCAACAAGAGGATGATGAGGCGGGAGTGGAGACAAAGGAATAGAAAGGTCAACAAGAGGATTTGGATGTGGAAGAAGAGGTTTCAACAAGGAGACTTGGGTGATAAAACTAGGAATGGGAGGTATAGGTCTGAGGGAGTGGCGGAGATTCATCAAGATGTCTAGATGAAGGAGGATCCTCGCCACTCGCAAAGATGGTTCACACCTGAAGACACAAACGCACCAGTATGTTTAGTCGGGCGATGCTGTAGTCCACACCAGAAGGACTATAGCATGAAGGCGGGGTTTTGTCTTGATGCATGATGGCAAAAATTGAAGAAACACGGGACGATGGCCATGTCTTAGCGCAGGGGCAAGGCAAGGGTCTACATCATGAAGAAACCAACAACCTTCAGGACTTGTCCCATTGCGCCGAAAGAAAGAAGGGATACGAATGCAAGAAGGAGATAAATGCTAGCGAAAGGCATAGAATTCAACCCTAGAGAAGCAGTGGTAGCTAGAGATTTCTGTTTGAGTGCACCACTGCAAGGGAGGGGGCATGGTTGATCCCTCTTTAGGTGTTTTAAGAGCTCCAAGTTGTCCAGGTTCTATGTCTTTTCCTAAGGCAGTCGTACCAAAGGAAAGGATACAACCTCAATGGTATTAGAGGTCCTAGATCTATAGGGATAGAAGGAGGACCGAGTGGCTCGAGGACGAGCAACAATTTTGCGTTGGGAGCTTGTTGGGACCTAGAATTTTTTTGGCATAAGTATGACCGCGCAACAAGAACCGGGGGCTCAGAAAGAGTAAGGTAGCACATAGCAGAGGATTGGCGCAAGAAGAAGGAGCACAACAGAGGATTGGCGTAGGAGGAAGGAGTGCAACAAAGGGTTGGCATAGGGATAAGGAGTGCAACAGAGAGTTGGCGTAGGAAGAAGGAAGGTTGAGGCTGAGAGATAGTCCCCAAATGACATGGTATGAGAGGCCCTCTTTCTTAAGAGGATCCAACACAAATGCAAGAAAGGTAATACGTTAGCTTGAGGAGATCCAAAACATTTGCTAATCTAAAAGAACTACCAAGGAAAACCCATTGTTAGAAAGGGAAGGTGAAGGAACTAGAAAGAGACAAAGGGAGAAGGAGGTGAAGAGGATAATTCTCTCACAAAAAGGAAAATAAAAGAAGGAGAAGGTATATTTCCCTCCTACAAATAACAAGTTTAAATGATAAGGAACCACCAAAATAATGTAAGAATGTGGAGTTAGAATAATGTAAGAAATATTAAAATGCACAAACTACTTGTCAAACCTCAAAGAAGGTGGATGATTGCAATATTAATTCACATAGGGTCCAAAGCTAACATTGGGAAAAGGTAAAGATAGTTCAAAATTAGAGGGTTTAATAATCTAAGTTGTAGAAATTTCACTTTTTCAATTCTCATGCTTCACATGTTTTGCATGTATCATTATAGAAGAAAATAATGGTTCATTATCCAATTCCTTGTGCATGATCCTACTTATCCTATTTAGACTAGTGAATTAAAGTAAAGGAATGAGAAGGGAGATAGGTTCCTTCATATTCAATGAAATGTCTCAAATAAAAATTGTTTCCTTAACCCATTGTATATGGTGAGATTAATGGCTATATAATTTCCTACAAGGTCATTCATTTACTTTTACAAAATATAAATAATTAAACTATGAGAAAAGGAAAAGAGAGAATACAAAAAATAATATAAAAAAGGGGTAGGGATCTATTGTGCACTTGTTTGTGATGGGGGACCACAAAACAAGTGCAATCCCCCCCCCCCAAAACACTATAAGATATTACAAAGAAGATGAAATGTCATGTTATGAGTAAAGAAACATAGTAAAATAACATCTTATATCTAACAAAATCCCAAAATTCCCTAAAATCAAGTGTATGGAACCTCCAACTTCTTAGCTTTTATAGCACCGGATGGTGTTCTAATCTCGAGACTTTGTGGAGAGGCTAAAATGTTAATTTTTGCAACTACAGTCAAATTCCACTTTGGAGAGCTCATACAATGAAGATTAATCGCAATAGATTCCTCTTTTCGAGAGGACCAAAATCGACCTAAATATCACCTTATTTGGACAAGAGAGGTTGTTTTTTGAATTTATTTATTTATTCATGTATATTGGATTGGGTCAGCCCTAAGCACATGTACAATTGGACAGGTCGGCCTCAACCCCAAGTGGACCCTCCTGAAAGCTCATTTGGACACATTGATCATGTCATCCTCTCTTCTCTTATTGTCTTGGTTTGCACAAGTGTGATGGAGGAAAGCTCGCACAAAGGGTCTGAAACTACAAGGTCAAAGCTTGCACACGTTTAGGGTTTTTGGATCTCGGAAACTAGCTCGTAACTATGGATTTTTGTCCCTGGATGCTAGCACAGTATGGTGAAGGAAACGTCCAAGAAGTCTCGGATGATCACACATAGTATCTAAGGGAGCATCCAAGAGGTTAGGGTTTCTGCAGTTCAGTTTGGATCCTGGACACACGCACAAAATGGTCTAGGGAGCGTCTAGGTTGCCATAGACATTGGCACAGTAGCCTCAATGTAGCATCCCGAGCTACCATAGATGCTCACACAGAAGCCTGAAGAGAGTGTCTAGGGTTTGAGGCAAATCTAGGTATGGTTGGTCCCCGGACGCCCACACACAGTTCACTTGGGAGCATCCATATCAGTCCTAAACGCAATCATCTAGTTCTCCTGAGAGCGTCCAGACTTGTCTTAGACGCTCGCATAAATCCTCCATGCATCCGGGACTAAAATATGAGTTATCAGTATGCAACTGTGTTCAACTTAGTGACAACAGTATCTAGTAGTTGACTATAGCGAGTGACAACGCATTACAATCCTCAAAACTAGGGTTTTGATTATAAGCATGATTAGCTTCATTTCATGGATATCATCATAGTTGTTTTGTTGCATAGATAAATTTATTGATCATTATACTCTCTTTTGCTGAATCATTTGATGACGATCTAAGAAGAAGAAGATTTGCAAGGGTTTTCCCTGTAGTGGGTTTTGCCCTGGTCTCATACCAATCCTGGTGTCTCTATGTGTGCATGTTTTTCTTCTATTGTTCCTTTATATTCCGCTACATAGATGATGATGATATTGTTCTTTCTACATAATTGCATATGCTGATGAATAATGGTGTAGAGCTGAATAATGTAATGATGATATGGGGTGAACATAATGTATTAATGAAGAAATGCAATTATCAAAGCAAAGAACAATGTAGCCCTATGAAAAAATTAACATGGTATCAGAGCTGGGCTAAAGAAAATCCATGGATATCACCCCAATGATGACACCTTTGATGGAAGCAAGAAGAAGATGGTGGAGACCTAAAAGAATTCTAGGGTTTGAAGAAAACCCTAGGCAACTTGACTATTAGGGTTTGATGGATTCTATGAGGTTAGGTTTGGAGAGAAAACCCTGGTTTATGGAAACAATATGAGATATGAAACCTAGTATGGTCAATGTGAAGATGCTCAGGCACTCGTGGGAACTTTGATGAAGCCCTAGATGGGATAATCCCTAGTAGGTCTGGTTGGATAATTGAAGGCAATATGGACTATGAACATTGATGGCTCTTGAAGGTTGGTTCAAGAGGGAGAGGATCACCTCTCATTAAAGATAAGTATTTCTTGACCTATGATGCCTCTTACTTTTGTTTAGACTTATGGATCTGTTTATTATGTTTATTGTTTATACTTTATGCATATGTATTTGAGTATATGGATGTTTCTAACCTCCTTGATGAGTTGTGATGAGTGGATCCTTCTTGAGGATTATTTGAATTGTAGGAAGGATGGTTAGAGCTGGAAAAGGTTAAGAGGAACTATACGAAAAGATGTCAAATGCTACGTATGTCTAATAAAAAAGTGCACAGGTATATGAATACCACAATGTATGCATGGTATGTTCTATTTTAGGAGTAACATTGATGGCTAGGTAGGTCCTAAGGTATGATGTATCCTTCTTTAATGGATCATACATGCATATGAAAGTGACTTGGATCTATGTTTCCTATGATGAAATGATGCACCTGGTGTTGAAATTTTTGATCTTCTTGAATTCTATGAGGCCACCTAATGTTGATACATTGATATACTTGATGATTGGCTAACATCTATCATTTGATATCTTGATCCTATAAAGAAGGCTAGCACTTTGACTCTAGTAGATGATACTCTTGATTCTTGTCATGCATAGGTCATGTTGGATTTCATATAGAAGGATAGCTCATTGAATATTACACATGATACTACTGGTAATGCTTGTGATAAGCATGATGAAAGCATATGGAAAGAGAGATTGACACTCTCGTGGTTTTGGTAAATTTTTATTGAATGACCTTACTTGATCTTATTGATAATGAAAAGCATGTTAACCTTGATGTTAAAGATATACTGTGAGATTGATATTCTAGATCTCTTACTACCTGTGGTCATGTCATGATGGCATATGGTAAAACGTAATGCCCTATCTTGATGAAATGATTTGATAGAAAGTTTTATTGTGTTCATAATCTTTGAGCTATGATGTTGCGTCTTTTTGTTGCTTTGAGTCTAACCTTTGATAAAAAGATTGATGTCATGATGTTGATAGCCATGACAGATATATGTTTATGATCTAATAGATCTATTGTTGCATGACTCTAGTATAGGCAGGTTGATGACATGAATGAAGATGAATGAAGTAGATTCCCAGTCAGAGGGAGAATCTCTTCTCAAGATTCTTACTCACATCACTATTTGTATTCTGTGTTTTTGAAATATAATTTATGTGCATCTGACATTATTGAATTGCAGCAAAGTCTCAGATCTAAAGACCATACAAAATTAGGGTTTTTGTTCCAGACACAGGCATAGATATGGGAGATTTTGTCCCTAGATGCACTCATGCTAAGGCTAAGATAGCATCCAGGAATATAAAGACACTCCCATGCTAACCTGAAGGGAGCGTCCAGGGGTTTGACTATGGTTGATCATCATCGGAAGTTTTCTGAAGCTATTTGAACTCTGAATCAAGGTGTCTCTAACATATTCTGCCACTGTAAACTGATTTCTGAAGTTGACACACTCATGCTAAGGCTAAGATAGCATCCAGGAAGATAAAGACACTCCCATGCTAACTTGAAGGGAGTGTCTAGGGGTTTGACTATAGTTGATCATCATCTAAACTTTTTTGAAGCTGTTTGAACTTTGAATCAAGATGTCTCTGATATATTCTGCCACTGTAAACTGATTTCTGAAGTTTTTGGGTTAAATTATTGATCACAAAAAATGCAGTATTATGAATGAAATCATATGTTCACCTGGAAATGTTAGTACCACAAATGTGTGTCAGATAACAGTAACATCTGAAAGCAGGAAAATCTTGAATGTTTGCCACAATATGAACTTGTGTTTATGTTTGAGGTTTGTGCTACAAGGGTTTGGCATGACTTGGATGATTGATATAGATAAGTTGTGTTTGGAACTTTGAAAAGATGCTTGACAATGACTTAAAACTTTGAATTGATGATTGAGATATGTTTTGATCTATAGATCTCTCCAAGATAGCAAATTTGGACTTGACCTGATGACTAATGCTTTGATTTGATGATTGTTGATTTGCCCTGATGTCAATGCTATGTGGGCATAGTGACCTTCAATGACTTATGTGAGTATTTGGAAAAATGGTTTTGTATTGGCCTCCTTGTTCTTAGCACAAGGGTTGAGGTATTGATAGTTGTGATTCAACATGAAAATGGAACCTGCATGACTCATCCTTGGTGTATGCATTTGCACCTAGTGACAAAAATGACTTGTATTATGATTATGAGAATGACTTGATGAAGTTTTGGATTGATATTGCATGGTTGATTACAACTTGTTGGCATGATAATGAATGAAGTCAAGACTTGATATGAGCTCTACCTTCCACTTGATTGAAAGAATTGATATTGTGATATCGATGACTTTGATAATAGTTTTGATCTGACTTCTAAACTATGATGAGCTGACTTTGTTGATACAACATTGATTTATGTAAGGCTGATTATGTTGGCTTAGTAAGGCATTATGCTTGCAGAAAGCATTTCATGAAGCAAGCTCCCCAATCTAGATATGTCCATATTTGTTAGTTATTTGATAAAGTCAAGATGATGAGTTCTAAGGTATGGCTTTGATTTCAATTATGGTTTTGGTTTTACATATTGATAGTCTACTCTTGACAAGTGATGAGCCTCTGATGATCTAAGTAAGAGGGAGTTGACTTTTGAAGCTCAGAATGATGTATCATGGCATGATTTCTGGAATTTGGGAAAGAAATTCTATATTGCAAAGCTACTGAAAAATGTTTTTGAATAATGGAAATCATTGGATACTCTGATTTGAAGTTCAAGATGTTGTTGAACTTGACATTGCATCCAACAGTTGTTTGAAGCATTGATGTTTTGTTTTGAAGATCCGTCTGTATATATATATGATGTGCATAGAACCTGAATAAATTCATGAGCCACTTCATTCACATATAGTTTCCACCAAGCATCCTTTAAAATATCTACATAAGATGTTCTATTTTTTAGGCTGAGATACTTCTCCTATAATATGTGACTGCATGGATGTATTGTTGATATTTGAGATTAATGTTAATGAGCACATTTGGATGCTACTTTAGTATGATATTTACCATGATATCTTGGATGAGAGGTCCATAGCACGACCAAGGTGGAGTACGACGTTGCTAGCATGGCTAGCTGCGAGGCAGGATGTAGAAGCTCCTTAGAGATCCGTTTGATCAAGATTTGAATATGACATGGATATATTGCAATGACAGAGAATCGCATATATATATTTGGGACTGAGATACATCCATATATTGAGTCAATGCAGTCGTTCGAGACAATCTTAGGCTTGTGATTGACATCTCCTTGAGAGGGAGGATGATTATGGTATCCTTTTGTGATTTATATGATTATTTATGATTTAACATGATATTTGATTTGATGTCTTGTATGAACAAGAAACAGCTACTATTGAGACAAGCAGATACCAGATTTGAGTATGATGAGAGCAACGCTAATCGAGGACACTGAGCCAACTCTTCCTCCCTGTCTGAGCTCCCAGGGTGAGGAATTGAGATAGAGGGCTCCTGGGGTTGAGGGAACTCTGGAAAATAGGGTATGACCCCTATATGTTACCCATAGGGTTGGAGATTCTCCTCCCCTAGCTTCTTAGGGTCGGAGAATGTTGCTCCCCTATTTCGTCATTGAGAGTATACCCCAGTTGGCATCATACCCACAAGCAGGGCTTGTCGGGAATACCGCTCCTCATTTGGCCAATGAGTTGAGAGTGTACTTGGGGTGTACAACCCAAGTCGATTATGATGCAGGTGTTCTACCACATGACTATTTAGGGTCATCGATGGGAAGATCAGTAGGCAATAGGATGGGTTGAGATAACCCTATGTGGTTCCGGGTTGAGATTGAGCTCCCTGATGTGATCCCAGGGTCGAGATGTGCTCCCCTGTGTGTTTGGATATCCTATTGCTTGATATGGGGTTGTAGATGTATAGCTCCCCCATGAGATTCTGGGTCGAGATGTGCTCCCCGATGTGGTTACAAGTTGAGATGTGCTCCCTGATGATATGCTCTCCAATGATGATTGATGATGATATTTCGAGTAGTAGCCCGCTGCTTGTGATTTCAGGTAGTATCCCGATGGATAAAGTGTGGTAACTTAAGCTCCCCTCCAGTA
Source organism: Pinus tabuliformis (assembly GCA_031772625.1). Taxonomy (NCBI): domain Eukaryota; kingdom Viridiplantae; phylum Streptophyta; class Pinopsida; order Pinales; family Pinaceae; genus Pinus; species Pinus tabuliformis. The sequence continues at coordinate 558,585,211 of CM062816.1, forward strand.
ACAAATTCTTCTTCTTCTAGATTCGAGAATGTCCAGCATACGAGAAGGAACAATCAAGAGATAAACATGAATAAACAAGTGATAGATCGAGATGTACATTGATGATTTATGATGATGAGATACTTGAGGTGGTCATGTCATGATGACTACATGAAAAAGATTATCAATGATGATATGTGATGACACTTGAAGATACCAGAATGGCATATTGATCAATGGACAAATATTGGCGGGTAGAATTCTTCCTAGTTGAGAGGGAGTGTTAATTTTTGAAACTGCAGTCAAATTCCACTTTGGGCAACTCATATGATGAAGATAATAATTGCAATAGATTCCTCTTTTCGAGAGGACCAAAATCAACCTAAATATCACCTTATTTGGACAAGCAGAAGTTGGTTTTTGAATTTATTTATTTATTCATGTATATTGGATTAGGTCGGCCCTAAGCACATGTACAATTGGACAGGTCGGCCTCAACCCCAAGTGGACCCTCATGAAATCCTATAAATAGAAGAGACCTCAAGCTCATTTGGACACATTGATCAACCCATCCTCTCTTCTCTTATTGTCTTGGTTTGCACAAGTCTGACAAAGGAAAGCTCGCGCAAAGGGGCCAAAACTACAGGGTCAAAGCTCACACACATTCAGGGTTTCTGAATCTCAGACGTTGGCTTGTAACTATGGATTTTTGTTCTTGGATGCTGGCACAATATGGTCAAGACAGCGTCCAGGGAGTCTTGGACGCTCACACACAGTATCAAAGTGAGCATCCGGGAGGTTAAGGTTTCGGCAGTTCAGTTTGGATCCCAGGCGCACATACAAAATGGTCTAGGGAGCATCTGGGATGCCATAGACACTGACACAATAGCCTCATGGGAGCGCCCGAGCTGCCATAAATGCTCACACAAAATCCTGAAGAGAGCGTCCAAGGTTTGAGGAATATCTGGGTATGGTTGGTCCCCAGACGCCCACACACAGTTCACCTAGGAGCATCTAGATCAGTCCCAGACGCAGTCATCCAGTTCTCCTGAGAGCATCCAGATCTGTCTTAAATGCTCGAACAACTCCTCCATGCTTCCAGGACCAAAATATGAGTTATCAGTATACAATCGTGTTTAGATCAGTGACAACAGTATCTAGCAGTTGACTATAATCAGTGACAGCACATTACAATCCTCAAAATCAAAGTTTTGATTGTAAGCATGATTAGATTCATTTCATGGATATCATAGTTATTTTGTTGCATAGATAACGTTATGGATAATTGTACTCTCTTTTGCTAAATCATTTGATGACGATCTAAGAAGAAGAAGATTTGCAAGGTTTTTCCCAGTAGTGGGTTTTGCCCTGGTCTCAGACCAATCCTAGTGTCTCTATGTGTGCATTTTTTTCTTCTATTGTTCTTTAATATTCCACTGCATAGATGACAATGATATTGTTCTTTCTACATAATTGCATATGTTGATGAATAATGGTGTAGATCTGAATAATGTAATGATGATATGGGGTGAACTTAATGTATTAATGAAGAAATGCAATTATCAAAGCAAAGAACAATGTAGCCCTATGAAAAAATTAACATAAAACACAGGGGTTCTCCAAAACCCAGAAATTGTTTCTGGAAATTCCACCTAAAGATGGCTCAATTAAATTAATTGACCATGATTAAAAATTTCCTAACTTAGGGAAAATGGTTAATTAATAAAAAATAATTGAGAAAGGTGTGAATCATTTAGAAACTCACATAAATCGACTTGGAGATGATCTCAACCATCGATTATTTTTTAATCGTGGTCATTAGAGTCCCAACTAGAGATTATAAGAAGATGTCGATGGGTAGATGAAGAACACACTTAGTGTACAAGTTCCTTAGCAGACCGAGCTACCCAGTTGCAGAGATCAAGCAAGGGAGAGAAGTTCGAGCCAGAAGAACGCACGAGTGAGACACTAGAGCAGTGAGTTCCTTGGCAGATCGAGCTATCCAGTTGCAGCAGCAGGGAAGAAGGGTTCGAACTAAAAGGAACACAGGTGTGAGTGGGGTAGAGACGGTGATTTCAGAAGAAGTTTTCCAGTTCCGGAGAATCAGTAGCAGAGGTTTTGCAAAGCCTACGCAGATAGCTTCAGAGGGAGATCGAGATTGTTGAAAGGAAGGGTGATTCAATTGCAATTGGCCCAGAGAATCTCTAGGAGGCCAAGTGAGTCACATCCAGAGGCAGAGTTAGTGAAGATGTCACCTTTCCAACAATTCTGGGGCATAGAAAATAGAGTCTGTGCAAGCATTACGGAGAGGTTGTACGAGCAACTAGATTTGCCAGTTTTTGGAGTTGGGTCAGGCGTGGTGTTGAGGTATTTGCCTCACAGATATTTTGGTCAAATTATTTTGTTGATTGGATAGCCAGTGGGGCATCCATAGATTGTACTCAGAATTTCACTACTGCATAATAATAAAAACCCTCACTATTGCACTGGTTTTCCCACATTAGGTTTTTTCAAGGACAATTGTCCAAAAATAACGATGTCACAATTTTTGTGTGTGCCAGTATTTTCTCAGTTTCCAGTTTATCTTTCGCAATATTTATTTTGGTGAAAATTGCAGTTGTGAATTATTCATTGTTACAATAGTTGAAAATTTCACATGGTATCAGAGCAAGTTTGATAAATGGGAAGCTCAGAGGCAGAGAAAGGAAAATTCATTGTTCAAGAGGGAGCAATAGATCGAAATTTTTAGGGGCTACACAATGCCTAGCTAGGCAGTGCAAATTGTTGGGAAAGACTTCGATTTTCCAGTTGCAGTTGCATGAAAGTTCGGTTTGTCTGGAATAGTATTCCAACAGGGAGAGGGAGCAACAACAACTCAGTTTTTTCGCTGAGCAGATTTCTTGTCTGAGCAGAAAAGGATTTTGCAACATTTTTCTAGAGCAAAACCAATGGCGGGTGGAAGAGAAAGTGAACACATAGAGGGAGATTTCTCTCAGAGGGTTTCTAGTCAAAAATCCAATATTTCCAGTTGCAGCGAGAAGTAGAAACAAGCATTTTTCTCACTCTAGGAAGGAGTGCAAGTAGCAGTGCTAATAATTGAGTGTGAAAAGCTAGGAGATTCCTATGTATTCTTCTAGATTTGAGTTTTGCTGATTTTGCAACTTTGCAGAGATGGTCATATGAGATTGTCAAAATAGGTCGTGCGAGTTAGCTAGAATGCAGATCTAGGCAGCGGATCAACTTCTAGTTGCCAAAGACAGGTGTCAAAGGGAGTGTGCCTTGTCTAATTAGAGTTACAAAGCGAAGAAAGGTCTCAGTAAGGGACAAATCTCGAAAGGAGGTAGTGGTGCACCAAATCTAGGTGGAGGAGGAGTATGAGACTCCAGTGTGGCAGTTGGGTAGGGTCCAGCGCAGTTGCAACAAGGAGATCAGTCAGATCAGTTTCGGTTTGTTGCAGCAGGACCATCATCTTTTCTACAGGAGCCCACAATATTATAGTAGCAAGTTTAGTGTCAGAAAGATGCAACCATCCATTTAGATGAAATTTGCAGAACTAGTTGTTGTCAATACATGTGAGACAGTTGTAGATCTAGTTGTAGTGACACAAGCAGTGCAAATTGCCCAGTTGCGGTGTGCAGGTGCAGTTACAGCCAGATGATTCCCAACGCAAAGCTATGCAGTCCAGTTTCCAATACAGGAGGACAGTGCGAGTTGCCAAGAGGGAGCATAGTGATTTTCCATAGGGAGATCGAGACTTAGAGGGAGTCTAGCTTCAAAGGGAGCAGCCCTATGGAAGCTAGCGCTTCAGGATCTGGGGAGATCAGTCTCATTATTGCAATAGTAGCAACAACAGTATGAGTAGATCTGAGTTCAGAGTTGCGTAGATATTTGGGCAGGGTCTAGTGAGGCGAGCATGAGATGGTGTTTCCTCATGGATCATACCTTGCTACAAGGGCCCACAAATTCGGTAGCAGGAGGATCAGTGTCAATTTATGCAGTCAGTTCTAGAGTGACAACTATAGACTAGTGGCAGTCAGATGCTAAGGAGCGCAAAGCAGTGTTGACAGCAAAGCGACAGACTCAGTAGTAGAGTCAACAACAACGTAGATTACCAGTGGACAGTGCAGAGGATAGTTGTAGTCAAATGCTCAAGAGACAGATGTGGCACAAAGACACAGTTGATTCAGTATTTTGAATGCTTCTCAGTTGTTGTAGTTGCAGTAGTAACAACAACAGTTGAGAGGGAGTTGAGTTGCAATGTAGATGCAAAGTTGGCAGTAGTACAGGTTGTACAATGCAATGTCAGCATCAACACAAATGCACTAGTTTGGTTCAGCTACAGTCAGTGGCAGATGAATCAGAGTAGCATAGTAGTTGATGGACAATAACTGAGTGAACAACGCAGTGACTAAGGGAACAACACTGTGACTGAGGGAGAAATGTAGTCATTTCCAGCAGAGTTTCCTGTCAGACATCAACAACGTGTATGGGAGGATGATGCAGAGGCAGGGTGTTGTAACAATTCAACACTAGAACATCCTCGCTAAGAGGGAGTGTTAGTTTTTGTAGTGGTGTTCTAGTCTCGAGACTTTGTGGAGAGGCTAAAATATAGGAGTTCTTCAAAACCCAGAAATCGTTTCTGGAAATTCCACCTAGAGATGGATTAATTAAATTAATCGACCATAATTAAAAATTTCCTAAGTGTAACTTAGGAAAAATGGTTAATTAATAGGAATTAATTGAGAAAGGTGTGAATCATCTAGAAACTCACACATATCGACTTGGAGATGATCTCAACCATCGATTAAGTTTTAATCGTGGTCTTTGGAGTCCCAACTACAGATTATAAGAAGAGGTCGATGGGTAGATGGAGAACACACTCAGTGTGTGAGTTCCTTGGCAAATCGAGCTACCCAGTTGCAGAGATCAAGCAAGGGAGAGAAATTCGAGCTAGAAGGATGCACGAGTGAGACATCGGAGCAGTGAGTCAAGGGAGAGAAGTTCAAGCTAGAAGGACGCACGAGTGAGACACTAGAGCAGTGAGTTCCTTGGAAGATCGAGCTATCCAGTTGCAGCAACACGTAAGAAGAGTTCGAGCCAAAAGGAACGTAGGTGTGAGAAGGGCAAAGACAGTGATTCCGGAGGAATTTTTCCAACTCCAGAGAGTCAGCAGCAGAAGGGTCGTATTTCCCAGAGAGGTTGTGCAAAGCCTGCGCAAATAGCTTCAGAGGGAGATCGATTTTGCTGAGAGGAAGGGTGATTTAGTTACAGTTGGTCCAGAGAATCTCCAAGAGGCAAAGCGAGTCAGCCAAGACGTCGACTTTCCATCGAATCCAAGGCATAGCGAGTAGAGCCTACGTAAGCACTATACAGAGGCTCACACAAAGGTTGTACGAGCAACGAGATTTGCTAGTTTTCTAAGCTGGGTCAGGCGTGGTGTTGACGTATTTGCCTCACAGATATTTTGGCCAGATTATTTTGCTGATTGGATAGCCAGGGGGCATCCATAGATTGTACTCAAAATTTCACTACTGCATAATAATAAAAACCCTCATTTCTGCACCAATTTTCCCACATTGGGTTTTTTCGGGGACAATTGTCCAAAAATAATGGTGTCACAATTTTTGTGTGTGCCAGTATTTTCTCAGTTTCCAGTTTATCTTCCGCAATATTTATTTTGGTGAAAATTGCAGTTGTGAATTATTCATTGTTTGTCGTAGCAAATAAACTACAAAATTAATTTATAGTTAAAATAATAATTTTTCAGTTGCTGCAATAGTTGAAAATTTCACACAACTTGTAATGACTAGACATTGTTTCAAAGTTTCTAGGTGAAAGTGTAGTCTTATAGCACAAGAAAAGAAAAGTATGAAAAAAACTAAAATGTCCTAAGAATCAAAAGGTATGGAACCTCGAACTTGTAATGCACTAGTCTTCCTTTCAAAATTGCTAAGTGAAAGTGTAGTCTTCTCCCTCGACATTGCCCAAGATTCAAGCCAAGTAGGAGGCAAAGTGGAGGAGCTAGAAATGGGTAAATAGTGAGAGAAGAGCCCTCGGTAAGCAAGAGGCAATGAGAGCCAAGTAAAGGGGGAGTGAGATTTGGCATGAAGCAAGGAAGATAGGTTTCAAACCATGAACGGGCATAAGGTTTTAGAACCCTAAAAAAAATTCCATGAATGCATACTTCTTACTAATATGGCAAGAAACCATGGGAATGGACCTCCACAAATGGTGGAGATATGGATTCCCATGTGAAATATTCCTAATTACAAGTGCCAAATTTTGTGATGGAAGACATGGGAGTCACCAAACCACTGTTTCACTCTCATGCCTAGAAAATAAAGAAAGAATGCAAAGAGGAGGGATCATGGATGTCCAAAGAAACTTCAAAAATCTAAGAAAGAAAAAGAGAGGCACAAAGTCTCCAAAAGGACTTGACAATCTAAGAGAAATAAAACAAAAGTCCCAAGAGGAGCAGAAGGCTAAGGAAAAGAAAATAAACTCTTTTCTAAAATAATTGCACCTAATTTAAATGGAAAAAGGTAAGAAAAATAATCAACAAGAAAATCTATGAGTTTTTGGTAAAAGGTAATATTTGTTCCATAAGAAACAAGAAAATTAGTTCTATATTTCATTTGAAACTAGTAAAAATCCCACAAAACAATACAACATGAAATCATGAATGATAAAATTGTGTGGAGCATTCCACAAATTCATAAACTCGAATGAAACAAAGAGAGAAAATGCTCAAAAGGAAAAAATATCGCACATGCAACCCACTAAGGAGTGGAACCACTTACAAAGACCAAGGGAAAAACAAGGCAAGGGATTCTCCGCTAGACTAATTTAATTAAATGGGTTTGGGTTGAACATTAAGCCAAGAAATCAAAGACAATGCTCTAAGTTGGTACTGTGTGGAATGATTTACCAATAGTCCCAAGTGATAGTGATACTCGAGTGTCTCAAGTGATAGTGATACTTGAATGTATATGGATTAATGTGAGAAGAAATGTTTGGATAGGGTGTTTTGCATAAAGAGGAGCCCAAATAATTAAATTAAATTGAGGGTGCTAGAAGAGACAATAGAGGAGGGGGGATCAACTATGCGAGGTTGAAGCACCTCTAAAAATCATCCCAAGGTGGAATAACAAAAAGGTTAATTTTTTTGTGCTACAACATTAAGTACAATTAAAATAGCATTTAGAATGAAGTAATTTGGCACAATTATGGTATATTGTCAAATCCTTGGCTATCATCTTTATTCAAGCTTATTTGGTGTTTTTACCCTCAAGATTGCTAATCACTTCCCTTCATCTTGTTAATGTTTTCATATTAAAGCTTCATGATTATGTCTAAATTTGTGGTTAGCTACTCATAGTCTTCACCATCCTTGCTCAAACTTCCAATGCATAATGATGTCCCTAATATCCTTGCATGGTTGCTGGTCCAACCTCGTGCTCTCAATCCATGATAACCCCACTAAGCACACCATTGCTAATATTTTCATCATATCCATGTTTTTCCTAGGTCAACACTTGAATTAGCATCAAAATAAACCTCTCTACACATCATCTTTGTGTCAATCACAATTTAGGTAGATATTATTCTTATGTTTACCCAATGGACATCTTTGACAAAAAATTGCACTCTTAAAAGCCTAATAATTACATTTATTACTCTTAATCTGATGTGGTTCACGAACTCTGGACATTGGTGACTGCTACGTCCACGAAAACAGTTTCTGAGTAGATCCACCCGAAGGGATTAGTCTCGCCAACTCATTTTAGAGCCTAACTCTGAGGGTGTCAAGGAGAATTGACCCCATGACCTCTCATAGTGAGGTGCTTATGTGGCAGGTACTCGACCAATTGAGCTAACCCTCGGGGCCTTACATTTATTACTCTTAATAAATGATTATGATGAAATTAAGATTCAATAATTTATATGAACATGGTGCAAAATTGACTAAGCCATAACAATAGGCATCAATCAATCTAAGAAAATCCATTTTTTTAAGCATTATAGACCTTGGAAGGAGGGAGAACATTAGGCAACCAAATTGTAGAGAGTTGTTAGGAGTTTTCTAGTTATGATGGAAAAAAATGGATTTCACATTGCAAATGCTATGGTACTAGTAGGATCTAAAATCCTCGATTGGGATTAGGCATTTACCACCTTGAATTTAGACATGGGACACATGTACCGTCATTAGAGATCATCTAGATTCTAAATCATGCAACACTTACAAATGGATTTATCAACTTTTAATGAAAACATCCATGTTTGTAAAGTCCATTCCATCATTTCTCTATGTATGTGTATCCATGTAATATTATTGTATTGTTGTAAGGAATTTTTAAGTAAATGATTTTGTTGGTATTAGGTATCTATCATCTCCATCTCCATGCTAACGTGAGACAAATTATATTTTCTCCATGTCTCTAAGAGATTTGAATATGGGTCTCCACAATGAAAACCTAAGACATTAACTAATGGTCCTCATGATTCAATGTTGAGTATAGTTGTAATCTTATTATAGTGTATGGTTATTTGTGGTCATGGAATTTACAAAATATAATTATTCTCTATGGAAGACACCTTGGAATGCGCAGCTCACCTTGTCAACTCCAGCATTATATTTTGCAGCAGCCTGGCCTCCCAATTGTTTCTCTCATAGTTGCCTTCCCCTGTGCTCCACGTCGCTCCTTCTGACCTCAATTTTTTGACTCCTGACCCCTATATCTCAATCGTGAACAATGACACAGGTAGGGAACGCCGCCTTGGATGGGGCAAAGAGTGCAGTCGGCCCCCAACCACTCTGGACGACACCTCCATCGCGACCTTCTTCAACCATAACATTCCTGACATATTCGAAGGAAAGTAGTTACCATGGAGGAAGAGGAGACCCATGGGGGATGCACGTCCCTTTGGGCTCTCCGCAATCCAATTGGTTGCCTTGGCCTTGCCCTGCCTTGGCCAGAGACCTCAGCATTGCCTACCCCCCAAACCTCCCATCCCCTGCTATGTCTCCCCCACGCTCCCATCCCGCCAGCTCGTCCCTCCCCGCAAAGCTCCTCCTCTTCCCTCCTCCCCTCAACCCAACCCATTCGAGTGTTACATTTTGGAAGAGGTCCCTAAGGACCCCAACATAGTGTAGGCTCAAGGCAACACCCAGGCTTGTGGAGGCACCAACTCGACAACGATGTGGCTCCACTGCAATGCGCGCTATCCACCGATGACATGACGAGCAAAAGGTTGGTAGCTTCGCTCTCATTTTGGTTAATAGCTATTAGAGTGACCTTGTTTTGGCTCAATGAACACCAGTGCGACCACACCTTTTCTGCTCAGCCTAAGTGTGCCCAATTTAAGACTGAGAAGCTCACAGTTGTGGTGCAATTTCCCATTGCCCTTGTCCTTCAGTCTATCGTCAATACGTCGCGAGGCTCAATCCTCTGCGATTTGAATATCATTATTTTTCATATGTTATACTCTCTGGAAAATGTAAACTCTAGTCTCCCCACTCTAGTCTCCCCACCCAGGGGCAAAGAATTTTTGACTACACACTTTGGTTTCTTCGCTCGAGATAGAGATAAATCTCATGATTGTACAGTGTATATTTTGTTCAGCTAATATATATATACATATATATATATATATATTATTTATTTTATTATTGTATATTCAATGCGAGTTGTCTTTAGTACGACTTTTTGGAAGCTTTTCCCATAGGTTTTTCTTGTTTAATTTCTCTAAAATCCTGCAAATTTTTTTTGAAATCACAAGTTTGATGGGTAACTCTTGCACAATCCAAGTGCCCTAAAGTTTTTCACGGTGTTGAATCTATATATACAGTAGTTTAAATAACACAAATCAAGATTTCACCTCAAATTGTCCAAAAAACCACACTAAAAACAACTACTATTCAATGCGATTACCCTAAACATATCTTATAATCAATATAAAATATAAATTTATATACACTTAAATTTATGATGATACTTCAATCTATTATCTACCTTACTATATTTATATATATCCTTTAAAATATAAATTTAAATTATTTTAGAAAACCTAAATCAATTTAAAATACTTCCCAAACTTACCAATAAAAAAATCAATGAAAGAAATACCAATTTAAAAACTAAAAAAATTTAAAATATATATTCAAACCATACCCATATTATTTTTTAAAATGTAAATTTAAAATACATATATATCCTTTAAAATATAAATTTAAGTTATTTTAGAAAACCTAAATCAATTTAAAATACTTCCCAAACTTACTAGTAAAAAGATCAATGAAAGAAATACGAATTTAAAAGCTAAAAAGATTTAAAATATATATTCTAACCATACCCATATTATTCTTTAAAATGTATTAAATGAGGTAAAAGCAGTACGTGAAAAAGATAAAAAGACTTGCGACAACCTAAGGTTTTCCTATTATTTGTATTTCGCGGAAACAACGGCAACCCTCGGCTGTGACAAGCTATGGTTTCCGTACTATTTGTAATGTTCTCTATTCTGACGCTAAAAGTAAATTGAAACATTCATAATAATTCTGGCAATGGATGGTGAAATCGTCCGTACCTGCAGCTAGCGGAGGGTTGAGGTTGACGCTGTACCTGGTGTACCGGTGAAGGAGTACCAACGAGAACCACTACAATTAACCGCACCCGCTTATTTCACTCATCCAAGTCATCTCCATTAACTGCAAATCAATTAATAAAGATTCATATATCAAGCATTGCAAAGTCCACGATCACACCATACATGCTGAAAATGGAAAATATTAAAATAAAAAAAATAAAAAGCAGAGCACATTTCAAAGATGAAAAACCTGACCGAGTAAAAACCCGGATCAACGAAGCTACTGCCAAAAAAATTAAGCAATAGAGAGGTTCAGAGTGAGCTTTACCTTTGAAAGTTTTTTCTTCATTAAAAAGCCCAACGATTCTTCACTCTTCCAAGAACATGATATTGGAAAAACCATCTGGGTCATATACATCCAATTCCATTTGGGAGCGAGTTATTATTAGTGCAACTGACATCTCATTATGTAAATATTTATTATTAAAAAACTATCTAGAATAAACAAATCAGAAAATAATTATGCTGGTCCATTTCAGTGATTAAGCTTCGTAACAAATCCCAAATCATGGTACTTGTTTCCATCCTCCAAAGCAATCACACAAATATTAAAAAAAAAAAATAACACAAACTACAACAAAACTAAAAGAAAAAATTAACCTTAAATATAAATTATTTTGAATAACTTAAATATGTCACAAATTTACACATCAAAAAAATTAAAATTTAAAGGATATATTTTTTAAAATGTGAATTTAATTTGTTTTAAATGAGGTAAATCCAGTGCATAAAACTTAGGGTTTTTATATATATTTTTTTATTAGGAAAATTAAAGTTGGGCTATTTATTAAGTAGGGAAACTCATTTTACAGCCAAGTATAAAAGCTCATTCTACAACCTAGCATAATTGAATCTAGAAGCTTATTTTACAACCCAACCCAGTATAAAAGGTTCATTCTACAGCCAGTATAAAGGCTATTTGTAATTCACATTCTTACTTAGTTGTCCATATGATATAATATATTTTTATGTAAAATAATTAGAAGTAATTGTAATATATTCATAGATACAATTTAAACAATAAAAAATAACATATTGTATATTGCATTCTAAAATAAATTTACACCTAAAAAAATTTGATCTTTCTCTATTTATACTAAATCCTTAGTTAAAATAAATGACAAAATAATAAACTGTTCGTCTATGTTCTTCCCCAAATCATCCCTATTTAACTATAAAGCAATCAACTAGAACCTTAGACAGATAAAGAATCATTCTGTAATGATGTGGGCGATGAAGCCATAAATTTCGAAAAACAAAAAAATCAAAGCGAACCAAATCCATTTCAAAGATGAAAAAACTGAATCGGGCTCCAAAAAACATTAAAGCAATAAGGCAGGTTCAGAGTGAACTTTACCTTGAATATCGTTCTTTTTATTGAAAGCACCAACGACTCTTCTCCTACAGATAAACTCTTCCAAGAACATCATATTAGAAAAACCAATCCAATTCCATTTGGGAGCTATTATCAGCACAACAGACATTTCATTACTTAAATATTTATTGGTAAAGAATATCTAAATATGTATATAGATTTAAATTAAAGAAACCGAATCTATTTTACCTGCTTGTCCCATTCCAGTGATCACACTTCATTAAAAAAAAATCCCAAATCATGGGACTCATTTCCATCTGTCCATTTCGTATCTAAGTCTCATCCCAAAAAAATCGAATCGACCAACAAAAGAAAACAGACACACAAAAATATAAAATAACAAATAACAAATAAACTAAGAGCAATTACAAATAAAATTAAAAAAAAAAATAGACTGTAAATATAAATAAATGAAAGATATAAATTTAAAAGCGAAGAAGATATACCATATCCATATATGTAAATCTAATCTGTTTTAGATAAAATAAATCCCGGGCATGTCCAAAATTAAATGACGACATGAAAGAGTCGTGAATTTAAAAGCTCAGATATGAATTTAATTTAAAAGCTAAGAATATATACCATACTCATATATATTCTTTAAAATGTAAATTTAATCCAGATATTGTAAAATTAATCTATAAGAAAATCTCAGGAACAGCAGCAACCTCGGCGCTGTCTATGGTTTGCGTACTATTTGTATTTTTCCCTATTTTCACCCTAAAATTTCGAGAAACAACAACAAACTTGGCTAGGGCAACTTATGGTTTCCGTACTATTTATAATTTTCTATTTTCTACCGCTAAAATTAAAGTTGAGACATTCATATTAACTCTGGCAATGGATAACTGTATAGTCCATACCTGCAGCTACGCGGAGCTGAGGTTGAGGCGGTTGAGGCTGTACCCGCTACCGGTGAAGGTTTACGCATCTAAAAATAAATACTGTGTATCTTGTTCGTCTCTGTTTTTCTCCAAAGCGTTTCTTAAAGATGAAAGTATGGGTGAAGGGGAAAAAATATCCTCATTTCAAAGACAAAAATCCTCAAGCAAAGCTACCTACCAAAGAAAATTAAAGACGAGTTCAAAGTGAGCTTTACTTCGAATAGCTTTCTCTTTATTGAAAGGTCCAACGATCTTTCTCTTGGAGATAAACTCTTCCCGAACGTGACAATGGGAAAACCCTCTGGGTCCTATGCATCCAATGTATTATCAGCACAGAGGACAATTCAGAGTGAGTTTTTGATTTTTTTTACACAGAAAAAACATAACACTCTTCATTTAAGTGAGCTTTATCTTGTATTGCATTCTCTTAATTGAATAGCCTTTTGAAAGGTCCAACAATTTTTCTCCTAATATAAACTCTTCCAACCACGTGACATTAGAAAACCATCTGAGTGGCATACATCCCAGCGGACATCTCATTACGTAAAAAATTAGTGGTAAAGAATTATCTAAATTAAATAAAAGAAACAACAACGTATCAGAAAAAAATAAATTATACCTGCGTTTACATTCCAATGATTACGCTTCATACAAAAAAAAATCCAAATCATGAGACTCGTTTCCATCTGTTCATTTCGTCTCTAAATCTTAAAAAAAATATCAAACCGACCAACTAAAAACCAAATACACAGAAATATTTAACAAAAAAAACCAGAAAGCCAACTACAAACAAAATTTTAAAAAATAGACTAAATATAAATTATTTTAGATAGAAATATAAAATATTTTAACTACAAGTATAAAATATTTTATTTTAAATAACTTAAATTATTGTAAAATAAATCTTAAACTTACCAATAAAAAAAAAATGAAAGAGATATAAATCTCAAACTTCCCAGATAAAAAAAAAATAAAAGAAATATAAATTTAAAAGCTAAAAAGATATATCATGTCCATATATATTCTTATTCTTTAAAATGTAAATTTAATTGGTTTTAAATGATGTAAATCCATTGCAGTTTAAAAATAAAATGACCAAACAAATTTAAAAACTAAAATAATATTATATAAATTTAATTTAAAAGCTAAAAAATATCATATGAATCTAATTTAAAAACTAAAAGTATATATTGTACCCATATATATTCTTTAAAATGTAAATTTAATTGAACGGCAACCTCAGGTATGTCTATCGTTTCCGTCCTATTTGTATTTTTCCCTATTCTCACGGTAAGATTGGGAGAAGCAGCAGCAACCTTGGCTAGGGCAACGTATGCTTTCCGTACTATTTATGATTTCTTTATTCTGAGACTAAAATTAATGTTAGACTCCTCGGGCGGAGAATTAGAATTAAAGTTTGGACATTCATATTAATTATGGCCATTTGTGACGCAATAGTCGGAGTTTCCGAGGCGGTACCGGCTACCGGTGAAGATTTACGCATCGAATAATTAAGTATTGCGTGTCTCGTTCGTCTCTGTTTTCCTTCGAGTCACCCTTATTATTATACAGCCTCACACGGATAAAGATTGATTATGTAGTGGAACATAGAGCATTGTAAAGCCTATAAGAGGAAAACGTTTTTTTAAAGAAAGAAAGCATAGGTTATTAATATTTATGGAATTATAGTTTTATTAATGTATTTAGTAGTATATGTGATGTGTTAGATTTAAATAAATATAAAATTTAATAAATAGCATACTGCTTCAGTATATTAATAGAATTATAATTTTTCGGCCTGGAGTATGCCGTAAAACTGCTTCTGCTTGGCTAAGAGCTCGTCTTCCTCGGACGTAAGGAAACAGGTTAACGGCCCAAGACCCAGAGGCATCTGGCAGGAGTGAGAGCCTGCTCCCGATTACGGACCACCAGCAGGGTTATGCCAGGTGGCGTGGTTTTCCTATTTAACAGTGATGAGTCAACCCAGCGTTCGCGGATAGCAGCCTGAGATGGCTGTCCTCACTGTTGGTTTGACACCTGAGTTGATAGGTTTTACCACCTTCGGAAAAAAAAAAAATAGAATTATAATTTTACAGGTTAAAAAAATATAAATATAAAGAAAACTCAAAAAAAATGAAAATTAAAACAATATACAAATTCAGAGTGAACTTTATCTTAAATAGCCTTTTTTATTATTAAAAGGCCAACCATAATTCTTCGTCGTACACATCCAATCCCATTTGGAAGCTATTATTAGCACAGCTGACATCTCATTATGTAAATATCAAATATTTATTACCCAAGAACTATTTAAATTAAAAAACAAATCAGAAAATAATTATTCCTGTTTTTCCATTTCCGTGATTAAATTTTATTAGAAATCCCAAATTCATTTGTCCGTTTCCTTCTAAACGTCACCTGCAATGTGATTTAAAATAAATTTATAAATTATTTTAAAAGATTTAAATCAGTTTAAAATAAATTTATAAATTATTTTACAGAATTTAAATCAGTTTAAAATAAATTTAGAAATTATTTTAATGAATTTAAATTTATTTTAATGATTTTAAATTAATTTGTTAAGTAAAGTGAATTAGGATCAAATTTTACCGGAGTAGTTGTGCCATGTGACCAGATCCAGTGCTATTCCAAGGTGCTATCATGAATAATTTTAACAGTTTAAGAGCTCCTCAAACTACAAGTCAAACTGAAACGATCATTCACATCTTAAAACAACCTAAAATATTTTTAAAACTTAAAATATAAATTTAAAATAATAAAAATATAAATTTAAAATTTAAAAAAAATATACCATAACCATATATAATATTTAAAATGTAAATTTAATTTGTTTTAATATAATATTTAAAATATGAATTTAATTTGTTTTAAAGCAAGCAAATCAAGTGCTTGTCACCCATAAAATGACCAGAATAACCCAGAGAAGTGAATTTAAAAGTTAAGAAAATATGATATGAATTTAATTAATCAAGTGCATGTCACGCAAAAAATACCAAAATAACCCAGAGAAGTGAATTTAAAAGTTAAGAAAATATGATATGAATTTAATTTATTAACTATAAAGATATACCATACCCACATATATATTTTTTTTAATGTAAAAGATAAAAAAACTACATAAAGAACCGTGAATTTATAAGTTCCGAAAATCTGACGGAACAACAACAACCTCAGCATTGGCAACTTATGTTTCAGTACTACTGGCATTTTTCCCTATTCCCACACTAAAATTTGGAAGAAATCTGTGGTTTTTAACTATTCGTGTTTTTCTCTATTCTGATGCCAAAATTAAAGTTGTGTCACTTTAAAAATGAAAAACCTGAAAAATCCCTCATCAACAAAGCCACTTACCATAGCAAATTAAAGCAATAGGTAGGTTCAGAGTGAGTTTTATCTTGCATAGTTCCCTTTTAAAGGCCCAAAGACTCTTCTCCTAAAAATAATCTCTTCCAAGAACATGACATTAGAAAAACCATCTGGGTCGTATACATCCAATCCCATTTGGGAGCTATTATATCAGCAGAGCGGACATTTCATTATGTAAATATTTATTGGTAAAGAACTATTTAGATATTTATATAAATTTAAATTTAAATTTAACCAAAAAAAATCCTAATCAGAGACTATAATTATACTTTTCGTTCCATTGATCACGCTTCATAAAAAAATTCCAAATCATGGAACGGGTTTCCAGCTGTCAATCAAAAGAAATCAGATACACAAAAATCTAAAAAAATAAATAAATTAAAAAAAAAAAATCATCATATTAAATATAAATTATTAAAAAAAAAATTAAATATAAATATAAAATATTTTTAATAAATGAAAGAGATATAAATTGAATGGCTAAAGAAATATGCCATATCCATATATATTCTTTAAAATAAAATAAATCCTTACCAAATGAAAAACCTGAATATGATATGAATTTAATTTAAAAGCTATCAAAATATCATATGAATTAAATTTAAGAGCTAAGAATATATACTATAGCAATATATATATATATATATATTCTTTTAAATTAATATTCTATAAAATTTAATCGAGATTTTGTAAATTTAATTTAAGAAAATCAAGAGGAACAGCAACAATCGCAGCTATGTTTATTGTTTAAGTACTATTTGTATTTTTCCCCGTTTTCACTTTAAAATTTCGGGAAACAGCAACAAGCAACTTATGGTTTCCGTACCATTTATAATTTTCTCTATTCTGATGCTAAAATTGAAGTTAGGACATTCATATTAATTTTCAAAAAAAACATTACTCATTTAAAAGACGAAACACTTTAATGGAGTAAAACCCAATCAGCCAAACTACCTACTTTTAAACACTTTAATGGGGGTAAAACCCGATCAGCTAAACTACCTACCAAAGAAAGGTTGAGAGTAATATTTACCTTCAGTAGCTTTCTGAAAGGTCCAACTATTTTTCTCCTATAGATAAACTTTTCCAAGCAAGTGAAAAACCATTGAATCCTACACATCCAATCCATGTGGGAGCACAGCAGCCATCTCATTACTTAAATATTTATCATAGAGAATTATCTAGACATGTATATAGATTTAAATTAAAATAAACAAATCAAAAAAATAATTATACCTGCTTTTGCTCGTACATTCCAGTGATTAAGCCTCATAATAACAGACTTTAGATATATATTACTGTAGATATAGATTACTTTAAATATAATATTATAAATTATTTTAAATATAAATAGCTTAGATTATTTCAAAATACATCTCAAATTTATTAATAAAAAATAAGCAGAAGAGTTATAAATTTAAACGCTAAGAAGATATACCATATGTAAATTTAATTTGTTTTAAATGAGGTAAGTCCAGTGCGTGCGGATGACCAAATGATTTTAAATGCTAGAAAATATTATATAAATTTGATTTAAAAACTCAAAAAATATTATATGCGATGACCATATATTCTTTAAAATGTAAATTTAGTCTAAGAAAATGTCGAGGAACAGCAGCAACCTCTGCTATGTCTATATGGTTTCCCTAATTTTTTCCTATTCTCAAGCTAAAATTTGGAGAAACGGCAGCAACCTTGGCTAGGGCAACCTATGGTTTCCGTACTATTTATAATTTCCTCTATTCTGACGCTAAAATTAAAGTTGGGACATTCATATTAATTATGGCTATGGATGAAGGAATAGTCCGTACCTGCAGCGAAGCTGAGGGCTGAGGTTGAGGCTGTACCTGCTACCTGTGAAGATTTAAGCATCGAATAAATAAGTACGGTGTGTCTTGTTCGTCTGTATTTTCCTCCAAGTCATCCTTATTAATGGCAAAGCAATCAAACACAGTCCCACACGGACAAAGATTCCTTATGTAATGGAACACAGGGCCACGTCCACGATGAAGCCATATATGCTGAAAACGTTTCTGAGAGATCAAAGTATGGCCCAAAGGGGCAAAACAAAATTAGGAAAAAACAATACCTATTTCAAAGACGAAAAACCTCAATGCGGTAAAATCCGGATAAGCAAAGCTACCTACCGAAGATAATTAAAGCAATAGACGAATTCAGAGTGAGCTTTACCTTGAATAGCTTTTTCAGAGATAAACTCTTCCCAAGAACGTGACAATGGAAAAACGATCTGGATCTTATGCATCCCATCGTATTTGGGAGTTATTATCAGCACAGAGGACATTTTATTGTGTAAATATTTATTAGTAAAAAACTATCTAGAATTCAAATTAAAGAAAACAAATCCGAAAATAATTATACCTGCTTGTACATTTCAGTGAGTATGCTTCAATAAATAATTATACCTGCTTGTACCTTCCCATGATTACACTTCATTCGTTTCCATCCATCCATTTTGTCTCTAAATCCCCAAAGAAATCAAATCGACCAAAAAACGCAGACCAAAAAAATAAGAAAATAACAGATAAACCAACACAAACTATAAACAAAATTGAAAGAGAACATAGAAAAACCAAGATGCATGGCCATGCATACAATAATATAAAAGAAAATAACAGATCAACCAGCCACACAACCTGCAAATAAAATTAAAAGAGAAAATGGAGAAAAAATGGACTGTAAAAGCTAAGATGTTTTGCAAAGTCGTGCATAAATAACTACAAGAAGCCAAACTAGCAAGTGCCAAATACAGAACAAGATGAGTTAAAACTGCTCCGATGCTTGCTTTTAAAGCATATTTCATATCCGTTATTTTTCAAACGGCTAAATTCTAATTTCTTGTCAGGGCCGCTTTTTAGCTACCATAAATTTTGTTTTCACTTGAAATCCACCGCCATCATCTTGAATTTCAAATCCCTTTGCATTGCATATCAAATTTCCGATTGAAAAAACGAGCGGTATACGAATTCCAGGCCTATTCAAATTACCCAGATAACGGTTTCAAATTCCAGCCGGTTTCAATTTATGGTGGATACCGGGATGACGGGAAAGCGGTTTTGTAAGATGCTCAAAATCATGTTGTATGAATAAATTACGTTTCATGAAGTGAGCTGGTCGGAAACATCAATTTTTTTATATGCTTTTTTGTTAGAATATTTTAAAATTAAAAAATATATATCTTAAAATATTATTAAATTTAAATTTATGGATTTTTTTTTAATTTAATATTTTAATTAAATTATTTGTATATTTTTATAAATTATCGACATCTTTAATTTGATACAATATTTTATTAAAATACTTTAAAGTTAAAAAATAATATTATTTTTAAAACTAAACTTAAAAATATAATTTAATAAAATGTAGACATAATGTAAAAAATATCATATGTAAAAGTGGTCGTGAGATTTTTTTAACATGTATTTAGTATAATTTAAAAAAATGCACACATAATGTAAAAATTATAATATGGAAAAGTGGTAGTTAGGTTTTTTTTAACATGTATTTTGATTTTTTTGAACATGTATTTTAATTTTTAAAGTATAGTTGTATTGTTTTTCATTTTTTTCATAAATTTTAATGGTTTTAATAATAATTATACTAGTTTTATTTTAAAAAAAAAAAAAATAGTTTCAAAGAATAAATTAATTGGTGATAAAAGTAATGCGAAATCTTATAAATTAAAAGATCCAAAATGCAATTTATTAATAGTGAAGACAATTGTAGATTTCTTTAAGTTACAAATTAAAAAATAAACATAATTATTATTTTATTAAAAAAATCAATAAATAAAATATGATATTATCAATATTATTCTTTATTTATATTTTTAGATAATTTATAGCATCATATATATATATATGGCTATTAGCCCTAAGGGTTGAGTTCCTTTCATTAAAGCACTTCTATTATTGGGAAGCCACATGTTCAATTCTCTTAACACTCTCAGGTCAGGCTCAGTTCAACCCAATTTTCCTCTTGAAAGCACCTAAGCTATTGAGAAGTTACAAATTCAATTTTCTCAAAACTCTGGGAGTCAGGCTCCATGGTTAAACAGACAAAATTACCTACTTATTTTAATTTAAAAATAATTATTATCAATTGAAGTTAAAAAATAAATTATAATCACTTTTAAAATGTAATGTTTCGTATATTGATTTTATTTTGATATGTTTGAGAGAATTGAGTTTATTTTAGATAATTATGAGAAATAAATATTATCCATTTCACTCTATTATATAAATTTTAATTGAAATATAAAATATGAGGATTAAAGTCCACTGAAATCAAAATGATTTATCAATTCGAACTTCAAAATGATATCCAAATGAAAACTCTTTTTTGAGGTACCAAAACTAATTGTCATGATAGACAATTCGAACTTCAAAATGATATCCAAATGAAAACTCTTTTTTGAGGTACCAAAACTAATTGTCATGATAGGTTTAAACAAAAATTTGTTATGATGGAGTCTCACGATTAATATGGAGGAGGACGAGTATTTTTCTCAATAATAGTCTTTTTCATCCTGCTACTATAGGATCATTATATAGTCTACTCCATCTTTGTCAATTTTGAACATATCTATATAAAATAATAAAAATAACAAATCTAAAAAGAGCTATACATTCCATTTTCACTTTTCATTATTATTATATTTCACATAAAATAAATAAAAACTTTATTTGTTTCAAATTGTATCTATTGTAATTAGTATTTTAAAATACATTTTCTAAATTTAAAATATATATAAACCTTATATATAAATCATTTAACAATTGTAATATCTCCTTTCACTTGAATTTCCCTAATTTTTTTTTGAGGGAATGCCTCCAAGTTAGCAATACAATTTCTACTTTTACAACTTACATAGCAACATTGATTATTAAAATTGTATTATAACCTTGATGGAACAAGGCTATAACCGTATGTTTCAAATTATATAGTGCTACTTAATAACATTTGTACAATGGTACTCATAATTGTCGTCGTGTAATGTTTTCATCGTTGACAAAGTTATAACTTTAGCACCATGAGCAAAACATTCAAACTCTTGCAAAGTTGTCGGACTACTCCACCTAACAATTTCACATCCTCAGGTAAGGAGAGCCGATCTACAGTTCACAGTGATGAGGATTTCTTGGATGGTTCGATGAGGAAGAGGTGGTTACAGAGTAACCACCCTCTCACGCAGATGTCATTGGTAGCTCATTCACCTCTTTCCCTCCATTAAACTTAGCTCTGCAACAATTGTGGAAGAATTTCCATGCAGTTTGATTTTGGACTAGACCATCTTCTGATGTTGTCGACTATAGGTAACAATTTGTCCCTAGGGTTTTATTTGTGTCTTTCAAGGTTTTTCTTTTCTTGTTCTCATTCACTTTCCCTATACTGGTGGTTTGATACTTTGCTCCTCATACATAGATGGAATGCATTACTGGGTTCTCAGAACGTTCATGGCCATGGTTGTACTCTGAGATTTCCTACAAAGGTTACAAAATCTAGATGGGCTTCAACAGTGGTAACTTAAAAATCCCTCTTTTCAGTCCTTTATTCTTTGTTAGAGAACTCTATTTCGTCCTTATAATAACCCTTGATATTGTTTTTAGAGTTTTTCTAGAGGCTTAACAAAGGAAGGAGAGTGTTGCTCAAGTAACCCATTACCCAAGTCATCTTTTAGTTGTTCCTATGCAACTACCTAAGACATGCAGTGATTCTAATGTTCCTCCATTCCATTTTGTCTGATCCTTGAAGATTAGTAACGTTTTTTCTTCTCCATTGTAAAAATACAGCTCGCTTTCGATTCCCCTTAACATTGTGCGTTTAATTACATTATAGGGGTTGAAGGGCTTATGTGGTTAAGGTATTATGTAAGAATTGTTTTTAATTACCTCCTTGTCGAGGGTTTCCAAGTGTCTAGCTTAGACTTATTAGGGTCTTTTGGTGAGGTCTTTCCTTTAGTCATTTTTTATATATGTTAAGTATCTCAGTTACTTTGGTCTGCCTGCGGCCACTAATCCACTCGTGAGTTGGCCTTAAATGTCATTTTACATGTTGTGCACGTTTATTTTGGATATTCGTAATTTATGGAAAATGTATCTATCTATATATACTACGAGTGTGAAACCCCGCTTGAGAACTCTGTAATTTGCCCTTTTTTATTTGAATGTCCTCGATTATTGCAAAACAATATTGTTATGCCTGCGAGTGTGAAACCCCCGCTTGAGAACTCTGTAATTTTCCCTTTTTAATTTGAATATCCTCGATTATTGCAAAACAATATTGTTATGCCCTTTTAATTTATAAATTTCTAAACTTGATTCTAGTTTGATTCCACTATTAAGGATATAAAGAAATGTTAATATGTGATCCTCGACAAGATTTCGTTTACGGTTCAACCCCAAACTTACATAAATATAGTTGTAGATCATCATTAGTTATGCTAGGTAATTTTTTTTACTCGAGTTCATATTAATAGAGATTTTATAATATGTTGAATGTTTTAATACCTTGCATAATAATATTTATTATTATTATTTTAATTCTTTCTAGTCATATGTCATATTCTCTCGTGCATTATTTATTATTGTTGCAAATATTTACTAAGTTTTAGCTATTATCCTAAAACCTAGGGTTTGAACTCATAACATTTTCCATTGATACTCACAATACATTATAGTATTCACTTTTCTTTCCTTTTGAAGATTAATGCCAACAACAGTCTCTCGTGCATTATTTATTATTGTTCCAAAATTTTACTAAGTTTTAGCTATTATCCTAAAACCTAGGGTTTGAACTCATAACATTTTCCATTGTTAATCACAATACATTATAGTATTCACTTTTCTTTCCTTTTGAAGATTAATGCCAACAACTATGTAATTGAGAACTTTGTTTACTCATAGTTAGGACCTTAATCCACTTTGAATGAGTTTATTTATTTTTTTAATAATCGCTAGTAGTTTTAGGTTGTCATTTATCTTGTCCACTACTATCCACGTTCCCACGCATGTTATTTGTTCTTTACAAAATTTATGGTTTAGTTTAATTTTCAAATAATTGCTTACATTTCTCCACAGATGGTATTTGTTCTCAAAGGTTCTAGGCAGGACTACCCAGACTTGTCACCTTCTTCAAAATTATAAATAATTCTCTCTTGAATAATAGTTTCTTGTGCAATTATTATCTATGCTTATAATTTGATTGTATAAGTAATATTGTACTCTGTTTTGACTAGGAACTAGGGATCGTTCCTAGGCTTCTATTAACTTAGCTTGACCGAGGAACTAACCCAAACTTCCTCTAAGAACTTTGTTCCAGTCTCATTTACTATTAATGTCTGTCTACCACTATTATTATTTTTCTAAATTCTTGCATGGTATATAAGAGTCCTATTCCAGAACCCACACTCTTCATATAGATATGATGGCTTCAACATGCTTCTCATCATAAGTCATATTTAAATTTTGAATTTTATAATCATAGTTCAATTTTGTACACATAACAAAGTTATTAGTCGTTTAAACAAATAATAACTTTCTCTTTTGGAAACAATATCTAACAAAAATAGTAGATTTAATCCATACTCTAGAGCTTTAGAAACCATTTATATCAAGTCAAAGATTCCATATACTTTTATCATCTACAATAATAATTATGTTATGAGAAAAACATAAAATTTATGGAGTACTTATCTGTTAAAGTTAGATTGTCAGGGAATTCACAAAGGAGAAAGACCATTCCTCCCAACCAATGAGAATGGAAATTACGTCAAGTTCTCCCCCCAAGCCAATTTTTCACTCCCAGAATAGTTTCTTAGCAATGACCTAATAAGGTTTGTTCAAAGGCATCAAGACTATACCATTCCAGCCCAAAGAAATCTCAGACTCACAAGTTTGTCTTGGGGATCCCACTGGCTCCAACTAGCTCAAGAATACACAGCCCAAAGAAATCTCAAACTCACAAGTTTGTCTTAGGAATCCCGCTCACTCCAACTAGCTCAAGAATACCATAACTTTATAGCTTCATTCTCCTCACTTGGACCTTGTCCACCCAGGTACCAAGTCTTCAATGTTTCCTCAAGTTTTCTCCCCCTCTCCCTTTTGCTCCCTTGTCCCAAGGGAGATTATTTATCTCTAGGGAGAGGAATAAATGTCTTCTAATTATTTGGTGAGTGGAAACTCTTTATTTAGTTTCTTTTCCCCGCAAATTCCAAGACTTGTCATAACATTTTAAAATAGATTAAAACAAAACCTTTTTTTTACATTAAGGTTTTTCCACTAGGTTTTTCACTTAGCCCCTAATTTACCAAGTATGTGCAGTAAAATTAATTTTAAATATTTACTTTTCATTGACGGGTGTTACATCTTCCCCCAGTGAAACATCGTCCTCGGTGTTTCCTTGGCCCTCAAATGAGCTGGAATATGCCTTGTGCATACAATTTTTCATTCTCTCATGTAGTTTCTTCTGAATGAAATGCTTCCACTGCATTTTAATCTGGGAAATAGATTTCTTCTGTAGCATAATTTTTTTTTTTATTGTAAGTATGTCGAAGCTCCACCATGAATATTTCTTCTGGTTCGTCCTACATTCACAATTGTTGTCATTAGTTTATATATATATATATATATATATATATATATATATATATATATATATATATATATATAATCATTTCAAATTTATTAAAGACACTATTAGTTGCCACTTATGTATTCAACAAAAGTATTTAGTATGCATCACAACTCAACCAGGGTTAACAACATGCACTCATTAAGGGTTAGCAACATCATTATAAACTCATCGACAATAGCGATAATCCTTCTTACTTATGCAATGGCTAAGTCAATCGAGAAGGACCCCACCTTATGGATCCACTATGAATATAAGATCATGGAAGTGCCAATTCCATTGGCACTATGTACTTAGTGGTCATAACATTTCGAAACTCATTTACTGTTTTTATCTTTATGATATATTGCAATTGGTGTATTATCATATTGGGTAATATCAGTATGCTCGTATCTTAATTTCAAATGCTACATATGATCTAGGTGGATATTGGTGGTCACCCGTCTATTCCACTTGGACCCCCACCATTGTTTCTTTTAGTTTTTCAGTTTCCTTAATTGTAGCACAATTTACTATTTTCGGCAATTTTTCAGGTCCTAAATTTCTAAAGCCGTTTTGAGGCCTTAAATGACTTTTTTTTGGGAAAACAGACAAGCATAAGTTTTTAAGTAATGTTTGTAGTCGAAAGTTGTCTTCCTCGGCTAGGTCTTTCTAACGAGGTATTGTGTGCGTCAAACAGAGATTGTATGCCAAATTTAGGACCTCGAGAAGTTGATGTACCAATGTACCCAAACAGGGCCCATAGTTTTGGCGTTTCATCTCCTAAGGTTAGGTTTTGGACATTTATGAATAGGTTTTTTTTTTCTAACCCATTACTCTATGTGACCAAATTGCTTCTTGTTTCTACATAATCATCTTATATTAATGACATTGTTACAATGTGTTGTTTATTGAATCACCATGAAATCATACCTAAACTAAACTGGAAAAGGTGTCTTGAAGTGATTTTTTTGTAATCAATGCTACTTTCAAAAAAGTCACTATAACACGGTTCAGAGGCATGTAGCCACCACATCTCTTCTCAGAGATAAGCTACCATCACTCGAGCTAGTTTATTTCTACTTCTGTGTGTAAGCATATTTCAGTTCTTTGATATTAATGAAATGAAGTTTTATTTCTGCTGCATCTCTGTGTATATGTGTATTTCCGTGTTTCGTTGTGTTCCTGCATAAGTCTGGATCTGTGGTATCAAAGCAGTCTACTCTTTCTCTGTTTTTCTTTGCATGTCCTCAACGAGGTCAAGGTATAAGGAGTTAGGGATCGAACTGGTTGAACATTTGCAAGAAAAGCCTCGCAAACCCCGATGACCTCCCATGGTGGAAGAAAAGAAAGATGAGGGGGCAGGATATCCTTTCAAAATGTTGCTTGAGGAAGCCCTTGAGCGACAAAGGAATGTGATGATGGATAACTTTGCCTAGATCCTTCGGTGGTTAGCCACACGTGACATCTTCATCCAAGAAGCACTCTGGAGGCACCACTCCTTTTAAGGTACAAGTTAACTTTGGTATTCCCATATTTGAAGGCCAGATAGATGTAGATGTCATAGATAGATGGTTAAATCCGTTGAAAGGATATTTTTCATTTCATGACTTTTCCAATCTGGAAAAGATTACTTTTTCACTTCTCAAAGTTGTCCCACATGTCAAGGAATGGTGGGGAACCTACTGTGAACAAAAGGACGAGAGGGAATCCTCACTGTTTTCAACCACACCCACTTGGAATTATTTCCAAGATGCCATCAAGGAATAATATTACCTTGTCGGGAGCTATGAAGATAAATACATAAAGTGGACCACGTTGTGGCAGGGAAGGGACCAAGATGTGCTGAAGTTCACAAATGTTTTCCATACCCTTCGCACGAAGCTGGGTATCAAGGATTCTGAGTGGCATTTGGTACTCAAGTACCACGAATGTCTACACAAGTACATCCAAGATGAGATGGAGTTCTTGGACATCACCTCGCTTGGCATTGCCTATCGATACGCTGTCAAGATCTAGCATAAATTTAAATAGAAGAAGCGAGACTTTGGATTTTCAAATTCAAAGTAAGGGAAAGGTGCCCCCAAGCTGTAGAACAAAGGACAAAGCCAAGGCGGGGTGACCCGAGACAACCCACTGAAGCCGCAAGCGAAGAACAACACCACGAAGAAAAAAAGGGCACAAGGAAATGGTGTCAGTTCCATAAGAACCCCACTCACAACACAAGTGAGTGTCAATCCAAGTAGTAAATGGTGGACGAGTTGAAGGCTTATGAATCAGATGCATGTTCTGACTAGGAGTCAGAAACCAACAAGGGGAATGACAAAGGGAAGCATATTATCGATGCGGAGCCTAGTGCCATCATTGCCACCACCAACATCCAGAAGGATGAGCCTGAAGATCCAGAGGAGGGGGAGTGACTCTTACAATCACAAATGTGGGTGAAGGGTTCCCCGTTGCAGTTCATTGTTGATAGCGGGAGCCAAAAGAACCTCATTTCAGTAGAGATCATGAATCAGTTGTGCCTATCGACCACAGCACACCTGCAACCATACACCATCGAGTAGCGTCACCAAGGGCGATATCTCCACATCAGCCAACAATTTCGCCTTCCCTACAACATCAAGCCCTTCACGGATGAGGTACTATGTGATGTTGCTCCTCTTGAAGTTTGTGATGTATTATTAGGCCAACCATACTTGTGGAAGCGACACGCTATGTATGATTCTAGGCCTCGCACTATTATTATTACTTTGGGTGATAAGTTGTACAAGATACCAGAGGTAGCACTACCTATCACCATTTCTTTTATCACTGCGAAGTAATGCAGCAAGATCATTTCCCAAAATGGGAAATTTGTTTTCCGTATGATTCACCCTCAGGGAAAGAAGAATATTGTGGCCACGACCTCTAGATCAGGCTCCTCTGCACGACAATAACAGATGGACAAGGTTGTGGAGGAGTATAGGGACATCTTCACCTCATCCACAAGGGTACCTCTACACTGTCAAGGTCAAGCACTCCAACGATCTGACCTTGGGCACGCCACTACCCAATGGACCGATCTATCGACTCTCTTTTTTGGAGAACGATGAAATCAAGAGGAAGATTTAGGAGTTGTTGCAGAAAGGGCACATCAGGACAAGTTCATCACCCTGTGGGAGCCCGATCATGTTGGTACAGAAGAAGGATGGGACTTGGAGACTCTGTATTGACTATCGGGCATTGAACAAGATCACTATTCGGAACAAGTATCCAATCCCACGGATTGATGACCTTCTGGACCAACTCAAGGGGGTCAAATATTTCAACAATATTGACTTGAAGTTCGATTATCACCAGGTACTGATTGAACCCTCCGATGTGTGGAAGACCACCTTCAAATCCAAGGAGGGCCTTTTCGAATCATTGGTCATGCCTTTCGGGTTGACACATGCCCCCACAACCTTCATGGGATTGGGATTCCAACCACTGTGTCCCATTGATGTGGCCATACCATTTGCAGCTACTCCGACAGATTCGGCTCATGTCGAGTCTGAAGCTGACAGGGCTAACAGATTCATTCAACACATTCAGCACATTCGCCAGCAGGTACATGACATATTGGACAGATCCAATTCTAAGTAAAAGTAGCGTCATGATTAGCATTGGATGCCACACACGTTCTAGGTGGGTGACAAGGTTTGGTTACATTTGCAAAAGAAGCACCTCGCTGGGCCCCACCACAAGCTTCACCTGCTCTGATAGGGCCTTACACCATCATTAAGATTTTAGGGGACAATGCCTTTGAGCTCAACATTCCACCATTCCTTGGCTTGCACCCAATGTTCAATGTAGACTACCTTTGACCATCACCAGGGGAATTTTGAGGTCTAAAATGGGCCTCCTAAGGAAATTATAAAATAATAGTGGAAATAATAAAAAAAGATTATATTACATCATCAAATTTTAGAGGGAAAAAATAAAAAAACTATTTTTTCAACTCATATTTTCAACTTATCTCACTATGGGTTTACTCAAATATCAAGCAGGAACACTCAATGGATGCACAATTTGATTTCTCATCTAAGGAGTACCCATGTTGCATACTTCCGATGGACCCTGCAACACGAAAAATGAGAAATACATGAAAAACGTTATTGCAATCACTTTTTTTCATGTATTTATCATTTTTCGTGTAGCAGGGTCCATCAAAAGTATGCAATATGGGTACTCCTTGGATGAGGAATTAAATTTTGCATCCGACGAGTACTTCTGCCAAAAATTTGAGTAAAACCTTAGGGAGATAAGTTGAAAATGCAAGTTGAAAAAGTAATTTTATTATTTTTTAATCTTTTTACTTTTTTACCCCTAAAATTGTGAATCATCCCCCATAGTTGACATCATCATCTTGAATCTTATTGGTTCTTATAAATTTTATTTTGGTTGTACATTTTTCTTAGGAGGCCCATTTTAGACCTCAAAAGTTCTCTAATGACTTTCCACCATTGCTAGACACACTAGACATTGTAGAACAACTCACACCAACAGAGTTAAACCCAGACTGCATGAAACATGCCACAAATGATCTGATCATGGATACACAGATCAAGAATACTCGCCATCAGCAGATACAACTATATCGGGTTGTCAAAGCTGGTCAATTCCTGCACCAAGGCAAGTGGCTCACCAAGGACCAAGTTCAGCAGAAGTTTCCCCATCTCATGGAGGCACTTAGCACAATGGGGACCATTGGTTCCTAAGGGGGGAGGATTGATGCAGGTGGATATTGGTGGCCACCCACCTATTCCACTTGGAACCCCACCATTAGTTCTTTCAGTTTTTCATTTTCCTTAATTGTAGCACAATTTACTATTTTTGGCAATTTTTCAGGTCCTAAACTTTCGAAGTCGTTTTGAGGCCCTAAACAAAGTGTTTTTGGGAAAAACGAGCAAACATTAGTCTTTGACTATGTTTGTAGTCAAAAGTTGTAGTCCTCAAATACATCTTTAACGAGGTATTGTGTGTGTCAAATGGAGATCGTATGCCAAAGTTACCACCTTGGGAAGTTAATGTACCAATTTACCCAAACGAGGCCCATAGTTTTGGCACTTCATCTCCTAGGGTTAGGATTTTGGATGTTTAGGTTTTTCCATTATTTCTCAATAATACATAGGCCTTTGATCCTCATTGTAACACAGTTTAGAGGCATGTATCCGCCACATCTCTTCTCAGAGATAAGCTACCATCGCCCAAGCTAGTTTATTTCCATTTCTGTATGTAAGCATATTTCAGTTCTTTGATATTAATGAAATGAAGTTTTATTTTTGATGCATCTCTGTGTATATGTGTATTTCTGTATTTTGTTGCGTTCTTGCATAAGTACGGATCAACATATGCATTAGTTATGCATGGAATAAGGTTTAGGATAACTTCATTTTCTTGCAATGTTCAAGTAGCTACATGATTGTCTACTTTGTTCAAGTAAACTTAGTTATGCCCATCTTGGGTTGTTTTTCTTTGAGCAAAATCAAGAGTCCATATTTCAACATTTCTTCAGTCTAGCCCTTTGTTATCCTGAAGTGCAGGTTGTTGATGAAGATCATACATGGTTTGTTTATGTGTATAGTCACAAGGATTCTTCCCCTTGTACTCATTTACACATTGACTAAAATTACAAAGGCCAATTTTAGAGTTTTATTTTCGTAGTTATAGATGCACCACCTGGCCACAATATTTTTCTTTTTCCACTAGGTTGTTCCACGCCATAATATCTTGCAATTCCTGTTGAATTGATCTAGGGAACCCCATTAATGTTTACATGTTTGTACTTGCAACATCAACTTAGTAAATATTTAGTTAGTTGTCACACCAATTTGTACCTCATACACATCTAATGACCATTGCCTCTCTTTTCATACTATGCATAAGTAGTCATTCTTTTACTCAAATGACGCCTCACAACCATATCAAACATACTTAGGTATTTATATGTATTTAGCTTTTCATATTCTACAATACCTAGGTATACGTGAAATTCTAAGACATAGTTAAAAGAAACCACTAATTATTATGTATACATAATTTTTATAAGATAAGTTTAATATCCATCTTTTATGTGTTAAGTTTTCTCCCCAGAATAACTTTTGACATAAGTTCGTCATTTTAGTTCACGTACGACATATTTTTTTCATACTTGTCCACGTTTTATCCCCATCTTACCCTTTTCTCATGGCTTGTTAAATTCTCTTACATACACTACTTGTTACTTATTATATTTGTTGGCTATTTATCTACATAGTTCACTTTGGAAATTGTTGTCATATTTTCTTCTAAAATTAACTTTGTATTTCATTAGGGGTACCACCAATTGTCCATATTCCGTCCATGGCATTGATACTCCATAGGGTTACTTTGTACCCGTATAGCCAACTGTTTTCCTCACCCAGATTATGTGGAAATACTGATTGATACATATGTAAAATCAATGATAACAATATTTATTTCTTCATAAGCTCAACAAAACCTTGTGTGCTTCACTTAAATTGGTGCCTAGGTCTCTAGTTAAATAAGGCTTGCAATTATGTAGGTTTCCAACTTGGATTCTTTTGTATTCACATTTACCTACATGAAAGAAATTTGATTTTCTATACTAAAGTTGTTGTTGCTAACATATTTCGGGCCTCAACAAGGGATTTCTATTGATATGTACGCAAATCTATAAGAAGGCATAGTCTATTCCATCACCCTTTCCCTTGGCTATGAGTATATTAGTCAGTCAATTTAGTTTTTTTTATATGGCTTTATTATCTATTAGCTTCATTAAGAAGCTACACTATTGCTGGTTACTTCCAACAATTGTGTTATAGGAGATTATACTTCATTCCCTAGTGTACCCATATCTAATCTCCTCCTTTAGGGGTCTAGCAAGTGCTTATGCACTTACTATTGTCTTTATCTCTCTATTCTATGTAATATCGAAAATCATTTATTAAAATTTTTAACTCTAGGTTGGCCCCTTATTCCTCAGAGTTCAACCCATAGCTCTGATAACACTTGTAACATCTCCTTTCTCTTGAATTGCCCTATTTTTTTTTACTGAATGCCTCCAAGTAATCAATACAATTTCTACTTTTACAACCTACATAACAACATCGATTATTAAAATTGTATTATAACCTTGATGGAACAAAGATATAACCGCATGTTCGAAATTATACATTGCTACGTAATAACCTCTATACAATGGTATTGATAATTGTCTTCATGTAATATTTTCATAGTTAACATAGTTATAAATTTAGCACCATGAGAAAAAACTGTGAACTCTCGTGAAGTTGTTTGACTACCTGCCACCTGGCGATTTGACACCCTTGGGAAAGGAGATTTGATCTACAGTTCAAAGTGATGAGGGTTTCTTGGATGGTTCGATGAGGAGGAGGTGGTTACAGAGTAACCACCCTCTCACCCCGGTGTCATTGGCAACTCATTTGTCTCTTTCCCATCGCCAAACTTAACTCTACAACTGTTGAGGAAGAATTTCCATGCGGCTTGCTTTTGAACTAAACCATCTTATGATGTTGTCGAGTATAGGTAACAATTTGTCCCTAGGGTTCTATTTTCGTCCTTTAGGGTTTTTCTTTTCATCTTCTCATTCACTTTCCCTATATTGATGGTTTGATACCTTGCTCCTCATACATAGGTGGAATGCATTATTTTGTTCTCGGAACGGCGACCGTGGCCATGGCTATACTCCGAGATTTCCTATAAGGGTTATCGAATATGGATCGGTTTCTGTAGCGTAACTTAAAAATCCTTTATTTTCAGTCCTTTATTCTTTGTTAGAGAACTCTGTTTTGCCCCTATAATAACCCTTGATATTGTTTTCAGAGTTTAGTGGGAGGCTTAGCAAAGGAAGGAGAGTGTTTCTCAAGTAACCCATTACCCAAGTCGTCTTTAAGTTATTCCTATGAAAACACTTAAGACATGTAGTGATTCTAATGCTCCTCCATTCCATTTTGTCTAATCCTGGTGGGTAATCTTGGGTTGCTTTTTTTTATGCTCCAGTGTAAAAATATATCTCCCTTCCAAGTTCCCCTTAACATTGTGCTTTTTGTTGCATTACAAGGGTTGAAGGGATTACACGGTTAAGGTCCTCTATAAGAATTAATTTTAATTCTCTCCTTGCCGAGGGTTTCCAAGTCTCTAGCTCGGACTTATTAGGGTATTTTTGTCAATTATTTCCTTTATTTAGTATGTATATATGTTAAGTACCTCATTTGATTCGGTCTGCGACTACTACTCCACTAGGGAGTTGGCCTTAAATGTCATTATGCACATCATTGTACAAGGTTATTTAAGGTATTTGTAATTTGTGAAAAATCTGTATATATATATATATATATATATATATATATATATACACTATGGGTGTGAAACCCCTACTTGAGAACTCTATAATTTTCCTTTTTAATTTGAATATCCTCGATTATTGCAAAACAAAATTGTTGAATGCATGTACAGGCCCTTTTATAAAATTGTTTTTATTTGATTATGGTATTAAGGATATAAAGAAATGTTAATATGTGATCCTCCACAAGATTCCCTTTACGATTCAACCCCAAACTTACATAAATATAGTTGTAGATCATTATTGGTTATGTTGGGTAATTTTTTTTGTACTCCAGTTCATGTTAATAGAGATTCTATAATATGTTGAATGTTTTAAATTTTAATACCTTGTATAATAATATTTATTAGTTTTTTTTAATTATTTTTCTTTTGTTTGGGTGCATTTTTTATTATTGTTTTAGAAATTTATCGAGTTTTAGCTATTACCCTAAAACCTAGGGTTTGAATGTGGAATTCATAAAGTTTTCCATTTTTAATCACAATACATTATAGTATTTTCTTTTCTTTCTTTTTGAAAATTAATGCCAACAAATGTGTAATTCAACATTGTGTTTCCTCATAGTTAGGACCTTAATCCACTCTAAATGAGTTTGGTTTTTTTCTTAATCACTAGTAGTTTTAGGTTGTTGTTTTTCTTGTCCACTATTATGGTTTTGTTCTTTACAAAATTTATGGTTTAGTTTTTTTTTTAAATAATTGCTTACATTTCTCCATAGATGGTGTTTGTTCTCCAAGGTTCTAGGCAAAACTGCCGGAACCTATCACCTTCTTCAAAATTATAAATGAAGCTCTCTTGAATAATAGTTGCTTGGCGATTATTAATTATGCTTATAATTTGATTGTATGAGTAATGCTATAATCTATTTTCATTAGGAACTACAAACCATTCTTAGGCTGCTATTGGCCCAGGAACTAACTTAAAACTCCTCTAAGAATGATGTTCTAGTCTCATTTACTATTAACATTTGTCTACCACTATTATTATTTTTCTAAATTCTTGCATGGTAGATTACAGTCCCATCCAAAACCCACATTCTTCTATAATCTCATTTACTATTAACGTTTATCTACCAATATTATTATTTTTCTAAATTATTGCATGGTATATTACACTCCCATTCCATAACCCATAACCCACACTCTTCATATAGATACGGTGGCTTCAACATACTTCTCAACATAAGTTAGATTTCAATTCTGAACGGTATAATCATAGTTCAATTTTGGACACATAACATAATTATCAGTCCTTTAAACAAAAATAACTTTCTTTTTTGGAAACAATATCTAACAAAAATAGTATATTTCATCCATACTCTAGAGCTACCATTTATATCAAGTCAAAGATTCCATATACTTTTATCATCTACAATAACAATCTTGTTATGAGAAAAACATAAATTTTATGGAGTACTGGTCATGTTTCCCCATATTCCCAAGATTACCATAGTAAAAAAAAAAAAATGAATTATTACACATTACTATAGAACTATTATGACATCACCCCTTTTTTATTCTGGGCGCTAGTCCCGACAACCGGATTGTTGAACTCACAGTGATGTTGTCGACCTGGCACTATAGGATCTGGTTTATTAACTTTGCACGTACTTCGGAAATCATCCGCCTCCTCGCGATCAACAACTGGGCAGATATGTGTTACACATGGCATTTCATTGATTTTTCTCTGGTTATGCAGTACTGTTTAGAGTTATTACACTGGGTATTGGTGTTAATTCTCCTTGCTCGGCCCCCTACGTGGCACGAGCAGGCTCCTCTAACCGCAGGTGTTTACCTCGAGCCCCTCACCATTGCATCAGAGGATGGGTGGGTTTATGATCCGACAGTTCAATCCTTTCAGGGTTTGGTTCATTCAGCACTCCGTTATCAGTTTGCATTATTGCCTCCTCCGTTTGGCTCCGGCTCGATTCTCCCCTTAGTTTTTCTGCGGGCCTACTCAGTCTGCTGCCAGGCCTTGGAACAGTTTGGAAGACCACCAGAGGAGAGGATATGGCGACTCTATTACACAGAAAAATTCTGGGTATGCTTTTATTTCTTTTTTTACGGTTATTTGGCATTCCCGTCTCTGGAGTTTATTTCTTGCTATTTGTTTCCACCTCTATCTGCTAACTACAGTTGTAATGGTGTATTTTTGGTGTAGAGCCTGCCTCAAACAACCGAGGCCCTCAGACGAGGCTACAAGGTCAACATTTCTCTGGTTTCCTTGCTCAAGAAGCCCAGGTACGGGTTTGCTCCTGGATAACTATTTTTAAATGAATGTGACTCATCAGAGGATTCAAATTTGAAATGGTTAGCTATTTTGATTCTGTATCACAGCCTTCTGAGTTCCGAAGGTTTGAAGCTTGTTGAGTTAGCAGGGTAGTCCTTCTTGTATAGTCGAGAGCTGTCGGGGTTGGAACCTGTACCCCTTATACTCGGGTAGAGGGATTTGTTTGTAGTTTCCTGGCGTCAGCTGGGCAATGTTATCTTACTGTAATTGTGTATATTCTTTTATCCACCATGGAATGTTTTCGGGGTTTACTGGGTTGTATTAAGTGTACTTGCACGGTGCTACGAAGCAACTCTCAGGAATTTCTGAGTGTATCCGCTGGAAGCACCTCTGGTTGAGTAACTCTCTTCTCCAAATGTATATTTGCAACTGTATAACCCTCTGTTACAAAGTTATCATCGACTGTTAATGGATGTTGCTTTCTAGCTATGTACAGTTGCATGCTTTAATAATATGGATCTTGTTTTCGGTCTAGATTTGTAAAGATAGCAGTTCCCATCCAGATTGTTACTTAATCTAATATTTTGAACCGAGATTTAAATGATTGTTTAAATGTCTGGCAACATTCATTTCTCTACACTTATTATTTTTTATTCTTTACAGCCTCGGTGCTATATTTGGTAATTTTAAATTTCATATGCAGGGTTTCTTAGTTAAATGTTTGATGTAAAACCCCACCCGTAGAGTCTTGAGGGTTTGCGTGCATGGCAACCCTTGTCGGCTGGTTTACATGATATAGGTTTCTCCCTCCATGGATCTTTGGGGTCTGACGGTTACAGATTATCTTGCTTTTATACACCGTATGTATATGTATATATCACTGGACTGTGTACTAGCTTGTTGACGGTAAGGAGATGTATGCATGTTTTTTTTTTTTTTAAATGAACGGCGTTGTCACACCATACCCTACTCCTGTATAACACCCTAATGAAATTTATAGGCCGGTATTACTTGGATTCTACCCTTCCTATTCTGGTTAACTTGAACGGAAAGATTCCTGTCTTTTGGTTCATTTCCTAAGTATAAAATTTATATATTTACAGTTCCAGAATTACACCTTCCCACTGGGAGCTTCATTAGCGGTTGCTGTATACTACACCTACCACTTCCTAGGGCTCATTATCAGAGTTTTGTGTAGTCCAAAACTGTACATTTCCACCAGTTTACCGTGGTCACCCTTACTCACCTGTTTCCAGATTTGAAATATTTTATGTACCCTGCCCTCTTCTAAATCTTCTATAAAGACCACCAACATTTCCTTTAATTAACTAATGCATTAATTACAGAATTAATGTTGTACAAGTATTAACTATTCCCTTACTGTTACAGTTCTTTTATATCAAATGTATAATACAGAACATATTCACACACAGTAAATAGATTTTTGTTTGGTATCTGTCCCTGGATGTCAATGTACTGATTTCACAGAATTATTCACCTCTATTTCTTCACTACGCCCTCCAGACGCCGAGCTTCCCTCTGCCTCCTGCTTCTATTTACCACTCAACCTTGAGATTCGTCTTTCGGGACCAGAATCTCCCCCCCATGCTCTCTTGCAGGACCACTGTCCTTGGCAAGATATCTGCACCTAGTGCTTGGCTATCTGGTCCTCACTAGACTTAGCCATTTTTTTTTCTTTCTATCTGTCTGTCCTCACAGCACAGCCTAACTTTTCCCTTTTTTTCTGGAAACCTTTCCATTCAGGAGAGATAGTTATGGTTGCAATCACTGCAACCGTTCTTTCCCAACTTCCCCTCAGAAGTTGCCAGCATTTCCCAAAAGAAAAACTTTTCTTTCTTTTTTTTAACTTATTAAAGAAATAATAACAATATTATTAAATTTCAAAACAGTTAATAATGTCATATTCAGTTTCTTCTATTTTAACCACAGTAAAATCAAATATTTACATTTCTCTGGGGCATTACACCTCCCCCTCCTAAAATTGGACATCGTCCCGATGTCCGTTGACCACGAACAACCCTGGGTAAGCCTTTTTCATGAGCTCTTCATCTTCCCAAGTGGCCTCATCAATGCCAAAGTGCTGCCACTACACTTTAACTTGGGTAATAGCTCGCTTCTGCAACTGCACTTCTCTCCGGTCGAGAATGCTCAGCGGCTCGACCAAGACTTCTCCTTCCGGTTCGACCTGCACATGCAATATTCTAAATCAGTTTCTTTTGAAGAAAACTTTTAGACTGGTCTACTGGAAATAATCCTTACCTGTATATCTTGCCATCTGATCACATGTTTAGGATCATAAACGTATTTTTTTAACACAGAGACATGGAAGACATTGTGGACCCGGATGTGACTTGGCAGGGTGAGCTGGTAAGCCACCGACCCAATTCTTGCCAAGACTTGGAATGGTCCACAATATCGAGGTGCCAACTTGGCACACCCACTCCATTGTAGTGTACTCTTTCTTGCTTGGATCCTAACATAAACATGGTCACCGACTTGGTATTCTTTAAACCTCCTCTTCCGGTCAGCAAAGTTCTTTTTCCTATCCTGAGCAGCTTTTAAATTAGAGTGTACCCTTTTTACCATTTCCTCCATTTCCTTAAGCATTTCTGGCCCTAACCTTAATTTGTCTTCAGGTCCACCCCAGCTTGAGGGTGTGCGGCATTTCTGCCCATACAGGACCTCAAAGGGACTCATTTGTAACGAGGTATGATACCCGTTGTTGTATGCAAATTCAACCAAGTGAAAATACTCCTCCCACTGCGTTGGTTGCTGCATTACATATGCTCTTAACATGTCTTCTACCACCTAGTTCACTCGCTTTGTTTGTCCGTCGGTCTGGGGGTGATACGTTGTACTGAAGTTCAGCTGTGTTCCCAATTCTGCAAATAATGTCTTCCAAAAGGCCGACGTGAATTTCACATCACGATTTGAAATTATTGTCTTTGGGAGTCCATGTAATCTAAACACATTCTGCATGAAGATATGGGCAATCTGTACAGCTCTGTAGGTGGATTGCACAGGTATAAAATGTGCTGCTTTACTCAACTTATCTACCACCACCATAATAGAGTCGTTATTCTTCTTTGTCTTAGGCAGCCCTGTTATAAAATCCATAGAAATGGTTCCCACTTCCATTCCAGAATGGGTAAGGGTTGTAATAGCCCCGCTGGATGCTAATGCTCTGCCTTAATTTGTTGGCAATCCAAACACCATGCTAAATACTCGACCACATTCTTCTTCATACCCAGCCCATAGTACTCTTTTCGAAGCACAGTGATCATTTTCTGATACCCTAGGTGTCTAGCATAGTGAATGATGTGAAATTCATCCAAAATCAGATTTTTAAGACTGTTTTGACTAGGTACATATAGCCTCTTATTGTAATACAACATTCCAGCATCATCTACCTCATAGCCTTGCCGGTTCCCCTCGCTGGTAGACTACTGTACTTGCTGTTTTATTTGCTGGTATACAGTATCTTGTTCTGCTACCTTTTTTATCATTTCCTCGAAGGGGCTTTTCCATTCGCTAAAGGAAATTTCATACAAACATTGTAATTTCCGACTTAAAGCGTCCACCACCCGTTTTCTTTCCCCTTCAAGTGTTTGATATCAAAGTCAAAACCACTTAGGAAATCTACCCACCGTGCT
Organism: Pinus tabuliformis; assembly: GCA_031772625.1. NCBI lineage: Eukaryota > Viridiplantae > Streptophyta > Pinopsida > Pinales > Pinaceae > Pinus > Pinus tabuliformis. The sequence continues at coordinate 558,624,406 of CM062816.1, forward strand.
TGCCTCGCGTTTAAAGTGGGCTGGCTAAAATAATTGGTCAGACTGTGGTGGTCTGTCAGTAATAAAAATTTCCTCCCCATGAGATAATGTCGCCACATCTTCAAGGCGTGTATGATGGCTGCCAGCTCTAAGTCATAGGCAGAATATTTCTGCTCATGCTCTTTTAGTTTCCTTGACTCGTAAGCAATCACTTTCCCTTCTTGCATCAACACACCTCCCACACCTTCCTTGCTTGCGTCAGTGCACACCACATAGTCCTTATTAGGATCAGCTATGCTCAAAATGGGTGCTGTGGTGAGCAGATGCTTAAGCTGCTCAAAGCTTCTTTGACATTCCAGGGTCCATTTGAATGTTATTCCCTTTTTCTGTAAAGAAGTGATGGGGTATGCCACTCTTGAGAAGCCTTCCACAAATCGTCTGTAATAACCAGCTAACCCCATAAAGGACCTGATGTCTGCTACATCTTTCGATACGGGCCACTCCATTATGGTTCTTATCTTTTCAGGATTCACCATGATCCCTTCCCTTGTGATTATATGGCCCAGATACTGTATTTCTTCCTTGAAGAAGTCGCACTTGCTGAACTTCACATATAAATGGTGTTCTCAGAGGGTTTGTAGCACCAATCTGAGGTGCTCCTTATGCTCTTCCATGGTACGGGAGTATATCATCGATAAATATCAGCACAAATCTATCCAAATATCGATGAAATATGTTGTTCATTAAGCACATGAAATTTGCAGGGGTGTTAGTTAACCCAAGGGTAGCACCACAAACTAGTAATGCCCATACCATGTTCTAAAAGTTGTTTTAGCTATGTCTTCCTGCTTAATCATGATCTGGTGGTAACCTGATCGCAAATCGATCTTGGAGAATACTGTTGCACCCTTCACTTGGTCGAAAAGTTCATCAATCCGAGGTAGAGGATACTTGTTTTTTATTGTCAGCTTGTTCAGCTGACGATAATCTATACACATGCAAAGAGTTCCGTCTTTTTTCTTAATGAACAATACTGGAACTCCCCAAGGAGACACACCTGGGAGAATATAGTTTTTGTCCAACATCTCCTGTAGTTGCATTTTTAACTCTATCAACTTCGGTATACTCATTCTATAGGGTGCTCGAGATACTGGGGTTGCCTCTGGTACCAATTCGATAGTAAAGTCTATATCCCCTTAGGTGGCAGTCTGGAAATCTCTTCCAGAAACACATCAGTGAATTCTTGTATCACAGGGATGTTGTCCAATGTGGTTGTCTTATCTTTCAAGTTAGCATAGCCCACTTGGATGGCATAAATTTTACATCCCTTTCTAATGAATTTTGCTAGCTGAGAGGCAGTTATTGGCCTGACCTGTACTGGCCGCTTAATTCCTTGCATCTCTTTCCTTGTTCCCAGCTCATCTCTATAATAAATAGTTTTTGTTTTGCAGTTGACTAAGGACCAGTGTTTCTCTAGCCAGTCCATACCGATTAGAACATCATATGACCCAAGGGGAAGCACGTTTAAATCTACCATTACTGGCTGTCCTGCTATCTGTAGAGAACAGTTATTGACTTTTGCAAGTACTCGCCTCTTGGCTCTTGTAGCCAGCTGTACTAGCCATGGATTCTTGAATTTAACAGGTTGCAGTTTACAATGCTCTACAACCTTAGGACTAATATAATTTAATGTGGCTCCAGGATCAATTAAAACATCTACAGTAAGGTCTGAGATTTTACCTTCGAATTCCACCATGGTTGGTTGGTACTCCGCCTGACGATCGTCCAAAGATGCATTAATCATTGGCAGGCTACGTCCTATGTTGCTGACTGTTGATGCTTCTTGAATCTGGGATACCTATTTGGTTCCCTTTCATTGAGGGCAGTTTTTGACATAGTGAGGTCCACCGCAACCCCAACACTGCACTGGAGGCCTTGCTGCCCCTTCGATGTCCAACTTCACAGGTTGATCGCTGACTCTGGACTCATTGGTTGGCTTGGTCCTGAATGAATTTTTCTGTACAACTCTGCTGCTTTGCCCCTTGCCAACACCCTTGCTACCACCACTGTGCATCCCTTTGTTGTTTCCAGCCGACTTATTACTTCTTTTATCATTCCATCTTTTACCTGAAATCTCCCCCTTCTGTTTACTCTGCTGGTAACAAATTCTGGCTTTACGTATTGCCTCATCCATCGTCTTCAGATTGCCAAACTCAATCCTCTCCCACATATACAGAGGTAAACTACTCACGAACCTCTATACTTTAGCTTTTTCTTCTCTAATATAGTGCACATAACGAAGCAAGGATGTAAAACGGGTGATATATTCGTCCATGGTTTGTTGTCCCAACCGCAAGTCATGGAATTCTCTTGCCTTTTCGTCCTAAAAACGCTCAGTCAAGTATCTCTCCTTAAAGTACCTTTGAAATTTCTCCCAGGTTATGGTCTATTCACTTACTCCCCTTACGATCTTAACTTCTTCCCACCACAAGGTAGCTTTTCCTTGCAAATGGAAAATAGCCAGCCATGCTTTAAGGTTGTGATCGTATTCATATAGCTGGAAATATTTGTTCATATTAATCAACCATGCCTCAGTTGCTTCCTCCTATTTTCCGTCAAAGTGTGGTGGTTTAATCTTACGAAACTCCCCTTGCAGCTCTATCCGTTGCCTTTCTGAGGTCTGCTGTTCGGATGCATTATCAGATCGTTCCTCCCTTTCCTCAGTCCCTTCAGGTTCTGTATGGTGATGCTGCTCCCCAGACATTCTTTGTTGTTCCACACTGGGATTTGCTGGTGGAGGGTTCTGTTTTTCAAACAGGCTTTTTATGATTCTCTCTTGTTCCAAAGTCAGCCGTGCATTATATTCTCGTAACCGGGCCATCTCATTTCTCAATTCCTGCATGGATTCCAAGATGGCCATGTTTGTATTTCGAGCCTCCTCTCCGAGCTGTACCCATAGCTCGGGGTTGCTCTCAGGACCAAGTACAGGTCCCTGGCCCATCGCATACCTGCATGATGCACTGTCCGCTCTTCTCATACTGTCAGTCTTCCAGTTCCTGGTTCTGTCCTTAACATCGGAAAAGTGACAGCAAGAAAAAAAATTAGCACACTAATTGTTTGCTTGAATTGCACAAAAATAATGAAAATAAATTGTATGTGTTGTTTTCTGTAGTTCACTTCCAATTCCCAGAGGCCTCAGTTTTGTAACTGGGCTCTGATACCATATTGTCATGTTTCCCCATATTCCCAAGATTACCATAGTAAAAAAAATGAATTATTACACATTACTATAGAACTATTACGACAACACCCCTTTTTTTATTCTGGGCGCTAGTGGAGTCTTTTCCCGGCAACCGGATTGTTGAACTCACAGTGATGTTGTCGACCTGGCACTATAGGATCTGGTTCATTAACTTTGCACGTACTTCGGAAATCATCCGCCTCCTCGCGATCAGCAACTGGGCAGATATGTGTTACACATGGCATTTCATTAATTTTTCTCTGGTTGTTTAGAGTTATTACACTGGGTATTGGTGTTAATTCTCCCTACTCGGCCCCCTACATGGCACAAGCAGGCTCCTCTAACCGCAGGTGTTTACCTCGAGCCCCTCACCATTGCATCGGAGGATGGGCGGGTTTATGATCCGACAGTTCAATCCTTTCAGGGTTTGGTTCATTCAGCACTCCGTTATCAGTTTGCATTATCGCCTCCACCATTTGGCTCCGGCTCGGTTCTCCACTTAGTTTTCTGCGGGCCTACTCAGTCTGCTGCCAGGCCTTGGAACAGTTTGGAAGACCACCAAAGGAGAGGATATGGCGACTCTGTTACACGGAAAAAGTCTGGGTATGCTTTTATTTCTTTTTCTTTACAATTATTTGGCATTCCTGTCTCTGGAGTTTATTTCTTGCTATTTGTTTCCACCTCTATCTGCCAACTACAGTTGTAATGGTGTATTTTTGGTGTAGAGCCTGCCTCAAACAACTGAGGCCCTCAGACGAGGCTACAAGGTCAACATTTCTCTGGTTTCCTTGCTCAAGAAGCCCAGGTACGGGTTTGCTCCTAGATAACTATTTTTTAAATGAATGTGATTTATCAGAGGATTCAAATCTGAAATGGTTAGCTATTTTGATTCTGTATCACAGCCTTTTGAGTTCCGAAGGTTTGAAGCTTGTTGAGTTACAAGGGTAGTCCTTCTTGTACAGTCGAGAGCTATCGGGGTTGGAACCTGTACCCCTTATACTCGGGTAGAGGGATTTGTTTTTAGTTTCCTGGCATCAGCTGGGCAATGTTATCTTACTGTAATTGTGTATATTCCTTTATCCACCATGGAATGTTTTTGAGGTTTACTGGGTTGTATTAAGTGTACTTGCACGGTGCTACCAAGCAACTCTCAGGAATTTCTGAGTGTATCCGCTAGAAGCACCTCTGGTTGAGTAACTCTCTTCTCCGAATGTATATTTGCAACTGTATAACCCTCTGTTACAAAGTTATCATTGACTATTAATGGATGTTGCTTTCTAGCTATGTACAACTGCATGCTTTAATAATATGGATCTTGTTTTCGGTCTAGATTTGTAAGATAGAAGTTCCCATCCAGATTGTCACTTAATCTAATAGTTTGAACCGAGATTTAAATGATTGTTTAAATGTCTGGCACCATTCATTTCTCTGCACTTATCATTTTTTATTCTTACAGCCTCGGTGCTATATTTGGTAATTTTAAAATTTCATATGCAGGGTTTCTTAGTTAAATGTTTGATGTAAAACCCCACCCATAGAGTCCTGAGGGTCTGCGTGCATGGCAACCCTTGTCGGCTGGTTACATGATACAGGTTTCTCCCTCCATGGATCTCTGGGGTCCGACGGTTACAGATTCTCTTGCTTTTATTCACCGTTTGTATATGTATATATATCACTGGACTGTGTACCAGCTTGTTGACGGTAAGGAGATGTATGCATGTTTTTTTTTTTTTTTTTTAAATGAATGGCGTTGTCACACCATACCCTACTCCTGTATAACACCCTAATGAAATTTATAGGCCGGTATTACTTGGATTCTACCCTTCCTGTTCTGGTTAACTTGAACGGAAAGATTCTTGTCTGAGTATAAAATTTTATATATTTACAGTTCCAGAATTACACCTTCCCATCGAGAGTTTCATTAGCGGTTGCTGTATACTACACCTATCACTTCCTAGGGCTCATTATCAGAGTTTTGTGTAGTCCAAAACTGTACATTTCCACCAGTTTACCGTGGTCACCCTTACTCACCTGTTTCCAGATTTGAAATATTTTATGTACCCTGCCCTCTTCTAAATCTTCTATAAAGACCACCAACATTTCCTTTAATTAACTAATGCATTAATTACAGAATTAATGTTGTACAGGGATTAGCTATTCCTTTACTGTTACAGTTCTTTTATATCAATGTATAATACAGAACTTATTCACACACAGTAAATAGAGTTTTGTTTGCTACCTATCCCTGGATGTCAATGTACTGATTTCACAGAATTATTCACCTCTATTTCTTCACTACACCCTCCAGACGCTGAGCTTCCCTCTGCCTCCTGCTTTTGTTTACCACCCAACCTTGAGATTCGTCTTTCGGGACCAGAATCTCCCTCCCCGTGCTCTCTTGCAGGACCACTGTCCTTGGCAAGATATCTGCACCTAGTGCTTGGCTATCTGGTCCTCACTAGACTTAGCCATTTTTTTCTTTCTGTTTGTCTGTCCTCACAGCACAGCCTAGCTTTTCCCTTTTTTTCTGGAAACCTTTCCAGTAAGGAGAGATAGTTAGAGTTGCAATCACTGCAACCATTCTTTCCCAACTTCCCCTCAGAAGTTGCTAGCATTTCCCAAAAGATTTTTTTTTATTTTATTAACTTATTAAAGAAATAATAACAGTATTATTAAATTTCAAAACAGTTAATAATGTCATATTCAGTTTCTTCTCTTTTAACCACGGTAAAATCAAATATTTACATTTCTCTGGGGCATTACAGTACTTATCTATTAAATTTAGACTGTAAGAGAATTTACAAAGGAGAAAGACTACTCCTCCCAACCATTGAGAATGACAATTGCATTCCCGAGCCAGTTTGTCACTCCCAGAACGGTTTCTTGACAATGACCTAATAAGGTCTCTTCAAAGGCATCAAGATTATACTAGTCTAACCCATAGAACTCATAGACTCAAAATTTTGTCTCAGGGATCCCACTGGCTCCAACCAACTCAAGAATACCCTAACTGTCCTGCCTTCCTTCAACAATTGTAGTTTCCCAACCTTACAACTTCATTCTCCTCACTTGGACCTCCTCCAACTAAGTACTAAGTCTTCAAGGTTGCCTCAGGTTTTCTTCCCTCGCTCCCTTTTGCTTCCTTATCCCAAGTGAGATTATTTATCTCTAGAGAGAAGAATAACTATCTTCTAAGTGCCTAGTGAGTGAATTTTTTTTATTTAGTGTATTTTCCCTGTGAATTCCAAAACTTATCATAATCTTTTAAAAAAGATAAAAATAAAACCGTTTTTTTAACAATAAAAATTTCACTAAAACTTTTAGCTTAGCCCTCGATCTACCAAATTTGTGAGATAAAAGTAAATTAAATATTTACTTTTCACTAATAAAAATGTTACAACAATATTTCAAATATGTTTTATAAATAAAAATTCATTATAAATAAAAATGATTTTATATATAAAATTAATTAATTCATTATATTTCGAAATTCATTATATTTATTGAAGTATGGGAAGATGTCATCATGCGCTTACCATGTTTTGTGATTTTAAACCATCAAATGATTATGAGGCCATTTTTTTAAGGATTTAAATATGGATTATTATTTGTTATTTTTAATATTAAGAAATTATTTATTCATTTATTTTTATTTTTATTAAATAAAAGAATATATAATAAATGTAGTGTTAAAATAAAAAAGAGAAAATATTTAAGAGAATATTTATTTGGGAAATATATAAATAGAAATAATGAAAAATATATTTTCCTTATATAATTTTAATTTTTTTTAGATTTTATCAAAATATTAATGAAAAGGACAAAACCTTGAAAAAATATTAACAAATAATTTTTTTATATTTTCAAAATATATAAATATAAACACTGAAAAATGAAAAATATAAATTAGGCTATATATTTGTAGACTTCATTAAAGAGTTTTAAAATCACATCCATTTTCTTGGAAATAAGCAAATTAAAAATATAAAAAATCCTTGCATTTTTATCCCTTCATTATTACACGAAAATTTGAGAATATAGAAAATAACTATATTTTTCTTCACATGCAAACTCTAAAATAGAGATATAATGAAGATTTGCATGACCAATAACCAAATACTTTGTTGAGTATTGTGTAACAAATTCTACAATAATGTTAGAGACATTAATAGCTATTAGACTGGACTTTAAAAAAGAATATCTTAGAAGCATCTAAACAACATTAAAGAAGAATTTGAAGAATTTCAAAAGTCAAGTTTTAAAGAGGAATGGACAATAAATACTTCATTTTTGCAATATTTTATATTAATTATATAAGAATATTTTTTATTATTTAGATAAAGGTATTTGAGGAAATTAATGTTTAATTAAACCATGAATGATTATATATATATGTGTGTGTGTGTGTGTGAGTGTTGAACTATATAAGTGTTATGGTTCAAGCAAATTTTGTAAATAAAAAAATTATAAATTATAATTTAAGCATATATTTTATTATTTTTATTTTTTCAAAATATTTTATATATTTTTAATTTATATAATTATATATATATATATATAGCCCCAAGGGTTAGCTCAGTTGGTCAAAAACCAAACCGTGCCTCGCCATCGGGAGGTCACAAGGTCGAATCCACCCGAAGCCCTTGGGGTCAGGGCTTGCAGTAGGCCAAGGGGCGATTTAGCCCAGCTATCACCCAGAATTTTCCGTGGACGTAGCGATCACTCACTGACCAGGGTGCTCGTGAATCACATGCAAATATATATATATATATATATATATATATATATATATATATATATAACACTTTTTAATATTTATTAACATTTTATGCTGTTCAAATATTTACTTTGTTGCGAAATTTTACTTATTACTTCAATTTCTTACTTTTTTTAACATAGATTGTTAAAGAATTAAGGTTGAGAAGCCACAACATATCTTGTTATTTATTTATTAAAGAATTTAAACAATTTGTCAAAGAACTTAAAGAAATAGTTAAATAACTCCTAAGAGAGTTACAAACAATTTCTCATTTGTTTCCTCAAAAAGGAAAAGAGACAGAATCCCAAGGGGTTTTTTTGGGAAAAAGACAAATGAAAGAACACAGACATTATGCTGCCTAGATTTTCCTTGAGCTGGACAAAAATAACCAGTGGGAAAACTGTGGACTATAGTCGAAAGGGTATGTGACTTGAGGCTAGACCGTGGTCTTGATGCCCAAGATACCAGACTGTATCTGATTTGTTGACTGTCAGGAGTAGGAAGAGCTCGGAGGGGGATTCTGGACATAATTGCCAGATCCGTGGCTAGGTGGTGAGACCTTCCAAGAAAAGGAAATACTTTCACGGTTATCAATACAACAGAGGCATATAAGTAGTATATTTTGTGCTTGGTAATCATTTTTTTTTTCTCAGTAAAACTATGCTATTCTATTATATTATGTATAGATAAACATTACAGACAGAAAGACAGGTTGCCCAAGGCCGACCGTGGCACTGTGGGTTGGCAGCTTGCAACTCCAAAGAAGCCCTCACAGGGGCGACATTTCCATCCGGAATTGTATCCAAACCACTACAAAACACATCATAGTTTTCATTCCAAACCAAAATCACCCACGCAGGGGCTTTGAAGCAAAAAACTTCCCTCGCAGGGGCGACCGAGGACCTGTGCTAGCGCCCTTAATAGACCTACTAACTGAACCAAAGCATATAAAGACCTGCACATGAACTTGAAAGACCCAGACATAAACATATAACTTTTCCCATACCCAGACACAGATAGCGACCGAGACAGAAGACTTAAACCGGACCTGAACAAAAAGATGGTCGACGGAGCGTGCCGCTGAATGCTACTCCTCAGGCTTCTCCTCGATAATCGGAGCCCATCCATAATGCTCAGGGAGGCCTTCCCATTCTTCCCCTGTAGCTTTCTTGGAGGACGACGCCTCCTGCTTCTGAGGTTGGATGGGAGCCTGCTCAGGAGCTCCCACTGTTCTTTCCTCGGCAATTTCCGGTTGTTCATCGGATAGCGTTTCCCTGCTGCCCGAACCGTCTTCATCTTCCTTGGTGTCCTTAATGAATAGGACTGAGATGTGTGCACTGATGCTTCCAAGGGTGAAAACTGCAGTGCCAAACGCTGGAAGAGAGGGTGGTCCTACAGTGGGGCTGCCCATGTCCATGAACTGGGTGGCCTGCATGCGGGTAGCCTCGGCCCTTCTGTGACAGTAACAACAACAGCAATGGTGGTGGGAATCCGCTGCTGGATGGCGTGAGGAGCCCCCTCGACCAGAGCCGCGTCTGCATGGCATTCTTTCCCTTGGCCTGGCCATGCTGGCAGTGGAGCTGGCGGTATAAAACAGAGCTTCAATTGTAGGTTGCCCCTGCTCGAGTCGCTTCCCAGCGGAGTGAAGTTCTCTCTCCTCAACTCTTGAAAATAACACAGTGATACCCACGCCTCTGTCAACAGGGAATTCAAGCTCGAAATATCCCTTGACCGCTTGTGAACTGGCTGTAACAACCGCAGCGTCTGCCAGAAGGAAGAGATTGCCCACACCAGCCTGCGCAGCGTGCCTCTCACTCTGAATATGGTTCTTCCCCATACAATCACCCAACTTAACCCTCTCAGCATTCTCTTGAATCCTGGGCGCCATAAATGCGCTCTGCAACCTCCACAATTCGCCTTAGATTTCATTGAAGGCTCTGAGCTAATGCCTCAGAATTTAATTCCTCGGCGGCGATCTGAGTGTCCTCCCGCATATAATCTCGTGGCGGCACATGTTGGCCATGTGGCCTCTCACCTTCTGCTGTGCGAACACCCGCATCCGGGGTGTGCTTGGTAATCATTAATTGAAAGGAGTTATTAATGTTTAGTAATAGATAAACAACAAAAGAACAGAGTACTAGAGACAATCTGTCATTTTGTATTGTTAAATGTATTCTGTCATTTTATACTGCTAGTTATATCCTATCCTTTTTTATACATCGACGAATAATAGTGATGGAATGCCTGTAGCTTTACCTCTCTAGAAAATAAACCATAATCATTTCAGAATACTAACACACCAGCAATTTAGAGAAGTCAACAAAGGAACAATCTATGGCTTTGAGAACAATTATTAGGTTTATATTCGAAACTATGATATGCGTCTTATATAGTTAAGTACACGTTAAAATAAACTCACTGCATATATTTTGGAACCATAAAACTTTTAGTAGACACGATAACAATACATCTAAATAACAATATCTCCGAATAAATTATGTCCTTAATAGTTAAATGCAAATGAAAGCGAAAATTGCATTCATGAAATCGTCACATACAAAATGATAGAGGCGGTCCGTAAGGGTTCTTTGTGGCTCTCAGTCAAGTTACGGAGGAACAACCGTGAACCAACCGCCCAAGCTTATGCCCAATTTTCAACCATTAAAGATGAGAACCTTCGATTTAGAAAAACCATATCATGAACACTGTGCATATTCGACCAAAATAAAAGATCTTATACAATGAAGGGAGTCGATAAACTGAAACAAAGAAAATAAAATCCGGATTATAGAATTGTTATTAGTTTACAGACACAGATATAGAACTAAAATAACCAAAGTGGGATTAAACCCTTAAATAAGTCCATTTCACATCAACACAGAGAGTTGTTCCACTTCCACATAAATAATACTTAAACCCTCATTCATTCTGTTATATCGACTAAAAATATAACTCGGCTTGAGACATGGCACGAAAATCTAAAGGCGACAAGATGAAACAATTTCTCATTCAATCAAAATTTGGGATTATCTTTTAGGTGGAAAGTTTTCCAGAGAGCTTGATGAAAGACCAACCTGTAAAAGATGACGAAAATTGGTATAAGGAAGCCCAACACACCCCGAACCTTCTGGAAACACATCTGCAGAACCTTACCTACACTCACAAAACACCAAAATTAAACCCTAAAACAAATTTGGATTTAGCATTCAATAGAGGAAAATGTTTAGGGGTTCTTTCGTACCTGAAATGGAGAAATTTTGGACGGAGGGAGGTGAAAACCACCTAGAAACCCTGCAACCATCAGTAGTGGCTCTCAATAGTCAAAAAAAAAAATGAAAGTATTCCTACAGCTTTCCCGGGTCATTACCTCCAGAATGTCGTAGGTTTCCCAACCTCTTCTCCCCTTCCCGGGTCATTACCTCCAGAATGTCGTAGGTTTCCCAACCTCTTCTCCCCTTGAGCGAGCGAACCATCAAAAGAAATCAAGTCATCTGCACGCCGAGAGCCGAATAAGCTTAAATGGAATGTTTCGTGGTGAAAGTAGAAGTACTAGAAGAAGTTTAGCAAACCAAACTTACAATGAGGTACCTGGATGTTTGATGGACCCGTTGAGACAAGGAGATCGAGCTGCACCACCATTCTCCATCAAAAATCTACAGTCAAGTTGTAGAGCTGAGCTACAGCCTCCTCTTGCATTACCCAAGTGAAAAATCGTTTACAACAAACCCAAAGCTTTCATAGTGAGAATTCCTAGAGCTTAAGAACCGTAGATCATTACCCGATCCTACGATGTATAGTGTGCCAAGTGTTTCCGCAAGCCAGACCCATTTGCCGAGTCCAATCAGTCATTAATCGATAGAGCTGCAAGTGTCGGCCTGAATTACGGTTCACCTCTGCCTTAATGCATTGCGTGTAGCGAGAAGCGTGATAACGAAGAGTATTCCAAGGGTAGATTAGGTGTGGATATGGAGGACAGTGTATTAAATGCATCTTAAAACCCATTGCATGAACCGAAACCTTTAAACGTGATATTTACTTCATAGTAAGGTTAAAGTGTATAAAGTTAAAAAAATTTGTTTTCATGTGTTATGTTGTTACATTTTCTTAAAGGTATCAATAACTTGTATTATTTAAAAAATTATAAAACCAAAATTAAATATAATATTTATATAAACCTTGTATTTTTTTATTATCTTAATAAAAAAATTAAATTAAAATATATATTATAAAAAAATAATCTACCGTTTTCTTTCAGGTCCTTTATTTAGTCTTTTAAATACATTTCATTCCTTTAAAAAAAATTAGTGAATTAGAGTGAAAAAAAAGTATGGATAGAGTGAGAATAATTGTTAATAAGAAGATATAAAATTTAGATAAGAAACGATATATAATTAGGTATTTGGTTTGATGGTTGTTATATATATTCTTGGTGTTATATTGGTATCTAAAAAGCTTGATCTTAGGTCTTGCCCAAATTACTCTAGCAAGTTACAGATTCACCATAATTAAAAGAAAAAAAAATTATTACTTTCATGCCTTCAAAATAGAAAAAGTTATTTATTAACTAGGCTTAGATAGTGGATCATATTAGATGTACGAAAAAATATATAAAATAATGTGCTGTTAGTGAGATATTGTATGGTTAGTCATATGTAGGCATCAAGGAATATTTAAATTAATATACGATATGTACATCATGTGACCTCTCTCTCTCTCTCTCTCTCTCTCTCTCTCTCTATATATATATATATCTATATATATATATATATATATATATATATATATATATAGTGTTAAATTGAAATATATATTTGTGTGTGTGTTTACATATAGCACATGTGACAGTATATTCTCGATATTTGTTCTGCAAGTTAAGCCTCCTAAATAGTTATCACTACCCTTCATATAGCCAAATTATATTCATTTCTATATATTGTCCATGAACAAAATATAATATAATCAAACATGCCATGGTAATTTGTCTTGGTATGCAATCCCATCATCAAAATTTTTTTACAAAAATGAACAGGAAAAAATATATAGAGTTTCCATGTAAGCAATAGTGCATATTCCATTTGGATATTCCCCGAACTATGGAATTTTTCATTGTAAAAGGCATAGTAAAAAAAATTCCCTAGGTGGTTATTGAGTCCTTCCTTTGATAATGCATCTGCAATTGCATTTTGTTCCCTATATATATGATAAAAAGTTAAGTCATGGGATCATCCCATTATCTGTTTGATTCTCTTCACCTAATTACTGAGGTGCTTGTGAGGTTTGAAAGAAGACCACATATGAACCCAATCCATAACTACTTTTGAGTCTCCAAATATAACCATTTACTCGATGGAAATCCACTTTGCATAAAAGAGTACCCCCCAAAGTGAAATGTTCTATGCATGAGTATCTGATCCCACCCCACTGTACTAGGTAAAATTATAATAAGTATGCGGCTTAATAATAATATAAGCCCCAGTCCTGCACTTTTCATTGCATGACGCCCCATCAAAGAATCCCATTGGGAAATTGTCCCAAATATTTAAGAGTTTTATATGTCTCTTAGGCATCCTTTCCTCCACTGACCTGATTTCATTAAAATACATTGCAATCTTCATGCATTTCCTCTTGATTTCCATTGGGGACTCTTCAAACATTCTAGAATTTATACATCACCAAATGCCCCAATAAATGTAGAAAGGAAGAATGCGCCAAACATTATATCCTAATAACCAATCCCAAAGACATGCATCAATTAAATTGTTATTCTAGTCGGCATTTAACTTTAAGATACCCAAAACTCCAGTCCATATGGAGATTGCGAAAGGGCATTTTAAAAATATGTGTTCCACATCCTCAAATGTCGACTCACACAAGACACATCCCCCCAGTTCATAGAAACCCCTCCTGCATAATTTATCCCATGTTGAGATCTTATTTCTCCATGTCAACAAAAAAAAAACATTTAAGTTTAAGTGGACAGTTCCATTTCCATATTTTTTGAAATCATCTTAGGACCTCGATTAAATGTTGCGTAGGATTAATAAATTTGTAAGCCTCCTTAACTGAGATCTAGGCATTTATAGATATGCCATCCCATGTGAATTTGTCTTGCATATCATTTAATGTTATACTAACCATATATAAGTTATATACATATATATCCCAAGTAACCACCATTTCACCAGATAAACCAATTTCCCTAGAACTACACCAAGAAGGACACATAGTGATGGGATCAAAATCAACATGTATTTGATTTAAAAAATAAATGCCTAGATTATGAACATAACATATGAGATTTACAAGCAATGAATGGTCCCTCACATATCCTATGATAGGATCCATACCAATCTCCACCATAGAGCACTTACCAAATTCCCACCCCAAATTCTAAATCAACCATTTTTTAACTTTCATCATATTGTTCCATATGTATGATGTCGAGTATGGATCCCATGCCCCATCCTTTATCCATTCCCTCAATGAATGGGATTTCATATACTTTTCTTTTATAATCCTCTTTCATATGCCATCTCCATTTAGTGCGCGCCATAAACTCTTCATCAACAAAGCCCATCCAAAATGTTCAATATTTAATATAACCCAACCCCCTTCTTCCTTCCTCAAGGATAATGCCTCCAAGTGAACAAGGTGGATCTTGTTGGCATCCCTAGATCCCACCAAATTGAATTTTGAGATGTATGCATTTATATGCTTAAGGATGTTTTTTGGTAACATATAAATATGCATCCAGTAGACTGCGATACTCTGCAGGTCCGTCTGAACGAGTATCAACCTACCCCCCAAATTAAGCCATTTATGTGACCATAATAACATCCTCTGCTCAAATTTATCCATATACCAACTCCAATCCCTAATACCATATTTATTTGGTTTAAAAATGAAACCCAAATACATGAAGTCACAATCCAATGGAGAAAATTCAACCGCAAACAATTTTGCAATCTCCATAACAGTAGGCTCATGTTGGGACACTGCAGTTGGTAATATTTTTGACTTATTCAATTAGAGACCCAATGCATCACTGAAATAATAAATTATCTAATGTAAGCTATTCCATTCAATAACATAAATATCCCCCATGATAATGACACATCGATAAATATAATATGGGTTATGGAAATATTACTAGAGACCCAATATCTTGAAAATAATCCACATGAATGTGCCTATGAAATCTTCCAACTTAATCCATCAATCACTAGTAAAAATAAGAGAGGAGAAAGAGAACAACCCTGCCTAAGTCCACGTGATGCCTTGAATAAGAGAGAACGAACACCATTAATAAGATTT
This sequence comes from Pinus tabuliformis, assembly GCA_031772625.1. Classification (NCBI taxonomy): domain Eukaryota; kingdom Viridiplantae; phylum Streptophyta; class Pinopsida; order Pinales; family Pinaceae; genus Pinus; species Pinus tabuliformis. The sequence goes on from CM062816.1 coordinate 558,639,699, forward strand.
GCATAATTAACTAATGATATGCACACCCTAATCCAATCAACAACCATCACAGATAGCCCAATCTTTTGTAGAACCATTCTCAAGAAAGTTAAATCCACACAATCATATGCCTTGATTAAATGTAATTTCATTAATATCGTGTGTTTCTTTTTAAACTTGATGGAATGTAGGCATTCCTGCACAATAGCCACCATATCTTGAATTTTTCGATGTTCCAAGAACCCATATTGCTCAGGAAAAATATATTTTGATAGTGTTGCTTTAATGTGAGTTACAATAATATTAGATATCATCTTCTAGACAATATTGCTAGTGAAATGGATATATGGTATGTGAAAGTATTGATATGTGCAAATTTTGGGATCAATGTAATGAATGTGGAATTTAATGCACCAAAGATTTTGTAGAGAGTCCTCGACTCCTACACCATATGTAGCAGGTTCGCCCCATGTTGTCCATGAAGTGAAGGAATAATTCCACCATACACCCATCCGAACCCAATCCTTCGTCACTAGCAAAATACTTTAAAATTATTGTCAACTCCTTTGAAGTGATTGGCCTCCCAATATTTATATTATCTTCCTCATTAAACATGTTTGGATATTCTTGAATGTTTCTAGCTAGTTTTCAAGGCCCACTCTGATCTGGCATGATATATATTTCCAAAATAGTTAACTGCTCCTTGATGTATATCTTTAAGGGAGGATATATACCTTCCCTCGACATCCATCAAACCCCATATAGTATTGTGTCTCCTCCTGTTTGAGACATAATGATGATAGAATTTTGTATTTTTATCTCCCCTACTATCTAGATGGCTTGAATCTTTAGTCACCATTCTTCCTCTTGAAGCAATAAAATCACATATTTTCAACCTTCAAGTGCCAATGCCAGTTCCTTTTTGGATTCTAAGAAGTAATCCTGAGTTGATGGATCAAATAATTCCATAATTTTTTTATTAATGTCTATTAGTTCTTTTATATGGATCCTCTTTTTTCCCTTTCCCAAATCCTCACCACCTTTTTTAGATTAGAGAGTTTCTGCCTCACTACATCTATCTGAGGGATCTCCAAATATTTAATTGACTTTGGTCATGATTCCTGAACTAATTTTTCAAATTCCTTGTCTTTTAGACAAGAATGATTAAATTTAAAATGACATAAAACCCCTCTAGGCGGATTCCCCACACCACTGGAGAAAAAATAGTTCATGATTTGAAAAACCTAATGGGATAACCCATGATCACAACACACCAAATCATTCCACCAAGTTCTCATGAGCCAAGTAATAGTTCAATATCTTTGCAATATCCTGTGAACCAGATCAACCATTCTTCCATGTGAGAATAAGAGGATCTGGTAAGTTTTCCACCAAATGATTATGCCCAAAAAGATCCTAAAAAAACCTTCTAGAGGGGCCATCTTACACTTAGTGCCACGGTCATATTTAAGTCACCACACAAAATAAGCGAGCCAATTTTTAACAAGCCATCGCAATCCAATGGGTTCCAAAATTCCAACCTGGAATCATATGGTGCATAGACATTAATGATATGAAGACGATACTTAGAACCCCTAGAAAAATCCGATAATAGAATCCATGAACAAGTTTTATAAGCCAAGAAATTAGATATATGAGGGTCCCACATATCATATAACCCATTAGAATGACCAATAGAATATGTCACATAAACCCTCCATCCTGGACTTTTTTTCAAAAAATAAGACCAAGCCTTCTTCCCCAACACCATAGTCTCCTGAAAAAGGATGACCGATGGTCGATGTACTAAGATCAAGTGAATCTGGGATAATTTATTAGGGACACCCCCCAATCCCTGAATGTTTAATGACATAATCTTCATGGGGGAAGATTTTTATGGGGTGAAATTTCTCTAAGAGCTCAAGAAGCATATTCCACAAAGGAAAGGACATTGTGAGTGTTTGATTCTTCCATAAAATTTAGAGCTAAAGAAGAGGAATAAAGGACACCAGACCAAACCCTTTTATATTTACCACCCCACTTTTTCCTAATGGTAACATTCCACCTCGACTATGAACTAATGGACAGATCAGCCGCGGAGACAGGGATGAATGGATAGTAAGTGGTTCTAGATATAAAAATGGATTGTGCTTTAGAATATTTAAGTCACTTCCAATAGAATTTGTAGGAGACAGAGTCCCCTATAACAGCCAAAATGAATAATCAAAGAATGGGGCCCTGAAGGACAACAATCTGTAGGACGAGAAATAGGGTCAACAATCACTGGGGACTTATTAGAACAAGGGGTCACCAAGGAAGGAGGGTAGGATCCTATTATGAAACTAGCTCACAGAAAAGATAGATCAACGACTTAAAAATTATCCTCTTCTAGGGGGAAGCCTCCTTTACATTACATAAATGAATAATTCTTGGATGATATAAATGATAAGAACTCCTTGGTATATATAGGAGTCTAAGGGGTCACAATATAATCAGAGCCTACATAACAATAATAATGTAAGGGCACAAAAATAACAATAGTGATATTCTATGGGGTACAACAATAACAACATGGGGGATACATGGGAACAACAATAACAATAGGGGGCTGCACAAATAACAATAAGGGGAATACACTAGTAATATAGGGACCTAACATGCCCCTCTCCTTCAAAAAAGTGGTGTCCTCAATGCTTGAGTAGTTCTAGATGCTTCTATATAAAATTCTCAGCCTCCCATGTGGAATCTTCAGTGGGTAAGTTTTTCCACTTAATGATATACTATGAAATTAATCGATTCCGTAGCTGTCGGGTTCTTGTTTCCGTGACTACTTAAGGATCGAATATGATTTTTCCTTTTTCGTCAAGTTCTAGAAACATTTTTTGAGCTAGAAGCTTTTCACCGATAACCTTATTTAAGGATGAAACGTGGAAAATTGGGTGTACTTAGGAAGATGCAGGAAAATCCAATTTGTATGCCATAGTACAAATATTTTGCAACACCTTGTAAGGACCATAGTACTTGGTGATAATTTATTATCCTTCTTAGCTTGCTTGACGGACATTTGTTTGTATGGTTGTAGCCGTAAAAATACCCGGTCGCCTACATTAAAACTTATTTCACTATGATGTTGATCTGCATGTTGTTTCATTCGATTTTGTGGTAGAGTGAGGTTATCCTTTAAGAGTTGGAGAACTTGTTGTTGATGCTTGATGTGATCTTCCACTGCTTGAACCTTAGAATTTTCTCTTAAATATGATGTGATAGATGGTGGATGATATCCATCAAGTTCCATAAATGGGTTCATTTTTGTTGCAGTATGTAAGGAAGTGTTAAACCACCATTCGGTTAGAGGTAACCACTTGACCCATTGTGTTTGTTTATCAGATACAAAGCAACATAGATATCTTTCCAAACATTTGTTAACTATCTTAGTTTGTCCGTTAGATTGAGGATGATAAGATGAATTATGAGCTAGTTGAATACCAAGACATGAAAATAATTTCGTCCAAAAATTTCCAGTAAAAATGGGATCTATGTCACTTACAATAATCTTTGGGTTTCCATGTAGCTTTTGAAATGTTTCCATAAATGCAGTAACAACTGTACTGGCTTTAAAAGGATGATATAATGCACAAAAGTCTGCATAATTGGTAAGTCTATTAAGTACCACCATGGTGACACTCTTTCCTTCATACTTGGGTAAAATTGTGATAAAATACATTGAGACCTCCTCCCAACACTGACTTGGAATGGGTAAAGGTTGTAACAGACCCGAGGTCTTAATTGTCTCAACTTTATTTTGTTGGAAAAATAAACATTCTGCCATAAACTTCTAAATATCAGATTTAAGGCCATCCTTGAAAAATTCCTTCTTAACCCTGTGGTAAGTTTTTAAAAATCTTGAGTAACCTCCTGTTAAACAGAGATGATAACATGTAAAGATAATTTCTTTGACTAAATAGTTAGTCAAAGAAATGTGTAAATTATATCGCATATGTTAAATTGAGGCTTCTGTGATCCATAACAAATTTAAGAAGAGTTTCGGCATAAATCACATGCAGAAAACCTTTGTCGACGCATTTCGAACCAACTATTGTGGTTCATCGTCAAGACAAGTTGAAGAGTCAGATCAGGGCTGCACATTAAATAGGGAGAGCAGATCATCCAAAAGGCTAGGTGTGACCATCAACGGCTATATAAAAACGACTAGATTATATAATAGTATTATAATGTTAATTATGGGTCAATAAGACAAAAGGTAATAACTCATAGTAATATAATATTACAATCATAGTAACTAATTTTCTTCTTAGTAAATAATTCAATATATTATAATATATTATATATATGAACCTTATCCTATTTCATTTTATTTATAAATTTTATTTGGTTATTAAATTAATTTATTTAATTCTTTTTTCTTTTTCTTTTTTAAATATATAACTAATAATCAAATGGAAATAATTAATTATTAAATATATTTAAAAAAAATTGGATTTATTAAGGCAAGGGTAAAAGCTTAATATCAAAATTATAAGAAAAGCCATCTAATGGATCTAGGGATGTTAGTACAAGCTAGGATTGATAATATTAAGATATTAATGATATGGTATTAGTAAAAAATATTAGAACGAGAGACAAAATTCTAAATACAAGAAGGTCAAGAATAGGACAAAAAATAAATTAACCAAAGGAGAAACCTAAGGAGGAAAGAAAAGGCAGGGTTCAAAGGAGAATATATTTAATGATCATATATGAAAATGAATGCTTTCAGCTAAGTACTATAGAATAGTGCAATTAACACATAACAGAAAGAACATACTCCATATATAATTCATGAAACGAAATGCTATCACTAATCTAATAAAACAGAACTGATCATACAAGATAAAAATACCATATGTGTGAGGTTCTGCTCATTTGACTAGTGACATAGATCAACTCCTTTCTTCAATCAAATTATTCTCCAAGCATGCAAAAGTGCGTCAACAAAAGAAAGTAGTTTGATATTCAAAAGTAATGACCATGTTCCATAATTTCATCAAGGCATCTACAAACTTACAAAAGTGCATTCTTAGCAAATGTTTTTTGATAAAATCGTGGACCCTTCTTTAAATGCATGAGAAGGGTATAAATACTATCTAACTAAAATTTAAAAATAGATTATACAAAATATCATAGGAGGTTTCAAACAATGTTCATATTAACTAGTAACTAACTCTAAAAATAAAATCAATTTGATGACTCGAGGCTATGAAAATGTCTTGTTGTCTGCCAACTTTTCCTTGAGATTGCATATGTCGGACATTGGTTTTACTTGAGAAGGTGCTACGAATTGCTTTTTGACCTGTCCTGAAAAGATGGCATCTGTAAGAGGTTGCATCCTCCTTTGCGTTGAATTGAATGAAAAATTCAGTGTCATAGTTCGGCTGTGAGGTTTGACAAGAAATTTCCAATATGCCTCGAAGTCGGTCTTTGATAATTTCGTGATTGCCTCTCTTTGGAATTCCATCTTTGCTTTCCAATTTTTATCCAAGTCTTTCAAATATGGCAGTGACTTTGGATTACCTTATTTTATCAAGTTGGTGGTGTGCAAAGTGTGATTGACTGCTTTTATTATATTCTTTGCCACTCCTGTTTCTCTTGCTACTGCCAATTCTACCTGCTTGATCTGCGCAACAAAATATGTGAATAATATGTCTTTATGTGTCTCTTCAATCTATGGAATATTAGTGCTTCTTCCTTCTTCAGATTCTTGCCATTCAATATAGTCAGAGATATTAGTATTTAAGTCATTAAAATCAGTTCTCTGATCAATTTCCTTATCTGTTAATTGATCACTAGTATTCAAATAAGGGGTGATATGGGACATTTTCTAGCAGAATAGATCTTGTTGTTTTGACAGAATGGAGTTTAGCTCCAATGCCTCTTTGATGAACTCATCAATAGTGGGGACATCTTTATATTTCGCCATAGTCTCTTGCAACTCTTGGATTTGCATATTCTTTGCTGAGATATCTGCTTCGTGGCTTATCCTAAGTACTTCCATACTTTGCTGCAATTGGACTATTTGTTCTGTGGCTTGCTTGTTCACATTTGTTTTCTCGATTTCCAGTTGTTGCTCAAGCTGTGCTATCCTTTCTTCTCTTTCCCTTAACAAAACAAATACTTCAGTGGCCTTATCAATGGTGGCAGTAGCATATGCCCCTGCAAATTGTGACAGCCTGGTTAAATTTTCAGTTGGATTTGAAGGAATATCCTTCTAGACTATATCCATTGGTTCATTCCCTGGTGGGATTTCAGGTGTTTCCACTCTCCTTCTCTTCCTCTATCTTCTTACTACAACCTTATGCAGTGGGCTGTAGAATACATCTAAAGGAGGTATTTATGTAACCTTTAGGATAATCTCAAATGTGAGGAATGTAGGTATAATTTCTACATTCTGTGAATTTATCCCTTGTTCGTTCATTGGCTCAGACTCTGAAACTTTCTGAGTTTGTTTTGGAGTATGATATCCTGTAGTTTCTTGGACATCTGTTGGTTTGGTAGTATCTTGGAGTTTTTTATTAAACTGGTCCCATTCCTATTCCATATTGCTACTTTCGCCTTTGGGACCAATATCCTGAGTTAGGTCAGTTTTGACCTATTTCTCAGCTGACCTTTGGCTAGATTTTGTCATAGCCTCTATTTCCTGTATCTTCCCTGTGTTCTGGGCTGCATTCACTTGAGATTCTGTTCGAGAATTTGTTCCCTCGCTGTTAATGGTCATACTAAGCATAGGTTTGTCATTAGTTCTTAACAAATGCAATGGGATTGTTTCAAACCTATGATTTCTAAATTCCTGAAACCTTTCGAGGTCATCAGGATTCAAATTCACCTTTGCCCAGTTGAATGCTTGTTAAAATGGCTCGGCTGATTGTAATAAATCTACAAATTCATGATCTTCATGGATAAAGGGTTTGACCTTTAGTGACGTAGTAACATTTTGTGCTACTTTCTTTGGGTCAAATTTCCACTTTGGCAGAGCAGCCAACCTAAGCCTCTCTATGTTTGGTAATTATTTGCTTGCATGGTTGAAGTTCGCCAATGAAAAAGAACCACACCGGATGGGAAAGGGTGGCTATAGTGATTTTTTGCTATGTTTCAAAGTCTTGGTAAAGCCTTTTCCAACAGTTTGGTGAGTTATTTCTCTAGCTAACAGCTTGTCGAAGACATACAAGGGAAGTACATGTGGTTATGTTGTACTGCCGTAAACTCTGATATATGTGAACCATTGCTCAGCAAAGTTCTTTCCTACTACAAGAAGGTTTGTAGTGGCTTCCTTAGAAAATATCGGGGCCTTTTTATCAAAAATCATTTGATGTAATGGTAGCATAACACCGTGGCATATCTTGTAAAAATGGGGTATAAAATGGGATTCCCACATTTTTTATGACTAAGATGGATGGGGTATGGGTCTTGCACGGTCCATTTCCAACCCATAATTGGAAACTTACTACAGAAGAAGATAGATTCCAAGATATAAGCACTCATATAAAATGGAAGAAGGTTTTATGTGGAGGTGGATCTCTTTTGACGATATTCAGAAATAGTTGTAGCTAAGTTGTCAGATAGGATAGTAGCCCAATTCATTATATGAGAATTGATACATGCATCGATTAAAGGGACCCATTCTATAGAGAACTTAGTATTATTAGGCATTCCATGCAATCTACATAACATGGAGGTTGCATAGTTATGGGGATTTTCTAAAGAAGCTATGGGGTACATACATGTCTTATCATATTTGAATTTGTTTTCTAGGACTCTCCACCCTTGAATCATCTTAAAGGGTTCTTCATTCTATTTCACTAACTTAGCCAAGAATGGTCTATCATATATATCCTGAGGGTCGGGAAGATGATACATTTGTTTCAAATCTTCAGCTTTAAATGATCCCATCAGCTCCATCTTTGAATTCTTGAATTGTTTGTCTTCAATATTGACATTCTCCACCACCCATCTAACCATATCTGTGTATGGTAGTATCTTGGCTCTTGCTCCTATTCTGTGAAGAAAAGAGAAAGCAACGTCTCTGAATTGAATTGCCAAGGGTTGTATTGAATCTATTGTTCCCTTAATAAGAGTAACTTTAGGCCACTCATCTTCAAGTCTATTATAGATAACTTCCCATGCCGTTTCTCCTCCATCAACAGTGCAAACCGTATCAGAAAATATGGGCAACATTTTTGTAACTGGTGGGCTCCAGTATTGCAGCAATAATGTTGCAACTCCTAGGACTCCCTTCTTTACTTTTATCAACCCGGTAGTTCGTAACAAACTTGGAAGCGACGGTGCTATATGCACAAGTACTAGCTCTTGCCGCAGGCTGTCACTTGATCAGCTGGCACAAGTCCGCTAGGAGCTTAAGACAATTTCTATGAGCTCTTAGAAGAAGCTTTTAACTGTGATGGATGAAAGCTAACTCTAAGGAGGCTAATCTATTCGCAGAAAGAAACTAAAAACTGAAAGGAAATGCAAACCCTAGTTTTACTGACTAACCCTACTGGTGCAAGAAAAGAGATGAAAGCTGCTGAAATGGATGCCATTGACTCTTGGAAAGGTAAAATGCATGTGTCTAAGCTACTTCTGAAGTAAAATCTGAAAAATAAATAAATAAATCTTTTTGTATTTTTGAGTAATTTTGCAAAATTATTGTGCATGTGCTTGAACTGTTTTTGACTGTGCAGAGTTTGATTGACTCAGGTAGTTGGGAAGGTGAGAAGAGGGCCTAAAGGGTCCCTAGCACCCTTCCAGAGAGTTTCACAGTGATCAGATCTCGAGAAAGTGCCCACGTGATCTTCTATAGGAAGTCTGCAAGGGTTCTCCAGGATGTTCTACGGGAAGAAGAGCCAAGAGAGGATTTTTGAGGGTTGATGGAGGAAAACAGGTGGGAAAGTGGAAATGGAGGTTGGATGAGGCTGTGAAGAGGTCTAGGACTTGGTAAATGAGGCTACAGAGTGATGAAGATGGTTGGATTTTTTCAAGGATGGAGGGAGCAATGTTGCACAAAAATGTAGAAATTAGGTCAAATTGGAGAAGTGTGGCAAATGAAGGGAAGAAATCTGGAAGTTGGGGTTGGATCAGGTTGTATGATGAAGGAAGGATAGACACAGATGTATTACAGGTGATCTGCACACTATTTCTCAAACTAATCAAACAAAGACTATGCAAACCAAAGATCTAGCTATCTTGACCTAATTTGACCTAGAAACCAGCAATCATGATGAACATAACTTTATTGGTAGAAAATCATGTAAGATAGCTATGAAAACTAAACAAGAACAGATCTACGCATGTAATCACAACTGGTATCAACTTTTGCAACTAAGAATCTAACACTAGCAATTGCATGAAGAAGCAAGAACAACATTTTTGTGGCAGCAAGGACACCTTGGTCTCAGCTCATGGTCCCGAGGAGGGAGAGGTGAGATCAAGGGTTGCTTGATGGCCTTTTTCGAAGATCTTTTCTGTTACCAACCTATCAAATCAACCTGAACATGAAAAGCTATTTCAATCATCAAAAATGACCTAAGTAACAAAGCAATATGTTAATCTAAGTAGCAGAAATTATTCTAGGAATGCAACAAAAACATATAAAAGTACACAAAAGGAGGTACTGGCACTTGGGTTGGGCCCAACCCCAAGAGCTACAGCCTCCTAAGAAAAATCTCAGAGCTGATGCAAAATGAAACTGATCTCCATTACTCAAAAAATAACCATGTCACAAAAATGTTTACAGCAAAAGCTCCAAAATGGGCTGGAAGGCAGAGCAGCACTAAAGTGCGAAAATACAACTGTTCAAAAGCTAACCTACGAAGGCTGGAAGCCTTCCTATTTATGCACTACGAGGACCTCCAACAACCCTCCTTAACTCAAGGGGCTTGGCTGCTCAAAACTGCAAGTAATCAGCCACTTCACAAAAGCTGCTCGACTGCCCTTGGGGATCATCTTCGGTGGGCTGCTGAACTCCGAGCTGATGGTGGAGAACTCGAGGAAGGGGCCATTTAGTGTAGGAGACACCCTTCCTACAAATCCTCAGCCTTGTTCCCTCGTATTTGGCTGTCAACTGGCTCATAAATGCTTGACCTTGGTCCAAAAGATGTCCAAAAATCTGCAATAAGCACGTATTAGACTTCATGGTCAAGTGACTATTCTCATTCATTCAATTAACATAAATATACTCAAAAGCATGCATAAAATATGAAGAATGGTGGATTAATGGAGAACAATAGGCAAAATGAGCCCAATAAGTTACCCATTTTTGGGGCTCATCAGTGACCTCATATTCTAAAACACTATGTTGCTTCTATTTTTGCATTACTTTTCATAAGGACATCTCTTTTGAAGCTTCCCTGAAATGAAAGAGAGATACATCAGCGTAAATAGTAGAGGGCAATTAAGGCTGAAGATCTCTTTGAAATGACTTGAATCATGGGAAGATTTTGAACGCAATCTCTATATTAACTAGCCATGACTTGAAAACATTAACTTCTCTCCTCGAGCTGCTAAACAATAATTGCTCTGTCAACCCACTTGATATTTCATTAAAACTCAATAACTTCCCACACTTTACGCCTAATTTGTTGCATTGCGACTTTCAAACGTTGCAACATAGAATTGTTCGTAGATAATGCAAAATGTGATTGCGAAACATCGCAATATCACATTTCGCAATTTTTAAAGGGATAACATAATGGCATGCCTTATTAAATTGCGACTTGCGAAGTGCGATCACATATTCTTAGAGTGTCACGATCAGAAAATCGTAGTGGAGACTTTATCACATATCACATTTCGGGATTTTCTATAGGATGTTAACAATTGTCACAAGGAAAACTACGAGATGCGATTTGCGATAAAAGTTTTAAGTATGGGTTGCATTATAAAGGTTTAAGGCAAATTTTTAGAATTAGCACTTATTTTCAAAGGCTAAAAATTTAAAAGGTTCCCATTTGTATGTCAAATACTAACTATTCATCCCTATAAATGGTGGGGTTGTTACAACACCTCCTAAGGGGGATGTGTGCAATTCCAAAAGAATCTTTTGCTTGAGTTGGGAATTATTACAAAGATATAAGCAATCTTTGTACCATAATGAATTATTTTTCCAGCTAAATGTATCAGATGTACTAGGATCTTGCTGCAACTTTTTAATGAGTGCCCACACCTCTTCATCATTCTTCAAGTCGTCCCTTGATTCGTTTATCTAATCAAGTTAGATAATAGAAATGACACAAAGAAATGCTTCCATATCCTCATTATTTCTTGAGAGTGCATCTGCAACAACATTTTTCTTCCCTTTTTTGTAGATGATTTTAAAGTCATAATCCAACATCTTTGTGACCCATTTTTGTTGCTCTTCTAAAGATACTAATTGTTTCAAAAAGTATTTAAGACTATTATGATCTATTTTTACCTTGAAGTGTCTTCCCATTAGGTAAGGTATCCATTGCTTTAGTGCATGTTGTATTGCCAACATTTCCTTCTCTTAAATAGGTTTGTGTAAATAATTTACTTTGATTAGACGACTTTCAAAACCAATTGGTCTTCCTTCTTGCATTAAAACAACAACAATTCCATTTCTTGAGGCATCACATTCCACAATAAAGGTTTTTGTGAAGTTAGGTGTAACTAAGACCGGTGCTTGGTACATTGCCTCTTTAAGATGTTCAAAGGCCTTAGTCACTTTTAGAGTCCAAGAAAATGCATCTTTCTTCAGTAGTATTCTTATAGGTGCTACTATTCTCCCATAATTCTCAACAAACTTGCGATAATACCCCGTCAACATGAGAAATCCTCGAAGATGCTTTATGGTTTGTGGGGATTTTCCATTCCTAAATCGCTTTAATTTTGTTAGGGTCTACCTTAACACCCTCATGAGATACAATATGACCCAAATATTGCACGTCTTGTACTCCAAAGAAACATTTGAAGTTTTTTGCATATAATTGTTTCTCCTCCAATAATTTGAGCACCCTGTCAACATGTTGAACATGGTCCTTCCAAGACTTGTTGTAGATTATTATATCATCAAAAAATACCAACACAGATTTTCTAAGGGATTGGAAATGGAATTCATCAAACATTGAAATGTCGAAGGCGCATTAGTAAGGCTAAAAGAAATGACCAAAAATTCATAATGTCCCTCATGAGTTCTGAATGCTATTTTCGGAATGTCTTCAATCTTCATTATAATTTGATGATATCCTGAAAGAATATCCAACTTGGTGAAGTAAAAGACTCCCTGTAATTCATCCAACAATTCATCACTGGTAGGAATGGGAAATTTATCTTTAATGGTGAGCTTGTTGAGCTCCCTATAATCTCGACACATACAAAATGGTTCATCCTTGTTGTGCACCAATATTATTGGAGCAGAGAAATAAATTTTATTAGGTTTAATTATACCAACCTCTAGCATTTCTGCAACCATATGTTCAATTTCACTCTTTTGGGCATAGAGATATCTGTAAGGTCTGATGTTTGGAGGAACACTTCCTGGAATCAAATGAATATCATGATCATGATCACGGATAGGTGGGAGGCCTTTGGGAGTCTTAAATTCCTTGGAATGATTGTCCAAGACTTTTGGAGATCTGGAGAAATAGATGATTCTGATGTTTGAACATCTAGTGATCATAATTTCTCAATTATGCCCTGTTGTTCTTTCTTCAAAACATTTGTCATGCCATTAGCGTTGATTATCTTTCCTGGTTTCCCTGTGATACCCCAATTTTTTTTTAAATAAAATTTCTTGGAAATTAAAATCTATTGTCCCCAAAGATTGTAACCATTGGACTCCTAGCACAATATCAGCACAACTCATTGGAATGGAAAACATTGGACTATTCAATACATATTTCCCCATGGTTGGCTTGATATTATGGCACTTTCCATAGCATTTTATAGTTCCTCCATTTGTAACCATCACTTGACACTCTGGTGGTGGATATAAGAAGCAATTAAATTCCTTGACTATCTTACAATGAATAAAATTATGAGTACTACCTTAATCAATCAACACTATTACCTTTTTCTTCTTGATATATCCTTCTATCTTGAGAGTTTGAGGAGTGGTAATTCCTGCCAATGCATTGCAATATATGGACATACTCATTTCTTGTTTCTTTGGGGTTTATTCCTAGTGTATATCCTCCTCTTTTGATGTTTCTTGTTCCTTTTCTTCCTCATCTTCACAATCTATGTAGAATAATTTCTTCTTGGCACACTTATGACCTTCAGTGTATTTTTTATCACAACTGTAACAAATCCCTTTTTCTCTTTTTTCCTCCAATTGTTGTGGCGTCAACCTTGTAGGTCGTGGAAGTCTAGGAGCAAAAACACCTCCATATTTATAGTTGTGAGTGGTAGACTTCCTTGTTGCCATAATTTTTCTTTCAACTTTTTTTGCCACCCTAAATGCCTTTTCCAATGAATAAGGTTCCCAAAGGTGAACCTCAAGTTGGATGTTATCCTTCAAATTCCCTATGAAGACATCCATCCTATGTTCCTATAGAATATCAGTTACCTTGATATTTAATTTTTGGAAGTCCTCAGTGTGCTCTGCCATTGAACCCTTTTGTTTGAGATTTATCAAGTGGCTAAAGAAGGTGTTACTCTTTGTATCCTCATAATGTGCTATCATTTCCTTCATAAAAATTGACCAAGTGACAAGTGCGTTATGAGAGCAAATCCATTGATACCATATAAACTAAATTGGTTCTAAATATAAATATATAATGTGTACCTTTTGTGTGTGTTGCACATCGTGGAGATCAAAATATTGCTCCATTGTAGTATCCATGTTATCGGATCCTTGCCATAAAACTTTCTCATATCGATCTTTGGAATGTGGTGGTTCTTAAACCCAATATTGGAGTATCTAAAATCATAATTCATATTCCTTTTTTCCTCATCATGATTTTGATGGATTAGCTTGTCACCAGTGGGAATCCTTTCTTCTAGCAACTTTTCCAAACCTTCCTTCAACCCCTTTATCTTGACATTCATAATTGCTTCCATGTCTACTTTTAAACCATCATTCAAAACTACCATGTCCCTTTTTATACCATCTATCTTAAATTCATGTCCCTTTTTATACCATCTATATTAACATTCATCATGGCTTCCAATTCATTTTTTGTTACTTTTTGCAAGAGTGAAATTTGTTGAACTTGGTCTCATAAATTTGATATATCATGTTGCATTTCTTCCTCTTCTTCATGTGTCATAGAAGATATTTCTAGTTTCTTACTAGGTGTGTCCATTTTTTTGTTTCAAGGCATTTTGGAATCAAACAATGATATCTATGCTTAACTATGCCCTATGAATCACTTCAAACTAGTTTTTCAAACAAAAGTTATGGAAAATTTTAAAAAATACACACCTTTTTCTTTCTTTTTAGGAGCTTGATATTGAAACTATTGTATCTCTATAATTTCGAATCTCCAACATTTGAAATTTCATCCTGTGGTTTCCATCTGAGTCTTCTTTCCAACCCTATAAGTCGAACTGAGATTGGATTCTTCAAGAAATATTTATGCCCAATCTCCCATAAAGAATTGATTATAGACTGGTTTAGTAGAGCGAAATTTTATGGAGTTCCACATGTCACTATTTTCTACCTCCGACTTTGAAAATGATACCCGAAATACTATAGTCCGTGCAATTTCAGTCACTTTTTACAAAACTCAAATCTGATGCTCTGAGAGAAAGTTATGATGATTTTCCCTAGGTCACTTATTTGAGATGGAGTTTTGGAGCTTGCAAAACCCCTAACTTCCTTAGATCATATCTCCAAAAATATAGTGAACCAAGATCTGAAATTTCTTCAAAATGTTCACCAATATTTCGGAGCCATGTGGTATTAATTTCATCTTCTAAAGCCTCATAGAAAAACGTTATAGAAAAAAATCTAAGATGACTTGTTTGAAGAAGCGAAGCCCTAGAATCCAATGGATTGATACCAAATGTTATGCAACCAACTCACAAAAAAGATAGATCAACAACTTAAAAATTATCCTCTTTGAGGGTGAAACCTCCTTTACATTACATAAATGAACAATTCTTGGATGATACAAATTATAAGACCTCCTTGGTATATATAGTAATCTAAGGGGTCACAATATAATTAGAGCCCACATAACAATAATATTGTAAGGGACCAACAATAAAAATAGTGGGCTTCTATGGGGCACAACAATAACAACATGGGGGATACATGGGCATAACAATAACAATAGGGGGATACACTAATAACAATAAGGGGAACACACTAGTATTATAGGGACCTAACAGACCCCATAAGATAATTTGTAGTGAAAATTGAAGAAAGTTACCCCAATAGAACCCACCCGAATCAAAGGTTTCATACAAGAATTGTCAACAAGTTCCCCCATTTTCACATAATTTTGAACATAAAATTCAACATGGCCATCGAAAACATCAATTGGTGATACACTAGAGGGAGAAAAAGTATGTCATTTCTAGTACTTGGGTCAATGCGTTGACACGAAATATGAGCATCCACCAAAGTCGCTTTATGCTGCTCGTTCCCATTTTGATGGTCTAGCCACAACCCCCTTGCCAGTTGTTGAGTCTGTTGAGCCACCCCATACCGATGCTTATAATATGCTATCAGATGAATGGTCTCATGATAACCAAAGAATCAAAACATAATTTTCCAATAATCAATCCATTGTTGAAAGGTAATATTTCCCTACACCAAGTAGAGCTTTGCTAGAATACCTCTTAAGTAACAATATCCACCAAAATCCAAGTTAGAAAATTTTCCATCCTACATAGACTTCGATCCTCCAAAAATATGAATTTCCAATCACATTCCCGATAGCCATAAGGGCTGGTCTCATCCATGGTTCCAAAGGGATCCCTATAAGTTTAATCTAGGCCAATTTTCACCATAGAACCTCCCTGAGTGGTTTGAAACCCAAGAACCACCACTGAAGCTAAAAATAGATTCAACCAAGCACCCATGGAAGTCCCATAATTCTATCCACATCTTCTAACTAGAGAAAATGAAAAAAAACCACCCATTCAAAAATAAACTAATCTTTAACTTGTAAGTGATACTGGGAGCCCAGTGAGAATCAACCCACTCCTACATCTGTGAGACATCCATACTAGATAATTCCCATTGCCCCGCAAGAGCATGTTTTTGAAATCCCAAGACCCAATACCAACCCTTGAAGAATAGCACACCTCAATACCATCAACCACAGTAACATTTTGTAAACTTGGTCCATAAATAGAGCGAGTGTCGAAGAACGTAGTGCTAGAATGTATACAAGCGAAAAGAGTTTCTTCCTCTACAATTGCCCAAATGAGGGCATATGTATCTTGGGAATATGGACCATGCATGGCATGTCCATCTATCACATGCAAACTGCTCTCGGGTGTCACCATCATAGATCAACCCACATGCAGAAAGTCCACCTGTTACAACCACAATAAGTGAAAAATGTTCCAAGCAATAAATTGAAATGTTAACCCCTGACAACATGCCAATTGCAACCTCCCACATCGAATCCAATGCAATTCCCACGTAGATCCAAAAATATGGAGAAACAAGGAAAAAAATCATATATACACCAACTATAACAATGAGAATAGTTAGAAACATTTGTCACCACCTCGAATAAGCACCAAACATATAGAAAGTAGGAAAATACAATATGATCATCCACGTCATCCCAATAGCTCCCAAAAAAAATAAGATTGAATTATCAACAACAAGGTTTAGACATACCAATTAAAGTCCCAATTAATATACAACCATAACCAACCATTTTCGGGAGGCCCATATCATGCCTAACCAGAATGGAGTTATGATGATATGACATATACTTAAACCACCATAAAAATTCAAAGTATGCCACCCCAAAGGAAAAACCACATCATATCCAAGATACAATGCACTTCCCACACCAAGTAGAGAATTCTAACAACTGTAACCTAAAACCACATCAAATCACATATTGTTGAATTTTTATAGCTATGGTTTGTCTTCATAATATTTTCATTTGTATTTGTAACATTGAAATATAGATTATATTTTTGAAATAAAATTTATTTGAGGCATGTTCTTCATGCTTGCAAAAGAAAGAAAAATATTATAAGTCTCATCAAGAGAAAAAAAATGAAATTTTTGAATTGGTATCTTTCCTCCACAAGAGGCCAAGTCGGATTTCCCATGAGACACGCCAATTTGAATGAGACAAAAGACTATAAATATAGCCTATTCACTCTCCTCCAAGAACACTTTGGATCACTCATTTATCTATGTTTAAGCAAAGCAAGCAAGGAGTATAAGAACGAATATTAAGAAGGAAGACACTTGCTCACTCTAGCAAATCAAGGAGACCGAATTTTGTACAAGTGTCTAAGGTTCATCTCTCTATGGAACAATGAAAATTTTTGAGGTTTGTCTCTGTATGGAACGGTGCAAAAGTATGAGGTTCATCTCTCTGTGGAATAATGCGAAAGTCTGAGGTTCATCTATCTATGGAACCGTGTGAAATTATGAGGATCATCTCTCTATGGAACAATGAAAAAGTATGAGGTTCATCTCTCCGTGGAACAGTCCAAAAGTCTCAATTTCACCTCTCTGTGGAACAATGCGAAATACCAAGGTATATCTTTATATGGTTCAACATGAAAGTTCTTTGGCATAGTGCGCAAGTTTGAGGCACAACATTTGTGACACATTCTGTGATATAGTGCAAAGGTTATGTGGTCTAAATACGCAGATCTTAGGCACATATTTTGTTGTATCATCCAAATCCTAAGTCTAAGATAGAGGATGTTTCTTGGAGTCTCTATCTCTATGACATAGTGTGAGTTTGAGGCAAACTTGGAGGATTTTTCTTGATCTTGTTGGAGAGCTCGTGTATAGAATTATGGAGGGTTGACTTGGTCCTTGGTGGTTTCTCACCATACTGGTTAGTTGAATTTGATGTATCTCTCATTGTATTGATTCACTAAGAAAAATTTTGGTTAGGTTTTTCCCCATAATTGTGGGTTTTCCTGGGTTAAAATCTTCTTATCTCCTTATGCATTGGGATCTCTATTGCTCTATTGCCTATTTGGTTTAATTTTTGAAGTATAATTATTTAATGATCTCTCGGCTTTGCTAAACAAAAATATATATCAATTTAAGTAATTATCATAGTTCAGAAATAAAGTACTTGTATCTATTGTATCGGAAAATAAACACATATACCAGATACCACATGGATCACGGGAAAAAACCACCCCAACTTATCAAATTAGATGAAACCATAGACAAATCCCACTGAGACACAAACAATGATATACCACAGATGAGATCGATAATGAAAACTGAGATTGGGCCCAGAAAAATGTATTAGTAAATAAAATACACCCTCTATGCCCCCAAATAGTGTACAAATATCGAACAAACCAACAAGTAATGTGAAAAAATAAAAAAATAATGCCCATCTCAAACAGGATATGAATTTTTCCTACATAACCTCCCAAAGCACCAAGAAAATACCAAATAAAATGCCCGCCAGATACTAAAAACTCCTGGTAAAGAGCAATCTCATGTAATACATGAAAAAGGAAATCATATCATCATCCCTGACACTTGATAACAACCCAATAAAACCTTAGAGACACATACTATGGCACCATCTGACCTCTAGATCCGCAAAACATATATGATGGCCTATATGAAACAAAATCGAGGATAACACTCCACATACCTTAAATTAAAGTTTCATGCAAGTTGAATACCCCTATTACAACTAGAAATTCAATACTTCGCATCAATGCATCAATATGGTCCATAACTAGATACAAACTACCTAGATGTAAATTGCATGACCTGCACAACACACCATTTTCAACGCTCCTCCCCAATCCCATCCCGGCTAAGCATAAACATTAATATTTATAAAATAAAGCATGTTTTATAAGTTTTTATTTTATTATTAGAAAATCATAAAAATATATTAAGTTTGTTGAATCTATTTTGTTATTAAAGGATAATGTCAAATAGATTTTTAATTATTTTTCTTAGCAAACAAATTATTAAAATAACTTCAAAAGTTTGAGCAAAGGGAAACTAGAAGAAACATTAGTAGTTGTTGGATGACCGGTGGAAAACAAAAAGGAATCAATAAACCCCAACTAGTAGTTATTGGAAAACAAAAAGGAATTAATAAACCCCAGGGGGAGAAAACAAAGGAAACCAAAATCAAGGAGATAAAAGGGAAACCGATAAAACCACTTAGACCAAGAAGAAGAAACATTGTTGGATAGTTTGAAATAATGACGTATACAAATTGAACAACAAAGCAAAATTTTCATGAAGCAAACTAAAACTACCACATTTTGTAGTACCAAAAAACAAAAAAGAAGGAAAAACTAAAGAGATTAGAGTTGTAAATCCAAATAAAACCTAAAAATAAGTGCAGGAAGGAGATATATTTGTTATTGCATCATAAGTGATATCAATCAAGTTCTCCTTGGAGCCACCTGAAAATTTCGATACTATAACTTCTCTATGCTTCTTCTTGAGCCATGAGTAAAGGGTTACAATAATATGACCTTGCTCTTCAAGATTTTCCAAGTGAGCTTTAAGCTTAGAATTTTTTGCCTCCTAACTATAGAGAGCATGGGAGATGAATTTTTTGTAAGCCAATATGGCTCTGTAGTCTTAAAAAAACTAGCATCTCCAATGTGACTAGTCCCCAAATCCATAACAAAGTCAATAATATGTCAGCCTATCTCCCCATCCTCTTGAAATGCACACTCAACCTTCACATCTGCCATCATAGTTTGAAGTTTCTACCTAGTTATAGGCAAGACAAAGTGGTAGGAAACCCAAATAGATTCCATTATTGTATATTTTGTGTGGGTTCAACAGTTTGGAGGTTTTCCTTGTTGGTTAGGTTGTAGAGCCTTGGTGAGTTGAACCAACCAAAAACTATAAACATATACATGGAAGAAAATAACTTTGTAAAATTCACATATTGTCAAGCAAACTAGATGAACTTGAGGAAGAGTGGAAGAAATAGGCATAGCTACACAAGGGTGCCAAAGATGCTAAATGATCTACATGTCGAATCGACTAATGTTTCCCTTTACCAACATGAATGCCTTTAACATTGATCGCATCATAGGTATATCTTGACACTGGCAAAGCTATAAACTACCAAGGGAAAATTCCATGCCAGAAATGTTGTTAATGGAACCTGCATATGGTGGAATTGGTGAGGATCAACATATTGTTGGGGATCGACTACCGCCAACTAAAAGGCATGTAACCTTCCTTCTTGTATCTTTGTATACCCAATACAAAAAATATTATATCATTATTATTATTCTAAAAAACAAATAATTTTTTTTAAATGAATAAATTTATATAAATAAATAAAAATTTCTAAGAATTTCACTAAATTTAACTATTAGGAAACTATTGCTTAATTAAAGAAATTTGTACTTTTAATTTTTAAAATTTTAGTGAAGTTTATAAGATTTTGAAAAGGTAAAATTTTAATTAAATTTTGTAAAATTAAAGAATTAATGTGGGATATATATATATATATATAATTTAAAAAATGATGAATGGTATTTAAAAAGAAGTTAAGATAATAAAAAATTGAACATATTATTGGTGGGTTTTCAAATTTGCTATTTTTATGGTCCATTTAACATTTGCATTTCATACATTATTGTTCCTAGGCCATAATCTTCATGAACAAATCATCCTCTCAATGACCAATATGACTTATGTTTATTGAATTGTATATAATTAGCTTAATTTAAGTGAATTGTGACATATGCCACTACAAGGAAAATACCTTTTAGCGGAGGTTATAACGGAAGTTTTTAGTGTTATAAAATTGGCAAAAATTGTCAAAAAAGCATCTGCTAAAACATTTGTTTGTGATGGCAGATGTTTTAGCAAAGATTATAACAAAACTTCATCACAACTGAAAAAATTTGGGTGGTCGGAGGTTTTAACGAATTTATTTTGTGTTGCGTTTCATGGAACAAGTAGCATCGATGCTCAACATATATAAATGCACTGGGCTGCATACATAACTAAAAGCATTGAGGCGTTGAATGCAAAGAAAATCAGTGTGTACTTTATACTGCACCGATGCTAATATATAGAAAAATCCCTGGGGCATCCTTGTAAGGAACGACACTGGGGCATTCAAAAAATAATTGCGCTCTTGGTCCTTTTATTTAAACTTGCAACGTCGATGCGTATTATTTGTATAGACACACTAGTGCGCTAGTTATATAAAAGGACCGATGTTAGTTTTCATAATGCATCGGAGCTAGAACTAATATTTTGTAGGACCAGGGTGTTAGTTCTATGAAAGCACTGGTACGTTAAGAATTACAATGCATCAGGGCGTTAATTGCAAACAATACCAATGCTTGAAGAAATAAACGCCTCGGTGTTATCGTTTTCTGAAAAGGAACTGGTCATGCAAAAAGATGTCATCACGACACTTTTCTATAGCATAGCACATCGATGCGTTTTTATGTTATGGACACACCAGTCTTTTGTATGAGATTTTTTTTTTGGAAACATTGACCTACGACATTGCAGTTATTGTAATTTTTAAATCCATTATTTATCGAAAAATCGACACATATCTTATAATAGTATTCATATAAAAATTAAAATTTGATTAGTGAATTTGTATATGATGTTTGTATATCTATGTCTCTCTTGTTTTATGTGTTTATATTTCTGCAATATTTTATGTGTTCCATTGCTCTGTAATATATAATTTTCATTGTTATAAAATTATATATTACAGAGCAATGGAACTGTTATGAAACCAGCTCACAAAAAGATAGAAAAGAGAGATCAACGCCTTACAAATTCAGCCTCTTCGAGGGGGCAACCTCCTTTACATTACACAAATGAGCAATTCTTGGATGATTCAAATGACAAAACCTCCTTTCTATATATAGGAGTCTAAGGAGTCACAATATAACCCAGCCGACCTAACAATAATAATATAAAGCCACAAAAATAACAATAAAGGGATTCTATGGGGCACAGTAATAACAATATGGGGACAATAGGGGCACATCAATATTAATAAGGGATACAAATACAATAGTAATGGGGTAATCACTAGTATTATGGGGACCCAACATGCCCCTCTCCTTCAAAAAAGTGTTGTCCTCAACGCTTCAGTAGTTCTGGATGCTTCTGTATAAAATTCTCATCCTCCCATGTGGAATCTTCAGCGGATAAGTTCTTCCACTTGATAAGATACTTCGAAATTGATCGATTTCGTAACTATCGAGTTCTTGTTTCTGTGACTGCTTCTAGTTCCAATATAATTTTTCCTTCCTCGTCAAGTTCTGGTAATATTGTTTGAACTGGGAGGTTGTCACCTATAACCTTCTTTAAACATGAAACATGGAAAACTGGGTGCAATTGAGAATCTACAGGAAGCTCCAATTTGTATGCCATAGTACCAATCTTTTGCAACACCTTGTACGGACCATAATACTTTGGTGATAATTTATTATCCTTCTTAGCTTGCTTGAGGGACATTTTCTTATATGGTTGTAGCCGTAGGAATACCCAATCACCTACATCAAAACCTCTTTCACTGCGGTGTTGATCTGCCTGTTGTTTCATTCTATTCTGTGCCAACACGAGGTTATCCTTTAAGAGTTGGAGGACATGTTGTTGATGTTCGATGTGATGTTCCACTGCTTGAACCTTAGAATTTTCTCTTAAATATGATGTGATGGATGGTGGCTGATATCTATAAAGTGCCATAAATGGGGTCATTTTTGTTGTTGTATGGAAGGAAGTGTTATACCACCATTCAGCCAGAGGCAACCATCTGACCCATTGTGTCTGTTTATCAGATACAAAGCAACGAAGATATCCTTTCAAATATTTGTTTACTATCTCAGTTTGCCCATCAGATTGAGGATGATAAGATGAGCTATGAGCTAACTGAGTACCAAGACAAGAAAATAATTCTGTCCAAAAATTTCCAGTGAAAATGGGATCTCTGTCACTTACAATAATCTTTGGGTTTCCATGTAGCTTTTGAATTGTTTCCATAAATGGAGTAGAAACTATACTGGCTTTAAATGGATGTGATAATGCACAAAAGTGTGCATACTTGGTAAGTCTATCAACTACCACCATTATAACACTCTTTCCCTCAGACTTGGGTAAACCTGTGATAAAATCCATTGAAACCTCCTCCCAACGTTGGCTTGGAATGGATAAAGGTTGTAATAGACCCGATGTCTTAATTGTTTCAACTTTATTTTGTTGGCAAACCAAACATTCCGCCACAAACTTTTGAATATCTGATTTAAGGCCCTCCCAAAAAAATTCCTTCTTAACCCTGTGGTAAGTTTTTAAAAATCCTGAGTGCCCTCATAAGGGAGAAGTGTGCAATTCCATAAGAATTTTTTGTTTTAGCTGGGAATTCTTACAGAAGTATAAGCGATATTTGTACCATAATGAATCATTTTGCCAGCTAAATGTATCAGACGTACTGGAGTCTTGTTGTAACTTTCGAATAAGTGCCCACACTTCTTCATCATTCTTCCATTCCTCCCTTGCTTCGTTTATCCAATCTGGTTGGATAATAGAAATGGCGCACAACAATGCTTCCACATCCTCATTCTTTCTTGAGAGTGCATCTGCCACCACATTTTGCTTCCCTTTTTTGTAGATGATTTCAAAGTCATAACCCAACATCTTTGTGACCCACTTTTGTTGCTCTTCAGAGGATAATCTTTGTTCTAAAAAGTATTTAAGGCTATCATGATCTGTTTTTACTTTGAAGTGTCTTCCCATTAGGTAGGGTCGCCATTTCTTATGGAGTATTGCCAACATTTCCTTCTCATAAATAGCTTTGTGTAAAAGCTTTCCCTTGATTGGATGACTTTCGAATGCAATGGGTCTTTCATCTTGCATTAAAACAACACCAATTCCCTTTCCTGAAGCATCACATTCCACAATAAAGGTTTTTGTGAAGTCTGGTGTAGCTAAGACCGGTGCTTAGCACATTGCCTCTTTAAGATGCTCGAAGGCCTTTGTTGCTTCTGAAGTCCATGAAAATGCATCTTTCTTCAATAATGTTGTTAGAGGTGCTGCTATTCTCCCATAATTCTTAACAAACTTGCGATAATACCCTGTCAACCCGAGAAATCCTCGCAGATGCTTTATGGATGTGGGGATTTTCCCATTCCTTAATGGCTTTAATTTTGCTAGGGTCTACCTTAACTCCTTCATGAGAACAACATGATAACCCAGATATTCCACCTCTTGTACTCCAAAGAAAAATTTGGATCTTTTTGCATATAATTGTTTCTCCTCCAATAGTTGTAGCACCCTGACAACATGTTCAACATGATCCTTCAAGACTTGCTGTAGATTAGTATATCATCAAAAAATACTAACACAAATTTTATAAGGAATGGTTTGAAAATGGAATTCATCAAACCTTGAAATTTTGAAGGTGCATTGGTAAGGCCAAAAGGCATGACCAAAAATTCATAATGACCCTCATGAGTTCTAAATGTTGTTTTCGGAATGTCTTCAGTCTTCATTCTGATTTGATGATATCCTGAGTGAAGATCCAACTTGGTGAAGTAATTTGATCCATGCAATTCATCCAGTAATTCATCAATGATAGGAATGGGAAACTTATCTTTAATAGTGAGCTTGTTTGACTCCCTATAATCCGGACACATGTGCCATGATCCATCCTTCTTGTTGCACCAATACTACTGGAGCAGAGAAAGAACTTTGACTCGGTTGAATTATACCGGCCTCTAGCATTTCTGTAACATATGTTCAATTTCACTCTTTTGGGCATAGGGATATACTGTACGGCCTGATTTTGGAGGAACACTTCCTGGAATCAGATGAATAGCATGATAATGATCACGAATAGGTGGAGACCTTTGGGAGTCTCAAATACTTTGGGAATGATTGTCCAAGACTTTTTGGAGATTTGGAGAAATAGATGATTCCAATGTGGAAACATCTAGAAAACATAATTTGTGCAATTACACCTCTTTGTTCCTTTTTTAGAAGCTTTGTCCCATATGATCCGTTATAGCTGATTAATTTCTGGGATTTCCCTGCAATACCCCTT